>CAWUFW010007550.1:0-600000 GCA_963921515.1 Calotriton arnoldi | reverse complement strand
TTGTGATTGGTCAATGGGGCCTGCTTCCTGTTCCTCGAGTTCCATGATGAGAGCAGGAGCAGAGTCGCAGGACCCGGCGCAAAGGTAAGTTTATTTTTTATATGTTTTTTTCTATATGCGCCACCCCCGCGTTACATTCCCCTGCGACACCCCCCGTGCGACCCACCCCGCCACCCAGGAGCCATGCCGGCCGCCACTGCCCTCAGACCTATGGGTCCCGGTGTCACTGCAATATTGATCGAATTGTCTCTGCTGGAACGGTGGAACTAGCCCTCCAAGAATTTGGATGACTTCTGAAAACTTCCTCCATCTTTGTCAAAGGTGAAATAATTTATACACAATATTTTTCCCAGCATCTTAGTTTGTAGGCGAACCTATCATTGTGACATTGAGAGTCTGATTCACACCCACAGTCATGATGGGGGCCCCGCACCAGTGGCGGGAGCTCTGCATTCCAGTTTCTCATTGCGGAGGTCCTGCTACGAGTGCCCCCCCCTCCCGCCATGTGTGCGGGATCTCCCCCACAAGTGTGGAGGCCCTTTGTGTATCGGGCCTTACGTTTTCAAAATACATATCTAAAACAAAGTAAATACACAGTGGTTACAAGATGTGACCAAAGTGAAATACTGAGGGAAAAGCTGACTGTTTATAAGATGTAATATGTTTGATAATGATAATATGAGGCTTAGAAGCAGTGAGGAATCATAAGATATGACGAGAGTCCAGAGTAGCTATACGATGTGAAGAAAGCCCAGACCGAATAAATTATGGGAGGTCACTGCCTAGTGTTTAAAAAAGGTTATGAAATCTTTGAGGTATTATAATATGATGGACATGTTGAGTGATTTTAGAGTTACGTTAATTACAGAATTAATTTGGTGGCATTGCACCCTATAGCGTCCCCAGAGTAACAAATCAACCATCACTCCAGAGCTCCACCGAAGCATGGTAATGACATTAGTTGCTCTTGTTCGGATGCATTCAAATCTCCCTCTAGGGATCTGTATGAAGGGTGGCATTGGAAACCAAAAGCAGCACTGGCAAATATCCATCCATCCATCCATCTATCCATCCATCCTCTTTCTTTATCGCTCTTCTTCTGTCTCTCTCTTTCCGGAAGCCCCTGTGGTGCCTGTGGCACCTAACCATGGGGAGCCAGGGAAAATGACATAGGCACAAGCAGCAACAAAAAACGGCCTCCAATGGCTCCAGCCTGCTGGGGAAATGCCCGCTGGAATAAATTGGCAACCGGCCCTTGCTCTGTGTTATCTCCCTAGATAAGCTCTGGTGGCCTCCAGTTTGACATGTATGCAATTTTCTTTCAAGCATGATTATTAATCCAAAAATGTCAGCAACTTATACTGAAGGTCACTGAATGGATATGCAGTTACTGTCTCAAATTAAATTCAGACAAAACAGAGGTCATGCTAATTGTGGAGAGCACGGACCACTGGCCCACCAGTTAGTGGCCTACCAATCATAGAATGTGTCTCAACTCTGAAGTGATGTTTAACTAAAGACTTCCCAGGACTCTGCTCTCATCTGCTCCTGCTCTTACCAACTTCTGAGGCTTGGTGAGGTGATTCCTTACCTTAGTTACAATGGCACACTCATTGCAATCAGTGGTGTCATTTTTAGGCGGTTCGATAATGGTAATGCACTCTACCATGTTCTACCGAAATACTTCTTGGCCCTCCTTTAGTCCTTGTATAAAAATGCATCTAGACTGAAAAATTAGGCAAATAAATGCAGCCATTATGAATCTTTGTTAAAAAATATAGGCCTGGGTGGAATTTCAATTATGCCTGAGTAATTGGAGTACTTTCGGTAATTCTGCATTACTCGTTGACGTGGAATTGCAGATAACTACGGAATTCCTCCTCCTCCCATAATTCAGTGTAATTTGAGGGAAAACAATTCTAACTTGAGAGCACATTTAGTGAGCGCAAGCATTTAGAGCTGTTTCTTAGCGCAAAGTGCAACCTCGCATCCATTTTAGATATGACGTTGCATTTTGTGCTAAGAAAGTAGCGATAAATGTTGGTAGTAAGGGGGAAAAATTTTACCCCAAGAGCACATTTAGCGAGAGCGAGCAGCCGCTTGCAATTGCTATTTATGGTCTGCTGCATTTAGCACTATTTTTTAGAGCAAAATGCACCCTCACATCCATTTTTGGACATGAGGGGGCATTTTTGCCATAAGAAATAGGGCTAAATGAAGAATTATTCTTCTGGCATAATTTAAGTATAATCTCATTACATTTTTAGGTGATTCCGTGTGATTACGCTACACTGAATTACGCAAGTTACACCTACCCCTAGACAAATCTTCATTAGACACCAATTTTGGCAAGAATCGAGTTTAGGTCTCTCTCTGTTCATCATTCAGGAATATCATTTTGGCTCATCACTGAAATTTATATGTAATTATCTAAGACAGCATGCTCTGTCTAATACTCCTTCCTCCAGTGGTGTACCTCCTCTTTAAACCCTTATTATTGCTGCAGTTGATTGGGGAGCGCAAGTTTTACTGCTTTTGCGTCCACCGTTTGGAAGGCTAGACCAGCCTACCGGAGGCTGAATACCATCCTGTGCAGGTTTTGTAAGGAGCTGAAGCCTCATATGTTCTCTGTCCTAGTAGGATCCTTTTGTGTTCAATATGTTTATTGAAATAAACGTAAAATATTCAAGAGAGCAGCATACCAGAAGTATGTAATTGATGCATAAAGATAGCAGTAACATTAAACCATAGTCACAATCATTAAGCATATCAAAATTAAACCCTGATGGAAGGGGAACTATAAGAAAGTTTATAAGGAAAAGAAAACGAGAGAAAAAAAAGGGAGAGATAGGGAAGAAAGGGGGTAAGGAAAATAGCATCCTGTATTAAAATCATCCTATAACACTAGCACAATTCTATAATAATGATAAAATAAGACAAGCAAAAACAGAGCAAATAAACTGTATAATAAGAACACTATACTATGAACTTAAAGACTATGGACAGATTTCGATTTTGGCGGACGGGTTACTCCGTCACAACAGTGATGGATAGCCCGTCCGCCGAAATATAAATCCCATAGAATTTATATTTCGGCAGACGGGATATGCGTCATCATTGTGACGACGTAACCCGTCTGCCGAAGTCTGTTGTATGGCTTGTACCTCCCCTCGGTAAAACTATGCTTTTGTCAGACAAAATAAATGTCAGGATTGTGCCAGACAGATCCCATGCACACCCTCAGGATATGTTGGCCTATGTCCCTGCTCGCCACGGTGCACCATCTGTATCCCTAACCTTACAGGGCAACAAATGTGTGTGCAATCTTAGAACATGACAACCCTGATCCCCCAAGGAAATCGTAGTAACAGATCTAGAACCTTTTTGTTTGGACTCTCAAGCATACCCAAAGAAGTACACAAGAAACACTCTGCAAGGCTTTTCAATATTTATTGAAGAGTTGTGATTCTCGCATAAAATACGTGTGCTGCGATAATTGGTAGAATAAAACAGATTAGCATAATTAGCATCACAAGTACAGTGAAAAGCATGAACATTTCCACCACTGTGCTAAGACAGTGAATATATGCAGGCATATAAGTACTGTGTATAGTTGTACTCCTACCTAGCGCTCCCTAACCTAGTCTTCCCTAGGGTGGGTGATCTGCCAAATCCCTGCCAGGGTGGACTAAATCTCCATTTCCTGTGGGTATGTGTCATCAGGCTGCCCGTCTTGGTGTAGAGCGGGACATCCCTTGTGTTGGTACACCAGTAATCAGCTGAGCTGGAATTATGACATGCAGTACCCTGCAGTGTCAGCTTTGTGCTCCATTGCCTAAACAAGGAAGTGGTTCTGTATATATAACAATAAACCCCATGTGGCCATGTCGCAATCCCTGTAAGGCTGCATTTGTTTATTCTAGTTGGATAACATTGTCACCTTATGGACAATAACATAAATAACATTTGCGCAGTGAACATTATTCTTTGCACTGAATGTTCAAGGTATCGTCATGTTTGGCCTACAGAGTGGAAATGTAAGCAAAGCAGATTCAGAGAATGTTATCCTGCATGGTCACACACGCAAATGGGTGCCAAAAGTCACTGTGTAAAAGAAAAGGCAACTTAAGAAATGTGAGCATGTAAAATGGCAGCATTTCTACCCGGACGTATCCTGACCACGTGACAATCTAAATCATGCCCTATGTCTTGGAAGTCAAAAAAGCATAACAAGTTGCAGTAGTAGACAAATACCTGGTGAGAGGCAACCATAACATATCCTCTTTAATCAAAATATGGCGACAATGCAAATTATACCTATCCAGTCTATGATTATGACACACTAAAGTCCACCTCTGTTGAATGGGGATATTGCCCATGGATTTCCAGTTGGGGGTGATCACCTGCAATCCAAGTAAGATTAGGAAGTCCACTAATTTTCCCAAATTTTTGCCTTGAGATCATAAATAGTGTAAACCACCAACAAATATTTTGTCTAATGAGAATGGTGTAGAAATTCCCATAATCGACCCAATTGTAGCCCACGGCTGTACCCAAAAATCATAAAGTGTTTGTCATAAGAAAAACATATGAATATAGGAACCAGGGTGATTGTTGCAATGACAACAAGTGTCTTGGTTAAAACGTTTGATTTTAAATAGGGGGGTGGAGTGTAAAACAATCTGTTGTAAAAAAAAATATCAAATTTGAGTAGTGCTGGCCGGGAGAGCTTTAGAATGAATCTTTGCCCATAATGTATCCCATAAGGTGTAGGTCAGACTCCCATAAGAGTTCGTGTTTAGATTCGGACCTAACAATATTTGGCATTCTAGGTGTTTTATATACCATTGCTGCTTTAGAGTAGTGGTAATGGTGATTGGGATGATCTTCCAATCAATACTCTGAGAAAAAGAAGTTGTAAGGGAACTAAGTGCACCTTGAAGAATAGTTTCTAATTGCTTATATTGTTTATGCCATGTAGAAGGCCTATTTTAGGAGGAAGAAATTGACTCAAAAGGAATTATATGCTTATCATGTATTAATTGAGAAACAGTAAAGAGACCTTATCTAACCACATTTGCCACATCAATGTCTTCCCATTTCTTTTGATCCATTTGGTATACAAAATGGGACTATGGATAAATTGTTCAAATGGGGATAAGATAAAGACTAAATATTGTTTAAGTAGGGAATAAGAATGAGATATAACTGACGGCATCCAATAATAAAGAGGATGAGACATGTGAGAATATGGTTGTAGGAGAAAGGAGATATCAAAGCTGACTTCAATTGAAACCACAATTTAGAACTGGAGTCAGAGGAGTCTAAGAAGCAACCTTGTATCTGCCTAATGCCAAACGCTTTGTAGTAGAGAAAAACATCAGAAAGGTTCACTCCTCCTGAAGCCTTGGGAAGTTTCAATCTATATAAAGATATGCAAAGGGATTTCACATTCTTAAGAAAATGAGAAAATTGCTTCTCTAAAGTAACAAAATGTTTCTTGGAAATGTTGATAGGCAACATCATGAGGCAGAAGTTTATAATGAGTAGTATCATCTTGATTGTGCACAGGCGACCACACCAGGACAAAAATAACAATGACCAACCAAGAGTAAGGCTACTGATCCTGGAAACCAGAATATCCATATTTAATTTTAATGTATCTCTGAGATTGTTACCATCCCAAATCCCAAGACACTTAGGGGGTCATTAGGATAGCGGGCGGATCGCCACCGCCCATATGGCGGTGGCGATCCACCCGCTATTTCCCACCGCCCGCCTCACATTTCCCCACCGCCAGATTAGTATGGCGGTGGGGACCCAGGCGGACGGCAAGACCGTCCGCCAGTTTGCCGCCGGTCGACCAGTTGACCGGGCGGAAAAGGGGGTGGATATGGTGGCGGTGTCTGCTAGACACCGCCATCCATATTATCATGGGCAGCGGTGCAGGGCTTTCCATGGCGGAGACCCCGCCATGGAAAGCCAGGCGGAGTTGGCTTTTGGGGGCCCGTTGCGGGCCCTCAGGGTATTGGGGGGGTGGGGGGTGCACATGGGGGGTACCTATGGTACCCCCCCTGCATTGTCATGGACATGGTGGCAGGCACCTCGCGGTGCCTGTCACCTTGTGCATGACGATGCACACAGTGCATTCCCAGCATTGTGGCGGGCGGTGCTGTGAGCACCGCCCGCCACAATGCTGGGAATGGAGAATGCCACCGCCACGGTGGCGGTGGCATCATGATACGCACAGCGGGATCGCCGCACCTCTTGCGGGCGGTCCCTTTTTCCTTTGCGATGGCGGGCGGACTTTGTCTGCCCGCCATCGTAATGACCCCCTTAATCTTGGTAGGGTTCCAGGGATCACTGACAGAATATCGACAGTCATAATATCGAGCTACAACAATATCGACACAAGAATACCGATGTCCAGAATATCGAAGTCCTATCTACATAATGGTAAGTACAAAAATATCGATAAACAAATATAGTTGTTAAAAATTTGGGGGCCGATTCCGATCCCGGTCGGAGGCGCACCTAATACCATTCGGCCGGGGAAAAAGCCAGGCGAATGCCTGTTTCCCGACCGAGTCGCACATACGTCCGAACGAGCAAGTACGATGCGCACAACTGCCCAAATCCCGACCCAGTCGTACTCACCCAATACAGGTCCTGTTCTCCGACCGAGGCGGATCCGGAAACGCAGAATCGAGTCGCACGGAAGCCAAAATGCAGCCCCGTCCGGCCGGACAAGTACGATGCGCCATCCGTACGCGCCGAATCCGTCGCTACGCTCGGCACGTCAAAGCATCCGGGAGAGGCGCACATAAGCTCCGATTCGCGCCACAAGACGATCCACGGCTACGAGACGAACACGCCAGCGACGAGGACAAGGCGAAGCAAAGAGAAAGACGAACGAGACGAACCAACCATGAATCCCATCGTGCCGATCCTACCAATATTCTACATCTATTACCGGAACTGGCACGGACGCGTACGACGCAGAAGGTAAGTCAGACACCCACCACACAAACAAACCACACGTACCCGACAAATCACACACACACATAGGGATGCAGAAATTACTTACACCAGCAACAGCAGCACCATAGGGGCGGGATGGCTATCACCAATGCCACATATACACATAGGGGCCTGGATGCCAGCCACAAACACCACCCCTACCCAGGGGGTGCTAGATGCCTGTCACTACTACCACCTCTACCCATGGGGGGCTGGATGCCTACCACCACTACCACCCCTACCCAGGGGGTGCCAGATGCCTACCACTACCACCACCCCTACTCAGGGGGTGCCAGATGCCTACCACTACCACCACCCCTACCCAGGGGGTGCCAGATGCCTACCACTACCACCACCCCTACTCAGGGGGTGCCAGATGCCTACCACTACCACCACCCCTACCCAGGGGGTGCTAGATGCCTACCACTACTACCACCCCTACCCATGGGGGGCAGGATGCCTGTCACTACTACCACCTCTACCCATGGGGGGCTGGATGCCTACCACCACTACGACCCCTACCCAGGGGGTGCTAGATGCCTACCCCTACCACCACCCCTACCCAGGGGGTGCTAGATGCCTGTCACTACTACCACCCCTACCCATGGGGGGCAGGATGCCTGTCACTACCACCACCCCTACCCAGGGGGTGCCAGATGCCTACCACTACCACCACCCCTACCCAGGGGGTGCTAGATGCCTACCACTACTACCACCCCTACCCATGGGGGGCAGGATGCCTGTCACTACTACCACCTCTACCCAGGGGGTGCCAGATGCCTACCACTACCACCACTACTACTCAGGGGGTGCCAGATGCCTACCACTACCACCACCCCTACCCAGGGGGTGCCTGATGCCTACCACCACTACCACCCCTACCCAGGGGGTGCCAGATGCCTACCACTCCCACCACCCCTACCCAGGGGGTGCCAGATGCCTACCCCCACTACCACCCCTACCCAGGGGGTGCTAGATGCCTGTCACTACACCACCCCTACCCATGGGGGGCTGGATGCCTACCACCACTACCACCCCTACCCAAGGGGTGCTAGATGCCTGTCACTACTACCACCTCTACCCATGGGGGCTGGATGCCTACCACCACTACCACCCCTACCCAGGGGTGCCAGATGCCTACCACTACCACCACTACTACTCAGGGGTGCCAGATGCCTACCACTACCACAACCCCTACCCAGGGGGTTCCTGATTCCTACCACCACTACCACCCCTACCCATGGGGGGCAGGATGCCTGTCACTACTACCACCTCTACCCATGGGGGGCTGGATGCCTACCACCACTACCACCCCTACCCAGGGGGTGCTAGATGCCTACCCCTACCACCACCCCTACCCAGGGGTTGCCAGATGCCTACCACCACTACCACCCCTACCCAGGGGTGCTAGATGCCTGTCACTACTACCACCCCTACCCATGGGGGCAGGATGCCTGTCACTACCACCACCCCTACCCAGGGGGTGCCAGATGCCTACCACTACCACCACCCCTACCCAGGGGATGCTAGATGCCTACCACTACTACCACCCCTACCCATGGGGGGCAGGATGCCTGTCACTACTACCACCTATACCCATGGGGGGCTGGATGCCTACCACCACTACCACCCCTACCCAGGGAGTGCTAGATGCCTACTCCTACCACCACCCCTACCCAGGGGGTGCCAGATGCCTACCACCACTACCACCCCTACCCAGGGGGTGCTGGATGCCTGTCACTACTACCACCCCTACCCATGGGGGGCAGGATGCCTGTCACTACCACCACCCCTACCCAGGGGGTGCCAGATGCCTACCACCACTACCCCCTACCCAGGGGGTGCTAGATGCCTGTCACAACTACCACCCCTACCCATGGGGGGCAGGATGCCTGTCACTACCACCACCCCTACCCAGGGGGTGCCAGATGCCTACCACTACCACCACCCCTACCCAGGGGGTACCAGATGCCTACCACCACTACAACCCCTACCCAGGGGGTGCTAGATGCCTGTCACAACTACCACCCCTACCCATGGGGGGCAGGATGCCTGTCACAACCACCACCCCTACCCAGGGGGTGCCAGATGCCTACCACTACCACCACCCCTACCCAGGGGGTGCTAGATGCCTACCACTACTACCACCCCTACCCATGGGGGCAGGATGCCTGTCACTACTACCACCTCTACCCATGGGGGGCTGGATGCCTACCACCACTACCACCCCTACCCAGGGGGTGCTAGATGCCTACCCCTACCACCACCCCTACCCAGGGGGTGCCAGATGCCTACCACCACTACCACCCCTACCCATGGGGGGCAGGATGCCTGTCACTACTACCACCTCTACCCATGGGGGGCTGGATGCCTACCACCACTACCACCCCTACCCAGGGAGTGCTAGATGCCTACCCTTACCACCACCCCTACCCAGGGGGTGCCAGATGCCTAACACCACTATCACCCCTAACCAGGGGGTGCTAGATGCCTGTCACTACTACCACCCCTACCCAGGGGGTGCTGGATGCCTGTCACTACTACCACCTCTACCCATGGGGGGCTGGATGCCTACCACCAACAACACCCCCACTCATAGGATGGGTAATGCATGACACAACAAGCACACACCAACACAAGGAATGCAACAAAAAGACATCCCCCCAACACCATGACAAGCGTGTGTAGACTGTGTCAAATGCCTACAACACTGAACATGACTTTGAACATACAATGTGACCCCCTATCACATGTGTCACATAAATGTGTGTGGCCCCCACAATGCAAGCAGACCATGACCACTGTGGCAATGGGGTCCAACCCCCATCATCACAGTGACCAAAAGGTAAGTGTGGGGTCCATAGCTGAAGAACATTTTGAACATTGTGGCAATGGGGATAAACCCCCATCATCACAGTGACCAAAATGTAAGTGTGGGGCCCATAGCTGAAGCACATCTTGAACAATGTGGCAATGGGGTCTAAACCCCCATCATCACAGTGACCAAAAGGTAAGTGTGGGGTCCATAGCTGAAGCACATTTTGAACATTGTGGCAATGGGGTTTAAACCCCCATCATCACAGTGACCAAAAGGTAAGTGTGGGGTCCATAGCTGAAGCACATTTTGAACATTGTGGCAATGGGATTTAAACCCCCATCATCACAGTGACCAAAAGGTAAGTGTGGGGTCCATAGCTGAAGCACATTTTGAACATTGTGGCAATGGGGTTTAAACCCCCATCATCACAGTGACCAAAATGTAAGTGTGGGGCCCATAGCTGAAGCACATCTTGAACATTGTGGCAATGGGGTCTAAACCCCCATCATCACAGTGACCAAAAGGTAAGTGTGGGGTCCATAGCTGAAGCACATTTTGAACATTGTGGCAATGGGGTCTAAACCCCCATCATCACAGTGACCAAAATGTAAGTGTTGACATTGAAAAAGCTGCAACTGCCAAACTGCATGGATGATTCCTGGTCACAGAACAACAAACACATCAGTGGCAAAGTAGTGCTTGTGTCCCATAGCAACATAGATTGGGGGAGGCAAACAGTGCAGTGCAAATAAGACATACCTTTGGCCATGTGCAGACAAACATCACCCATGGGGGCTGACACTGTCAACATCCATCAATGACACAATGACAGAAGTGACCATCATACTGCAGACCCACATATTTGCACCAATGGCCACACAGATGGAGATACCCTGTGGAGACTGTAGATGTGAGGTGAACAAATAACATACCATGGCAGCAATGGGACACACAAACAATGATCATTGTGCTGACTGATGACCTAGGAGTCCCAGGGACAACAGGTGAAACCCACCAAACAACATACAGCCAATGGCACACTAAAGATATGCCAATGCAGTGGTGCAGATGCACAAACACAAACAGGCAGACCCACACTGCACATCAAACACAACAGGTGAGGGGGTGCCAGTGTCCCCAGGCAACCACACAACACATGATGAGGCCTGAATACCAATTACACAGATGCACATACAGTGCCACACAAAAGTAACTCATGGATCCAAATCCCCTATGTGGGCAATCAGGCATTGTTAGATGAGAGGGAGCACAAATTACACATGTCACACAAGCTTGTAGGAACAGCAACTAACACAGCAAGAGACAGACCCACCACAGCACTACCCCCAGGGACCCCATATTGTGCTGACACTAGCCTGCATGATAATCCCACTGTGATGACAATATCAGATGTCGTTCACACTGTGAACCCCAGCCATGTGTCCTGAGCAACTAACTACCATCAAACCTACACAAGCTCCAATCAATCAGCACGGCCTGCCAGCCAAGGCCAATATGGAGTTAGGGGTCTGGCCGTGCAACAACTCACTTTTGCACACACTCAACACCACACACCCTGATCTCCACCAATGTGCAGCAGTGAAGCTCACATGGACTGGTGACATTGCACATGCACCCATGACAATACCAGGGGTGGTGGTGGGAACTAAGGTGCAGAAACCCATCACACATGGCCAGTCAACAAGACTCGTCAATGTCTGACACACAGCACAGTATGCCGTACATGGGCATGATGTGAAATCCACCACAATCAATGGGATCCTGGCCATAGTCACACACCAATGAAGAAGCCAAGGTGACACACGAAGAACACACATACACAACTACCAACATTGCAGCTCTGACCCTGAGCAGTGGCAGCAGTCACACACACAAAGTGTCACAATCACTGAAAGCTAACACAAACTGAAAATCACATGACTCGTGTAAACAACAAGTGCCAAGGGGAATCCTGAATGTGTCCCATCTGCATTTGCCCACATCCCCAGCACTGACAACAAAGACAACCTGGGATGACAACCTCATGAACATTAGTTTGCCATGCACCCACATCACAGAGAAACCAGGTCCAAGATGCTGGATGAACACAGAACAACTCAGCAAGCAACACAAACAGGAACATCCCTAGGGACACAGCCTGTGTAGGAAAAGGGAAGGGAACACGCACAGACATGCTTACACAACACAGGCCCACGCAATGTCAACAGATTACACACTGCCATTAGGGCACTCCACTCCTGTGGAAGGTCCGCTGTGCCAAACCTTGTCTGTGCATGACCCAAACATGTCAGCAGAACACTCCGTCAGTGAGTGAACAACCACAACACACAGAAGGCTCTGCTCACATCAGCCTGGGTACGGGAGTGTCACGTCAGTCATCTGCACACACACCAAACACGTGTCAAGCAAGTTGCACTGTATACACAGATGAGTCCTTCGACATTGATGTGCAAAACTGCATGTCCAGTGGAGCTGGGCACACAGTCAGGGAAATCGGAACATTGAACAGTGGTAAGCCCACCAGATGTGCATCAGTGTAAGACAAAGATGTTCATTTACAAATGCAAAAAGGACATCCCTGTGTCAAATGCTGAACATTACACCCTCAGACTGTAGCAAAGGATGCCATAGATCCAGACTACAACAGGACACATATCCCATGGACCACATCGAGTCCATCACTGCAACATTCTTCGTCCTAATGTGAACACTATTACAACTGCAAATGCAGGATGCTACTCATCCACATCATGTACATCAAAAGAAAACCCAAAAGTAAACAAAAAGGGGCTTTATTCAGCAAATGTCAGGGTAAACACGGAAGTCCAAAAGAAACTAAGGCCAATGGCCAGTCCAAAATCACAGTACCAACGGGGTGAGAAGTGACAACTGGTCACACATTGCTTGCCTGCACTGGTACGGTTGGGGGACATCTCCCTTGGAGGGGCATACAAGGGGCAGGCCAGGCACCACAGGGACAGGATCAGGGGATGGCAGAGTGAGGCAGTGAAGGGGTGGTGGGTGCAGGAGTGTCACCGGCAACTGCAGTGGAGGTGTCTGACTCAGGGGGGCCGGCACCACTGTGGTACACAAGTCAGTTGGTGTGGGTGCTGCAACCACTGCAGTGGGCTGGACTGATGTAGTGGACTGGGTACCCACTGCAGTGCCCGAGTCAGACGTGGTGGTTGTGGACTCCACTGCAGTGCATGACTCCAAGGGAGTGGAAGGGTGGGCAGATGAGGTGGGCAGGACAGAGGGGGGACCCGGTCCCCACAACAGTGCCACTAACAGGCAGAGCATCTGGGTTGGGGGTGGAAGAGCAAGTGGCAGGGGGAGGGCCTAAGCAGTCTGGGGATGCGGTATCGGTGTGTGGGGGAACCTGGGGCAGGGTGTGGCGGGGGAACCTGTGCAGTGGTGGCCTGGGGGATGGAGGAGAGAGACTGGGCGCTGGAGCTGCATGGTGGTGGTGGTGGGGTCTTGCTCTTCCTGCTCCGGGGGACTTCCTAATGGGCTCCTGTGTCTGCCTGCACCTGGGGGAGGGTGTCCGGGGCGAGGGGCACTCCTCTCTGTGTGGGTGGACTTCCTCTTCCCCTGGTATGCTGGATCAGCAGGAATGGAGGGGAAGAGGCTGAGGTCACACAGGAAGATCTGCTGTGTAGGTGGGGTAGCAGGCGAGGCAAGGGAAGGGGTCTTGGAGGGAGAGGATTTGGAGGACTGCGGAGTGAATGTGGATGCCTGTGTGTGTGTGTGTTCCCCATCCCCTGTGTCTGTGGTATCAGTCCCCTGAGGATGCTTGTGTGCACGTCTTGCCTTACTCTTGGGTGTGTCTGTGCTGCTCGTGTCTGTGTGTTTTTGGTTGACTGTGCAGGTGTGCATGTGCTTTGGACAGGTAGGGGGGCAGGAAGTGTGGATGGGGCAGAGGTGGGAGGGGTGAGGGACTGTTGGAGGAGGGACACTGCTGCCATCAGAGAGGAGTCCATGGACCTATTTCTCCTCTGTAGGGCAGACATACCCGTCGAGATGCCCTCCATGAACGACACCAGCTGTGTCAACAGAGTGGTGTGTGCATGGAGGACACTCAGCATTGCTGTCTGCCCTACATGGAGCTGCCAAAGGAGGTACACAGACTACTCACTCAGGGCAGCAGGGGACACAGGGGCAGGGGCAGCGGTGCCTGGCACGAAGGAGACACTCTCCCGAGTACGGGAGCCTCCACGGACCTCAGGAATGGGAGCCAATGGGAGGGCGGTGGTGGTGGCGGGCCCAGACAGACTAGCTGGCCTTTGGTGGCTGCTGAGACCCGCCTCCACAAGGGAGTCATCCTCCGAGCTGCTGTGGTCCCCAGCTGAGGTGGATGGTGCTGAGGACTCCTCGGTGTGGCTCCCCTCGCCCTCCGTGCCACTGGGTCCCTCTGACCACTCGTCCGATGCTGACCCAGTCTGGCTCCGCTGCTCCTCCTGGTCCGAGGAGCTGTCCCCTCCTGTGGCCGTGGATGTATCTGCAAACAATTAGGGAAACAGACAAACATCAGTCACCTGCACTGACCGCACACACCACAGTAAGTACAGCACATTACAGAGCAAGCCCTGGCATCCTTAGTTGAACATTGCCTAAAGTCCTCACACAGATTCGGGAAAGCCAATTGTCAGTCTGATGGTCAACCATGGGACTCACACCCCTCCTGCCCTTGCACCCATCTGTCTGGTGCCTGTCTGATGGTAAGACCCCAGTGTGGACACATGCACCACCTACACAGTTGTTGGACATTGCAGGGAACATGGTGAAGTATGTGAACATGCACACATCACATCTCTTGCCACTGAGTCAGTGCAGGTGTCCGGATAAAGGGATGGCCACAGTCTAATTAGAAATGCATGTGATGCATACCAACACCAGACACCATGATGCACCCATGTCCGGATAGTCAATGCCACAATGGGGTGCATGTTGCACATGTCACTCACCTGCAGGATCAGTCCCAGGATGTTTAATGCCATGACACAGGAATGCGTGCAAAGTCATACATTACTGTCTCAAGTCACATGGCCATGGCAGCCAGCCAACAACAGTCTGCACTGTGTCATAATCCGAGGGCATGGGGAATGCAAGTTATGTGACTGACAAGTGCACATGTCCATCCCCCAAAAACCACATCATCTGTACTACTATTTGTCCACGTCATACCAACTGGACATATGGGGGACATGAAACACAACTCACTGAATATGAGCACCTCAAAGTGTGCTGTGAATGAAAACACAGCTGCCTGAAAGTCACAGTCGCAAACACCTGTGTGCACAGTCAAGTGATCAGACACCTATAAGTCACAGAAGTATCGTCTATCATGGTCACATCTCAGATGGCATGCTGAGCCCTAACCGATAAACATACCAGTAGTCCTGACAACGAAGACACAGCACAATGAGACAGAGGCAGACACCTGAGGGTACATTTCACTGATCACAACATGCCAGATGATACACGGGAGTGGGAGTACAGAGTGTATTGTATGCCCTGGAGTAGGCATGACTGTCCAGCTCCACCTGTAAGAGGGATGAGTCCTGGACAGTAGGCAGGTGGCTAAGCATGTGTGACACACTGGATACACATACTCCTGAGGCCCAAACATTGTTCCCACCAGCAGCATGGGTGTGTGCCAAATTCCCCAGGGACATGTGGTGAGTCAGAGCAGCAAGCGGACCACATATCAAAGTTACACCCAGATCACATGTCAGAACTTAGGCATTGTGTAAGCAATTGACCCACCCATGAATCGCACAACATAGTCATGGGAACAAATGCTGTCCCCCACCTTGAGCAAAGCAAAATGCAATGACACAGTCCCCAAATGACACAATTTCCTGACTATAAGGGCCACACATGCGTATCAGAGGAGAAGTGGGCATGTCACAAATGAGGGACATGGGTCCTGGACCACATGACTGATGTACTGTGGAAGTTTAACCAGGCCAGAGGAGGGCACATAGCATGTCTGACAAAGTGCACAGTGCAGTCATGGACTCACCCCCTCCTTGCTGCTGTCTGTCCTTCAGCTGCCCATCCAGGTCAGGGAAAACCACCACCAGGATCCGGAGCATGTGGGGGGTCAGGGTCCGGTGTCCGCCCCTCCTGCGAGGAGGCGACAGCTTCAGCTTGACCCTTGCAATCCTCCGGGTCCAGCCACGACGGTCCTGCCACCTCTTTTGGCAGTTGCGGATCCTGTGCCTGTAGACCCCCACGGATCTTACTTTCCGGGCGATGGTCAGCCAGATGTCCTGCTTCTGGTGGGCATCAACCTGTGAGGATGACAAAGTGAAAAGGACATTACTACACATGCAACATATACGTGCATCACACAGTTGGATATACATGTCTCAATCACAGGGGCATATGATGTACACAGGCAGTGCAACAATGGCTATGAACAGTTTGCCAGCAGTCACTACATGGTATCATTGCATGGGAAGTAAACCTAGTTGGAATGCACTGTTACTGCACTGTACCAGTTCAGTGCATGTAACTACACACTTTGGGGTGTGACAACTACTCAGTGGGCATGCTAGCCAGTGGTGTGCACACTGAAAGTCCTGCTAGTCAGACAACATGCACAATTAGTGATGCAGTGGACAGCACACTCACCTGCTCCCCTGGTTTCCCATACAGCTTGCTGTACTGTGGAAGGAGGCTGTCCAGCAGGGCCTGGTTCTCCTCAAGGCTGAAGGCCGGGGCTCTCTCCACAGTACGTGCCATTGCAGGAGCCAGAGGATGCATAAACAGCAGCAGTGTTGGTGGCAGATGTCGTCCTGGAGCATGTAGTGCAGGCAAGTGAGCTCTCAGGGGAACAGCCAGCATTATATGTGTGCTGCAGAGGCAGATACTGTCCCATGTGTCCAAAGTGATAGGTCCAAGTCGTTTGCATCTTCTGAATCTGACCAATCCATGGAATAGCAGCACTAATACACGCCCACAGCATCCTTCAAATCTTCAACTTCATGACACCCATGATTTTGCAACATTGTTGTGGCTGGCCAACTGAATTCACTGCATCAGACTCGTTGGAGCTTCGAAAACGCGTCCATTGCCATGCCAGGCCCCAGCCAATGTGTGCGCACCGTTCGGTCCATTGCTGTTCAACGCGTACCCGCTCACATTGAATGCAATGGGCCGGCCGGGATCACCGATCGGTCCATTGCTGTACAACGCGTACCCGGGATACAACGCGTACCCGCTCACATTGAATGCAATGGGCCGGGCACACCGATCGGTCCATTGCTGTTCAACGCGTACCCGCTCACATTGAATGCAATGGGCCGGCCGGGCACACCGATCGGTCCATTGCTGTTCAACGCGTACACGCTCACATTGAATGCAATGGGCCGGCTGGGCACACCGATCGGTCCATTGCTGTTCAACGTGTACCCGGGATACAACGCGTACCTGCTCACATTGAAAGCAATGGGCCGGCCGGGCACACCGATCGGTCCATTGCTGTTCAACGCGTACCCGCTCACATTGAATGCAATGGGCCGGCCGGGCACACCGATCGGTCCATTGCTGTTCAACGCGTACCCGGGATACAACGCGTACCCGCTCACATTGAATGCAATGGGCCGGCCGGGCACACCGATCGGTCCATTGCTGTTCAACGCGTACCCGCTCACATTGAATGCAATGGGCCGGCCGGGCACACCGATCGGTCCATTGCTGTTCAACGCGTACCCGGGATACAACGCGTACCCGCTCACATTGAATGCAATGGGCCGGCCGGCCAAACCGATCGGTCCATTGCTGTTCAACGCGTACCCGCTCACATTGAATGCAATGGGCGGCCGGGCACACTGATCGGTCCATTGCTGTTCAACGCGTACCCGGGATACAACGCGTACCCGCTCACATTGAATGCAATGGGCCGGCCGGGCACACCGATCGGTCCATTGCTGTTCAACGCGTACCGCTCACATTGAATGCAATGGGCCGGCCGGGCACACCGATCGGTCCATTGCTGTTCAATGCGTACTCGGGATACAACGCGTGCCCGCTCACATTGAATGCAATGGGCCGGCCGGGCACACTGATCGGTCCATTGCTGTTCAACGCGTACCCGCTCACATTGAATGCAATGGGCCGGCCGGGCACACTGATCGGTCCATTGCTGTTCAACGCGTACCCGCTCACATTGAATGCAATGGGCCGGCCGGGCACACCGATCGGTCCATTGCTGTTCAACGCGTACCCGGGATACAACGCGTACCCGCTCACATTGAATGCAATGGGCCGGCCGGCCAAACCGATCGGTCCATTGCTGTTCAACGCGTACCCGCTCACATTGAATGCAATGGGCCGGCCGGGCACACTGATCGGTCCATTGCTGTTCAACGCGTACCCGGGATACAACGCGTACCCGCTCACATTGAATGCAATGGGCCGGCCAGGCACACCGATCGGTCCATTGCTGTTCAACGCGTACCCGCTCACATTGAATGCAATGGGCCGGCCGGGCACACCGATCGGTCCATTGCTGTTCAACGCGTACCCGCTCACATTGAATGCAATGGGCCGGCCGGGCACACTGATCGGTCCATTGCTGTTCAATGCGTACCCAGGATACAACGCGTACCCGCTCACATTGAATGCAATGGGCAGGCCGGGCACACCGATCGGTCCATTGCTGTACAATGCGTCCCTGTACAAGTCACTGGCATATGTCACCATGCCTGTCACAGGTGAACATATGCCAGCCACATATACTTCCCAGGGAGTGAGGGGCACACCTACAACACCACAGCCTGTCCACACTCTATCCTAAGGCATGTAAGGCTGCATTACCTGTTCCGTGTATGGGGGTCAACATGTTGTTTTTTGGGTGGCACTTGGGGGCAGCCATTCCCAGGCTGTGCACGTGTTCATGGTGACAGAATCCTTGGTGTGTTGTGCACATGAACACTGTGGTGTGCAATTGTTCATTTCAGGGCATGTGGCATGGTCACATTTCACGGTTGTGTATGTGTATGTGATGTCACATACCCCCTGAGTCCCATGTGGGACGGTATGTACGTCCCAGGGTGACCCATTGCCACAATTGTGATGGCCCTCCACAGTCTGTGTGCATGTTGTGTTTACAATGTCTCTGATTCCATGTGCACAATGGGAGACAGTCTCCACATCCACGTTGTTTGTGCATGGACTTTGATGTTGTGCGTGTGTGTGTCACAGACGTCCATGTCTGTCCTGCCAAGGCAACAGGGACCACTACCTGTGGCTGTCATGGTTGTTTAGCTGTGGTGTATTAATGATGCACCATGTCATGCCAGTGTCCATGTGGCAATACAGGGTCCCTGGGAATCTACCTGTCGATGAGCTGTGATGCCTGGGGCACATCTGTCCTCACATGTCACTGTGGTGTGTGTTTGGAACGTGACAGCAGTACCATGGGTACTGTGACACAGCCTAATGATATCCCATAGCACAACCTGGGACTTGTTGAGGGAACATGTTGAACTGTGATTTTAGATGTTAGCCATGTAGGTGCCATACATGTCCTTACGGAACGGCACACACATCATGTACTTGTGTCTCGTAATTGCAATTGTCTGTATGTAGGTGACTCCAGATACCCCAACATGCCGTGGTTGCTGATTCCCCTCAGGAACCCTGTGACACCAGCCCAGATGCGCTACAATGAGGCACATGGTCGGACCAGGAGAGTGATTGAGCGGACATTTGGTCTCCTGAAGAGCCGCTTCTGCTGCCTAGATAAGACAGGAGAGGCCCTCCCATATGCCCCAGCAAAGGTGTGCAAGATTGTCATCGTCTGCTGCATGCTACACAACCTGGCAGTGTGGAAGGAGTTGCCTCTCATCCTGGATGACGATGACCAACATCCGCCACCTGTGGAGGATCCTGGGCTGGACCACGATGCCAGTGATGAAGATGATGATGAGGGTGATGTCCGCACACAGCTCATCACCAACTTCTTCAGCTGAATGTGAGTATCCAGGGATGTTATGTCAATGATGTGAGTTTGCATGATATGTGTTGGTGGTGCTCTGGTGCTGTTTGAGTGTGTCCATGTGCTACTTGACTGGATGCGTGCAGCGATGTGTCCTTACAGGTAGTCTGTACTCCCCAACAGTGTTGGCATGCTAACTTGGTTCTGGGTGGGTTTCTTGTGACATGTATTGGGCATGAGTATTGCAGTTCTGTCGTGTTCTTCAATGCTTTTGACTGTGTGTCATTTCTGTACTTCACAGGGTACTTTCAGAGTTGTTTGTTCAACTGTGATCCCCCGACACCGTGAATCAACTTCCAGGGTGGTAGCTGTCGTTTCCCTACAGGTGATGTGCGCCACACCCATGGACTTCCTTTCTTCTACACTTGTTGACTGTGTGCCCACTGCCAGGTGGGATTACCTTGCATCTGTAGTGGTTACAACATGTTGCAAATGTGTAATAAACCTGTGCTTCACTTTGTGATGTGCGTTGTCTGTGGTCACACATCTGACTGACATTTGCTTACTGCACCAGTGGGCTAGTTGACACAGACTGGGAATAGGTGTTGGGTCTGTGCATTGCACCGTATTTCCTGGCAACATCAGTGTAGGCGATGAGTCAGATGGCCCTGGTGTGTATGTGTTGTGTAGCCCTGGTGGTGTGTCTCCCTCATATGTGTCACCTTGCCATGACTCACATGCCGGTGTTGTACTTGCTGTAGCAGTTAGCATGCATAGTGTCATTTCACAGATCATCATCTCCACTTCAGAAACAACGTTGGAGTCACAACAGAGGCAAGTATGGTGAATTAGTGAGTTTATTGACATACATGTGTGAGTATAGTGTACAGGATGGTGGGTGCTGTACATTGTGATTATAATCCAAAGTTCCAAGATGATTTGGAAGTCCTGGTAGCAGTAATGTCCAGAGTAAAGTCCACAGTCATCTGATACATTGGTCCAACTTGAGCTCCCCATGTCATGTGGGAGAGTTGTGTTGCATTCGACAGGGTGAAGAGTTTGGGCACAAAGGTGATTTTCCAGAACAGGTGTTGGCTTCCTGGGGGTTGTGCATGGCCATCTGCCTCTCAGTTGTCCTTCCTCGGACGACCCCTCTTCTTTGGGGGGGGACCCTCAAGTGCAGGCTGCTGCGGTGCAGGGGACTCTCCACCAGAGTCATCCTCCCTCCCTGTGGCAGTTGCAGTTGTTGCAGCACCAGATGTTGTGGGCACACAGGGAGGTGTTGACATGTTGGTGCAAATCTGGTGGAGGCATTGCAATATGTCCCTATGCACCGCCGTCTGTTCTTGCACTGTGTCCCACTTGGACTCCATGCGGGACATGTGTAAGTCCAAGCGGGCATGATGGGCAGCCTGCTGCTGTTGAATGTCCCTGAGGATCCCCACTACCTGGCTGAACTCTCTGGTGCTAGTCTGGTACGCATCAGCTATGCGTACCAGTTGTGGGTCATCATGCAGTCCAGACCCCTCTGCAAGTAGCGACCTATGTCTACCACCCCTCCCACCACCCCTGGCGACACGTGAAGGACCTGCGGCGGCACGCACAGGTGACCCTGGGCCCCCTTGGGGGTTGTTGCTGGTGTTGTTGTCCGTAGCTCCACGTTGGGCCGGGGTCCGTGTGCTGTTGGTGGTGGTGGTCCTTGGTCTGTCCGTGTCTGCAGGGGTGGTCTGTGTGTTGGCAGTTGTTGGAGGGGTGGGTGGGTGCAGGGGGTGCAGCTGGTGGTCCTGCTGGTGCTGCATGATGACTCAGTGCGGAGGTGCCAGGTAAGTCTTCGTCATCCGAGGTGGGCAGAGGCTGTTCCACACCAGTGAGCTCAGTGTAACCCGGAGCCTGGGACAGGGACTCCTCAGCGTCTGCTGCTGTGTCCCCATCATCACCTGTATTTGGAAGAGACACACAATGTATGTAATGTTTCTACAGGCATCAATGGTTCAAACACCTGACAGTTGTGACTGTACCTCTGGATGCGGGCCTGTACATTGCATTGTCCTAAGTTGTCACAGTCAGCTGTTGATATTGGTGTAGCGCATTGTCCTGACAACATGAAGCATTTCAATGTGAATGTTGAGGTGTGTGCATGGCCAGCATTGGTGGTATTTGGTTGACATCCGGACATCCTTCTCCCTCCAGCCCAGTTATCCCACCATGAAGCATGCCACCCTTGATTGGCTCAAACGTTCCGTCCATCATCCCCTTTTGTATCGCTTTGTTCGCCCTAAGTTGGCGGGGGTATACCCAGACGTGGGTCCCTTGCTCACTTTGCCACTGGATTCAAGCAAGCCTGGCTGATGACGGCTGGAATGCCAGAAACCGGTCCTAGGATGCTTGTTTCCGGTCCAGGGAAGACATGGCTTGGCAGTTCGGGCTGGACTGTTCCCATGAGGCACAGGGTCAGACTGATTTGCATATGGCCATGTCTGAACTGGGGTGGTGGAGTGAGCTAAAGAATGATGATGGATTAAACCCAGATCAGTTGACTGGGGGTGAGTGTTTGATTGGCTCAAACGTTCCGTCCATCATCCCCTTTTGTATCGCTTTGTTCGCCCTAAGTTGGCGGGGGTATACCCAGACGTGGGTCCCTTGCTCACTTTGCCACTGGATTCAAGCAAGCCTGGCTGATGACGGCTGGAATGCCAGAAACCGGTCCTAGGATGCTTGTTTCCGGTCCAGGGAAGACATGGCTTGGCAGTTCGGGCTGGACTGTTCCCATGAGGCACAGGGTCAGACTGATTTGCATATGGCCATGTCTGAACTGGGGTGGTGGAGTGAGCTAAAGAATGATGATGGATTAAACCCAGATCAGTTGACTGGGGGTGAGTGTTTGATTGGCTCAAACGTTCCGTCCATCATCCCCTTTTGTATCGCTTTGTTCGCCCTAAGTTGGCGGGGGTATACCCAGACTTGGGTCCCTTGCTCACTTTGCCACTGGATTCAAGCAAGCCTGGCTGATGACGGCTGGAATGCCAGAAACCGGTCCTAGGATGCTTGTTTCCGGTCCAGGGAAGACATGGCTTGGCAGTTCGGGCAGGACTGTTCCCATGAGGCACAGGGTCAGACTGATTTGCATATGGCCATGTCTGAACTGGGGTGGTGGAGTGAGCTAAAGAATGATGATGGATTAAACCCAGATCAGTTGACTGGGGGTGAGTGTTTGATTGGCTCAAACGTTCCGTCCATCATCCCCTTTTGTATCGCTTTGTTCGCCCTAAGTTGGCGGGGGTATACCCAGACGTGGGTCCCTTGCTCACTTTGCCACTGGATTCAAGCAAGCCTGGCTGATGACGGCTGGAATGCCAGAAACCGGTCCTAGGATGCTTGTTTCCGGTCCAGGGAAGACATGGCTTGGCAGTTCGGGCTGGACTGTTCCCATGAGGCACAGGGTCAGACTGATTTGCATATGGCCATGTCTGAACTGGGGTGGTGGAGTGAGCTAAAGAATGATGATGGATTAAACCCAGATCAGTTGACTGGGGGTGAGTGTTTGATTGGCTCAAACGTTCCGTCCATCATCCCCTTTTGTATCGCTTTGTTCGCCCTAAGTTGGCGGGGGTATACCCAGACGTGGGTCCCTTGCTCACTTTGCCACTGGATTCAAGCAAGCCTGGCTGATGACGGCTGGAATGCCAGAAACCGGTCCTAGGATGCTTGTTTCCGGTCCAGGGAAGACATGGCTTGGCAGTTCGGGCTGGACTGTTCCCATGAGGCACAGGGTCAGACTGATTTGCATATGGCCATGTCTGAACTGGGGTGGTGGAGTGAGCTAAAGAATGATGATGGATTAAACCCAGATCAGTTGACTGGGGGTGAGTGTTTGATTGGCTCAAACGTTCCGTCCATCATCCCCTTTTGTATCGCTTTGTTCCTAAGTTGGCGGGGGTATACCCAGACGTGGGTCCCTTGCTCACTTTACCACTGGATTCAAGCAAGCCTGGCTGATGACGGCTGGAATGCCAGAAACCGGTCCTAGGATGCTTGTTTCCGGTCCAGGGAAGACATGGCTTGGCAGTTCGGGCTGGACTGTTCCCATGAGGCACAGGGTCAGACTGATTTGCATATGGCCATGTCTGAACTGGGGTGGTGGAGTGAGCTAAAGAATGATGATGGATTAAACCCAGATCAGTTGACTGGGGGTGAGTGTTGGATTGGCTCAAACGTTCCGTCCATCATCCCCTTTTGTATCGCTTTGTTCGCCCTAAGTTGGCGGGGGTATACCCAGACGTGGGTCCCTTGCTCACTTTGCCACTGGATTCAAGCAAGCCTGGCTGATGACGGCTGGAATGCCAGAAACCGGTCCTAGGATGCTTGTTTCCGGTCCAGGGAAGACATGGCTTGGCAGTTCGGGCTGGACTGTTCCCATGAGGCACAGGGTCAGACTGATTTGCAAATGGCCATGTCTGAACTGGGGTGGTGGAGTGAGCTAAAGAATGATGATGGATTAAACCCAGATCAGTTGACTGGGGGTGAGTGTTTGATTGGCTCAAACGTTCCGTCCATCATCCCCTTTTGTAACCCTTGCAGTGGGTGCAGGTTGACTCTCAGGATGTCAGTCGGTGGTGTCCTGCTGTTTGTTGGTGCCAAGTTCCCAGCAGGGCCTTGTGCTCCCCACAGCAGTACCCAGTGTCAGCCATCTTGTCAGTTGTTTTCCACTCCCTGTGATGTGAGCATGGTTCAGAGTGGTGTTGATGGGCCAATTGTGAGGGTGAGCAATATCTGTGACTACCACTCCCATCATGCTATTGCCTCCACCCCCCTTCCCAGCATGCCCAAACTTCCTTCCTTTTGAGTGTACTTCACTGTGTGTGGGTGTGACAGCAATGGCAAGATGGCTGACAGTGGTGTCCTGCTGTTGGTTGGTGGCCAGTTCCCAGCATGGCCTTGTGCTCCCCACAACTGAGCACCGGTGTCAGACATCTTTGATGGGGCTTTCCACTCTCTGTGAGGTATGCATGATTCAGTGTGAGCTTGCTGGGCCATGTGGTTTGGGGATGTTGAGCTGTGACTACCACTCCCATCATGCTATTGCCTCCACCCCCCTTCCCAGCATGCCCATACTTCCTTCCTTTTGAGTGTACTAGTAGGGAAAGAGTTGGATAGCATAGTGGTAAAAATTACTATTCCCACTCTACAGAGTGCAACAGTAGGGAAAGTGTTGGATAGCATAGGGGTAAAAATTACTATTCCCACTCCAGTGAGTGCAACAGTAGGGAAAGTGTTGGATAGCGTAGGGGTAAAAATTACTATTCCCACTCCAGAGAGTGCAACAGTAGGGAAAGTGTTGGATAGCGTAGGGGTAAAAATTACTATTCCCACTCCAGTGAGTGCAACAGTAGGGAAAGTTTTGGATAGCGGAGGGGTAAAAATTACTATTCCCACTCCAGTGAACGCAACAGTAGGGAAAGTATTGGATAGCAGAGATGTACAAATTACTATTCCCTCTCCAGAGAGTGCAAGAGTAGGGAAAGAGTTGGTTAGCGTAGGGGTAAAAATTGCTATTGCCACTCCACAGAGTGCAACAGTAGGGAAAGTGTTGGATAGCGTAGGGGTAAAAATTACTATTCCCACTCCAGTGAGTGCAACAGTAGTGAAAGTGTTGGATAGCGGAGGGGTAAAAATTACTATTCCCACTGCAGAGAGTGCAACAGTAGGGAAAGTGTTGGATAGCGAAGGGGTAAAAATTACTATTCCCACTCCAGTGAGTGCAACAGTAGGGAAAGTATTGGATAGCGGAGATGTACAAATTACTATTCCCACTCTAGAGAGTGCAAGAGTAGGGAAAGAGTTGGATAGCGTAGGGGTAAAAATTACTATTCCCACTCTACAGAGTGCAACAGTAGGGAAAGTGTTGGATAGCGTAGGGGTAAAAATTACTATTCCCAATCCAGTGAGTGCAACAGTAGGGAAAGTGTTGGATAGCGGAGGAGTAAAAATTACTATTCCCACTCCAGACAGTGCAACAGTTAGGAAAGTGTTGGATAGCGAAGGGGTAAAAATTACTATTCCCACTCCAGTGAGTGCAACAATAGGGAAAGTGTTGGATAGCGTAGGGGGAAAAATTACTATTCCCACTCCAGAGAGTGCAACAGTAGGGAAAGTGTTGAATAGCGTAGGGGTAAAAATTACTATTCCCACTCCAGTGAGTGCAACAGTAGGGAAAGTTTTGGATAGCGGTGGGGTAAAAATTACTATTCCCACTCCAGTGAATGCAACAGTAGGGAAAGTGTTGGATAGCGTAGGGGTAAAAATTACTATTCCCACTCTAAAGAGTGCAACAGTAGCGAAAGTGTTGGATAGCGTAGGGGTAAAAATTACTATTCCCACTCCAGAGAGTGCAACAGTAGGGAAAGTGTTGGATAGCAGAGGGTTAAAATTAACATACTTATCAATTAAATAATTATTAAAATTAAATAACCAATTAATAATTATTTAATAATAAATTAATTATAAATACTAATAAATAAATATTAATAATTACTTTTTTATAATTAAATTACTTCCCACCCTATTCCCCTATAAACCCACAACCCGCTCCTAAAAAATAACACAATTTATATAATTATCTATTTATTAATTAATAACCAATCAATAATTAATTAATAATAAATTAATTATAAATAATAATGAATAAAAATTAATAATTGCTTTTTTATAATTAAATTATTTCCCACCCTATTCCCCTATAAATCCACAACCCGCTACAGAACTAAAATACGCAAAAATTAATTTACATAAAAGTATTTACTGCTAAAAATTTAACACATACATTAAAAAAAAGCTACACTTATACCAAAAAATTACATCACATACTTTTAACACACATACTAAAATACAGAACACTAATATAAACATCGATATTATTAACGATATTTTTACAAATGATATTACTGTCTTCGATATTAAAAAAACCAATATTTCTTACCTTACTGTCGATATTCAGTACCACGATATTCTTGCAGTCGATATTCTTGATATATTTAAAACTCGATATTATGGTAGGTCAAAATTAAAAACTTGATATTCTGTCTGTGCACCGGGTTCCAGGATAAGCCAGCCTTAGTAAAAGGAGTTTTAATACAAACTGTATTTGGAGGCATAACTTCAGACTTTTCAAGAATGAGTTTGTATCCTGACACCTCTGAATATGTTCGTAATACAGCAGAAAAATATGGAAGAGAGGATTCTGGGTTTGAAGTGTAGAGAAGGGTGTCATCAGCATGAGCAGTATATTTAATGTGAGTGTGCTTCATTTTAAAACCAGAAATAGTATCTGAATGCTTCAATTTATATAGGAAGGGTTCCACTGCTACAATAAATAACAGCGAAGATAAGGGGCATTCTAGTCAGGAGGTGTACACCCCCAGACGGCTAGCATACCCCTGGTGTGGGCTACCTGGTCTGTATGCCCAAGGAAGGATTAAATGGCAGAATAGAGGGCTCGGGGTAGAAAAGGTGGCACACACACTCGGATGTGGTCACCTCAGGGGTGGATTAGCCGATGAGGACAATAGCCCAATGGCTACTTGCACCCACACCTGGAACTTGCTGGATGTCAGGACTACATTTCCCACAACACACTAGACTATTTATTTTTGGGCGATCTCTCGGCGGGCCCGATGACCAGTGGTTCTTTTATTCTGGGAGTGTGCTTTACCTGCAGACTGCAATGGACTAGTACCTCTAGTCCAAGGGAGTTCTGGAGTTGCCTTTGGCTCTCAGAGGGGTTCCTCTTTCCTGGGGATCCGGTCTCTGGTCCTGGAAGAGTCGCAGTTATGCAGCTGCAGGGTGGTTGCCACATATGCAGCCCTGCCAAGTGCCACGCATCAGTCGCTAGACTAACGCATTTCAGTGTGGTGGTCCCCATCACCGCAGTGAAATGCAAAGTCACGCATTACAGTGCCTCATCAGCTGTCAAGCCGGAGGCTGCTATAATGCACTATGTCTGAGCTGCAGTGGCAGAGCACGGTGTGCATAGCTCTAGGGGGCTTCAGGGACTGGTGCATGATCTGCTCACAGCTCTCTCTGCAACAATGTATCAATTATTCTAAGTAATACAGGTCACACCTTCAGCCGGGCCGACACCGTCCGGTATTACTGTTGTCACAGGAGTTACTATCTGCCCAATGACTTGGCTCCTAAGACACTTACTTCTGAGAGACACTTTAATAGGTGGGGCTAAGTCACACAGTCAGTACTGTTGCCGCCCGCGGTGTGAGCGGGCGGCATTTAAAAAATGTTTTGCTGTAGTTGTGTCCATGTGGGCAAGAGAATGGCAGAAGCTCCTCCTCAGCGCTCGTACCACGGCGGCAAGGATAAGGAGTGATTCCCGCAACCCCATCCACCTGACCACAGAATAATGCAGGGGTGGCCTTGGTAGTGTTGCGCCAGCCTGGAAGTCCATGACGAGACGTTACAGGCCTGTCGCCGTGCAGGGGGACCACCTGTTGCTGCGGGACAGCTCACCTCGAGAAGTAAGCCAGTGCCTGAGAAAGAGTGAGCTGGTATTAATCTGTAAACTTGCAGTTTTTGTCAGTAATGTTAGGGACATAAAGAGCCTGATAGGGATCCGTTTCAATGTCCATTTTAATTACTAAATAGGTCTGAGAGTGGGGGACCCAGCCCACTTAAAGCCCTGCCTCGCATTGTCTTTACCCTCTGTGCCCCAAGCGCCTCACGCTGTGCAATTATAGTCCATAAGAATTTCCTTTTGTAGCCAAAGAGCTCGACCTATCGGTCCATCACCGTGTACCCCGAGTCCCTGACCTCTCTGTCCATGTACCTTAAATCCTCACCTTGTCTGCATGGCCCAAGCCCCTCTCACACTGCCCGACAGCTCACCACTGTCGATAATGGCTGTGAAGGGTCAAAGAATAATGCGATCCCTACGCCTAAAATGTACAGGAAGGGGTCTGGAACTGTGCTGAGGTTAACATTTTATGTGATGAGGTTTCAAGGAACGCACAGGATAAAAACACCACTCCACTTGCCTGCTTTCCAATCAACGAAGCTCGGTTACTGGGTGGATTTCCTTTGTGCCTGTGTTTGACCTGACCTCTCATCTGGATTCACTTGTGTTTGAGGGGGGGTGGGTGCTGAGGTTATGAGTGGGGCACTTCTGTGTCCAGTTACATCACGTACCGTCTTTAAAAGACAGCCGCACTCACCTTTCACTGGAAGGAGGGAACCGCACATGGCGCAAATAGGGGCGGAGTCTCTGATACTCAACTCTGCGGACGGACTTACAGCATTATACTTCGCCCGCTGTCCGGCTTTCACTTGTGGGGGCACAGACAGAATTGTGTACGTTCCAAGCGTGCGCTGCCGGCTTTGAAAAGCACAGCTGATTAGCCGGTAACTATCGGCGATGACGGGCTACAGTGAGTTCAGATACCTTTGACTGCACTCACCTGCAGTAGTTCTAAAGGCCCTTGAGAGTCTCAGAGTTACCAGTGAGACGTGGTCCTCTAGACAGCATCGAGGCAGTTTAGCAGACAAAAGCCGTACTGTGGCTGAGTGCAGAGACTTCCAAGTACGTTTTTTGTTTAAACTGTGAGCTTGGGCCCAAGTCCTCTGATGTATGTGTGTGTGTGTTTAGTTAGAAGATGGTTCAGGTCCAGTAGGGGTACTGAATAAGAGCACCATGGGGTCAGTTCTTAGTGAGTGAACTGTTCTGTTTCGGGTGAGTGAGTTCTTTTGTATTCAGTTCCAGATAGGCCCATCTCAATGCCTCACGCCATCACTATGCTTTTGTTCAGGTGACATCCTGGTTGGTGGATAGGTGCAGTTTAACAACCTAATGCCAATGCCATAAAAATGAGCTTTTCACTTCACAAGTATTTAAAGTATGTTTTTCAGTTTCCATATTCTATTCATGAGCTAAAGGAGTGCCTCCCACTGTCAGCTTTCCAGTGCAGCTTTGTTTACTGCTCATGTCGCCGGCAGCAGTCTCAGTCTGCCAGTCACTCAACTGATTATAATGAAATTATGAACATCTTCCAGACAACTTTATCTATTTTCCACAATTTTGGCTAGAGTCTGATAAATGAAAATCGTAGAAAAAGTATTTCTTATGCTTTGCAGCAGTTAACTTAGTTTCCTGTTGCTCAAATGGGTGTAATTTCTGATATTTCTATGTTTCCCTCGTCTTCATTGCTTGTTTTTGCTCACAGGAAATTGTCACTCAGAGTCGTTGAAATGTCACTCATAATTACACTGAAATTATGAAAATGTCACAAATAGCAATCTGAAACCTTGGCAGCTATGCAAGTGCAGGGTATCGTGCCTTCGCTTTGTGCAGGTCCTGAAGCTGCAGACTCGGGTCTCTTCTTTGTCCATTGTTTTAAGTCGAATCCGATTTGAGGTTCTGGTGCCAGGGGTGCCCCTTATATCCTAGATTTAGTAATGTTAGGGGTGTGGGTGCAAGTAGCCAATTGGCTACTAACCCCAGCGGCGTATCCACTCCTGAGGTGACCACATCCGGGGGTTTGTGCCACCTTTTCTACTAAGAACCTCCTATTCTGCCACTTTTAAAAATGACAGAAACCTTCCTTGGCTATACAGACCATGTAGCCCTCCCTAGAGGTGTGGCTAGCCTTCTAGGGGTGTACACCTCCTGATTACCTAAAAGAGGGATTTGATGAGACAAGTTGTTTGCTACCAAACATCACACTTTTCAGATGGACCATAATGGAGCTGGCAACCTATGAGTGCCCGGATTCTAGCCTATGTTACCCTATGGCCCGATCACTTATAGTAACCCTTAATGGAAATAGACTACTATAGGGACATATAAGCTTGCACTTATATGTCCACACCTTTAATTTAATGCACCCTGCCTCCTGTACTCAGGAGGCCTACCTTAGAGGTGACTGACATATATTAAAAATAGTGCTGTGACTTTGCCACTCATGGGTAGGGCAACGTTGAGTTTGAGCAGTTTGAACTGCTCATGCAGTCTGCAATGGCAGGACTGCTGCCATCTGTTTACTTGGGTCACTCAGGGTGGCAAAATCACTGCTTCAGACCCTGGTGACCCCTTTAACACCCATGCCCTGAGTACCACTGGTACCACTTCCTAGGGACTTATAAGGGGTTTGAAGTCCTTGCCAATTGGGGTTGCCAATTCACATAAATCATATTTAGGGAGAAAGCATTTGCACTGGGGCCTGGTTATCAAGCTCCAGTGCATTTTCAGAGTTGAAAACCAGCAGCTAGTAGTCTAAATGGGTGCAAAAAGTGAGAAAAACCTGCAAAAAGCCTGCTTTCCTACAATAACCATACAAGAAACTTGTCTCCATAAATATATTGCCAAATATAGTTCATCTGCTGTGATATTAAAATATTGATAATCCGTGTAATAATGGCTGTGCCTCCATGGGAAGGTAGTACCATATAGTTGGTTACAAGCTGTTTAGAATACTATGCAAAGCATAATTGATATGTAAATTTAAATAACCAAAAATAGGTAAGTAGCGCGTAACCAGTGAATGGAAAAAGAATTTCCTCAGAGGGTTCATGACAGTGCTTGGAATTCTCCTCAGAGCATGCGAGGCCTAAGATGGTGGCGTGTCATAATGTGCGCAATCCAATATTGAAAGAAATAAAGCAAACGTAGTGCCAAATATAATGGCAAAGAGTTTCAAGAGACGGTGCCCACCTTCCGAAGAGACATCCCGGTGAAGAGTAGAGCAAAAAGCGCAAGGAAAAGCATAGCTGCCAACGTTTCAGATTGCTATGTGTGACATTTTCATAATTTCAGTGTCATTATGAGTGACATTTCAACGACTATGACTGACAATTTCTCGTGAGCAAAAACAAGCAATGAAGGCGCGGGGAACATAGAAATATCAGGAATTACACCCATTAGAGCAACGAGAAACTAAGTTAACTGCTGCAAAGCATAAGAAATAATTTTTCTACGACTTTCATGTATTAGACTCTAGCCAAAATTGTGGAAAATAGATAAAGTGGTCTGGAAGATGTTCATAATATCATTATAATCAGTTGAGTGACTGTCAGACTGAGACTGCTGCCAGAGACATGAGCAGTAAACAAGGCTGCACTGGAAAGCTGACAGTGGGAGGCACTCCTTTAGCTCATGAATAGAATATAGAAACTGAAAAGCATACTTTAAATATTTGTGGAGTGAAAAGCTATTTTTTTTTATGGCATTGGTATTCGGTTGTTAAGCTGCATCTCTCCACCAACCAGGATGTCACCTGAACAAAAGCATAGCTGATGGCATGAGGCATTGAGATGGGCCCAACTGGAACTGAATATAAAAGAACTCAATCACCCGAAACAGAACAGTTCACTGCACCAAGAACTGACCCATGGTGCTCTTACTCAGTACCCCTACTGGACCTGAACCATCTTGTAACTAAACACGCACAGACATACGTCAGTGAACGTAGGCCCAAGCTCACAGTTTAAACAAAAAACTTACTTGGAAGTCTCTGCACTCAGCCACAGTACGGCTTTTGTCTGCTAAACTGCCTCAATGCTGGCCAGAGGACCATGTCGCACAGGTAACTCTGAAACTCTCAGGAGCCTTTAGAACTACTGCATGTGCATGCAGTCAAAGGTATCTGAACTCACTGTAGTCCGCCGTCGCCGATAGTTTCAGGCTAGTCAGCTGTGTTTTTTAAAGCCGGCGGAGCAGCGCACGCTTGGAACGTACACAATTCTGTCCATGCCCCCACCCTTGAACACAAGTGAACGCCGGGCAACAGGTGAGGTATTATGCCGTAAGTCCATCCGCAGAGTTGAGTATCAGAGACTCCGTCTCGATTTGAGCCATGTGTGGTTCACTCCGTCCAGTGAAAGGTGAGCGAGGCTGTATTTTAAAGACAGTAAGTGATATAACTAGACACAGAAGTGCCCCACTCATAACCTCAGCACCCGTCCCACCCCTCAAACACAAGTGAAACCAGATCAGAGGTCAGATCAAACACAGGCACAAAGGAATTCCACCCAGTATCCGAGCTTCATTTAATATAATTTAAAACAGCATTTATTAAGCGCATAGCTACCCTGAGGCATCCCAGCACTAGCGGCAAGATAAGGAGGAGCTGAATGTTTTATAGAGAGGCATTTTTGAACAACCATGTTTTGAGGACCTTTTGATAGGGGAGATGGCCAGACTCTGAGTGAAGATGTAAAGGAAGAGGGTTCTAGAGTCTAGCTACATTGTACGCAAAGGACTTGCCTCCACATCTCACCCTTTTGGTTTTTGGGATTACGGTTAAATTTAAATTAGCCGAGCGAAGGCATTTTGTGGGGTAGTAGAAAGTGATAAGAGAGCCATTATTTAACCGGCAATTCCCCCATAAGATCTTATGGGCTATACACAAAGATTTAAATTTTATTCTTTCCGAAATCTGAAGCCAGTGTAAAATCTTCAGAGCCGGCTTAGCCGGCTAGTTTTATGGGTGATGAACAGCAACCGAGCAGCACAGTTCTGAACAACTTGGAGTTTCCTTATTATTGAATTAGGGGCACCCAGATAAAGGGAGTTCCCGTAGTCCAGATGAGAAAGAACCAAGGCCTGGACCATGATTCTTCTTGCCCTCATAGGAAGGAGGGGTAAGACTTTCCGCAGCAGTCTAAGAATGCCATAGCAGGCTCCTGCCAGCATCACGGCTTGGTGGTCGAATTTAAAGGACTTATCCAACCAAACACCTAGGCTTTTAATTTTGGAATTAGGAGTCGGGGCAGGGCCAAGACAAATAGGCCAAGCATGATTAAGATCCATATTCAATAAGTTGCCCAAGAACATTAACTCTGTTTTTCCTCTGTTGAGTCTAAGACAGGAGTGATCCATCCATGATGCCACTTTCTGTACCAGGCTTCCAGATCGGTGGTGAGTTCTGATGGTAGTTTAGGGCGACCACCAAATGTGTGTCGTCAGCATATGTGACAATTTTGGTCCCGTATGGTAAAATAATATCTGCAAGCGGTCTCATGTACACATTAAGGGGTCGATTCCGATTCGGGCCGGAAAAAGCACCGACCGACTCGGAGCCGGAATTAATTCCGACCGACACGTACCTGTGGCGCCCGACACGCCAAGTACGATGCAAAGCGTGCAAAATCCGACCGACACGTACTGAACCCAAGCCGAACGACCGAGCCGCACGGAAAACAGCAATCCGGCCGGAAAAACACGCAAATCGAACCGACCGACACGCACCCGGAACAAATCCAACCGAAACGTACACGCGAACTCCAAACCGCAAAGTACGATGCAAGGCGCGAAAACCACGACCGAGTCGTACGGAGAACAAGCCGTACGACCGACACGCATAGAAAACTGCGAGCCAAAGTAACACAAAACACCGCGACCGACGCGTACGCAGCATAGAAAACTGCACAAACACAGCGTGAACGAAACGGAGAAGACCGTACGAGACAACTGCAGGGTCCGACTCGGTCACAAGAACGTTTCCAACATGCACAGAAAGTACTAAGGAAAAATACACAAAAAAAGGCCAAACAAGCAATTACAAAGCCAATAAATACTGGGGGGTGGGGACAGAGAACAAAGACACACCCACAACTCCACCCATATAAAGGACACAAATCCCAACCATGATCCTTTGCAAATGCTATTCTACTGCCAGCACTCAACAGACAGCAACCACACACCCACAGCTCATCCCTCACACAAGCCACACACCATCAGCACACCAACAAATAGCTACCTCACATACACCCAGCAAAACACACACTCACACACCTTCACCTGCACACCAACACACACATCACTCACCATCACCACCCATCACCATGCCCCCAAAGAAGAATCACAAGTTCCTAGAGTGTGAATTGGAAGTCCTGGTAGACGAGATCCTCAGGGTAGAGCCACAGCTGTTTGGCACACTGGTCCAACAGACACCCATCTCCCAGAAAACCAAGATGTGGGAGAGGATCATCAACAGGGTGAACGCACAATCACCATGTCTGCGCACAAAGACTGACATCCAGAACAGGTGGTATGACGTGCGCAGGAGGGTACGGGAGCTGCTGAAGAAGGACTACCTCCTGAGCCAATACACTGGCAGTGGCCCTCCTGCCAAGCCAGTATACCTCAGGCCCTGGGAGGAGAAGGTGCGGGCCATCCTTCCGCCAGTGAGCGTCTATGGACTAGAAAACATTCCAGAGCCTGGTGAGTACACAACAAATGTACACAATATCCTGCCACAATACACACACACATCACTGTCAAGGGGAGAGTCAAACCATGCACTCTTAGCAATTACACAGCAACCAGAACAGAATCATCCCAAAATCTGTATGTCAGTCAGATAAACACAACACATGCCATCTCAAAGTTACATTTAACCGTGTCATCACATGTACAAACACAACTACAACTACAGCTAGGCAGTGGCACAAATATAACTAACAAACACATCCAGACATGTAGCCACCACTACAACACCAACACACAGTGAAGACCACTGAAAGAAAGGAATTCTGTGTATGCTGGGCAAGTCAGTGTAGCCAATAGCATCATGGAAGTCGTAGTCACAGATATTGCTCACCCCCACAACTGTCCCATCAACACCACCATGAACCATGCGCACATCACAGGGAGTGGAAAAGGACTCACAAGATGGCTGACACTGGCTACTGCTGTGGGGAGCACAAGGCCCTGCTGGCAACTGTGCAAAAACCAACAGCAGGACACCACTGACTGACATCCTGAGAGACAACTTCCACTCCCTGCAATGGAAGCACGTTCCATGGTGGGATATCTGGCTGGGTGGGAAGGAGGACTCGCAGCACTGACCATAGTCACAAGCACCTCCCCTCACACACCCCCTCAACACAAACTCCACATAACCCACCTGGGAGAATGCAATGCCTCACATCCTAACTCAAGATCCCACAAAGAACCACCACCCTGGGTTATGTTGTGTGAAGCACAGGGACACTCTTGGGACTTTTAGCCAAACAACTGCCAGGACAACACTCCCAGCCATCCTGTCAGCACAGGCAGCCCACCCCACAGGGAAGCAGAGTCAAAAGGAAGGAAGCATGGGCATGCTGGGAAGGGGGTGGAGGCAATAGCATGATGGGAGTAGTAGGCACAGATATTGCTCAGCCTCACAACTGGCCCATCAACACCACCCTGAACCATGCTCACATCACAGGGAGTGGATAAGGACTGACAAGATGGCTGACACTGGCTACTGCTGTGGGGAGCACAAGGCCCTGCTGGCAACTGTGCACCAACAAACAGCAGGACACCACTGACTGACATCCTGAAAGACAACTTCCACTCCCTGCAATGCAAGCACGTTCCATGGTGGGATATCTGGCTGGGTGGGAAGGAGGACTTGCAGCACTGACCATAGTCACAAGCACCTCCCCTCACACACCCCCTCAACACAAACTCCACATAACCCACCTGGGAGAATGCAATGCCTCACATCCTAACTCAAGATCCCACAAAGAACCTCCACCCTGGGTTATGTTGTGTGAAGCACAGGGACACTCTTGGGACTTTTAGCCAAACAACTGCCAGGACAACACTCCCAGCCATCCTGTCAGCACAGGCAGCCCACCCCACAGGGAAGCAGAGTCAAAAGGAAGGAAGGATGGGCATGCTGGGAAGGGGGTGGAGGCAATAGCATGATGGGAGTCGTAGTCACAGCTCAACATCCCCCACCACATGGCCCAGCAAGCTCACACTCACGCATGCACATCCCACAGAGAGTGGAAAGGCCCATCAAAGATGTCTGACACTGTTGCTGTGTCGTGGGGAGCACAAGGGCATGCTGGGAACTGCACACCAACCAACAGCAGGACACCACTGTCAGCCATCTTGCCATTGCTCTCACACCCACACACACTGAACTCCCCACAAAAGCAAGTAAGTATGGGAATGCTGGGAAGTGGGGTGGAGGCAATAGCATGATGGGAGTCATAGTCACAGACATAGCTCACCCCCACAACTGTCCCATCAACACCACCCTGAACCATGCTCACATCACAGGGAGTGGAAAACAACTGACAAGATGGCTGACACTGGCTACTGCTGTGGGGAGCTCAAGGCCCTGCTGGCAACTGTGCAACAACCAACAGCAGGACACCACTGACTGACATCCTGAAAGACAACTTTCACTCCCTGCAATGCAAGCACAGTCCATGGTGGGATAACTGACTGGCTGGGTGGGAAGGAGGGCCGGCTGTCAACCAAATACAACCAATGCAGACCATGTTCACACACCAACAAATACATAGAAATGCCCAAATAATGCAGGACAATGTGCTACACCAATATCAACCCCTGACTGTGACAACTTAGGACAATGCAATGTACAGGCCCGCACCCAGAGGCACAGTCACAACTGTCAGGTGTGTCAACCATTGATGCCTGCAGAAACATAACATACATTGTGTGTGTCTCCCAAAAACAGGTGATGATGGGGACACAGCAGCAGACGCTGAGGAGTCCCAGTCCCAGGCTCAAGAGGATACAGAGCTCACTGGTTTCGTACAGCCTCTGCCCTCCTCGGATGAAGAAGACCAACCTGGCACCTCCGGTGCAAGTCAACATGCAGCACCAGCAGGACCACCAGCTGCAGCACCAGCAGGACCACCAGCTGCACCCCTCCACCCACCCCTCCAACGACTGTCACCACAAATACCATCCCTGCCGACATGGACAGAACAAGGAGCACCACCAGCACAGGGACCTTGGACCAACGTGGGGCCATGGACACCACCACCACCACCAACCCCCAAGGGGGACCAGGGTCATCTGTGCGTGCCACTGCACGCACTGCACATGTCGGCAGGGGTGGTGGGAGGGGTGGGAGACAGAGGTCGCTGCTTGCAGAGGTGTCTGGTGTGCATGATGACCCACAACTGGCACGCATAGCCGATGCGTACCAGTCCAGCACCGGAGATCTCAGCCAGGTAGTGGGGCTCCTCAGAGACATGAAACAGCAGCAGGCTGCCCATCATGCCCGCTTGGACTCACACATGTCCCGCGTGGAGTCCAAGTGGGACACACTGCAAGAGATGACGGCGGTGCATAGGGACATATTACAATGCCTCCGCCAGATGAACAGCAACCAGTCTACACCTCCCTGTGTGCCAACAACATCTGGTGCTGAACAAACTGCAACTGCCACAGGGAGGGAGGATGACTCTGGCGGAGAGTCCCCTGCATCGCAGCAGCCTGTACTTGAGGGGCCCCCCCAAAGAAGAGGGGTCGTCCGAGGAGGGGCAAGTGAGAGGCCGATGGCCAAGTGCAACCCCCAGGAAGCCTGAACCTGTTCTGGATGTTCACCTTTGTGCACAAACTGTTCACCCTGTTGACGGCAACACAACTCCCACACATGACATGGGGAGTACAAGTTGGACCAATGTCTCAGACAACTGTGGCCCCGATACTGGGGATTTTGTCTACCTGGACTTTCAATTCACCTAGGAACTTCTGATTGCAATATAAATGTACAGCACTAACCATCCTATGCACTATTCACACAAATGTATCACAATAAACACACTAATACACCATACTTGCCTCTGTTGTGATTCCAACGTGGGTGCTGTCATGGGGATGATGAACTGCAAAATTACACTGTGTATGCGAACTGCAACAGCAAGTACAACACAGGAATGTGAGTAATGGCAACGTGACACATATGAGGGAGACACACCACCAGGGCTACACAACACATACACACCTAGGCCATCTGACTCATTGCCTACACTGATGTTGCCAGGAAAGACGGTGCAATGCACAGACACCACACCTATTCCCAGTTGTAGTCAAGTAGCCCACAGGTGCAGTAAGCAAATGGCAGTCAAATGTGTGACCACAGACAACGCACATCACAAAGTGAAGCACAGGTTTATTACACAGTTGCAACATGTCGTAACCACTACAGATGCAAGGTAATCCCACCTGGCAGCGGGCACACAGTCAACAACTGTAGAAGGAAGGAAGTCCATGGGTGTGGCGCACATCACCTGTAGGGACACAACAGCTACCACCCTGGAAGTACAATCACGTCGTCGGTGGACACAGTTGACCAAACGAATCTGAAAGTACCCTGTGAAGGACAGAAATGACACACAGTCAAAAGCAATGGAGAACAGGACAGAACAGCAAAACTCATGCACAATACATGTTACAAGATACCCACCCAGAACCAAGTTAGCATGTCAACACTGTTGGGGAGTACAGACCACCTGTAAGCACACATCGCTACACACATCCAGTCAAGTAGCCCATGGACACACTCCAACAGCACCAGAGCACCACCTACACATATCATGCCAACTCACATCATTGACATGACACCTCAGGATACTCACATTCAGCTAAAGAAGTTGGTGATGAGCTGTGTGCGGACATCACCCTCATCATCATCATCATCACTGGCATCGTGGTCCAGGCCAGGATCCTCCAAAGGTGGCGGATGTTGGTCATTGTCATCCTGGATGAGAGGCAACTCCTTCCGCACTGCCAGGTTGTGGAGCATGCAGCAGACGATGATAATCTTGCACACCTTCGCTGGGGCATATGGGAGGGACCCTCCTGTCTTGTCGAGGCAGCGGAAGCAGCTCTTCAGGAGACCAAATGTCCGCTCAATCACTCTCCTGGTCCGACCATGTGCCTCATTGTAGCGCATCTGGGCTGGTGTCACAGGGTTCCTGAGGGGTGTCAGCAACCACGGCATGTTGGGGTATCCCGGGTCACCTACGGACAGACAAGTGCACATTAGCTGACTTGGAAAAGTGGGCGGAATACTACAGATCAGATCACACACAATGGCACAAAGTCAGTACACACCGACAAGCCAGGCACGCTGGTTCTGCATCTGTGCCATCATCCTGGGGATGCGACTACTCCTCATCACAAAGGCATTGTGTGCTGAACCAGGGAAACGGGCACACACGTGTGAGATGGTCATATCTGCAAGACACACCACCAGTGCATTGACCGAGTGGTAGTGCTTGCGGTTACGGTAGGCCTGCTCCTGGGCCTGTGGTGGTACCAAAGCCACATGTGTCCCATCAATGGAGCCAATGACATGCGGCATCCTCCCCAGGGCATAGAAGTCACTCTTCACGTCAGTGAGTCGTTGCAGTCTAGGGAAATAGATGTACCAGTTCAGGTATAGCAACATTGCCTCCAAAACATCGCGGAGCACACGGCTCAACATGGTCTGTGACATCCCACCAGCAGTCGCCACAGTATGTTGGAAGGTACCGGTGGCAAAGAAGTGTAGGGCTGCCATCACCTTCACCTTGGGGGTCAGCGCTGTAGGATACGGCCGGCCCCAGGCTGCAAATGTGGGGCCAACTGCACTGCCAAATCCTCAATCAGCTGCCTGGTGAAGCGGTACCGTCGGATGCTGTCCCGTCCCACCATCGTTGACAGGTCTGGGAATGGTCTATGGACAACAGGAGCCCTGCAGTGCAGAGGAGAAGAAAGCAACATTGTCAGTCACCCCACATATGCGGCATTGAACGCACTCAATATCACATCATACATCATTTTGAGGCACAACTACATGAAGTGTGCAGTTCCGTAAGGACATCTATGGTACATACATGGCCAACATCTGTCATCACGGTTCAACAAGTGGCATCAATAAGTCCCAGGTTGGCCCATTGGATATCATGAGGCCGTGTCATAGTTCCCATCTCCTGCTGCCATGTCACAATCACCCCCCACAGTGACATGTGAGGACAGATGTGCCCCAGGCATCACAGCTCAACGACAGGTACATTCCCAGGGACCCTGTATTGCCACATGGACACTGACATTACATGGAGTATCATGTATACACCACAGCAAAACAACCATGACCCCCACAGGTAGTGGTTCCACTTGCCTCTGCAGGACAGACATGGACGTCTGTGACACACACACGCACAACATCAAAGTCCATGCACACACAACGTGGATGTGGAGACTGTCTCCCATTGTGCACATGAAATCAGAGACATTGTAAACACTACATGCACACAGACTGTGGAGGACCATCACTATTGTGCCACTGGGACACCCTGGCTCAAACATACCGTCCCACATGGGACTCACGGGGTATGTGACATGACATACACATACACCACCGTGAAATGTGACCATGGCACATGCACAGATATGAACAGTTGCACATCACAGTGGTCATGTACACGTAACACCCAGGATCCTGTCCCCATGAACACGTGCACAGCCTGGGGGTGGCTGCCCCCAGGTGACACCCACAGGACAACATGTACACCAACATACACACAATAGGAAATGCAGCCTTACATGCCTTATGATACAGTTTGGACAGGCTGTGGTGTTGTAGGTGTGCCCCTCACTCCCTGGGAGCTATCTGTGGCTGGCATATGTTCATCTGAGACAGGCATGGTGACATATGCCAGTCACTTGTACAGGGATGCGTTGAACAGCAATGGACCGATCGGTGCACCCGGCCGGCCCATTGCATTCAATGTGTGCGGGTACGCGTTGTACCCTGTACGCGTTGAACAGCAATTGACCGATCGGTGCACCTGGCCGGCCCATTGCATTCAATGTGTGCGGGTACACGTTGTACCCCTGTACACGTTGAACAGCAATGGACCGATCGGTGCGCCCGGCCGGCCCATTGCATTCAATGAGTGCGGGTATGCGTTGTACCCCTGTACGCGTTGTACCGCAATGGACCGATCGGTGCGCCCGGCCGGCCCATTGCATTCAATGTGTGCGGGTACGCGTTGTACCCCTGTACGCGTTGTACCGCAATGGACCGATCGGTGCGCCCGGCCGGCCCATTGAATTCAATGTGTGCGAGTACGCGTTGTACCCCTGTACGCGTTGTACCGCAATGGACCGATCGGTGCGCCCGGCCGGCCCATTGCATTCAATGTGTGCGGGTACGCGTTGTACCCCTGTACGCGTTGAACAGCAATGGACCGATCGGTGCGCCCGGCCGGCCCATTGCATTCAATGTGTGCGGGTACGCGTTGTACCCCTGTACGCGTTGTACCGCAATGGCTCGATCGGTGCGCCCGGCCGGCCCATTGCATTCAATGTGTGCGGGTACGCGTTGTACCCCTGTACGCGTTGTACCGCAATGGACCGATCGGTGCACCCGGCCGGCCCATTGCATTCAATGTGTGCGGGTACGCGTTGTACCCCTGTATGCGTTGTACCGCAATGGACCGATCGGTGCGCCCGGCCGGCCCATTGCATTCAATGTGCGTGGTACGCATTGTACCCCTGTACGCGTTGAACAGCAATGGACCGATCGGTGCACCCGGCCGGCCCATTGCATTCAATGTGTCGGGTACGCGTTGTACCCCTGTACGCGTTGAACAGCAATGGACCGATCGGTGCACCTGGCCGGCCCATTGCATTCAATGTGTGCGGGTACACGTTGTACCTCTGTACGCGTTGAACAGCAATGGACCGATCGGTGCGCCCGGCCGGCCCATTGCATTCAATGTGTGCGGGTACGCGTTGTACCCCTGTACGCGTTGAACAGCAATGGACCGATCGGTGCGCCCGGCCGGCCCATTGCATTCAATGTGCGCGGTACACGTTGTACCCCTGTACGCGTTGTACCGCAATGGACCGATCGGTGCGCCCGGCCGGCCCATTGCATTCAATGTGTGCGGGTACGCGTTGTACCTATGTACGCGTTAGTACCGCAATGGACCGATCGGTGCGCCCGGCCGGCCCATTGCATTCAATGTGTGCGAGTACGCGTTGTACCCCTATGCAGCGTTGTACCGCAATGGACCGATCGGTGCGCCCGGCCGGCCCATTGCATTCAATGTGTGCGGGTACGCGTTGTACCCCTGTACGCGTTGAACAGCAATGGACCGATCGGTGCGCCCGGCCGGCCCATTGCATTCAATGTGTGCGGGTACAGCGTTGTACCCCTGTACGCGTTGTACCGCAATGGTCCGATCGGTGCGCCCGGCCGGCCCATTGCATTCAATGTGTGCGGGTACGCGTTGTACCCCTGTACGCGTTGTACCGCAATGGACCGATCGGTGCGCCCGGCCGGCCCATTGCATTCAATGTGTGCGGGTACGCGTTGTACCCCTGTACGCGTAGTACCGCAATGGACCGATCGGTGCGCCCGGCCGGCCCATTGCATTCAATGTGTGCGGGTACACATTGTACCCCTGTACGCGTTGAACAGCAATGGACCGATCGGTGCACCCGGCCGGCCCATTGCATTCAATGTGTGCGGGTACGCGTTGTACCCCTGTACGCGTTGAACAGCAATGGACCGATCAGTGCGCCCGGCCGGCCCATTGCATTCGATGTGTGCGGGTACGCGTTGTACCCCTGTACGCGTTGTACCGCAATGGACCGATCGGTGCGCCCGGCCGGCGCATTGCATTCAATGTGTGCGGGTACGCGTTGTACCCCTGTACGCGTTGAACAGCAATGGACCGATCGGTGCACCCGGCCTGCCCATTGCATTCAATGTGTGCGGGTACGCGTTGTACCCTGTACGCGTTGAACAGCAATGGACCGATCGGTGCGCCCGGCCGGCCCATTGCATTCAATGTGTGCGGGTACGCGTTGTACCCCTGTATGCGTTGTACCGCAATGGACCGATCGTTGCGCCCGGCCGGCCCATTGCATTCAATGTGTGCGGGTACGCGTTGTACCCCTGTACGCGTTAGTACCGCAATGGACCGATCGGTGCGCCCGGCCGGCCCATTGCATTCAATGTGCGCGGTACGCGTTGTACCCCTGTACGCGTTAGTACCGCAATGGACCGATCGGTGCGCCCGGCCGGCCCATTGCATTCAATGTGTGCGGGTACGCGTTGTACCCCTGTACGCGTTGAACAGCAATGGACCGATCGGTGCGCCCGGCCGGCCCATTGCATTCAATGTGTGTGGGTACGCGTTGTACCCCTGTACGCGTTGTACCGCAATGGACCGATCGGTGCGCCCGGCCGGACCATTGCATTCAATGTGTGCGGGTACGCGTTGTACCCCTGTACGCGTTGTACCGCAATGGACCGATCGGTGCGCCCGGCCGGCCCATTGCATTCAATGTGTGCGGGTACGCGTTGTACCCATGTACGCGTTGTACCGCAATGGACCGATCGGTGCGCCCGGCCGGCCCATTGCATTCAATGTGTGCGGGTACGCGTTGTACCCCTGTACGCGTTGAACAGCAATGGACCGATCGGTGCGCACCCATTGTCAATGGCCTAGCCTGGCAACGGACGCGTTTTCGAAATTCGAACGAGGCGGTTGCTGGAAATTCAGTTGGTCACCCACAACAATGTTGCAAAATCATGTATGTAATGAAGTTGAAGATTTGAAGGATGCTGTGGGCGTGTATTGGTGCTGCTATTCCATGGATTGGCCAGATTCAGAAGATGCAAACGACTTGGACCTATCACTTTGGACACATGGGTCAGTATCTGCCTCTGCAGCACATATATATTGCTGGCTGTTCCCCTGAGAGCTCACTTGCCTGCACTACATGCTCCAGGACGACATCTGCCACTGCACTGCTGCTGTCTCTGCCCCCTCTGGACCCTGCAATGGCACGTACTGTGGTGAGAGCCCCAGCCTTCAGCCTTGAGGAGAACCAGGCCCTGCTGGACAGCCTACTTCCACAGTACAGCAAGCTGTATGGGACACCAGGGGAGCAGGTGAGTGTTCTGTGCACTGCCTTTCTGAATGTGCATTTTGTCTGACTAGCAAGGCTGAAAGTCTGCACGCCACTGGCTAGCAGGCTCACTGAGTAGTTGTCACCCCCCATAGTGTGTAGTGACATGCACTGGACAGGTATGGTGCAGTGACAGTGCATTTGAACAAGGTTTTACTTCCCATGCAATGATACCATGTAGTGACTTCTGGCAAACTGTCCATGGGCAGCGTTGCACTGCCTGTGTACATCATGTGCCCCTGTGATTGAGACATGTATATACAACTGTGTCATGCACGGATATGTTGCATGTGTAGTAATGACCTTTTCACTTTGTCATCCTGACAGGTTAATGCCCATCGGAAGCAGGAGATCTGGAAGGACATCGTCCGGGCTGTCCGGTCCGTGGGGGTCTACAAGCGCCGGATCCGCAACTGCCAGAAGAGGTGGCAGGACCTTCGGGGCTGGACCCGGAGGTTTGCACGGGTCCAGCTGAAGCTGTCGCCTCCTCGCAGGAGGGGCGGAACATGGACCCTGACCCCCCACATGCTCCAGATCCTGGCGGTGGTGTTTCCAGACCTAGATGGGCAGCTGAAGGCCAGACAGCAGCAAGGAGGGGGTGAGTCAAAGACTGCACTGTGAACTCTGTATTACATGCTATGTGCCCTCCTCTGGCCTGGTTAAACTGCCACAGTACAGCAGTCATGTTGTCCAGGAGCCATGTCCCTCTATTGTGCACTGCCCACTCCTCATCTGATACCCAGGTGTGGCCCTTACATTCAGGGAATTGTGTCACTTGGGACTGTGTCCTTGCAGTTTGCTTCACTCAAGGTGGGGGACAGCATCTGTTTCCCTAACTCTGTTGTGGGCATCATGGGTGGGTCCATTGTTCACACAACGCCTGTGTTCGGACATGTAATCTGCGTGTTGCTTTGATATGCGGTCCACTTGCTGAGCTGAGCCACCACATGTGCCTGGGATATCTGGCACACACCCATGCAGCGGGTGGGAACAATGTTTGGGCCCCAGGAGTGTGCAGATTACTTGTGTCACACATACATAGCCAGCTATCCACTGTCCAGGGCTCATCCCTCATTCATGTGGGGCAGGACAGTCATGCCTACTCCAGCCCATCCAATACACCTGTACTCCCACTCCCGTGTATCAGCTGAGACGTTGTGCGCAGTGATTTGACCCCTCAGGTGTCTGCCTCTGTGTCAGTGTGCAGTGGATTTGTTGCCAGGACTGCTGGGGTGTTTCTCGGTAGGGGCTCAGCATGCCACTGGAGATGTGACCATAGGAGACGATACTTGTGTGTCAGATAGGTGTTTGATCAGCTGCCCGTGCAGACTGGGGTATGCGAATGTGAAGTTCAGGCAGCTGTTTCCCATTCACAGCAGATTGTGAGGGGCTCAGGTTCAGAGGGTAGTGTCACAGGTCTCCCATATGTCCAATCGGTATGACCTGGACAGATGAGGGTTAAGATGATGTGTTGTGTGGGGGATGTACATGTGCACTTGTGCAGCTCCAGGACTTGCATTCCCCATGACCTACTATTGTGACACAGTGCAGAGTGTTGTTGTCTGGCTGCCAAGTCATACATCACTGAGACAGTGATGTATGACTTAGCAGTCATGCCTCCGCCATGGCATGTGTCTACTTATTGGTGATCCTGCAGGGGAGTGACATGTGCTACATGCACACCATTGTGGCGATGGCTAACAGGACATGGGTGCATCATGGTGTCTGTCGCTGGTATGCATCACATGCATTTCCTATTTGACTCTGGGCATCCCTTTCATCCGGAAACCTGTACTGACTCAGTGGCAAGAGTTGTGATGTGTGCATGTCCACATGCTACACCGTGTCCTCTGCACTGTCCAACTACTGTGTAGGTGGTGCATGTGTCCACACTGGGGTGTTGCTATCCAACAGACACCAGACAGATGGGTGCAAGGCCATGTGGGATGTGAGTGCCATGGTTGGCATCAGACTGACAATTGGCTTCTCCTGTTCAGTTAGGGCACTTTTAGCAATGTTCAACTAATGATGCCAGGGCTTGCTCTGTAATGTGCTGTGCTCACAGTGGTGTGTGCGTTTGGTGCAGGTGACTGATGTCTGTCTGTTTCCCCATTGTTTGCAGATACATCCACGGCCATGGAAGGGGACAGCTACACGGACCAGGAGGAGCCGGAGAGCCAGACTGGGTCAGCAGCCGAGGAGTGGTCGGAGGGACCCAGTGGCACGGAGGGCGAGGGGAGCCACACCGAGGAGTCCTCAGCAGCATCCACCTCAGCTGAGGACCACAGCGGCTCGGAGGATGACTCCCTTATGGAGGCGGGTGTCAGCAGCCACCACACCCCAGCTAGTGTTGCTGTCCCCGCCACCACCAGCACCACCACCGCCCTCCCATCGGCTCCCATTCCCCAGGTCCGTGGAGGCTCCCATGTTCGGGAGCGTGTCTCCTTTGGGCCAGGCACCGCACCCCTGCCCCTGTGTCCCCTGCTGCCCTGAGTGAGGAGTCTGTGTACCTCCTTTGCCAGCTCCATGTAGGGCAGACAGCCATGCTGAGTGTCCTCCATGCGCACACCGCTCTGTTGACTCAGCTGGTGTCGTTCATGGAGGGCATCTCATCGGGCATGTCTGACCTACAGAGGGGCAATAGGTCCATGGACTCCTCCCTGATGGCAGCAGTGTCCCTCCTCAGACAGTCCCTCACCCCTCCTGCCTCTGCTCCATCCACACTCCCCAGCACCTTACCCGTCCCAAGCACACACACACCGGCACAGGCACACACCAGCACACACACGTCCAGCACACAGACACACATGCCACAAACAAAACGCACATGCATGCACAGTCAGGGGACTGAAACCAGACTCACAGGGGATGGGGCCCTGGAACACACACACGCATCCATGAGCACTGCGCAGTCCTCAGTTGCCTCTCCCTCCAAAGCACCCTCCCTTGCCTCACCTGCAACCCCAAAGACCCAGCGGCTCTTCCTCAGTGACCTCGGCCTCTTCCCCTCCGATCCAGCTGATACAGCATTCAGGGGGAAGAGGAAGCCCACCCACATGGAGCAGATTGCCCCTCGCCCCCGGACACCCTCCCCTAGGTGCAGACAGACTGAGGCCCCCACCCGCAAGTCCCCCCCGGAGTCGTAAGAGCAAGACCCCGCCGCCGCCCTGCAGCTCAGGCACCAGGTCTCCTTCCTCCATCCCTCAGGCCCCTACTCCACAGGTGCCCCCACCACACCCTGCCCCAGGTTCCCCCACCCACAGATATACCATCCCCAAGAGGATCCGGCCTTCTCCCCCTGCCACTTGCTCTCCCGGCACCACACCCCCGCTGCGCTTGTCTGTGCCACTGATGTGGTGAGGGTGTCCTCCCCCTCTGTCCAGCCCACCTTGCCTGTTCCCCATTCTCCTCCCCTGGTGGTAGGCACTGCAGTGGAGTCCACTACCACCCTGTCTGACTTGGGCACTGCAGTGGCGGACCTGTCCACTCCATCTGCAGGGTCCACTGCAGTCGTGCCGGCACCCACAACATCTGAGTCATGCCCCCCAGTTGTGCCGGCACACACCATGTCAGACACCTCCACTGCAGTTGTCAGTGGCTCTCCAGCACCCACCACCCCTTCCCTGCCTCCTCCTGGTGAGCCCTGATCCTGTCCTTGCGGTGCCTGGCCTGCCCCCCGGTTGCCCCTCCTAGTGGATTGTCCCTGGTTTTGTGCAGTGCAGGCATGCGTAGGGTGACATCTGCCACTGTCACCCTGTTTGGACTTTGACAATGGACTGGCCATTGGCCTTTGTGTTTTTTCTGGACTTTCACTTTTAAACACACATATGCTGAATAAAGCAATTTTCTGTTCTCTAGTGCTTATGCTTCTGATGTACATGTTGTTGATGATGCTAACCATGCCCTTGCTGCAGTGATGGTGATATTTGGTCTCATGATAATGATGTGTTACTGTGCAGGAACCCATGTGGTCCAGGGGGAATGTGTCCTATCCTGTGGTGTATCCATGTCATCCATAGCAGCATCTGAGGGTGTCATGTGTTCAGTATTTGGCAATGGGATTTCCTACTTACATTAGCAATTTCACATCTGTGGCTTCCACCCCTGCACATCTCTTGTGCCTGCCATTGTTCAATTCGTCTACTTCCCTGACCGTGTGGCCATCTCCACTGGACATGCAGGTTTGGGCATCAATGGGGAAGGACTCATCTGTGTTGTCAGTGCAACATTGCTATACAAGTGTGTTGGATCTGTGCTGATGATTTCGTTGGCACTCCCATGACCAGGCTGATGTGACGGGAGCCTTCATTTGGTGCTAATTGTTGATTGTGTGACCAAGTGCTCAGCTGACATGATGGGGCCCTACTGAGGCAACATATGGCACAGCTTTCCTCACACAGGAGTGGAGTCCCCTCATGGCAGTGTGTACTCCTGTGACATTGCCTGCGCCCAAGGTGTGTGTTGTATGAGCATGTCTGTGTGTTCACTTCCGTTTTGCTGTGCATGCTGTGATCCCTAGTGTTGTACCTGTTTGTGATGCTTGCTGAGTTGACCTATGTTCCCCCAAAGTCTTCTCCTGGGTTCTCTGTGATGTGGGTGCATGGCACATTACTGGTCATCAGGGTGTCACCCATAGGTGTGTTTGCTGTCAGGGCTGAGTTTGTGTGCAGACGCAGATGGGTCACAGTCAGGTTTCCCCTTGGCACTTGTTGTTTGCACCTGTCATGTGATTTCCAGTTTGTGTTATCTTTCAGTGATTGTGACACGTTGTGTGTGTGACTGCTGGCACTCCTCAGGGTCCGGGCTGCAATGTTGGTTGTTGTCTATGTGTGTTCTTTGTGGGTGACCTTGGCTTCTTCATTGGTGTGTGACTGTGGCTGGGATCCCATTGGTTGGTGTGGTATTGCCGTCATGTCCATGTACAGCATAGTGTGCAGTGTGTCAGACATTCAGGAGTCTTGTTGAGTGGCCATGTGTGATGTGTTTCTGCACCTTGGTTCCCACCCACCACCCTGGAATTGTCATGGGTGCATGTGCAATGTCACCAGTGCATGTGTGCTTCACTGCTGCACATTGTTGGAGGTCGAGGTGTGTGGTGTTGAGTGTGTGCAGATGAGAGTTGTTGCCCGGCTAGACCCCTGCCTCCATGTTGGCCTTGGCTTACTGGCCGTGCTGATTGATTTGTGCTTGTGTAGGTGTGATGGTAGTTTGTTGCTCAGGACACATGACTGTGGTTCACAGTGTGAACGACATTTAGCTTTGTCATCACAGTGGGATTGTAATGCAGCCCAGGGTCACCACATTGTGGGGGCCCTGGGGGTAGTGCTGTGGTGTGTCTGTGTCTTGCTGTGTCAGTTGCTGTTCCTACGTGCCTGTGTGACATGTGTGATTTGTGCTCCCTCTCATCTGACAATGCCTGATTGCCCACATAGGGGATTTGGATCCATGAGTTACCTTTGTGTGGCACTGTATGCACATCTGTATAATTGGTATTCAGGCCTCCTCATGTGTTGTGTGGTTGCCTGGGGACACTGGCACCCCCCCTCACCTGTTGTGTTTGATGTGCAGTGTGGGTCTGCCTGTTTGTGTTTGTGCATCTGCACCACTGCATTGGCATATCTTAGGTGTGCCATTGGCTGTATGTAGTTTGGTGGGTTTCCCCTGCTGTCCCTGGGACTCCTAGGTCATCAGTCAGCACAATGATCATGGTTTGTGTGTCCCATTGCTGCCATGGTATGGTATCTGTTCACCTCACATCTACAGTCTCCACAGGGTATCTGCATTTGTGTGCCCATTGGTGCAAATATGTGGGTCTGCATTCTGATGGTCACTTCTGTCATTGTGTCATTGATGAATGTTGACTGTGTCAGCCCCCATGGGTGTTGTTTGTCTGCACATGGCCAAAGGTATGTCTTATTTGCACTGCAGTATTTGCCTCCCCCAATCTATGTTGCAATGGGACACATGCACTACTTTGCCACTGATGTGTTTTATGTTCTGTGACCAGGAATCATCCATGCAGTTTGGCAGTTGCAGCTTTTTCTTTGTCAACACTTACATTTTGGTCACTGTGATGATGGGGGTTTGGACCCCATTGCCACAATGTTCAAAATGTGCTTCAGCTATGGACCCCACACTTACCTTTTGGTCACTGTGATGATGGGGGTTTGGACCCCGTTGCCACAATGTTCAAAATGTGCTTCAGCTATGGACCCCACACTTACATTTTGGTCACTGTGATGATGGGGGTTTGGACCCCATTGCCACAATGTTCAAAATGTGATTCAGCTATGGATCCCACACTTACCTTTTGTCACTGTGATGATGGGGGTTTGGACCCCATTGCCACAATGTTCAAAATGTGCTTCAGCTATGGACCCCACACTTACATTTTGGTCACTGTGATGATGGGGGTTTGGACCCCATTGCCACAATGTTCAAAATGTGCTTCAGCTATGGACCCCACACTTACATTTTGGTCACTGTGATGATGGGGGTTTGGACCCCATTGCCACAATGTTCAAAATGTGCTTCAGCTATGGACCCCACACTTACCTTTTGGTCACTGTGATGATGGGGGTTTGGACCCCATTGCCACAATGGTCATGGCCTGCTTGCATTGTGGAGGCCACACACATATATGTGTGGCACATGTGATAGGGGGTCACATTGTATGTTCAAAGTCATGTTCAGTGTTGTAGGCATTTGACACAGTCTACACACGCTTGTCATGGTGTTGGGGGGATGTCTTTTTCTTGCATTCCCTAGGTTGTGGTGTGCTGGTTGTGTCATGCATAGTCCATCCTATGAGTGGGGGTGGTGTTGGTGGTAGGCATCCAGCCCCCCATGGGTAGAGGTGGTAGTAGTGACAGGCATCCAGCCCCCCCTGGGTAAGGGTGGTAGTGGTGGTAGGCATCCAGCCCCCCCTGGGTAGAGGTGGTAGTAGTGGTAGGCATCCAGCCCCCCCTGGGTAAGGGTGGTAGTAGTGGTAGGCATCCAGCCCCCCCTGGGTAAGGGTGGTAGTGGTGGTAGGCATCCAGCCCCCCCTGGGTAGAGGTGGTAGTAGTGGTAGGCATCCAGCCCCCCTGGGTAAGGGTGGTAGTAGTGGTAGGCATCCAGCCCCCCCTGGGTAAGGGTGGTAGTTGTGGTAGGCATCCAGCCCCCCTGGGTAAGGGTGGTAGTAGTGGTGGGTATCTGGCACCCCCTGGCTAAGGGTGGTAGTAGTGGTAGGCATCCAGCCCCCCTGGGTAAGGGTGGTAGTAGTGGTAGGAATCTGGCACCCCCCTGGCTAAGGGTGGTAGTAGTGGTGGGCATCCAGCCCCCCCTGGGTAAGGGTGGTAGTGGTGGTGGGCATCTGGCACCCCCATGGCTAAGGGTGGTATTAGTGGTAGGCATCCAGCCCCCCTGGGTAAGGGTGGTAGTTGTGGTAGGCATCCAGCCCCCTGGGTAAGGGTGGTAGTATTGGTAGGCATCCAGCCCCCTGGCTAAGGGTGGTAGTGGTGGTAGGCATCTGGCACCCCCATGGCTAAGGGTGGTAGTAGTGGTAGGCATCCAGCCCCCTGGCTAAGGGTGGTAGTGGTGGTAGGCATCTGGCACCCCCATGGCTAAGGGTGGTAGTAGTGGTAGGCATCCAGCCCCCCTGGGTAAGGGTGGTAGTAGTGGTGGGCATCTGGCACCCCCATGGCTAAGGGTGGTAGTAGTGGTAGGCATCCAGCCCCCTGGCTTAGGGTGATAGTAGTGGTAGGCATCCAGCCCCCCCTGGGTAAGGGTGGTAGTGGTGGTGGGCATCTGGCACCCCCATGGCTAAGGGTGGTAGTAGTGGTAGGCATCCAGCCCTCCCTGGGTAAGGGTGGTAGTAGTGGTGGGCATCTGGCACCCCCATGGCTAAGGGTGGTAGTAGTGGTAGGCATCCAGCCCCCTGGCTTAGGGTGATAGTAGTGGTAGGCATCCAGCCCCCCTGGGTAAGGGTGGTAGTGGTGGTGGGCATCTGGCACCCCCTGGCTAAGGGTGGTAGTAGTGGTAGGCATCCAGCCCCCTGGGTAAGGGTGGTAGTAGTGGTGGGCATCTGGCACCCCCATGGCTAAGGGTGGTAGTAGTGGTAGGCATCCAGCCCCCTGGCTTAGGGTGATAGTAGTGGTAGGCATCCAGCCCCCCTGGGTAAGGGTGGTAGTGGTGGTGGGCATCTGGCACCCCCCTGGCTAAGGGTGGTAGTAGTGGTAGGCATCCAGCCCCCCCTGGGTAAGGGTGGTAGTAGTGGTGGGCATCTGGCACCCCCATGGCTAAGGGTGGTAGTAGTGGTAGGCATCCAGCCCCCCTGGCTTAGGGTGATAGTAGTGGTAGGCATTAAGCCCCCCCTGGGTAAGGGTGGTAGTGGTGGTGGGCATCTGGCACCCCCCTGGCTAAGGGTGGTAGTAGTGGTAGGCATCCAGCCCCCCCTGGGTAAGGGTGGTAGTAGTGGTGGGCATCTGGCACCCCCATGGCTAAGGGTGGTAGTAGTGGTTGGCATCCAGCCCCCCCTGGGTAGGGGTGGTAGTGGTGGTGCGCATCCAGGCCCCTGTGTGCATATGTGGCATTGGTGATGGGCATCCCGCCCCTATGGTGCTGCTGTTGCTGGTGTAAGTAAATTCTGCATCCCTCTGTGTGTGTGTGATGTGTCGTGTACGTGTTGTATGTTTTTGTGGTTGGTGTCTGACTTACCTTCTGCGCCGTACGCGTCCGTGCCTGTTCCGATAGTAAATGTAGAATATTGGTAGGATCGGGACGAAGGGATTCATGGTTGGTTCGTGTCGTTCGTCTTTCTCGTTGCTTCGCGTCGTCCTCGTCGCTGGCGTGTTCGCCTCGTAGCCGTGGATCGTGTTGTGGCACGAATCGGAGCTTATGTGCGCCTCTCCCGGAAGCTTTGACGTGCCGGACGTAGCGACGGGTTCGGCGCGTACGGAAAGCGCATCGTACTTGTTCGGCCGAACGGGGCTGCATTTTCCCTTCCGTGCGACTCGATTCTGCGTTTCTGGATTCGCCTCGGTCGGAGAACAGGACCTGGATTGGGTGAGTACGACTCGGCCGGATTCTGTGCTGTTGTGCGCATCGTACTTACTCGTTCGGAATGATGTACGGATCGGTCGGGAAACAGGCATTCGCATGGCTTTTTTCCCAACCGAATGGTATTGGGTGCGCCTCCGACCGAGATCGGAATCGGCCCCCAAATAGTGTGGGGCTCAGAGACGAACCCTGGGACACTCCACAGTTGAGCGATAGACTCCTAGATGTGGAGTCTCCTGCAAATACCTGGAACGTTCTGCCTTCTAAATATGACCTGAGCCAGGTGATAGCACCGCCTGAAACACCAACACTACATAGGGGCCGATTCCGATTCGGGCCGGAAATCTCTCCGACCGAGCCGGACCCGGAGAGATTTCCGACCGAATCGGACTCGGGCAGTCCGACCGATCGAGTACGATGCGCACGCATGCCATCGGACTCGAGTCGGTCGGACTCCCATTGAAGTCAATGGGAGCCTGTCGTACAACGCGTACGCGGGCTCCCATTGACTCAATGGGTGCGAGGCAGACAAGGGCGCCCCCTACAGCGGGTACGTGGCGAAGCGATTCGCGCCGTACACGCACAGGTAGGGGGGACCCATGGGTCCCCCCTGTGTGCGACTCGCGCGCCTACGCGTACAGGGGGGTCCGACGCGGACCCCCAAAGTCCGGCTCCGACAGCTTTTTCGAGCCGGACGGTGCGAGTCGATCGGACTGCTCGCGGCGCGCATCGTACTTACCCGGCCGGGAAACGTCTCTTTAGCGCGGTGCGAGTCGTGTCCCTGCGAGTCGGTCGGAGCGTGTTGAAGCCGCGTTCGAGTCGGTCGGAGTTTTCGCGGGTGCCTGCATCGTACTCGCTCGGCCGGACCCGCGTACGATTCGGTCGGGAAACAGGGCTCCGAATCGGATCCGGTAAATCCGAATCCGATTCGGAGCCCTACCGGCCGAGATCGGAATCGGCCCCTAAGTCTATTTAAAAGAATATCGAAATTGACCATATCTAATGCAGAGCTTAGATCGAGGAGGGTGATAGCTACTGCTCCTCCCTGATCAAGAATTCTCTTAGATTCTTCGACTACGGCAAGAAGAGCGATTTCTGTTCCATGTTGGGGGCGAAAACCAGTCTGAGAGTAATGCAAAAGGTTGTGGGTTTCTTAAAATTCAGAAAGAATCGTATTAACGTGCTTCTCTAAGATCTTACAGATGCCAGGAAGCAGGGAGATGGGACGATAGTTACCCAGGACATCAGGATTTAGGCTTGGCTTTTTGAGTAAGGCCTTCACCATGGCATGCTTCCAAGGAGCAGGAACTAGGCCGGAAGAAATAGATAGGTTTATCACTTCTAATATGACTGGGAGCGCTACTTCTTTAACTTTGCAAAGGAAGTGTGGGGATGCTGGATCAAGAGGAGAACCAGATTTTATTTGGAAGAAAATTCCTGATATGGTATCTAAATTCATGGCAGGAAATTCCTCTAGTAAATGCTCAATGGGAAGTGAGGGCTTATCCATTACTAGAAGATCACTGGGCCATGGGGAGCCAGGAAAGGCATTATAGATATCTTGGATTTTGCCACGAAAAAATTCTGCAAGTTCATTACAGCGAGCTGACGAGACAACTTGTAGTGTGCCTGAGGATGGAAGCTCTAAGAGATTCTTCGGGTGCAGAGACAGAATATCGAGTACAAAATATTGAGTTGCACAAATATCGAGTCAGTAATATCGTGGGTAAGAAATATCAACAGCAAGAATATCGTGGTCAAAAATATCGATTTAAGGTAAGTAATATCGATTTTAAAAATATCGAAATGTTTGATATCGTTTGCAAAAATATAGTTGTTAAAAATATCGTTTTTTATTATTGTTATGTATTTTAATATATATTTTATATGTATGTGATGTATGTTTTTTTATATAACTCAGCAACTACTTTTTGAATCTGAACTTGCTGAGCCCGACCCTAAAATGTCGCCCGCCTAGGTATTCCCACCGCTGAGGAAAGTTGTCCCATTCATTGGATTAGCACCAGATTCTCAAGCACTTGCCCATATACTCCCTCCGGTAAGATATTTTTGCCGATACAATACACATTGAGACTTTGCGCTGCTCTTCTCGGAACGAGGCCTGACCTTAAAATGGCGGCGGTGAGTTCAAGGTGGGGAGCGGCGAGCAGAGTACAGCGGGGATGTGAAGGGAAGCCCGTGCGTATGTGATACCGCCGAGACTACACCACGTGTGGCCTATGCGTAGCGCCTCTTGGAGAGATTGACGTCAGATACCTGGCGAATTTGCTCAGAATGCTGCCTGACCCTTAAATGGAGGTCTCAGGAAGACGAAGAACGTTTCCCCTTCTGCAGTGAGGGCCTTTCCCTACCAGCCCGACTATCCCTAAAATGGCCTCCATGAATGTGCCCTTGGTCAAAGCACTCCTTCTCCCCTTGTTGGCGAGAGACCCCTCTGAGAGAGTCCACAGCGACAAGGGAATCACTCATAGCGGAGGACTGGGAATGAACCCTTTACCGCTGGGAGCCGTCCCCTACCCAGCCGACGTCAGACACTGTTTCTTCCTCATATCCCTGTTGTGTCTCCTACCCCCTCCCCCACCTCTTCCCTCCTTTCAGTCTTTGTCTTCCTCCCCTGCTCCTCTCCTCTCTCCCCTGAATTTCTCTCCCCCTGCCTGCTTTGGTTTCCTTATGCCTATACTATGCTTTTGTAACTCATATAACTACGCTCCAGCAACTGATATAACTGTGTAACTATGTTCCGAAGCAATGTTCTTCCTCATGTAAAGCGCTCTGATACCTCCGGGTCTAGCCAGCGCTATATAAAACTTTTCAAAATAAAAAAAAGATAAGAATTGTTTGCATTTTTAATATATGTGTTAAATTTTTAGTAGTTATTAATTTTTTTTATTTGAATTTTGTGCTTTTAGTTCTGTAGCGGGTTGTGGGTTTATAGGGAAATAGGGTGGGAAGTAATTTAATTATATTATATTTATTAACTTTTTTATTTGAATTTTGTGCTTTTAGTTCCGTAGCGGGTTGTGGGTTTATAGGGGAATAGGGAGGGAAGTAATTTAATTATATTAAATTTATAAAAAGAAATTATTTGAATTTTGCATTTTTAGTTCCATAGCGGGTTGTGGGTTTATAGGGGAATAGGGTGGGAAGTAATTTAAATATATTACATTTATTGATCACTTTTTATTTATTAATATTTGTTTAATTGAGTTGTTATAGTGTTAAATGTGTAAAGTAATTTATTATTAATTAATTAATAATTGGTTGTTAATTAATTTTAATTAATTAATTTGTAATTAATTTTGGTAATTGTGTAATTAATTCTAGGTGTGTGTTGTGGTCTTTATAGGTGTAAAGAGTGGGAAGTAATTTATTTTTAATTGATGAATTAATAATTGGTTGTTAATTAATTTTAATTGATTAATTTCTAATTAATTTTGGTAATTTTGTAATTCATTTTAGGTGTGTGTTGTGGTCTTTATAGGTGTAAAGGGTGGGAAGTAATGTATTTTTAATTGATGAATTAATAATTGGTTGTTAATTAATTGTATTTAGTTAATTGGTAATTAATTATGGTAATTGTGTAATTAATTGTAGGTGTATGTTGTGGTGTTTATAGGAGTAAAGCGTGGGAAGTAATTTGTATTTAAATAATTAATATATAGTTGTTAATTAATTTTAATTATTTGATATTTATTTTGGGTAATTTTTTATTTTTGTGTGTGTTGTTTTTACATTTAAATGGGTAAAGGTTGAGTATTAAATACATTTCAATTATGTAATTATTAGTTGTTAATAGTAATAGTTTTTATTTTAAAATAAGTTTTAATTGTGTTTTATTATTTTATAGTTTAACTTAGGTGTGTGTTGTGGATATTATAGAGTTAACGTTTGTGTAGTCAATTAATGTTTTTATTAATAATATTTTTAATTGATTATTAATTATGTTAATTATGTGAATAATTTTAATTAAAAAGATGAAGTGTTTTGTTATTGGTGTAGTTTTATAGGGTAGGAAATAAAATAAATACATTTATGTTTTAATTAATGCTTTTGTTTGTAAATATTTTGTAGTTTAAAAGAATTTATTTTTTGTAAATTTATTTAGTATTTAATTTTTTATAATATTTGTTGTTTTTTGTTATATGTAACTAATATTATAATATGTGTTCTTTTTATTTGTTTAATATATATATATATTTTTTAAAATATTGATTAATTATTTTTATTATTTTGTTTAATTTTTAATAAGTGTTTGAGTGTGAATAGTAAAAAAAGAATTCTACCCTATCCAACACTTTCCCTACTGTTGCACTCACTGGAGTGGGAATAGCAATGTTTACCCCTGTGCTATTGAGCACTTTCCCTACTGTTGCATTCCCTGGAGTGGTAATAGTAATTTTTATCTCTCTGCTATCCTGTATTTCCCCTACTGTTGCACTCACTGGAGTTGGAATAGTAATTTTTACCTCTCTGCTAACCAACACTTTCCCTACTGTTGCAATCTTTGGAGTGGGAATAGTAATTTTTACCCCTCCACTATCCAACACTTTTCCTACTGTTGCTCTCACTGGAGTGGGAATAGTAATTTTTTCCTCTCCGCTATCCAACACTTTCCCTACTGTTTTTCTCAATGGAGTGGTAATAGTAATTTTTACCCCTTCGCTATCTAACACTTTGCCTACCGTTGCACTCTTTGGAGTGGGAATAGTAATTTTTACCTCTCCGCTATCCAACACTTTCCCTACAGTTGCACTCACTGGAGTTGGAATAGTACATTTAATTACTTTGCTATCCAACACTTTCCCTACTGTTGCACTTATTGTATTGGGCATTTTAAGTTTAAATATTTTTTCATGGGGCGTGGCTTAGCGCGCAGCTAAGATGGCCGTGTTGTTTTGAACTCCGCCGGACCTCCGGTGCGGACGCTCTTTTTCTGGTGATGTTCCGGTGATTTCTCTTCACCATTCTTCGGATTTGAGCAGCAGAACAGTGCGGAAGCAGTTTGGTCGGCTCGCTGTGAGCGCAGACGGCTTCCCTCAACAAAGCGGTGCTCGGAGATATTTTCCTCACGGCAGCATTTGAAAATGGCGGTCGGCTCGATCATCTCATTGCTACGACGCTTGAGGAGATAAAATCTACTCTTTTCTTGCTTGGACTGCCAACTGAATATCTTGGGGCTACATGAGGTATCGTCATGTATAATTTTATGACTTTTTTTGATCAGGTCCTGTATCCTTGTCTGGTCACGTTGCTAGTCACTGACAGGATTCTTAAGGAATCATAGCACCTATGTTGTGGCCTTCTAAGCTTTTGGTGGTAACCCAGTGATATATATTACCACATGACCAGCATGTTTTTGACATTATTTCTACGCTTTGATGATTTTCTTAGTTTTTAATGGCTGTGCAGCACATATGGAATTCTGCTCTATATTGATTACGTTGGCTGGCCCTGTTTGACAGATTTCCTACATGTAAATGATTTATCGTTGTTCTGCTTGGTGCCTGTTGCTTTTTGTACATTTCTCAAGACGAGCAACACCCAACAAATTGCAACATCTGTAGAGCAACAATTATCTTCTGTGAACCTCTCCCTTCATGAATGAGGTATTGTACTGTTATCCTTTATGCCTCACTATGTCATGCACTGCTTTTTCTTCAAGAGACACTATGCTGAGGAGGCAATGCTTTTCACAAAATGGCGGCCGTTATCTGAATTTTTGGTCGGAGTGCTGTTTGCCTTATTTGTGACCTGCTTTTCAATTGGTTTTACTTCAGTGGGGGTGATTATCCACATGCCCAACTGCTAGCTTGCAATTCTGTGACCTTTGAAGACCATATTGGCTCTGGCTGAGTGAGCGGTCTGTATCCAACACCATTGACTGAAGCCATCGGTTGCTCGCTTTCTGTTAGCGATTCATCTGACTGTGTTTGTATTTTAATTTTCCTCAAGTCTTCCTATGTGCTTGATCCCCCTTGCTGTGCTTTACAGTGGTGGTGTCCTTCAACATATTAAACAGCATTTTAGCCTGCTCTACGATTTTTTCTACGTTTATACAGTCATTCTGTGTGGTTTCTTGTTGGTCATTTTAATGGCGGAAGGCATGGGTGTCACCCCCAAGGATAGAGATTCGAAAGGAAACCTGAAGAGGTCTAAACAGAATTCCCCCACGCCAGATATTTCACCGAAGGGCAAAATGGATTCTGCTTCAACATTAGATACTATTCTAATTAAACTTAATGCAGTCCATGACATAGCACAAAGCACTAAAACGAACACAGACTTACTTCAGGTTGAGGTGGCGGCCATCCGAAATGACCTCAAAAATCTCTCATTACGTGTCTCCAATGCAGAAACACGAATAAGCTCTGTGGAAGACTTCACGAATAAGCAAGCTAAACATGCTCAAAGTATGGAACGTTCCTTGGCTTCTTTGAGAAGAGACCTGACTGAACAGGAAGATAGGAATCGTAGAAGTAACCTTCGTATTTTTGGCCTTCGGGAGGATTGTGAGAAATCTGCTCCTTCAATGTTGGATTTTTTGCTTACCTGGATACCTTCTGTCCTGAACATTTCATTTGAAAAGGACTTTGAAATAGAACGTGCTCATAGAGTTCCCACCTTTAAGCCTAAAACGTTATCTTTTCCAAGACCGGTGATTTTTAAACCTCTGCGCCATCAACATTCTGAACAAATCCTAGCTCAAATGAGGAAGATTAAAACTTTACTATGGGAAGGGAACAGAATATCAATATCACAGGACTTTGCTAGAGATACCGTCATTCGCCGTAAAGGCTTCTTGAATCTACGCAGAAGGCTTATAGATATGAACATTCCATTTTCCTTTGCAGGTCCTTCGCATTTCAGAATAACTTTTAGAGGTCGCCCACAGATTTTTTATGAACCTTTAGAACTTTCCACTTTTTTGGATAATCAGTCTGAATCACAGATGGAGCAGATGGTTTCTGAATCTCTTCCTAGCACGTCCCATTCTTAATGTATCTCAATGTTTGACAACCTGGATCCATATTTCCTGTGTTTTTGCCATTATATGTGGCCTTTTTCTGCCCCTGTGCTCTTTGTTGATATGATAAATACAGTAGTAAAGTTGATATTTTATTGTGGTTACTCTCTCTTGATTGACTTTTCCTTCACAGGGTATTTGGTTTAGCTCACTTCTGTCTGAATCACTGCTGGACTCCGAGTATCTTCCTGGCACCTCTCAACTTTAATGTTCATCTTGTGCTGATGGTTTATTTCATACCCTCGGTGCCTTATTGCATTTTGCGTGGTTAATAGTGCCTCTCCGTTTTCTTTTTTGTAATGATAACTATCCACTGCAACTGATGTTGTTTTATATTGGTTGTTTTCTTTTAACTGCTCTTTCCTTTACAGGTCTTAAGGTTGCTCATACCTCCATGCATGTTACTTAAGAGTTATATCTGTCTCATTAACATTGTTTCGGTGCTGTCTTGTTAACTAGTGGATGTTATATCTCTATTTCCCTTCTCTTCAACTTCTTTATCATCTCTTTTCATTCCTGTCCTACTCCGGCTGTGTTTATGCTTGCTATTTTCTTTCATATTCCTCTTGTGAACTTTTTGTTTCTTAATTTTTTTTGATGAATTTTTGTCGGTTTGTAAATCTAAATAGTTGGTCTTCTTTGGGCTTTTCTTTTTTTCTATTCTTATGATAATTGTTCTATGTCTTTCCTCCCTCTCTTCATGTCCCCTGTATGCTCCTTTTCCGTTTGGCTTGAACTTTTTCTTCCCTTCTTTTCCTGATTATATGCTGGTGTTTAATCTTTTTTCGTGTGGCTATTATTTATTTGTATCTTCCTCTGTTACTCTTTTTCTTATATTCATCTGCATTTTGTTTGTACAATTTTTATAATATGAATATATTCATCAATTTTTTTATTATCTTTGTATTTAAGTCATGAATTATATTTTAGGTGGACTATGCTATTTACTTCTTATATATTTATATATCTATTATTGCTTCCTAAATGACAATATGTTGGATACCCATCAGATATATTATATTTTATTGATTGTGATTTATTTATTGTTATTTGCTACTGATTGAATATCTTTTTATATATTTTAGTATTTTTTCACAGATGCTATCAATTTCTATAGTGTTGGGCACATTAGTGGTTTATGAATTATAATGTTTTATATTGCTATTTGTAATGCCCCATTTTATTATTTATTACATCATTTATGACTATTTACCATGCCTTAGGGTATTATTTGTAATATCTATTATTGTTATTTATGATGCCTTAATTTAATATTGCCTTAGGCTGTTATTTATAATATCTATTATTGTTATTTATGATGCCTTAATTTAAGATATATCTGATTTTGATGTTTCTCCTTTCTATTTAGGATATGATAATATGTTGGTCAATCTTAGATTAGGTAGTTTCTGGAATATTTATTCTCTGATCCTATTGATGGAATGTTGTTAATATAGTATACATTTGCATTAATGTTCTGTTGCTTAATGACATATCTATTTATTTCTGAGCGGTCTGCACTGTCAGTGTTGGCCTTTGTGGTTGCTCCTCTACGTTTTTTTCTCCCCATGCAAATTGTCTGTTACAGACATCCCCTGGTGGGGTTCTTCTTTTTATATGCTCCTTTTTTCTTTGGAGCATCTTTTCTCTCTCTTTTCTTCTTTCTAGGTTTTTCTTCTCCTATTTCTATTTTTTCTTCCTTGGGGACTCCTGCTTCGGTTCATTTTTTATGTTTTTCCTGTTGTCCATCTACTCATGTACCTGTTGACATGTTGTATAGTTTTCCCTTTCTCTTTTATCAGATGTTCTTATTTGTTTGGTGTCATGTCTACTTATGACTGGTCTAAATGTAATCTCTCTTAACGTTCGTGGATTGAATCATCCTGTTAAGAGGGCCAAGATCCTAGATTACTGCAAAAGCTTATCTGGTGATATTGTTCTTCTTCAGGAGACTAAGATAGCCTTTAAGGAAGCTTTGCTCCTGCGGAAGGAGTGGGTTCTTGATGTTGCTTGTTCTGAAGCCGCTGGTAAGAAGAACGGGGTTGTAACCTTGATTTCTAAAAATTCTGGTCTGTCTATTATTACTGCTGAACATGATACGGATGGCAGATGGTTGCTTTCTCGCTTGTCCAATGGCTCAGATGATTTGTATGTTATGAATATTTATGCTCCCAACATTGATGATCAACTCTTTTGGGGTTCAATAAATAAAAGCTCTCTGACATCCCTCAAAATGCTAGAACAATTGTTGGAGGTGATTTTAATTTGCCTTTAGATCCTATCTTAGATAGACATTCTGCTTTTAAATTTCGTCCTCCCAGGTCACATAAACAAATGCTTAATATGTGCTCTTCTCATCAGCTTACTGACGTTTGGAGGTTACATAACCCTACGGGTAGCGATTTCACGTTTTTCTCCTCTCCACATTCTAGTTTTTCGCGTATTGACTATCTTCTAGTTGATGCTGCTCTTCTAAAATACACTAGTAACGCTATAATTCACCCAATAGTTGTTTCTGATCATGCAGCTGTCTCATTTACTCTCCTTAATCTGGCGGATAAACAAGGTCCTCGTACTTGGCGTCTTAATACAGAGATTTTGGATGATAAGGATGAAGTTAAAGAATTATCTGTGGAAATTGACAATTTCTTCAATGATAATGAGTCTTCGGTGAACTCCCCAATAGTTCTATGGGATGCATTTAAATGCACTATTAGGGGCCATATTATCAAAAAATTTCAAAAAGGAATAGCGATATCAGAAGGTCGCTGCAATCTTTAGGGGATGAGATCAAACGTAAAGAGATATTATATAGAAGCTCTAATGATAAGTCTCTCTTGCAAGGCATCAAAAATTTGAAATACTCTTTTAACTCCATTGTCACTAAGAGAGCTTATATTGGTGTACATGCTCAAAAGTCTAGACGATTGCTGCTACAAAATAGAGCAGGTAAGATGTTGGCTGTCACTTTAAAGTATCAAAATGCGAATGTCAAAACTGCTCAGATTTCCTATATTAATGACACTAATGGCTCTAAGAAATTCCATACTCAAGAAATTCTACAAGTTTTTCGCAATTTTTATGAAAAACTTTGCACTCCCAAAGATCAATGTGACTTATCTGTGTGTCAGCAGTTCTTGTCCTCGATTCCTTCACATACTATTTTGCAGTCGGAGATGACTGCTCTGGGGCAACCAATTGATTCTGAGGAGATAATTCAAGTCATTAGGGCGACTCGGTCGGGGAAGGCTCCAGGGCCTGATGGTTACCCTATTGCTTTCTACAAGACTTTTTCATCCTCAATAATAAAATATCTCAAGAAAGTTTTTGATAACTTTGTAATGTCTGGTAAAGTCTCTGGTTCAGCCGCTGAGGCTACTATTGTCGTGATTCCGAAAGAAGGGAAAGATCATTCTGACCCTAAAAATTTCCGTCCAATCTCGCTACTACATATATGGAAGCTAAGATTTTTGCCAAAATCCTGGCTAAGCATTTAGAAGGCCATATCCCTAGTCTTATCCATGGGTCTCAGACTGGCTTTGTAAAAGGGAGGCTTGCTAGAGATAATATCCGAACCTTCAGTCATATATTGGAGAAAGCGAAACTCTCTGCCTTGCCATCGGCTGCGATTGCTCTTGATGCCGAAAAGGCTTTCGATAAAGTTTCTTGGCCTTTTTTACAAGAAGTACTCCAATCTCATAACTTAGGGGATTCTTTAATCAACATGGTAATGTCCCTATATGCGCAACCTAAAGCTAGCATCATGGTCAATGGGGCTACGTCTTCCTTTTTTAATCTACGTCAAGGCACTAGACAAGGGTGCCCACTCCTTCGGTTACTCAACTTAAATGACAATATCAAAGGCTTTCAATTTGGTTCACATACAATTAAAACGGCTGTGTACGCAGACGATGTTCTCATCTTCTCTGAAGACATTGCTACTGCCATTCCTGCCATCTCTAATACCATTAAAGAGTTTTCAATCGTCTCAGGGTATACTCTGAACAGAGATAAGACGGAAATGTTCTCTCTTAATGCGTTGTGCTACCCTTCTCACATGGGTGAGGCCGGCTTTAAATGGCAATCGACTCGAATTAAATACTTAGGGGCCGATTCCGATCTCGGTCGGAGGCGCACCTAACATCATTCGGTCGGGAAAAAAGCCATGCGAATGCCTGTTTACCGACCGATCCGCACATTATTCCGAACGAGCAAGTACAATGTGCACAACAGCATAGATTCCGACCCAGTCATACTCACCCAATCCAGGTCCTGTTCCCCGACCGAGCCGGATCCGTAAAGGCAGAATCGAGTCGCACGGAAGCCAAAATGCAGCCCCGTCCGGCCGGACAAGTACGATGCGCTTCCCGTACGCGCCGAACCCGTCGCTACGCACGGCACGTTAAAGCATCCGGGAGAGGCGCACATAAGCTCCGATTCGCGCCACAACACGATCCACGGCTACGAGACGAACACGCCAGCGACGAGGACGAGGCGAAGCAACGAGAAAGACGAACAAGACGAACCAACCATGAATCCCATCGTGCCGATCCTACCAATATTCTACATCTACTACCGGAACAGGCACGGACGTGTACGGCGCAGAAGGTAAGTCAGACACCAACCACAAAAACAAACTACACGTACCCGACATATCACACACACACAGAGGGATGCAGAAATTACTTACACCAGCAACAGCAGCACCATAGGGGCTGGATGGCCATCACCAATGCCACATATACACATAGGGGCCCGGATGCCTACCACTACTACCACCTCTACCCAGGGGGTGCCAGATGCCTACCACTACTACCACCTCTACCCAGGGGGTGCCAGATGCCTACCACTACTACCACCTCTACCCATGGGGGGCTGGATGCCTGTCACTACTACCACCCTTACCCAGGGGGTACCAGATGCCTACCACTACTACCACCCTTACCCAGGGGGTGCCAGATGCCTACCACTACTACCACCCTTACCCAGGGGGTGCCAGATGCCTACCACTACTACCACCCCTACCCAGGGGGTGCCAGATTCCTACCACTACTACCACCTCTACCCAGGGGGTGCCAGATGCCTACCACTACTACCACCCTTACCCAGGGGGTGCCAGATGCCTACCACTACTACCACCCTTACCCAGGGGGTGCCAGATGCCTACCACTACTACCACCCCTACCCAGGGGGTGCCAGATGCCTACCACTACTACCACCTCTACCCATGGGGGGCTGGATGCCTGTCACTACTACCACCCCTACCCAGGGGGTGTCAGATGCCTACCACTACTACCACCTCTACCCAGGGGGTGCCAGATGCCTACCACTACTACCACCCTTACCCAGGGGGTGCCAGATGCCTGTCACTACTACCACCCCTACCAGGGGGTGTCAGATGCCTAACACTACTACCACCTCTACCCAGGGGGTGCCAGATGCCTACCACTACTACCACCTCTACCCAGGGGGTGCCAGATGCCTACCACTACTACCACCTCTACCCATGGGGGGCTGGATGCCTGTCACTACTACCACCCCTACCCAGGGGGTGTCAGATGCCTACCACTACTACCACCTCTACCCAGGGGGTGCCAGATGCCTACCACTACTACCACCCTTACCCAGGGGGTGCCAGATGCCTACCACTACTACCACCTCTACCCATGGGGGGCTGGATGCCTGTCACTACTACCACCCTTACCCAGGGGGTGGCAGATGCCTACCACTACTACCACCCCTACCCAGGGGTGCCAGATGCCTACCACTACTACCACCTCTACCCAGGGGGTGCCAGATGCCTACCACTACTACCACCTCTACCCATGGGGGCTGGATGCCTGTCACTACTACCACCCCTACCCAGGGGTGCCAGATGCCTACCACTACTACCACCTCTACCCATGGGGGGCTGGGTGCCTGTCACTACTACCACCCCTACCCAGGGTGTGTCAGATGCCTACCACTACTACCACCTCTACCCAGGGGGTGCCAGATGCCTACCACTACTACCACCCCTACCCAGGGGGTGCCAGATGCCTACCACTACTACCACCCCTACCCAGGGGGTGCCAGATGCCTACCACTACTACCACCCCTACCCAGGGGGTGCCAGATGCCTACCACTACTACCACCTCTACCCATGGGGGCTGGATGCCTGTCACTACTACCACCCCTACCCAGGGGGTGTCAGATGCCTGCCACTACTACCACCTCTACCCAGGGGGTGCCAGATGCCTAACACTACTACCACCCTTACCCAGGGGGTGCCAGATGCCTGTCAGTACTACCACCTCTACCCAGGGGGTGCCAGATGCCTACCACTACTACCACCCCTACCCAGGGGGTGCCAGATGCCTACCACTACTACCACCCCTACCCAGGGGGTGCCAGATGCCTACCACTACTACCACCCTTACCCAGGGGGTGGCAGATGCCTACCACTACTACCACCCCTACCCAGGGGGTGCCAGATGCCTACCACTACTACCAACTCTACCCAGGGGGTGCCAGATGCCTACCACTACTACCACCTCTACCCAGGGGGTGCCAGATGCCTACCACTACTACCACCTCTACCCATGGGGGGCTGGATGCCTGTCACTACTACCACCCTTACCCAGGGGGTGCCAGATGCCTACCACTACTACCACCCTTACCCAGGGGTGCCAGATGCCTACCACTACTACCACCTCTACCCAGGGGGTGCCAGATGCCTACCACTACTACCACCCCTACCCAGGGGGTGCCAGATGCCTACCACTACTACCACCCCTACCCAGGGGGTGACAGATGCCTACCACTACTACCACCCCTACCCAGGGGGTGCCAGATGCCTACCACTATTACCACCTCTACCCATGGGGGGCTGGATGCCTGTCACTACTACCACCCCTACCCAGGGGGTGTCAGATGCCTACCACTACTACCACCTCTACCCAGGGGGTGATAGATGCCTACCACTACTACCACCCTTACCCAGGGGGTGCCAGATGCCTGTCACTACTACCACCCCTACCCAGGGGGTGTCAGATGCCTACCACTACTACCACCTCTACCCAGGGGGTGCCAGATTCCTACCACTACTACCACCCTTACCCAGGGGGTGCCAGATGCCTACCACTACTACCACCCCTACCCAGGGGGTGCCAGATGCCTACCACTACTACCACCTCTACCCAGGGGGTGCCAGATGCCTACCACTACTACCACCCTTACCCAGGGGGTGCCAGATGCCTACCACTACTACCACCTCTACCCATGGGGGGCTGGATGCCTGTCACTACTACCACCCCTACCCAGGGGGTGTCAGATGCCTACCACTACTACCACCTCTACCCAGGGGGTGCCAGATGCCTACCACTACTACCACCCTTACCCAGGGGGTGCCAGATGCCTACCACTACTACCACCCCTACCCAGGGGGTGCCAGATGCCTACCACTACTACCACCTCTACCCATGGGGGGCTGGATGCCTGTCACTACTACCACCCTTACCCAGGGGGTGCCAGATGCCTACCACTACTACCACCTCTACCCAGGGGGTGCCAGATGCCTACCACTACTACCACCTCTACCCAGGGGGTGCCAGATGCCTCCCACTACTACCACCCTTACCCAGGGGGTGCCAGATGCCTACCACTACTACCACCCCTACCCAGGGGGTGCCAGATGCCTACCACTACTACCACCTCTACCCAGGGGGTGCCAGATGCCTACCACTACTACCACCCTTACCCAGGGGGTGCCAGATGCCTACCACTACTACCACCCCTACCCAGGGGGTGCCAGATGCCTACCACTACTACCACCTCTACCCAGGGGGTGCCAGATGCCTACCACTACTACCACCGTTACCCAGGGGGTGCCAGATGCCTACCACTACTACCACCTCTACCCATGGGGGGCTGGATGCCTGTCACTACTACCACCCCTACCCAGGGTGTGTCATATGCCTACCATTACTACCACCTCTACCCAGGGGGTGCCAGATGCCTACCACTACTACCACCCTTACCCACGGGGTGCCAGATGCCTACCACTACTACCACCCCTACCCAGGGGGTGCCAGATGCCTACCACTACTACCACCTCTACCCATGGGGGGCTGGATGCCTGTCACTACTACCACCCTTACCCAGGGGGTGCCAGATGCCTACCACTACTACCACCTCTACCCAGGGGGTGCCAGATGCCTACCACTACTACCACCTCTACCCAGGGGTGCCAGATGCCTACCACTACTACCACCCTTACCCAGGGGTGCCAGATGCCTACCACTACTACTACCACCCCTACCCAGGGGGTGCCAGATGCCTACCACTACTACCACCTCTACCCAGGGGGTGCCAGATGCCTACCACTACTACCACCCCTACCCAGGGGGTGCCAGATGCCTACCACTACTACCACCCCTACCCAGGGGGTGCCAGATGCCTACCACTACTACCACCTCTACCCATGGGGGCTGGATGCCTGTCACTACTATCACCCCTACCCAGGGGGTGTCAGATGCCTACCACTACTACCACCTCTACCCAGGGGGTGCCAGATGCCTACCACTACTACCACCCTTACCCAGGGGGTGCCAGATGCCTACCACTACTACCACCCCTACCCAGGGGGTGCCAGATGCCTACCACTACTACCACCTCTACCCATGGGGGGCTGGATGCCTGTCACTACTACCACCCTTACCCAGGGGGTGCCAGATGCCTACCACTACTACCACCTCTACCCAGGGGGTGTCAGATGCCTACCACTACTACCACGTCTACCCATGGGGGGCTGGATGCCTGTCACTACTACCACCCCTACCCATGGGGGGCTGGATGCCTACCACCAACAACACCCCCACTCACAGGATGGCTAATACATGACACAACAAGCACACACCAACATAAAGAATGCAACATAAAGACATCCCCCCCCCAACACCATGACAAGCGTGCGTAGACTGTGTCAAATGCCTACAACACTGAACATGACTTTGAACATACAATGTGACCCCCTATCACATGTGCCACACATAAATGTGTGTGGCCCCCACAATGCAAGCAGGCCATGACCATTGTGGCAATGGGGTCCAAAACCCCATCATCACAGTGACCAAAATGTAAGTGTGGGGTCCATAGCTGAAGCACATCTTGAACATTGTGGCAATGGGGTCCAAACCCCCATCATCACAGTGACCAAAATGTAAGTGTGGGGTCCATAGCTGAAGCACATTTTGAACATTGTGGCAATGGGGTCCAAACCCCCATCATCACAGTGACCAAAATGTAAGTGTGGGGTCCATAGCTGAAGCACATTTTGAACATTGTGGCAATGGGGTCCAAACCCCCATCATCACAGTGACCAAAATGTAACTGTGGGGTCCATAGCTGAAGCACATTTTGAACATTGTGGCAATGGGGTCCAAACCCCCATCATCACAGTGACCAAAATGTAACTGTGGGGTCCATAGCTGAAGCACATTTTGAACATTGTGGCAATGGGGTCCAAACCCCCATCATCACAGTGACCAAAATGTAACTGTGGGGTCCATAGCTGAAGCACATTTTGAACATTGTGGCAATGGGGTCCAAACCCCTATCATCACAGTGACCAAAATGTAAGTGTTGACAAAGAAAAAGCTGCAACTGCCAAACTGCATGGATGATTCCTGGTCACAGAACAACAAACACATCATTGGCAAAGTAGTGCTTGTGTCCCATAGCAACATAGATTGGGGGAGGCAAACAGTGCAGTGCAAATAAGACATACCTTTGGCCATGTGCAGACAAACATCACCCATGGGGGCTGACACTGTAAAACATTCATCAATGACACAATGACAGAAGTGACCATCAGAATGCAGACCCACATATTTGCACCAATGGGCACACAAATGCAGATACCCTGTGGAGACTGTAGATGTGAGGTGAACAGATACCATACCATGGCAGCAATGGGACACACAAACAATGATCATTGTGCTGACTGATGACCTAGGAGTCCCAGGGACAGCAGGGGAAACACACCAAACAACATACAGCCAATGGCACACTAAAGATATGCCAATGCAGTGGTGCAGATGCACAAACACAAACAGGCAGACCCACACTGCACATCAAACACAACAGGTGAGGGGGGTACCAGTGTCCCCAGGCAACCACACAACACATGAGGAGGCCTGAATACCAATTACACAGATGTGCATACAGTGCCACACAAAGGTAACTCATGGATCCAAATCCCCTATGTGGGCAATCAGGCATTGTCAGATGAGAGGGAGCACAAATCACACATGTCACACATGCATGTAGGAACAGCAACTGACACAGCAAGACACAGAGACACCACAGCACTACCCCCAGGGCCCCCACAATGTGGTGACCCTGGGCTGCATTACAATCCCACTGTGATGACAAAGCTAGATGTCGTTCACACTGTGAACCACAGTCATGTGTCCTGAGCAACAAACTACCATCACACCTACACAAACACAAATCAATCAGCACGGCCAGTAAGCCAAGGCCAACATGGAGGCAGGGGTCTAGCCGGGCAACAACTCTCATCTGCACACACTCAACACCACACAACTCGACCTCCAACAATGTGCAGCAGTGAAGCTCACATGCACTGGTGACATTGTACATGCACCCATGACAATCCCAGGGGGGGTGGTGGGAACCAAGGTGCAGAAACACATCACACATGGCCACTCAATAAGACTCCTGAATGTCTGACACACTGCACACTACGCTGTACATGGACATGACTGCAATACCACACCAACCAATGGGATCCCAGCCACAGTCACACACCAATGAAGAAGCCAAGGTCACCCACAAAGAACACACATAGACAACTACCAACATTGCAGCCCTGACCCTGAGGAGTGCCAGCAGTCACACACACACAACGTGTCACAACCAATGAACGCTAACACAAACCGGAAATCACATGACAGGTGTAAACAACAAGTGCCAAGGGGAATCCTGACTGTGACCCATCAGCGTCTGCCCACAAACTCAGCCCTGACAGCAAACACACCTATGGGTGACACCCTGATGACCAGTAATGTGCCATGCACCCACATCACAGAGAACCCAGGGAGAAGACTTTGGGGGAACATAGGTCAACTCAGCAAGCATCACAAACAGGAACATCACTAGGGATATCAGCATGCACAGCAAAATGGAAGTGAACACACAGACATGCTCATACAACACACACCTTGGGCGCAGGCGATGTCACAGGAGTACACACTGCCATGAGGGGACTCCACTCCTGTGTGAGGAAAGCTGTTCCATATGTCGCCTCAGTAGGGCTCCATCATGTCAGCAGAACACTTGGTCACACAGGCAACAATTAGCACCAAATGAAGGCTCCCGTCACATCAGCCTGGTCATGGGAGTGTCAACGAAATCATCAGCACAGATCCAACACACATGTATAGCAAGTTGCACTGACAACACAGATGAGTCCTTCCCCATTGATGCCCAAACCTGCATGTCCAGTGGAGATGGCCACACGGTCAGGGAAGTAGACTAATTGAACAATGGCAAGCACAACAGATGTGCAGGCGTGGAAGCCACAGATGTGACATTGCTAATGTAAGTAGGAAATCCCATTGCCAAATATTGAAAACATGACACCCTCAGATGCTGCTAAGGATGACATGGATACACCACAGGATAGGACACAGTCCCCCTGGACCACATGGGTTCCTGCACAGTAACACTTCATATTCATGAGACCAAATATCACCATCACTGCAGCAAGGGCATGGTTAGCATCATCAACATCATGTATATCAGAAGCAAAAGCACTAGAGAACAGAAAGTTGCTTTATTCAGCATATGTGGGTTCAAAAGTTGAAGTCATGTAAAAAATAAACAAAGGCCAATGGCCAGTCCATCATGAAAGTCAAAACAGGGTGACAGTGGCAGATGTCACCCTACGCATGCCTGCACTGATGAAAACCAGGGACAATCCCCTCGGAGGGGCATACGGGGGGGCAGGCCAGGCACTGCAGGGACAGGATCAGGGCTCACCAGAAGGAGGCAGGGAAGGGGTGGTGGGTGCTGGAGAGCCACTGACAACTGCAGTAGAGGTGTCTGACATGGTGTGTGCCGGCACAACTGGGGGGCATGACTCAGATGGTGTGGGTGCCGGCACGACTGCAGTGGACCGTGCAGATGGAGTGGACAGGTTCGCCACTGCAGTGCCCAAGTCAGACAGGGTGGTAGTGGACTCCACTGCAGTGCCTACCTCCAGGGGAGGAGAATGGGGATCAGGTAAGGTGGGCAGGACAGAGGGGGAGGACACCCTCACCACACCAGTGGCACAAACAAGCGCAGCGGGGGGTTGGGCCGGAAGAGCAAGTGGCAGGGGGAGAAGGCCGGATCCTTTTGGGGATGGTGTATCTGTGGGTGGGGGAACCTGGGGCAGGGTGTGGTGGGGGCACCTGTGGAGTGGGGGCCTGAGGGATGGAGGAAGGAGACTTGGTGCCTGAGCTGCAGGGCGGCGGCGGGGTCTTGCTCTTCCGGGTCCGGGGGGACTTGCGGGTGGGGGCGTCAGTCGGTCTGCACCTGGGGGAGGGTGTCCGGGGGCGAGGGGCACTCCGCTCCGTGTGGGTGGGCTTCCTCTTCCCCCTGAATGCTGTATCAGCTGGATTGGAGGGGAAGAGGCCGAGGTCACTGAGGAAGAGCCGCTGTGTCTTTGGGGTTGCAGGTGAGGCAAGGGAGGGTCCTTTGGAGGGAGAGGCAACTGAGGACTGCGCAGTGCTCGTGGATGCGTGTGTGTGCCTGGGCCCCATCACCTGTGAGTGTGGTTTCAGTCCCCTGACTGTGCGTGCGTGTGCGTCTTGTTTGTGGCATGTGTGTCTGTGTGCTGCTCGTGTCTGTGCTGGTGTGTGCCTGTGCCGGTGTGTGTGTGCTTGGGACAGGTAAGGTGCTGGGGAGTGTGGATGGGGCAGAGGCAGAAGGGGTGAGGGACTGTCAGAGGAGGGACACTGCTGCCGTCAGGGAGGAGTCCATGGACCTATTGCCCCTCTGTAGGGCAGACATGCCTGATGAGATGCCCTCCATGAACGACACCAGCTGAGTCAACAGAGTGGTGTGTGCATGGAGGACACTCAGCATCGCTGTCTGCCCTACATGCAGCTGGCGAAGGAGGTACACAGACTCCTCACTCAGGGCAGCAGGGGACACAGGGGCAGGGGGTGCGGTGCCTGGCCCGAAGGAGACACGCTCCCGAACATGGGAGCCTCCACGGACCTCGGGAATGGGAGCAGATGGGAGGGCGGTGGTGGTGGTGGTGGTGGTGGTGGGGACAGCAACACTAGCTGGGGTGTGGTGGCTGCTGACACCCACCTCCATAAGGGAGTCATCCTCCGAGCTGCTGTGGTCCTCAGCTGAGGTGGATGGTGCTGAGGACTCCTCGGTGTGGCTCCCCTCGCCCTCCGTGCCACTGGGTCCCTCCGACCACTCCTCGGCTGCTGACTCAGTCTGGCTCTGCGGCTCCTCCTGGTCCATGGAGCTGTCCCCTCCTGTGGCCGTGGATGTATCTGCAATCAATAGGGAAACAGACAGACATCAGTCACCTGCACCGAACGCACACACCACAGTAAGTACAGCACATTACAGAGCAAGCCCTGGCATCCTTAGTTGAACATTGCTAAAAGTGCCCAAACAGAACAGAAGAAGCCAATTGTCAGTCTGATGGTCAACCATGGCACTCACATCCCACCTGGCCTTGCACCCATCTGTCTGGTGTCTGTTGGATGGCAATACCCCAGTGTGGACACATGCACCACCTACACAGTAGTTGGACAGTGCAGAGAACCCGGTTAAGCATGTGAACATGCACACATCACAACTCTTGCCACTGAGTCAGTACAGGTGTCCGGATGAAAGGGATGCCCAGAGTCAAATAGGAAATGCATGTGATGCATACCAGCGACAGACACCATGATGCACCCATGTCCTGATAGCCATTGCCACAATGGTGTGCATGTAGCACATGTCACTCCCCTGCAGGATCACTAATAGGAAGTCACATGCCATGGCACAGGCATGCCTGCTAAGTCATACATCACTGTCTCCAGTCACATGGGCAGGGCAGCCAGACAACAACACTCTGCACTGTGTCACAATAGTAGGTCATGGGGAATGCAAGTCCTGGAGCTGAACAAGTGCACATGTACATCCCCCACACACCACATCATCTGAACCCTTATCTGTCCAGGTCATACCGATTGGACATATGGGAGACCTGTAACACAACCCTCTGAACCTGAGCACCTCACAATCTGCTGTGAATGGGAAACAGCTGCCTGAACTTCACATTCGCATACCCCAGTCTGCACGGTCAGGTGATCAAACACCTATGTGTCACACAAGTATCATCTCCTATGGTCACATCTCCGGTGGCATGCTGAGCCCCAACCGAGAAACACCCCAGCAGTCCTGACAACGAAGCCACAGCACACTGACACAGAGGCAGACACCTAAGGGGACAAATCACTGAGCACAACGTGTCAGCTGATACACGGGAGTGGGAGTACAGAGTGTATTGTATGGCCTGGAGTAGGCATGACTGTCCTGCCCCACATGAATGAGGGATGGGCCCTGGACAGTAGGCAGCTGGCTAAGTATGTGTGACACATGTAATATACACACTCCTGGGGCCCAAACATTGTTCCCACCCGCAGCATGGGTGTGTGCCAGATACCCCAGGCACATGTGGTGGATCAGCTCAGCAATTGGACCACATATCAAAGTAACACGCAGATTACATGTCAGAACACAGGCATTGTGTAAGCAATGGACCCACCCATGATGCCCACCACAGAGTTAGGGAAACAGATGCTGTCCCCCACCTTGAGTCAAGCAAACTGCAAGGACACAGTACCCAAGTGAAACAATTCCCTGACTGTAAGGGCCACACCTGGGTATCAGATGAGGAGTGGGCAGTGCACAATAGAGGGACATGGGTCCTGGACCACATGACTGATGTACTGTGGAAGTTTAACCAGGCCAGAGGAGGGCACATAGCATGGCAGACATAGTTCACAATGCAGTCATGGACTCACCCCCTCCTTGCTGCTCTCTGGCCTTCAGCTGCCCATCCAGATCAGGGAAGACCACCGCCAGGATCCTGAGCATTTGGGGGGTCAGGGTCCAGTGTCCGCCCCTCCTGCGAGGAGGCGACAGCTTCAGCTGGACCCGTGCGATCCTCCGGGTCCAGCCCCTAAGGTCCTGCCACCTCTTCTGGCAGTTGCGGATCCGGCGCTTGTAGACCCCCACGGATCTCACTGCCCGGACGATGGTCAGCCATATCTGCTGCTTCTGGTGGGCATCAACCTGTGAGGATGACAAAGTGAGAATGCCATTACTACACATGCAACATATCCGTGCCTTACACAGTTGGATATACATGTCTCAATCACAGGGGCACATGATGTACACAGGCAGTGCAACGATGGCCATGGACAGTATGCCAGCAGTTACTACATGGTATCATTGCCTGGGAAGTAAAACCTTGTTTAAATGCACTGTCACTGCACTATACCTGTCCAGTGCATGTAACTACACACTATGGGGGGTGACAACTACTCAGTGAGCCTGCTAGCCAGTGGCGTGCAGACTGTTAGCCTTGCTAGTCAGACAACATGCACATTTAGAAAGGCAGTGGACAGAACACTCACCTGCTCCCCTGCTTTCCCATACAGCTTGCTGTACTGTGGACGGAGGCTGTCCAGCAGGGCCTGGTTCTCCTCAGTGCTGAAGGCTGGGCTCTCTCCACAGTACGTGCCATTGCAGGGTCCAGAGGGTGCAGATACTGCAGCAGTGGTGGTGGCAGATGTCGTCCTGGAGCATGTAGTGCAGGCAAGTGAGCTCTCAGGGGAACAGCCAGCATTATATGTGTGCTGCAGAGGCAGATACTGTCCCATGTGTCCAAAGTGATAGGTCCAAGTCGTTTGCATCTTCTGAATCTGGCCAATCCATGGAATTGCACCACTTACACACGCCCACAGCATCCTTCAAAAGTTCAACTTCATGACACCCATGAATTTGCAACATTGTTGTGGGTGACCAACTGAATTTACAGCATCAGACTCGTTCAAAATTTGAAAACGCGTCCGTTGCCAGGCCAGGCCATAGCCAATGGGTGCGCACCGATCGGTCCATTGCTGTTCAACGCGTACCTAGGATACAACGCGTACCCGCACACATTGAATGCAATGGGCCGGCCGGGCACACCGATCGGTCCATTGCTGTTCAACGCGTACCCAGGATACAACGCGTACCCGCACACATTGAATGCAATGGGCCGGTCGGGCACACCGATCGGTCCATTGCTGTTCAACGCGTACCCAGGATACAACGCGTACCCGCACACATTGAATGCAATGGGCCGGCCGGGCACACCGATCGGTCCATTGCTGTTCAACGCGTACCCAGGATACAACGCGTACCCGCACACATTGAATGCAATAGGCCGGCCGGGCACACCGATCGGTCCATTGCTGTTCCACGTATACCCAGGATACAACGCGTACCCGCACACATTGAATGCAATGGGCCGGCCGGGCACACCGATCAGTCCATTGCTGTTCAACGCGTACCCAGGATACAACGCATACCCGCACACATTGAATGCAATGGCCAATGTGTGCGCACCGATCGGTCCATTGCTGTCCAACGCGTATTGCGAATACAACGCGTACCCGCACACATTGAATGCAATGGCCAATGTGTGCGCACCGATCGGTCCATTGCTGTCCAACGCGTATTGCGAATACAACGCGTACCAGCACACATTGAATGCAATGGCCAATGTGTGCGCACCGATCGGTCCATTGCTGTCCAACGCGTATTGCGAATACAACGTGTACCAGCACACATTGAATGCAATGGCCAATGTGTGCGCACCGATCGGTCCATTGCTGTCCAACGCGTATTGCGAATACAACGCGTACCAGCACACATTGAATGCAATGGCCAATGTGTGCGCACCGATCGGTCCATTGCTGTCCAACGCGTATTGCGAATACAACACGTACCAGCACACATTGAATGCAATGGCCAATGTGTGCGCACCGATCGGTCCATTGCTGTCTAACGCGTCCCTGTACAAGTCACTGGCATATGTCACCATGCCTGTCACAGGTGAACATATGCCAGCCACATATACTTCCCAGGGAGTGAGGGGCACACCTACAACACCACAGCCTGTCCAAACTGTATCCTAAGGCATGTAAGGCTGCATTACCTATTCCGTGTATGGGGGTGAAAATGTTGTTCTGTGGGTGTCACTTGGGGGCAGCCACCCCCAGGCTGTGCACGTGTTGATGGGGACAGAATCCTTGGTGTTTCGTGTACATGACCACTGTGATGTGCAACTGTTCATATCTGAGCATGTGGCATGGTCACATTTCACGGTGGTGTATGTGTATGTCATGTCACATACCCCCTGAGTCCCATGTGGGACGGTATGTTTAACCCAGGGTGACCCATTGGCACAATAGTGATGGTCCTCCACAGTCTGTGTGCATGTTGTGTTTACAATGTCTCTGATTTCATGTGCACAATGGGAGACAGTCTCCACATCCACGTTGTTTGTGCATGGACTTTGATGTTGTGCGTGTGTGTGTCACAGACGTCCATGTCTGTCCTGCCGAGGCAACAGGGACCATAACCTGTGGGGGTCATGCTTGTTTTGCTGTGGTATATACATGATACACCATGTCATGCCAGTGTCCATGTGGCAATACAGGGTCCCTGGGAATCTACCTGTCGTTGAGCTGTGATGCCTGGGGCACATCTGTCCTCACATGTCACTGTGGGGTGTGTTTGGAACGTGGCAGCAGGAGATGGGAACTGTGACACGGCCTCATGATATCCAATGGCACAACCTGGGACTTATTGATGCCACTTGTTGAACTGTGATGTTAGATGTTGGCCATGTATGTGCCATACATGTCCTTACGGAACTGCACACATCATGTACTTGTGCCTCATAATGATGTATCATGTGATATTGAGTGTGTTCAATGCCACATATGTGGGATGATTGACAGTCTTTCTTTCTTCACCTATGCACTGCAGGGCACCAGCTGTCCATAGACCATTCCCTGACCTGGCAACGATGGTGGAAAGTGACAGCATCCGACGGTACCGCTTCACCAGGCAGCTGATTGAGGATTTGGCAGTGCGCTTGGCACCACATTTGCAACCTGGCCGGCCGTACCCTACAGCGCTGACCCCCAAGGTGAAGGTGATGGCAGCCCTACACTTCTTTGCCACCAGTACCTTTCAACACACTGTGGCGACTGCTGGTGGGATGTCACAGACCATGTTCAGCCATGTGCTCCGCGATGTTTTGGAGGCTATGTTGATATACCTGAACCAGTACATCTATTTCCCTAGACTCCAACAACTCACTGACGTGAAGAGTGACTTCTATGCCCTGGGGAGGATGCTGCATGTCATTGGCTCCATTGATGGGACACATGTGGCTTTGGTACCACCACAGGCCCAAGAGCAGGCATACAGGAACCGCAAACACTACCACTCGGTCAATGCACTGGCGGTCTGTCTTGCAGATATGAGCATCTCACACGTGTGTGCCTGTTTCCCCGGTTCTGCACACGATGCCTACGTGATGAGGAGTAGTCGCATCCCGAGGATGATGTCACAGATGCAGAACCAGCGTGCCTGGCTTGTTGGTGTGTACTGACTTTGTACCATTGTGTGTGTTCTGCAATGTAGTGTTCCACCCTCTTTTCCAACTCAGCTAATGTGCAATTGTCTGTATGTAGGTGACTCCGGATACCCCAACATGCCGTGGTTGCTGACGCCCCTCAGGAACCCTGTGACACCAGCCCAGATGCGCTACAATGAGGCACATGGTCGGACGAGGAGAGTGATTGAGCGGACATTTGGTCTCCTGAAGAGCCGTTTCCGCTGCCTGCACAAGACAGGAGGGGCCCTCCCATATGCCCCAGCAAAGGTGTGCAAGATTGTCATCGTCTGCTGCATGCTACACAACCTGGCAGTGCGGAAGGAGTTGCCTCTCATCCTGGATGACGATGACCAACATCCGCCACCTGTGGAGGATCCTGGCCTGGACCACGATGCCAGTGATGATGATGATGATGGTGATGTCCGCACACAGCTCATCACCAACTTCTTCAGCTGAATGTGAGTATCCAGAGATGTCATGTCAATGATGTGAGTTTGCATGATATGTGTTGGTGGTGCTCTGGTGCTGTTTGAGTGTGTCCATGGGCTACATGACTGTATGCGTGTAGCGATGTGTCCTTACAGGTAGTCTGTACTCCCCAACAGTGTTGACATGCTAACTTGGTTCTGGGTGGGTATCTTGTGACATGTATTGGGCATGAGTATTGCAGTTCTGTCCTGTTCTTCAGTGCTTTTGACTGTGTGTCATTTCTGTCCTTCACAGGGTACTTTCAGAGTCGTTTGGTCAACTGTGATCCCCGACACCGTCATTCGACTTCCAGGGTGGTAGCTGTCGTGTCCCTACAGGTGATGTGCGCCACACCCATGGACTTCCTTCCTTCTACACTTGTTGACTGTGTGCCCGCTGCCAGGTGGGATTACCTTGCATCTGTAGTGGTTACAACATGTTGCAAATGTGTAATAAACCTGTGCTTCACTTTGTGATGTGCGTTGTCTGTGGTCACACATTTGACTGACATTTGCTTACTGCACCAGTGGGCTAGTTGACTAAGACTGTGAATAGGTGTTGTGTCTGTGCATTGCACCGTATTTCCTGGCAACATCAGTGTAGGCAATGAGTCAGATGGCCTAGGTGTGTATTTGTTGTGTAGCCCTGGTGGTGTGTCTCCCTCATATGTGTCACGTTGCCATGACTCACATGCCTGTGTTGTACTTGCTGTAGCAGTTAGCATGCACAGTGTAATTTCGCTGGTCATCATCTCCATGACAGAAACCACGTTGGAATCACGACAGAGGCAGGTATGGTGTATTAGTGTGTTTATTGTCATACATGTGTGTGAAAAGTGCACAGGATGGTGAGTGCTGTACATTTTGATTGCAATCCAAAGTTCCTAGATGAATTGGAAGTCCTGGTACCAGAAATGTCCTGTATCAAGTCCACAGTCATCTGAGACATTGGTCCAACTTGTACTCCCCATGTCATGTGGGGGAGTTGTGTTGCAGTCAACAGGGTGAACAGTTTGCGCACAAAGGTGATTATCCAGAACAGGTGTTGGCTTCCTGGGGGTTGTGCATGGCCATCAGCCTCTCAGTTGTCCTTCCTCGGACGACCCCTCTTCTTTGGGGGGACCCTCAAGTGCAGGCTGCTGCGGTGCAGGGGACTCTCCGCCAGAGTCATCCTCCCTCCCTGTGGCAGTTGCAGTTGTTTCAGCACCAGATGTTGTGGGCACACAGGGAGGTGTTGACTGGTTGCTGCTCATCTGGCGGAGGCATTGTAATATGTCCCTATGCACCGCCGTCATCTCTTGCAGTGTGTCCCACTTGGACTCCACGCGGGACATGTGTGAGTCCAAGCGGGCATGATGGGCAGCCTGCTGCTGTTTAATGTCCCTGAGGAGCCCCACTACCTGGCTGAGCTCTCCGGTGCTGGACTGGTACGCATCGGCTATGCGTGCCAGTTGTGGGTCATCATGCAGTCCAGACCCCTCTGTGAGCAGCGACCTATGTCTCCCACCCCTCCCACCACCCCTGGCGACACGTGCAGTACCTGAGGTGGCACGCACAGGTGACCCTGGGCCCCCTTGGGGGTTGTTGGTGGTGTTGGTGTCCATGGCCCCACGTTGGTCCAGGGTCCCTGTGCTGGTGGTGGTGGTGCTCCTTGGTCTGTCCATGTCGGCAGGGGTGGTATGTGTGTTGACAGTCATTGGAGGGGTGGGTGCAGGGGGTGCAGCTGGTGGTCCTGCTGGTGCTGCATGATGACTTGCTCCGGAGGTGCCAGGTGGGTCTTCTTCATCCGAGGAGGGCAGAGGCTGTTCCACACCAGTGAGCTCCGTATCCTCTTGAGCCTGGGACGGGGACTCCTCAGCGTCTGCTGCTGTGTCTCCATCATCACCTGTTTTTGGGAGACACACACAATGTATGTTATGTTTCTGCAGGCATCAATGGTTGACACACCTGACAGTTGTGACTGTGCCTCTGGATGCGGGCCTGTACATTACATTGTCCTAAGTTGTCACAGTCAGGGGTTGATATTGGTGTAGCACATTGTCCTGCATTATTTGGGCATTTCTATGTGAATGTTGGGGTGTGTACATGGTCTGCATTGGTTGTATTTGGTTGACATCCGGCCCTCCTTCCCACCCAGCCAGATATTCCACCATGGAACGTGCTTCCATTGCAGGGAGTGCAAGTTGTCTTTCAGGATGTCAGTCAGTGGTGTCCTGCTGTTGGTTGGTGCATAGTTGCCAGCAGGGCCTTGTGCTCCCCACAGCAGTAGCCAGTGTCAGCCATCTTGTCAGTTGTTTTTCACTCCCTGTGATGTGCGCATGGTTCAGGGTGGTGTTGATGGGACAGTTGTGGGGGTGACCAATATCTGTGACTACCACTCCCATCATGCTATTGCCTCCAACCCACTTCCCAGCATGCCCATACTTACTTGCTTTTGGGTGGACTTCACTGTGTGTGAGTGTGAGAGCAATGGCAAGATGTCAGTCAGTGGTGTCCTGCTGTTGGTTGGTGCACAGTTGCCAGCAGGACCTTGTGCTCCCCACAGCAGTAGCCAGTGTCAGCCATCTTGTCAGTTGTTTTCCACTCCCTGTGATGTGAGCATGGTTCATGGTGGTGTTGATGTGCGCATTGTGAGGGTGGGCAATATCTGTGACTACGACTCCCATGATGCTATTGGCAACACTGACTTGCCCAGCATACACAGAATTCCTTCCTTTCAGTGGGCTTCACTGTGTGGTGGTGTTGTAGTGGTGGCTACATGTCTGGATGTGTTTGTTAGTTATATTTGTGCCACTGCCTAGCTGTAGTTGTAGTTGTGTTTGTACATGTGATGACACAGTTACATGTCACTATGAGATGGCATGTGTTGTGTTTATCTGACTGACATACACATTTTGGGATGATTCTGTTCTGGTTGCTGTGTATTTGCTAAGGGTGCATGGTTTGACTCTCCCCTTGACAGTGATGTGTGTGTATTGTCGCACAATATTGTGGACATTTGTTGTGTACTCACCAGGCTCTGGGATGTTTTCTAGTCCATATACGCTCACTGGTGGTAGGATGGCCCGCACCTTCTCCTCCCAGGGCCTGAGGTATACTGGCTTGGCAGGAGGGCCACTGCCGGTGTGTTGGCTCAAGAGGTAGTCCTTCTTCAACAGCTCCCTGACCCTCCTGCGCACGTCATACCACCTGTTCTGGATGTCTATCTTTGTGCGCAAACATGGTGATTGCGCGTTCACCCTGTCGACGATCCTCTCCCACATCTTGGTTTTCTGCGACATGGGTGTCTGTTGGACCAGTGTACCAAACAGCTGTGGCTCTACCCTGAGGATCTCATCTACCAGGACTTCCAATTCACTATCTAGGAACTTATGATTCTTCTTTGGGGGCATGGTGATGGGTGGTGATGGTGAGTGATGTGTGTGTTGGTGTTCAGGTGAAGGTGTGTGAGTGTGTGTTTTGCTGGGTGTATGTGAGGTTGCTATTTGTTGAGGTGCTGATGGTGTGTGGCTTGTGTGATGGATGAGCTGTGGGTGTGTGGTTGCTGTCTGTTGAGTGCTGGCAGGTAATTTGAATTTGCAAAGGATCATGGTAGGGATTTGTGTCCTTTATATGGGTGGAGTTGTGGGTGTGTCTTTGTTCCCTGCCCCCCCCAGTATTTATTGGCTTTGTAATTGCTTGTTTGGCCTTTTTTTGTGTATTTTCCCTTTGTACTTTTTGTGCATGTAGGAAACGTTCTTGTGACCGAGTCGGACCCTGTCGTTGTCTCGTACGAGCTTCTCCGATTCATTCACGCTGTGTTTGTGCTGTTTTCTATGCTGCGTACGTGTCGGTCGCGGTGTTTTGGGTTGCTTCGGCTCGCAGTTTTGTATGCGTGTTGGTCGTATGGCTTGTCCTCCGTGCGACTCGGTCGTGTTTTCCACGCGTTGCATAGTACTTGGCGGGTAGGAGTTCGCGGGTACGTTTCGTTCGGGATTGTTCCGGGTGCATGTCGGTCGGTTCGATTCGCGTGTTTTTCCGGCCGGATTGCTGTTTTCCGCGCGGCTCGGTCGTTCGGCTTGTGTTCCGTACGAGTCGGTCGGGTTTTGCACGCTTCTCATCGTACTTTGCGGGTCGGGCTGCACCGGTACGTGTCGGTCGGAATTAATTCCGGCTCCGAGTCGGTCGGTACGTTTTCCGGCCCGAATCGGAATCGACCCCTTAGGAATTTGGTTTTCTAATAACCTGTTAGATACTATCTCTTATAATGAATCTCAGATACTAGCTAAGGTTAAAGATCTTTTGTCCTTCTGGTCTCCGAAATATATCTCCTGGTGGGGAAGACGTCAAACTCTTAAGATGATGATAACTCTGATTATTAACTTTTTATCCTCCATGCTGCCTGTGAGGCTGTCCTCATCTTTTTTCCGTGAGATTGACTTACTTACCTCAAAATATTTATGGAGTGATAAACGTGCTAGAATTGCATATAAACATCTTAGGAAGCCATCTGTTTTGGGTGGATGCAATCTTCCAGATTGGAACTTGTATCAAATTGCTTTTTTATCGTCTCAGGGTGCTCTCTGGTTTTTATCGAATTTCCACCATACCCCTCCGTGGATTTATATTGAACGAGAGTTGTGTTCTCCTCTTTCTACCCCTTCCTTTCTCACTGCTTCTAAGCTTGTGTTACCTCATTCAAGCCGTATTATTTCAGACACAATTAATGCTCTAAAATATATAGATAAAAAGGTTTCCAACCCCATTCATAAGTCGAGATGATCTTCATTATGGTATAATCCTAAAATTGTTACTGATATTGATCCTGTTACGATGTCTTCCTGGGCTAATAGAGGTCTTACGTTGGTCAAACATCTTTATGACTCCAATCATGATCCTCTTCCCTTTTCTTCTTTGGCCAAGAAATATAATCTTAATAATATGGATTTCTATTCCTTTTTAAAATTAAAGGTTGCCCTTTCTAAAGTGACCCTCTGTACAGACTCGGTTACTATTTCACTTCTGTCTATGTGGTCTCGTTCAGGTCATACTGCCTTGAAAATATACAAATTTTTATCTGCGCCACTTCCCTCACAGGCTACTATTACACAGGATAAATGGTCACATCATTTTGATAGTGATATTTTCAAACATATCTCACAAGAGTCATGGCAGTTAATTGGGAAGGTTTCACTACGGAATAAGATTGCTCCGTCTCTTATGCAATCTAAATTCTTTACTATGAATCTTCTGCACTGGACCCCTGCTCGCTTATACAAGTTGAAACTGAGGGATAATGATCTTTGTTGGAATTGCAATTTGGTCTCAGGCACTCACCAACATATGTTTTTTGAATGCTCGTTATTACAATCCTTTTGGGATTTAGTTCAGAAACATTTATCACTAATCTTTGATATTCCATTGGAGCTCTCGTTACCTATGATCTTATTGGGACCGTGGGCTGCATGTACTCCTCTTCCCTGGATGATACTGATATGCAGCTATTAGATCTCCTTATATCAATTGCTGTCAAGATTATTTTATCTGAGTGGAAATACTTTAATCTCCTGTCTTATCATACTTGGTGGGCTTGGGTATCATTTCTTCGTGGGGCCCATACTTCTGTTGAAGAGAAGCATTGTACTCCTTCCATCTCTAATACTATTTGGAGGTCACTGGATAAATATATGAAATTGTCCTCTCAGGGGTTGGTAGCCCAATATCCTTTTGTCTCTACTTCTTAATTTATTTTCTCCACTGCAGCAGGTGTCCCCATCTATCTATCTTTCTAGCTATCTATCTATCAATTTATCTATTTATCTATCTATCGTCCTCTCTCTCTTCCTTTCTTTTCTTGTTTCTTCTTCTCTCTTCTTCTTTCTATCCTTTCTTTTTCTCTTCTTCCTTTCATTCTGATATTTTATGGTTTCTGTGCAATACAACACATTTTTTGCTATCAATCTAGTATAGATAATCTTTGGATATTATATATTGATTCGATACTATTTGTGATTTCATTATTTTTCTGACATGAATTCTATCTTTGTGTCTGTATTCTCTTAAATTTTTACTTATTTATTGATCACTTTGCTCTGTTGTATTGCATTCTATTATAATTGTATGAACTCTTACTTTTTAAAATAATAAAGATAATGAACAAAAAAAACAAAAACAAAAAATATTTTTTCATAGTTTAATCTTTTAATTTATTGTATATTTTTTTATATTTTAAATTATTTATATATATATATATTTTAGTTTTATATAATTTTAAAGTTTTAAAATAAATTAAAGATAATAGTTTATTAATCATTTTAAATAAATATATATATGTATAAATTATAATGTTTGTGTGTTTATTTTTTTTATTAAGTTCATTTGTTATATTTTGTCAAAATGTATAATAATTTAATTTGTTTTGTTAAAATTAATATTAATATTTAATATATTAAGTATATATTATTTTATTTTATATATATAAATATATATATATTTACATCGATATTTTTTACATCTATATTTTTTACATCGATTTTTTTTATTCAATATTTTTGTACTTACCTTTTTAAGTATAGGAGTCAATACTTTTGTTGTCTATATTTTTTTATCAATATTTTTTACATCGATATTTTGTACATATATGTTATGTCAGTGAACTGATTCTTCGCTATGCGAAAGATTTCCTGGGGAGTGTTAGCTGCTGAATTAATTTTTCCTTCATAGAAGTGTGCTTGCGCTTTTTTGTTTCAGTTTGGTAGAGTTTTATAGACTCTCTATATTTTTGTTTACTCAATTCATTGTAATCTTTCCTCCATTTCCAACCTCATTGGTTGGAAAGCAGGCAAGTGCAGTGGTGTTTTTATCGTGTGCGTTCCTTGAGACCTCATCAACATAAAGGGGCAGATTTGCAAGCCCCTTGCGCCACCGGTGCCTCACTTTTCGTGACGCACCTGCGGCGTATTTTAGTGCCCCATATTTACAAGGACAGGAAAAGCCACCCTGCGTGACTTTTCCTGTCCTTGTAAATATGGCCCCTTTGCATGTAGCATTTTACGTGAAAGGGGCGTTCAATGGGTGTTGCTTTGGGTGTTCCCACGCAACACCCATGGAACCAGACACATTTCCAGATTTACGAGTAATCGTAAATCTGGAAATGCGTCTGAATGCTACGCCTCCCCAGGGAAGGCATAGGGAGGCGCAACGAGGAGAAATGTATTAATTTCTCCTTGTTTTCTTCTTCTTTCTATGCGTGCTATATTCTGCAGCACACATAGAAAGAGGAAATCACCTCTAGTGATTGTTTATGTACAGGATGGTGTCCCTTCCTGCACGTAAACAATCAGTAAAACAATGACGTTTTGCAAGTGTGCTAATGCAGCACACACAAAAGTTGAGAAACGCCATTTCTGATTGTTGATGTGCAGGAAGGGAACCCTTCCTGCACATAAATAATCTCCCTATGACGGGTGCCTGTGCCGACGCATGGTAGTTGTTTGTGGGCCAGTGCAGGGGGAAGCACAGATATGCGACATATTGTTGTAAATATGTTGCATCCCTGGGCTTTGAAAGTGACTCAGTGCGGCGCAGCCAAATGTCTTGCGGCACACACTGAGTCACTTTCCTTGTAAATCCGCCCCAAAATGTTAACCTCAGCACAGTTCCGGACCCCTTCCTGTACCTTTTAGGCGTAGGGATCGCATTATTCTTTGACCCTTACAGTCATTCTCAACAGAGGTGAACTGTCGAGCAGTGTGAGAGGGGCTTGGGCCACGCCGACAAGGTGAGGATTTAAGGTACACGGACATAGAGGTCAGGGACTCGGGGTACACGGTGACAGACCGATAGGCCGAGCTCTTTGGCTACAAAAGGAACTTCTTGTGGACTATAATTGCACACCGTGAGGCGCTTGGGGCACAGAGAGTAAAGACAATGCGAGCCAGGGCTTTAAGTGGGCTGGGTCCCCCACTCTCAGTCCTATTTAGTAATTAAAATGGACATTGAAATGGATCCCTTTCGGGCTGTTTATGTCCCTAACATTATTGGCAAACTGCAAGTTTACAGATTAATACCAGCTCAATCTCTCTCAGGCACAGGCTTTCTTCTCAATGTGAGCCGCCCCGCAGCAACAGGAGGTCCCCTTGCATGGCAGCAGGCCCGTAACGGCTCGTCATGGACTTCCAGGCTAACGCGACACTACCAAGGCCACCCCTGCATTATTCTGTGGTCAGGTGGTACAGAGTTGCGGGAGTCACTCCTCATCCTTTCCGCCGTGGTGTGAGCGGTGAGAAGGAGCTGCTGACGTTTTATTGCCCACATGGACACAACTACAGCCAAACTTTTTTGAAATGCCGTCCGCTCACACCGTGGGCGGCAGCAGAACTGACCCTGTGACTTAGCCCCACCTATTAAAGTGTCTCACAGAAGTAAGTGTCTTAGGAGCCAAGTCATTGGACAGATAGTAACTCCTGTGACATCAGTAATACCGCTTGGTGTTGGCCCGGCTGGACGTATGTCCTGTGTTACTTAGAATAATTGATACATTGTGGCAGAGAGAGCTGTGAGCAGCTCATGAGCCAGCCCCTGAAGCCCCCTGGAGCAGCGCGCACTGCGCTCTGCCACTGCAGCTCAGCCATAGTGCATTATAGCAGTCTCCAGCTTGACAGCTGAGGAGGCTCTATAATGCGCGACTTTGCATTTCAATGCGGTGATGCGGACCACCAAACTGAAATGCGTTAGTCTAACGATTGATGAGTGACACCTGGCAGGGGTGGAAAAGCCAAGCTCTCGAAAGTCTGCCGGAGCCACTCGGGAGACTGGAGTCCATCTTGCGTGGTGTCAGACCCCGCTCCCCCAGGAACCTATTGAAAATTGTTTGTTGTTTTTTGTGCTGCTCTGTCCTTCCTTTTCTGCCATGAAACATTAATGGGTGTGTGTGTGTTCTTTAAAGAGGGAAAATTAGCATAAAATACCATATCTATAATCTGCCAGTACACTTAAATCATGGCCTCTATTATGCCCTGCTTTTCTTGACTATGCCTAGTCCTGAGACAAGTGTTTTTTGCTACGCTTCGATGCCTTCCTAAAACACCTGCCGGTTTAAAAAAACTCTTTTTTATTTACCTTTGCATTCATTCCAATCTGCTTTGAGCGCCTCTAAAACCGTCTATAAATTCGGATTATGAGAAAGACGGTTCTGTTTCCACTGCGCCATCAATCCATGAAGGAACACTTAGCTAAGGTGGGCGGATGGGGGACGCCATCTTTCAAGCCATTAAGCGGGAGCTCAGAAATAAGGAAATTACAAGTTAGAAGTGTAGCGCGCGCAGCTGTGGCCCCACTTGAAAGAAATCCGGGGATTTTGCCAGGCTCATGCTTTTTCGTCAAAAAGCAGCGATATATGTTCACTGCTGGCAGAGAAAAATGAGAACGTTATTAACATTTACAGAGATTACTCATTGTCTCTGACAAGGAGGTTCAAATTACCGTGGGATTGTGAAACCTCTCAATAGACTCACTTCCATGAAGGGTTGATAACCTTCTGTCGACCAGGGGCTTGCAATTACTTGTAGCCTAATTATGAGCCAGGTAGAGCAATATCCCTGGGGGATCCTGCCAGGCCCGATTCCAAGTGGCCCAGTGTTCCCACTCCTGGGATTACTAGGTGCTAAAACATCGGGCCCAGTACTGGGTGAGAATCCAAACTTTCTAAATACCACTGATGGGTCAGAACAAAAGAAGTGATCCAAGGCTGTTGACCAGGTCCCGGTGCCACCTCCTCCTGCAGCACGGAGTGAAAGTGCAACGCTCCCACCAATAACCCCTCATTGTGCCCTGCCCCAAAGACCCTCCCCAATCCACGACACCTACACCTGTTCAGAAGGTGGTAAATGGGAGCAGCGAAGTCCCTGGAATTGGGATAACCATGCAGAAAACAGCCTAGTGATTGTGGGTCTCAATGTTTATTCCTGTTCAGGACTACAACTCCCGATTGCATAATGCAGAGTTTCAATTACTAGCTGGAATTGAGAATGTGCTGGAACCAAGGATAGCTATCTATAAGGCACCACAATGGCCAGGGCAGACTCAACTGATGGACAAGGCACAATTTAAATGAAAGAACTTCCTAAAATCTGTTTGTTGAAATGTGCAGATAATTCACGAAACAAAAGACTATGCAACATAATGTTGATATTACAGTATCGAGTTGACAAAGCTTGCAAGTAATGACACATTTGGTGGCTTTCACTCTTGCTTTTAAAAGGCCTGTAGAGTGCAAACCCAATGCAAGCAGGGACAGAAATGAACATATAATATAATAGGCCATGTTTAGCACATGTGATGATAACGTGAATGTAAATGTAGATAAAGTGTGGATTTATAGTGTACTTAAAGTTCAGTATGCGTAGTCAAGTTGACTGCTCACATGACTGACAGGTTACTAGAGTACTAATAGTAGAAATATGCTAGAGAGAAACCATTTTCCCAAGGGTCCACAATCCACAACTACCCACATAGGAAAAAGGGCCAGTTTTCAGTGGAAAAATGTGATGTGCCCATGTTGTGATTTTCAGCCCTTTTCCTGTCGCAGGCACAAGGCCTACTCACACAAGGGAGGTAACATTGATATCGGAAGACATGTGGAAGCATAGAATAGTAGAACATTTGCTATTACCAATCGGATTTTACTGCATATGTGCCTTCTAAATGTGAGCCAGTGTGTAAGAAACAAGAGATTTTGAAAAATACCCTCTATATCATATGATATTACAGGTACCTACAAATTCAGAGCTGTTCAACTAAACACTGCTCCTAAGCTCCATATCATTTCAGAAATACATAGGTTTGTTTGATACCCATTCTTCACTCTACACATTTCACAGTTGAAATTGGTCTATACAATGAAAAACCATTGTACGAGGCAGCTCAGTTGCTGGATCTGGGTACCTTGGGTTCTTGGAGAACCTACAAACCATATATAACCCCACAACCAGAAGGGCCTAGTGGACGTAATGGTATATTGCTTTTTAAAGAAGCCATCATGGCAATAAATTACAGATGAAAAATTGTCACAAATGGCTTTTTCCTACTCATTTTCAATATTTCTTTATTTCAACAGTTAATTGCTTTGAAAAAACCTTGAGAGATCTACATATATAATCACCCCTTACTGAATTCAGAAATCTGTCTACTTTTCAAAAATGTATAGCTTTCCTGAATCACCCATTGTGGTAAAACAAATTAGGTTTTTTATTCAGCTCTGTGTGTTCCTGAAAGCTGGCAATTTGGTGGTTTTAGCACAGCAAACAGTTTGTTGATGCCTTTTTAGGAGAAAAAAACAAACACTCTTATCCAGAGCACTTTTTTCCTATTTTTCCCCCAAAACTCAAAATGTAGCTATATTCTACCTATTGTCTCAGTCCCTCCTAGGGGAATCCACAAACCGTGGGTACCTTTAGAATCCACAGGGTGTTGGAAAAAGAGAACACAAATTTGGTGTGGCTACCTTATGGAGAAAAATGTTATGGAGCCCAAAGCACAAGCTATCCCAAATAGCCAAAAAGGGCTCAACACTGGGTTGTGGGGGAATTGGGGTGGGGGGGGAGTCCAGGAGTTAAGGGCCAGAGCTGTGTTCTTATATTGTTTTGTTGCTGAGTCTGTTCAAAATATGAAGCAAAAAGGAGTAAGTGCAAAAATAAGAAAGCACTATATGGCAGTGTATGGATGGATAAGATGTGCATTAATACAGTGTGGCCTTTGTGGGAAGTGATTTGATGTCATGCATGTGGTGAAGAGGCTGTTCAATATGTGTTGTGCAAGTGCGAAGGTGCAATTATGCCTGGGTACAGGAAAGAAATGTGAGAAAAGACACACTTCTTCTGCAGTACTCCAAGCACCAGGTATTTCAGACCTCATCACCTGCCATAAGCTTGATGCCCTTTTCATCACAGAAACATGATTGACCACATCACCTGGCATAAGCATGATGCCCTTTTCATCACATATGCAAAGATTTACCCCCACATCCTTATATATTCTAGACATTCTTCTTCTCACAAGCTACAGCATCCATCATGTGGGCCACATATATAGGAAGGGAGGAGGCCTTGCTGTCATCCATAAGACCTCCTGTTCCTGCACCCTCAGCAAGCAAGTAGCACTAAATTTTATGGAGCTGCTACCATTCTCTGCAACTCAGACTGCCTCTTTCCATCTCATCTACAGGCCTCCTGGGCAGCATAAGGACCTCTTTGATGAATCATCAGATCTCCTCACCACCTCTTCCATTCAATATGCTCACAACACCATCTTGGGTGACTTCGACTTCCCAGATAACACAAGAAAATAAAAACAAGAGACACCCTCTTCAACCACATTGATATACTCAACGTGTAAAAGCATTTAACACAAACAATGCACTCCAAAGGCCTCAACCTAGTCTTCTCAATATAACAACAATCTAATACAGATCACCCATTCTCCTTAACTGGACTGACCAATTTTCCATCCCATCTCCCTGCTTGGCATCACCATACCAAGGGCAACACAAAAAAGAAGGCCAAACTTTCAGATCCTTCAAAGTCTTCTCCTTACACCACCTAATACTTATCTCTCACCCTATCAAGTTCACTACGGACAATAACACCATTCTATCACTTTTTTGGAAAACTGTGAGCACCCATGCCCCCAAAAAGCAGGCAAGTGCAAGCCAATTCATTCAGCACCACAGAACTCTAAAGAACTTGATGATAAGAAACGATTCATCCGCAGACAGGAATTTAAATGGAAGAAAAACAGAACTCCTGACAACCTCTAGATGCTGAAGTCCCTTTGTACAATCCGCAGACAGCTCATCACATCCGCCAAAGCAAAGTACTATACCAAAACTAGTAATAAAGCCACCAAAAGAAGCAGAACGCTGTTCAAGAAATAAAGCTCTGCATCAACCCCCTGGCAGACCCACCAATTCCCCACTCAACAGAAAAGTGCAATAGCATCAACCTCTTCTTCAGTGAAAAAATACAGAAGATCCAACAACATCAAGCATAGCTCTCCACTTACAGCCACCCCTTCCAGTAGAATCCCACAATGCTCAGCCTTCAAAGACCTATCTCTTGCAGATCTCACTGATATACTCAACTCCCTCAAAGCAACCTCTTATGAAGATGATGTCTTACCTTCATCAAAGTTCTCCTTGGGGATGCCCTCTTATTCCCACTTACTATTGTCAATGCCTCCCTCACTTAAGACATCTCCCCAGAAGCTCTGATGACAAGCTAGATCCTCTTACTCCTAAAGAAGCCAACACTAGAACCTGATACCTTGCCAACTACCAGTCCATCGCTCACCTGCCATTCACGGGCAAGACCATTGGAAAAGCAGTCTATGTTCACTTCCAAGATCAGATCAATGGTAAGAAATTCCGGCATGGCTAGCCATTGCTTTCAGAGCATGCTGCAGACTGGAGAGCCCTATATTACAAATCACAGATGATGCCCTCTTGGCCACAGATGAAGATGAACCCTGCCTCCTGATATTGTTGTTCCTCTCAGCTACCTTGAACACAGTTGACCATCCCACCTTGATACGCACCCTGGAGTCACTAATGAGATTCACCAGCTTTGTTCTTCATTGGTTCTCTTCCTGCCTTTCTAACCGATACCAGTATGTTGACATGGGCACATCCAGGTCTCAAAAGATCCCTATCACCTGCAGAGTCCCCCATGGTTCTAAACTGTCCCTGTCATCTTCTTTCTCTACATGGAGCTGCTTGGTGTTCTACTCATAGATGACAGCAACAAGATTCATCAGTATGCTGATGATACTTAACCGTTCTTGAAAGACTCCTCTGTTTCAGACACTCAATGTCTCAAACACTGCCTGAAGATCATCATTTGCTCTCCCTACGTGCGGATGAATGCTTGGCAGGCCCTCTCGGGCCGGCCAAACAGTCATGTGCACTTTGCATGTTCTCCATGCAGGCTGTATTACAGCATGGATGGAGAATATTCCCAGGCCTCCATTTCCTTGCTGAGTGCTGAACCACAGTGCTCAGACCAATCACAACGCTGCTTTGCAGTGTTGTGATTAGCTATGAGGAGCCTGGCAGTCGGATGCTTCCTGCTTCCCTGTTCCGGCCTGGAGAGGTGACGGAGGGACAGCAGAGGAGAGACTTGACAATCAGATACATTTATTTTTCTTTATTTTTAACCCCCTCACCCACCCCCGATCAGTGTCTGCCACCACTGAGCCAAATGTACACATTGGAAAGCTGTCAAGGTTTTAAAAGAATCCACTAAGCTGCAAAGTGTTGATCTCTGCCGTTTTTCACACCCCTCGTTTGTTCCCATAGGACGGCTCTGAATTCAATGCTATAAAAGGGCCACCACTCACCAGTATTGTGTTCCACACTTCTGAATTTTCCACCCATCAGTACTTGAACTTCTTGTTAACCTGGGGGAGACATAAATAGGCGCTAGAAGTAGATTTGCGGGTGGGGGCGGGTGCTGCAGCACCCCCAAAATAACCATACAGACGTTCAGAAAGTGAATAAGCAATTAAGGTGCCTTTAAATTTTGTTTTTATCTTGTCACATTTGTACCTTCAGAGACAGAGGTGGAATGTCAGGCTTTGTCTTCTGACAAAAAGCTGCTTATTCTTAAAACATAGAGATTAGTGTTTTCTTTTATTTCTCTGACTACAAAGGGAGGATTTTGTAAATGAACTATTCGACAATCTTGCTGGGGTAAAAGGAATGTGAAAGGAAAGTCTGTAGAATATCAAAATTTAATCTAACAAACAAATTTAAATACCTGCAAAAGAACTGCACAAATATTTCAAAATATATCAGCTAATAGAAAAGCACACGAGACACTTTTTTTGTAATGTTGAATTGTGATGTGAACAAAGATTTTAATAGGCTCAAAATTAATCAAGTCACTTTTTTGATGATGCTCAAAGGATATTTTTTTCAGTAATCTGAATGTCTGTGCAAATTTAGTGGACATTTTAATGGAAAATATGCTGGCTGTTAATGGCAGTGTGCTACCACCATGCTTTAGTAATATATATGCAACAGTGTCCTCCAAAGTTCAGCACCAGCTACATATTACATTTTTACCACTCTTCTGCTAAATTGAAGTCGCTCATTTGATACAGCTGTTCTTTGTGCGACACTTCACTTTTCTCATTCCCAATTACTTCAGTGATGTGACATTGATTTCAGCACCCGCACTTTGTAAATTTTCCCAGCACCACAGGTGAGAGTACCAATACTGTGATGAACAGCATGGCAGGCTCAGGTTAGATAGGTCTACCAGTGGAGGACAGGCGTCGCTCTGCTGCTGAGGAGCTTGAAAGCACTGAACCTCCCTATAGCCTTATGCAGAGTTTCTGCTGAAGACTCCAGCAGCATCCATTAGAAATCCCGAGGCTGCCATTGGTTGGAGAGGCTGTGATTAACAGTGTAGGGTAAAATTAGGCCCGACAGTCATTCATACTATGCGTCTTGTGCCACACAGTGTATCCTAAAATGTCTTTGGCCGGGCAGAGTAGGGATGGCCATGACCGAAGACAGTCCAAGTGGGTGTGCCTCGAAGAGGCACAATAGAGCATTCTCAATCAGCCGGAATATCTTTTTTGCAAAATTAAAACATATCTACCAGTCAAAATGTATGTGTTCATAAAATATAAATACATCAAATGTATTGAATGCTGTGCGTGAACGGTTGAGTGTGTGAGAGCCTGTACTGTGTGTTGTGTGCTTGCATATATAAAGTGAGTGTGTGTTTGCATCCCGTGCCCACCCTCAAAATGCTGCAGCGCCTCCATGCAGCCTATAAGCCCAGCTCTGTAGGCTCCGCAGCAGCACTCTGCGGGCAACGACCTATAAAGGTATGGAAACGGTGACACCGGTCAGGGAAAGGTGGCCCAGTAGAGTTGCTTGGTGGTGGTTGGCAAATGGGGACTTTGGCGGCATTATCATGAAGAAGAGTGGTCGCAATACAGATCAGGATTCAGTGGTGCATGAGTTTCCAATTGAGTGGTGGAATGACCATGAAATGTTTAAAGAAAGAAGTGAAGCATCTAGATGGAAAATGGCGCAGCCAGAGGAAAGTGAGCAGAGAGTTGAAGCTTGGAGGGTGCAGGTGCATTTAGCTTTCCTGCCTGGTGACAGTTGCCCTATGGAATACAACTTGCAAGTGGACCCTTTGTCACACTAAGTTGCTCTCTGCCTAGCCTGCACAAGCCCCTCAATCCTGCAGTGCCTGCTCTCCATGCTCTCTGTGCAGCACATTTTCATTGATGCAAATGTGAGGTCTGCACTCCTTTTGTATAGCTTGCTTGGAAGGCTATAATAATCCTTACCTATATGATGAAATTTATTTTCTTTCTCTTTTATGTATAGTACTTAAATGTACACTTCTTCCTCATCTAAGCACTGTAAATAACAGATATTACTTTTACCCAGTTTTGATGGTGCTCAATTTGTTCACCTTTGTGAGACATGGCTTTCGAAGAGGACTATCCCCGAATCTTTTTGTTTTTTTCTCTACTTGTCTTCGCCAACTCTCTGTTCTTAACCCTAGAACTCGAGGCACATTTTCCCTGTACTGCAGAAGGAAGGTATGAGTGCCGTCTCTACACCAGAGAGGAGGGAGGTGCTCACACCATTGGATTAAGTGTCGTCCCTGGGAGTGCCCTATGATAAGGTACACCAGGTACCGAGGGCGGGTACGGCAATGGCGAGTAGGGGGATGTGCCCCTGGTCATGCCCCGCGGGAGTCGTTTGCCCATTATGATTCTTACTCAGGTTGGCATCTCCACAGGTGAGACAACCTGAAGGGTTCTCCCCTGCCAGTGGAGCGCCCTTAGAGTACGTCCAGAGGGTGATGCTCAGGGTAGGTGAGTAGCTGGGTGGGGGCCTGAGCAGGGCCACTGCCCGAACAGGAGAGAACCCCTAGATGGGGTCCTCCTACCTCGGAAGTTAGAACCCTTTCATGGGTCACCTCCCAAGAATGCTGAGGTCCCTTTGCGTCTGTAGGGCCGGAGCCATTCCCCGCTGTTGGTGCAGTGTGGAAGGGCATATACCCTTCTTGCCTCATGTTAGGAAGGGGTGCTTAGCTGAGGTGGTAAAATTGATCCTCAGCCTGCCATGGCAAGCGACGTGGGCACCACCACCAAAGCTGTGCTGAGCCAGTGTCCAGCCTGCTAGGGCTTGTCCACCTGGGCACTCACGCCAGTGATGTTTCAAGGTCACCGCCACCAGCCTCCCATGACAGGCTGGTGTGCGCACAGCACAGAGAAAGTGCTTAGCATGAGTCTGGACCCTCATTGCTGGCTGGATAGCCAACGGATACCACAGGTGTCCTAGAGACGCAGAGCACTGGCCTGCCACTGCCAGCTGGTGTGAGTGCAGGTTCGGCGTGGAGCCTCACAGCTCCGGGCCCTTTCCCACTGTACTGCAGTGTGAAAGTGCATACACACTTCCTACACATGTTCGGAAGTGGTGCAGACACATGTAAACATGGGTCAGGCCTGCCATTGCAGCCTGGGTGTGCACTTGCACTGCTGGTGTGGTTTGCCTACGGGTCTGACCTGCTACCGCAGGCTGGTGTGCGCACTCGCACAGACTGTGTGTTTAAACATGTGTCTGACCTGCCACAGCAGGTCTGTGAGAGCGCCCTCGCACACGTATTCCAGCTGGCCTGTAACATACCTGGTTCACCCAGAGGGGAGGCCTTTCACCTCCACTCAGGTGGAAGGTGAACTGCCTGCCAGGCACCCACGGGTGTTCACTGCCCTGGTAGTGAGGGAGACTCATGAGGGTTCCCCTACCGAAGAGGCTGGCTCTTCCCTTAAGTTAGCATAGGGGAAGGGGGCACCGTTATTTCAAGCTGCACTAATGGACTGCAGTACACAGCCTCATGATGTTTCATATCACTGGATTCTCTAGGACAAACCCATTCCAATGTTGATGGTGGGCTTGGCATACCTTGAGTGGAAATGCCACTTATGGAAAGGGGACATTTCTATCCACCAAACTCATTATGTGCCATGGTGTTTGGCGCCTGTCAACACAAGAGACGGGGGAGCACATCTGGGCATTCCCCAGCGACAGCCATAAACCATTGGGCATTCAATTGAAATAGCTGATCTCTGTCATTTGCCAGTCTGGCGGAATATATGGAGGGAGGGCAGAGATTGTGACACCCGACCTCTGGGCCAGATCACAGCCCTGATAAAGATTGAGATCTGCATTCCACTGCCTTATGGCAGACAGGACGGAAATTTAGAAGACACATCTGTGGTTCAAAGCATTGCCCTTTGAACCATCCCCCAATTTCAAAGGCGCAATGGGGTATAACTACCCAGTGCCAACCACGGAATGGGAGATCCACTTTTGGGAACAGAGAACCAGAGAACCTGGACTGCATGGTGCACATTTCCAGAGGACTTGGTTGTGCAGAAGGAGGATAACTGCCCGAGGAAAGGACTGCGTGCCTTCCAGAATAGTGGCTGGCCTGGGCCGACTACCTGCTGACAAGTTGCACCCTGAAGTGGGCTCCCAAGGACCAATTGGCTGGTCTCCTGTTATCCCTGAGGTCTCAGGGATATCAAAGATCTCCTGCGAGGGGCCCACACCATCTACTGGGTATATCTGGAGAGCGGTGCCCTCTAAGTGCCCACATCACCTGCTGAAAGCTTGACAGTTCGGTGTGAGCTTGGAACTACAAAATCGTGCCTGGAGACCAGAGAGCCTATTGTGGAGCTCAAGACGTTGCCTGCATCTAAGGTGAAGTGGTTCCTGTACTGCAGAGACCATGGCATGCATAAGTGTCTTTGTGGTGAACGGAGTCACCGGTTGCGGGATCCAAAGTGGCCTGCTTTGTCGACTGTGCCGCATTTCTCTTGTGCACCAGTACGACTACATGCTCATTGCATGCAGTGTCCATTTCACAGGTTGCAGCTCTCAGAGGTGGGGGCACACATATTGCCGAGTCTCACTCTACCTCATTCTACCCCATGAGGCTTGGCTGAACTTTGTGTGTGTGTCTGGAATCATCTGGAGCAACTGACATCAAGGTGTGCCGGACATAGTGCCTCATTTCCAGGGAGGTACGGAACTGCACACCTACTTTGTGTAACCTAAAGTATCTGGTGCGGCTCATCTTGTTGTGCACCAGACTCTGTGCCCGGATTGTCAGGACACAACCTGGATCAAAGTGTACCAGAATGGGTGCCTCCTGAGGCTGAGAGGCTCCCCTGTGTGTTGTTCCCCATTCACTGTTTGTTCCCTCACTGGCCCCATCACAGCGGACCAACTGCCCTCTCTTCATCTGGCTTCTCTAAAGACTTTGTGATGCCAGGTTGGAGTGAAAGGAATTGACTAGGCTGGTGTGATGTTTCCGAGAAGGCTTGGGAGCAGGTCAAGAGACTGCATGACCCCCCTTTGCTTCACAGAACTGGGCTGGTGCCTGAAGGCCCTGGTGTACCCCTGTTTGTAACAAATTGTTGGACCGTTTCTGTTTGCAACTTGTTGGCGAACTGCCTTAGTGGCACCAAGAACCCCTTTGTTTATGTCTACCACTTGTTTATGCTCATTGTCTATCCCCATCTGCTTTCTGGGGACCCAGATGAGGTGAGGTGTGACCTCAGCCATGAATGGCCTTGTGTCCAGTGGGGGGTGCTGGTGAACTTCCATACAGGGAGTCTGGGACAGGAGGGATGAATTGGAGGGTGGCGGGAGACTTGGAGCCACGGGGTCTGTAGAGTGTTACCTATTGACCTGCTTGGTATTAGTGGCATCCCATTGCTGTGTTGGGAGCTTGTGAGTGTGAAAGCGCCCATACGGACTGGGCTGGTACATGTCATATTGTGCAAGCATTGCAAAGAGAGTGTGAGTGTGCGGGAGTGACTGTTTGTGGACCGCCTGTGTTTAATGCAAACACAAGTAGATGATGGACGGAGCGCTGAAACTTTTCAGACACTCACCCCCAGTCACAGATCTGGGTTGAATCCATCATCGTTCTTTGGCTCACTTTGCCACCACAGTTCAGACACAGCTATATGCAAATCAGTCTTGACCCTGTGCCTGTGTTTAATGACATTGGTCAGCGGAGTTAGTTTATACATTGTTCTTTTGCTAACAGCACTTTACATTTCAATAGTGGGTTGACCCGCGTGACCTCATCCTGTGGTGCTGCTAAAAGTGTTATAATTCAGTGTATGTACATATTATTGATACTGCTGTAGCCCAGGATGCACCCTATAGCCGTGTTAAATTGCCTTATTAGGATTGTCAGGGTGGGCCGGTGCCGGGGGCTGACAAAGTGTCGCACCACATAATGGTGCTGTGTGGGGTTTTGTATAGGACTTTTCCCATGTGTGCATATTATCGATATCTGATCAACACAAATTGGGGCTGGTAATCATGCAAGTGTGATTTATGCCCAGAATTCCATGCTACTCATGATGCATTGTTGAATGTGTGTGTTGAAGATAAACTACATTTCTCGACATCACGTGTGAAGTCTCTCTTTTGTGTTGTGCCGAATATTTATTGTGTTTGCGTGCTGTGCTCTTGCTTTACACATTATTTCTGTAGGACACTTGACTGCTCAGTGTCAAGCTACTCAAGGGTGAGCGCGGGTCGTACAGTGTGTGTAATCACCTGCCCTTGACAGGAGCAATGCATCTACCTGGCTGAGGCATCCCGCCGGCCAACTAGAACGTGCCAGTTGCAACAGCCTTCAATCTTGAGCCCATGAAATTTTGTATTTAGCCCCACCCAAGCTGCACAGCTTATTTGGGTGAATACCTGCACTTATTTTTTCCCACTTAAAACACTTCCAGAAATGATCGAGAATTAGGCACCTAGGGGTCGATTCCGATTCGGGCCGGAAAAAGCACCGACCGACTCGGAGCCGGAATTAATTCCGACCGACACGTACCTGTGGCGCTCGACCCGCCAAGTACGATGCAAAGCGTGCAAAATCCGACCGACACGTACCGAAACCAAGTCGACCGGCCGAGCCGCACGGAAAACAGCAATCCGGCCGGAAAAACACACGAATCCAACCGACCGACACGCACCCGGAACAAATCCGACCGAAATGTACACGCGAACTCCAAACCGCAAAGTATGATGCAAGGCGCGAAAACCACGAGCGAGTCGGACGGAGGCCAAGCCGCACGACCGACACGCATACAAAACCGAGCCGAAGCAACACAAAACACCGCGACCGACGCGTACGCAGCATAGAAAACTGCACAAACACAGCGTGAACGAAACGGAGAAGACCGTACGAGACAAATGCAGGGTCCGACTCGGTCACAAGAACGTTTCCAACATACACAGACAGTACAAAGGAAAAATCACCCAAAAAAAGGCCAAACAAGCAATTACCAAGCCAATAAATACTGGGGGGTGGGGACAGAGAACAAAGACACACCCACAACTCCACCTATATAAAGGACACAAATCACAACCATGAGCCTTTGTAAATGCCATTCCACTGCCAGCACCCAAGAGAAAGCAACCACACACCCACAGCTCATCCCTCACACAAGCCACACACCAGCAGCACACCAACAAATACCTACCTCACATACACCCAGCAAAACACACACTCACACACCCTCACCTGCACACCAACACACACATCACTCACCATCACCACCCATCACCATGCCCCCCAAGAAGAATCCCAAGTTCCTAGATTGTGAATTGGAAGTCATGGTAGACGAGATCCTCAGGGTAGAGCCACAGCTCTTTGGCACACTGGTCCAACAGACCCCCATCTCCCAGAAAACCAAGATGTGGGAGAGGATCATCAACAGGGTGAACGCACAATCACCATGTCGGCGCACAAAGAGCGACATCCAGAACAGGTGGTATGACGTGCGCAGGAGGGTACGGGACCTGCTGAAGAAAGACTACATCAACAGCCAACACACCGGCAGTGGCCCTCCTGCCAAGCCAATATACCTCAGGCCCTGGGAGGAGAAGGTGCGGGCCATCCTTCCACCAGTGAGCGTATATGGACTAGAGGACATCCCATAGCCTGGTGAGTACACAACAAATGTACACAATATACTGCCACAAAACACACACATCACTGTCAAGGGGAGAGTCAAACCATGCACTCATAGCAATTACACAGCAACCAGAACAGAATCATCCCAAAATGTGTATGTCAGTCAGATAAACACAACACATGCCATCAAAAAAGTCACATCCAACTGTGCCAACACATGTACAAACACAACTACAACTACAGCTAGGCAGTGGCACAAATAGAACTAACAAACACATCCAGACATGTAGCCACCACAACAACACCAACACACAGTGAAGACCACTCAAAGGAAGGAATTCTGTGTATGCTGGCCAAGTCAGTGTAGCCAATAGCATCATGGGAGTCGCAGTCACACATATTGCCCCCCACAACTGTCCCATCAACACCACCCTGAACCATGCTCACATCACAGGGAGTGGAGAAGGACTCACAAGATGGCTGACACTGGCTACTGCTGTGGGGAGCACAAGGCCCTGCTGCCAACTGTGCACCAACAAACAGCAGGACACCACTGACTGACATCCTGAGAGACAACTTCCACTCCCTGCAATGCAAGCACGTTCCATGGTGGGATATCTGGCTAGCTGGGTGGGAAGGAGGACTTGCAGCACTGACCATAGTCACAAGCACCTCCCCTCACACACACCCCAACACAAACTCCACAGAACCCACCTGGTAGAATGCAATGCCCCCATCCTAACACAAGATCCCACAAAGAACCACCACCCTGGGTTATGTTGTGTGAAGCACAGGGCCACTCTTGGGACTTCCAGCCAAACAACTGCCAGGACAACACTCCCAGCCATCCTGTCAGCACAGCCAGCCCACCCCACAGGGAAGCAGAGTCAAAAGGAAGGAAGCATGGGCATGCTGGGAAGGGGGAGGAGGCAATAGCATGATGGGAGTCGTAGTCACAGCTCTACATCCCCCACCACATGGCCCAGCAAGCTCACACTCACGCATGCACATCCCACAGAGAGTGGAAAGGCCCATCAAAGATATCTGACACTGTTGCTGTGTTGTGGGGAGCACAAGGGCATGCTGGGTACTGCACACCAACCAACAGCAGGACACCACTGTCAGCCATCTTGCCATTGCTCTCACACCCACACACACTGAACTCCCCACAAAAGCAAGTAAGTATGGGAATGCTGGGAAGTGGGGTGGAGGCAATAGCATGATGGGAGTCATAGTCACAGACATAGCTCACCCCCACAACTGTCCCATCAACACCACCCTGAACCATGCTCACATCACAGGGAGTGGAAAACAACTGACAAGATGGCTGACACTGGCTACTGCTGTGGGGAGCACAAGGCCCTGCTGGCAACTGTGCACCAACAAACAGCAGGACACCACTGACTGACATCCTGAAAGACAACTTCCACTCCCTGCAATGCAAGCACGTTCCATGGTGGGATATCTGGCTGGGTGGGAAGGAGGACTTGCAGCACTGACCATAGTCACAAGCACCTCCCCCACACACACCCCAACACAAACTCCACAGAACCCACCTGGTAGAATGCAATGCCCCCCATCCTAACACAAGATCCCACAAAGAACCACCACCCTGGGTTATGTTGTGTGAAGCACAGGGCCACTCTTGGGACTTCCAGCCAAACAACTGCCAGGACAACACTCCCAGCCATCCTGTCAGCACAGCCAGCCCACCCCACAGGGAAGCAGAGTCAAAAGGAAGGAAGCAGGGGCATGCTGGGAAGGGGGAGGAGGCAATAGCATGATGGGAGTCGTAGTCACAGCTCTACATCCCCCACCACATGGCCCAGCAAGCTCACACTCACGCATGCACATCCCACAGAGAGTGGAAAGGCCCATCAAAGATATCTGACACTGTTGCTGTGTTGTGGGGAGCACAAGGGCATGCTGGGTACTGCACACCAACCAACAGCAGGACACCACTGTCAGCCATCTTGCCATTGCTCTCACACCCACACACACTGAACTCCCCACAAAAGCAAGTAAGTATGGGAATGCTGGGAAGTGGGGTGGAGGCAATAGCATGATGGGAGTCATAGTCACAGACATAGCTCACCCCCACAACTGTCCCATCAACACCACCCTGAACCATGCTCACATCACAGGGAGTGGAAAACAACTGACAAGATGGCTGACACTGGCTACTGCTGTGGGGAGCACAAGGCCCTGCTGGCAACTGTGCACCAACAAACAGCAGGACACCACTGACTGACATCCTGAAAGACAACTTCCACTCCCTGCAATGCAAGCACGTTCCATGGTGGGATATCTGGCTGGGTGGGAAGGAGGACTTGCAGCACTGACCATAGTCACAAGCACCTCCCCTCACACACACCCCAACACAAACTCCACAGAACCCACCTGGTAGAATGCAGTGCCCCCCATCCCAACACAAGATCCCACAAAGAACCACCACCCTGGGTTATGTTGTGTGAAGCACAGGGCCACTCTTGGGACTTTTAGCCAAACAACTGCCAGGACAACACTCCCAGCCATCCTGTCAGCACAGCCAGCCCACCCCACAGGGAAGCAGAGTCAAAAGGAAGGAAGCATGGGCATGCTGGGAAGGGGGTGGAGGCAATAGCATGATGGGAGTCGTAGCCACTGATATTGGTCACCCCCACAACTGTCCCATCAACACCACCCTGAACCATGCTCACATCACAGGGAGTGGAGAAGGACTCACAAGATGGCTGACACTGGCTACTGCTGTGGGGAGCACAAGGCCCTGCAGCCAACTGTGCACCAACAAACAGCAGGACACCACTGACTGACATCCTGAGAGACAACTTCCACTCTCTGCAACGCAAGCACGTTCCATGGTGGGATAACTGACTGGCTGGGTGGGTGGGAAGGAGGGCCGGCTGTCAACCAAACACAACCAATGCAAACCATGTTCACACCCCAAAAAATACATAGAAATGCCCAAATAATGCAGGACAATGTGCCACACCAATATCAACCCCTGACTGTGACGACTTAGGACTATGCAATGTACAGGCCCGCACCCAGAGGCACAGTCACAACTGTCATGTGTGTCAACCATTGATGCCTGCAGAAACATAACATACATTGTTTGTGTCTCCCAAAAACAGGTGATGATGGGGACACAGCAGCAGACGCTGAGGAGTCCCAGTCCCAGGCTCAAGAGGTTGCGGAGCTCACTGGCGTCGTACAGCCTCTGTCCTCCTCGGACGATGAAGACCAACCTGGCACATCCGGTGCAAGTCAACATGCAGCACCAGCAGGACCACCAGCTGCAGCACCAGCAGGACCACCAGCTGCACCCCCTGCACCCACCCCTCCAACGACTGTCACCACAAATACCATCCCTGCCGACATGGACAGAACAAGGAGCAACACCAGCACAGGGACCCTGGACCAACCTGGGGCCATGGACACCACCACCACCACCAACCCCCAAGGTGGACCAGGGTTATCTGTGCGTGCCACTGCACACACTGCACATGTCAGCAGGAGTGGTGGGAGGGGTGGGAGACAGAGGTCGCTGCTTGCAGACGTTGCTGGTGTGCATGATGACCCACAACTGGTACGCATAGCTGATGCGTACCAGTCCAGCACCGGAGACCTCAGCCAGGTAGTGGGGCTCCTCAGAGACATGAAACAGCAGCAGGCTGCCCATCATGCCCGCTTGGACTCCCACATGTCCCATGTGGAGTCACACATGTCCCGCGTGGACTCACACATGTCCCCCGTGGAGTCCAAGTGGGATGCACTGCATGAGATGACGGCGGTGCACAGGGACATTTTGCAATGCCTACCGCCAGATGAACAGCAACCAGTCCACACCACCCCGTGTGCCAACAACATCTGGTGCCGAACAAACTGCAACTGCCACAGGGAGGGAGGATGACTCTGGCGGAGAGTCCCCTGCACCGCAGCAGCCTGTACTTGAGGGCCCCCCCCTAAGAAGAGGGGTCGTCCGAGGAGGGAAAAGTGAGAGGCCGATGGCCAAGCGCAACTCCCAGGAAGCCTGAACCTGTTCTGGATGTTCGCCTTTGTGCACAGACTGTTCACCCTGTTGACGGCAACACTACTCCCACACATTGCATGGGGAGTACAAGTTGGACCAATGTGTCAGACAACTGTGGCCCCGATACTGGGGATCCTGTCTACCAGGACTTTCAATTCACCTAGGAACTTCGGATTGCAAGATTTATGTACAGCACTACCCATCCTATGCACTATTAACACAAATGTATCACAATAAACACACTAATACACCATATTTGCCTCTGTCGTGATTCCAACATGGGTGCTGTTATGGGGATGATGAACTGCAAAATTACACTGTGTATGCGAACTGCAACAGCAAGGACAACACAGGCATGTGAGTAAAGGCAACGTGACACATATGAGGGAGACACACCACCAGGGCTACACAACACATACACACCTAGGCCATCTGACTCATTGCCTACACTGATGTTGCCAGGGAAGACGGTGCAATGCACAGACACCACACCCATTCCCAGTTGTAGTCAAGTAGCCCACAGGTGCAGTAAGCAAATGGCAGTCAAATGTGTGACCACAGACAACGCACATCACAAAGTGAAGCACAGGTTTATTACACAGTTGCAACATGTCGTAACCACTACAGATGCAAGGTAATCCCACCTGGCAGCGGGCACACAGTCAACAACTGTAGACGGAAGGAAGTCCATGGGTGTGGCGCACATCACCTGTAGGGACACAACAGCTACCACCCTGGAAGTGCAATCACATCATCGGTGGACACAGTTGACCAAACGAATCTGAAAGTACCCTGTGAAGGACACAAATGACACACAGTCAAAAGCAATGGAGTACAGGACAGAACAGCAAAACTCATGCACAATACATGTTACAAGATACCCACCCAGAACCAAGTTAGCATGTCAACACTGTTGGGGAGTACAGCCCACCTGTTAGCACACATCGCAACACACATCCAGTCAAGTAGCCCATGGACACACTCCAACAGCACCAGAGCACCACCCACACATCATGCCAACTCACATCATTGACATGACATCTCAGGATACTCACATTCAGCTAAAGAAGTTGGTGATGAGCTGTGTGCGGACATCACCATCATCATCATCATCATCATCATCGTCACTGGCAACGTGGTCCAGGCCAGGATCCTCCACAGGTGGCGGATGTTGGTCATTGTCATCCTGGATGAGAGGCAACTCCTTCCGCACTGCCAGGTTGTGGAGCATGCAGCAGACGATGATAATCTTGCACACTTTCGCAGGGGCATATGGGAGGGACCCTCCGGTCTTGTCCAGGCAGCGGAAGCGGCTCTTCAGGAGACCAAATGTCCGCTCAATCACTCTCCTGGTCCGACCATGTGCCTCATTGTAGCGCATCTGGGCTGGTGTCACAGGGTTCCTGAGGGGTGACAGCAACCACGGCATGTTGGGGTATCCCGAGTCACCTACGGACAGACAAGTGCACATTAGCTGACTTGGAAAAGTGGGCGGAATACTACAGATCAGATCACACACAATGGCACAAAGTCAGTACACACCGACAAGCCAGGCACGCTGGTTCTGCATCTGTGCCATCATCCTGGGGATGCGACTACTCCTCATCACAAAGGCATCGTGTGCTGAACCAGGGAAACGGGCACACACGTGTGTGATGGTCATGTCTGCAAGACACACCACCAGTGCATTGACAGAGTGGTAGTGCTTGCGGTTCCTGTATGCCTGCTCCTGGGCCTGTGGTGGTACCAAAGCCACATGTGTCCCATCAATGGAGCCAATGACATGCGGCATCCTCCCCAGGGCATAAAAGTCACTCTTCACGTCAGTGAGTTGTCGCAGTCTAGGGAAATAGATGTACCGGTTCAGGAATAGCAACATTGCCGCCAAAACATCGCGGAGCACACGGCTCAACATGGTCTGTGACATCCCACCAGCAGTCGCCACAGTATGTTGGAAGGTACCGGTGGCAAAGAAGTGTAGGGCTGCCATCACCTTCACCTTGGGGGTCAGCGCTGTAGGATACGGCCGGCCAGGCTGCAAATGTGGGGACAACTGCACTGCCAAATCCTCAATCAGCTGCCTGGTGAAGCGGTACCGTCGGATGCTGTCCCGTTCCACCATCGTTGCCAGGTCTGGGAATGGTCGATGGACAGCAGGAGCCCTGCAGTGCAGAGGAGAAGTAAGCAAGATTGTCAGTCACCCCACATATGCGGCATTGAACACACTCAAGATCCCAACATACATCATTATGAGGAACAACTACATGAAGTGTGCAGTTCCGGAAGGACATGTATGGTACATACATGGCCAACATCTGTCAACACGGTCCAACAGGTGGCATCAATGAGTCCCAGGTTGGCCCATTGGATATCATGAGGCCGTGTCACAGTTCCCATCTCCTGCTGCCATGTCACAATCACCCCCCACAGTGACATGTGAGGACAGATGTGCCCCAGGCACCACAGCTCAACGACAGGTACATTCCCAGGGACCCTGTATTGCCACACGGACACTGGCATTACATGGAGTATCATGTATACACCACAGCAAAACAACCATGACCCCCACAGGTAGTGGCCCCACTTGCCACGGCAGGACAGACATGGACGTATGTGACACACACACGCACAACATCAAAGTCCATGCACACACAACCTGGATGTGGAGACTGTCTCCCATTGTGCACACGAAATCAGAGACATTGTAAACACTACATGCACAAAGACTGTGGAGGACCATCACTATTGTGCCACTGGGACACCCTGGCTCAAACATACCGTCCCACATGGGACTCACGCGGTATGTGACATGACATACACATACACCACCGTGAAATGTGACCATGGCACATGCACTGATATGAACAGTTGCACATCACAGTGGTCATGTACACGTAACACCCAGGATCCTGTCCCCATGAACACGTGCACAGCCTGGGGGTGGCTGCCCACAGGTGACACCCACAGGACAACATGTACACCAACATACACACAATAGGAAATGCAGCCTTACATGCCTTATGATAAAGTTTGGACAGGCTGTCGTGATGTAGGTGTGCCCCTCACTCCCTGGGAGCTATCTGTGGCTGGCATATGTCCATCTGAGACAGGCATGCTGACATATGCCAGTCACATGTACAGTGATGCGTTGTACTGAAATGGACCGATCGGTGCCCCCGGCCGGCCAATTGCATTCAATGTGTGCGGGTACGCGTTGTACCCCTGTACGCGTTGTACCCCTGTACGCATTGAACTGCAATGGACCGATCGGTGCCTCCGGCCGGCCCATTGCATTCAATGTGTGCGGGTACGCGTTGTACCCCTGTACGCGTTGTACCCCTGTACGCGTTGAACTGCAATGGACCGATCGGTGCCTCCGGCCGGCCCATTGCATTCAATGTGTGCGGGTACGCGTTGTACCCCTGTACGCGTTGTACTGCAATGGACCGATCGGTGCCTCCGGCCGGCCCATTGCATTCAATGTGTGCGGGTACGCGTTGTACCCCTGTACGCGTTGTACCCCTGTACGCGTTGTACTGCAATGGACCGATCGGTGCCTCCGGCCGGCCCATTGCATTCAATGTGTGTGGGTACGCGTTGTACCCCTGTAGAGGGTTGTACCGCAATGGACCGATCGGTGCGCACCCATTGACAATGGGCTTGCCTGGCAACGGACGCGTTTTCGAATTTCGAACGAGTCGGTTGCTGGAAAATCAGTTGGTCACCCACAACAATGTTGCAAAATCATGTATGTCATGAAGTTGAAGATTTGAAGGATGCTGTGGGCGTGTTTTCGTGCTGCTATTCCATGGATTGCCAGATTCTGAAGATGCAAACGACTTGGACCTATCACTTTGGACACAAGGGACAGTATCTGCCTCTCCAGCACATATATATTGCTGGCTGTTCCCCTGAGAGCTCACTTGCCTGCACTACATGCTCCAGGACGACATCTGCCACTGCACTGCTGCTGTCTCTGCCCCTCTGGACCCTGCAATGGCACGTACTGTGGAGAGAGCCCCAGCCTTCAGCCTTGAAGAGAACCAGGCCCTGCTGGACAGCCTACTTCCACAGTACAGCAAGCTGTATGGGACACCAGGGGAGCAGGTGAGTGTTCTGTGCACTGCCTTTCTGAATGTGCATTTTGTCTGACTAGCAAGGCTGGAAGTCTGCACGCCACTGGCTAGCAGGCTCACTGAGTAGTTGTCACCCCCATAGTGTGTAGTGACATGCACTGGACAGGTATGGTGCAGTGACAGTGCATTTGAACAAGGTTCTACTTCCCATGCAATGATACCATGTAGTGACGTCTGGCAAACTGTCCATGGGCAGCTTTGCACTGCCTGTGTACATCATGTGCCCCTGTGATTGAGACATGTATATACAACTGTGTCATGCACGGATATGTTGCATGTGTAGTAATGGCCTTTTCACTTTGTCATCCTGACAGGTTAATGCCCATCGGAAGCAGGAGATCTGGAAGGACATCGTCCGGGCCGTCCGGTCCGTGGGGGTCTACAAGCGCCGGATCCGCAACTGCCAGAAGAGGTGGCAGGACCTTCGGGGCTGGACCCGGAGGATTGCACGGGTCCAGCTGAAGCTGTCGCCTCCTCGGAGGAGGGGCGGAACATGGACCCTGACCCCCCACATGCTCCAGATCCTGGCGGTGGTGTTTCCAGACCTGGATGGGCAGCTGAAGGCCAGACAGCAGCAAGGAGGGGTGAGTCAAAGACTGCACTGTGAACTCTGTATTACATGCTTTGTGCCCTCCTCTGGCCTGGTTCAACTGCCACAGTGCAGCAGTCATGTTGTCCAGGAGCCATGTCCCTCTATTGTGCACTGCCCACTGCTCATCTGATACCCAGGTGTGGCCCTTACATTCAGGGAATTGTGTCACTTGGGACTGTGTCCTTGCAGTTTGCTTCACTAAAGGTGGGGGACAGCATCTGTTTCCCTAACTCTGTTGTGGGCATCATGGGTGGGTCCATTGTTCACACGACGCCTGTGTTCAGACATGTGATCTGCGTGTTGCTTTGATATGCGGTCCACTTGCTGAGCTGAGCCACCACATGTGCCTGGGGTATGTGGCACACGCCCATGCAGCGGGTGGGAACAATGTTTGGGCCCCAGGAGTGTGCAGATTACGTGTGTCACACATACATAGCCAGCTAACATCTGTCCAGGGCACATCCCTCATTCATGTGGAGCAGGACAGTCATGCCTACTCCAGGCCATGCAATGCACTCTGTACTCCCACTCCCGTGTATCAGATGACACATTGTGCACAGTGATTTGACCCCTCAGGTGTCTGCCTCTGTGTCAGTGTGCTGTGGATTAGTTGCCAGGACTGCTGGGGTGTTTCTTGGTAGGGGCTCAGCATGCCCCTGGAGATGTGACCATAGGAGACGATACTTGTGTGTCACATAGGTGTTTGATCAGCTGCCCGTGCAGACTGGGGTATGCGAATGTGAAGTTCAGGCAGCTGTTCCCCATTCACAGCAAATTGTGAAGGGCTCAGGTTCAGAGGGTAGTGTCACAGGTCTCCCATATGTCCAATCGGTATGACCTGGACAGATGAGGGTTAAGATGATGTGTTGTGTGGGGGATGTACATGTGCACTTGTGCAGCTCCAGGACTTGCATTCCCCATGACCTACTATTGTGACACAGTGCATAGTGTTGTTGTCTGGCTGCCAAGTCATACATCACTGAGACAGTGATGTATGACTTAGCAGTCATGCCTCTGCCATGGCATGTGTCAACTTATTGGTGGTCCTGCAGGGGAGTGACATGTGCTACATGCACACCATTGTGGCGATGGCTATCAGGACATGGGTGCATCATGGTGTCTGTCGCTGGTATGCATCACATGCATTTCCTATTTGACTCTGGGCATCCCTTTCATCCGGAAACCTGTACTGACTCAGTGGCAATAGCTGTGATGTGTGCATGTCCACATGCCACACCGTGTCCTCTGCACTGTCCAACTACTGTGTACTTGATGCATGTGTCCACACTGGGGTGTTGCAATCCAACAGACACCAGACAGATGGGTGCAAGGCCATGTGGGATGTGAGTGCCATGCTTGGCATCAGACTGACAATTGGCTTCTCCTGTTCAGTTAGGGCACTTTTAGCAATGTACAACTAATGATGCCAGGGCTTGCTCTGTAATGTGCTGTGCTCACAGTGGTGTGTGCGTTTGGTGCAGGTGACTGATGTCTGTCTGTTTCCCCATTGTTTGCAGATACATCCACGGCCACGGAAGGGGACAGCTCCACAGACCAGGAGGAGCCAGAGAGCCAGACTGGGTCAGCAGCCGAGGAGTGGTCGGAGGGACCCAGTGGCACGGAGGGCGAGGGGAGCCACACCGAGGAGTCCTCAGCACCATCCACCTCAGCTGAGGACGAGAGCAACTCGGAGGATGACTCCCTTGTGGAGGCGGGTGTCAGCAGCCACCACACCCCAGCTAGTGTTGCTGTCCCCGCCACCACCAGCACCACCACCGCCCTCCCATCGGCTCCCATTCCCCAGGTCCGTGGAGGCTCCCATGTTCGGGAGCATGTCTCCTTTGGGCCAGGCACCGCACCCCTGCCCCTGTGTCCCCTGCTGCCCTGAGTGAGGAGTCTGTGTACCTCCTTCGCCAGCTCCATGTAGGGCAGACAGCCATGCTGAGTGTCCTCCATGCGCACACCGCACTGTTGACTCAGCTGGTGTCGTTCATGGAGGGCATCTCATCGGGCATGTCTGACCTACAGAGGGGCAATAGGTCCATGGACTCCTCCCTGATGGCAGCAGTGTCCCTCCTCAGACAGTCCCTCACCCCTCCTGCCTCTGCTCCATCTACACTCCCCAGCACCTTACCCGTCCCAAGCACACACACACCGGCACAGGCACACACCAGCACACACACGTCCAGCACACAGACACACACGCCACAAACAAAACGCACACGCACGCACAGTCAGGGGACTGAAACCAGACTCACAGGGGATGGGGCCCTGGTACACACACACGCATCCACGGGCACTGCACAGTCCTCAGTTGCCTCTCCCTCCAAAGCACCCTCCCTTGCAACCCCAAAGACCCAGCGCCTCTTCCTCAGTGACCTCGGCCTCTTCCCCTCCAATCCAGCTGCTCCAGCATCCAGGGTGAAGAGGAAGCCCCCCCACACGGAGCAGAGTGCCCCTCGCCCCCGGACACCCTCCCCCAGGCGCAGAAAGACTGAGGCCCCCACCCGCAAGTCCCCCGGAGTGGTAAGAGCAAGACCCCGCCGCCGCCCTGCAGCTCAAGCACCAGGTCTCCTTCCTCCATCCCTCAGGCCCCCACTCCACAGGTGCCCCCACCACACCCTGCCCCAGGTTCCCCCACCCACAGATATACCATCCCCAAGAGGCTCCGGCCTTCTCCCCCTGCCACTTGCTCTCCCGGCACCACACCCCCCGCTGCGCTTGTCTGTGCCACTGATGTGGTGAGGGTGTCCTCCCCCTCTGTCCAGCCCACCTTGCCTGTTCCCCATTCTCCTCCCCTGGTGGTAGGCACTGCAGTGGAGTCCACTACCACCCTGTCTGACTTGGGCACTGCAGTGGCGGACCTGTCCACTCCATCTGCAGGGTCCACTGCAGTCGTGCCGGCACCCACAACATCTGAGCCATGCCCCCCAGTTGTGCCGGCACACACCATGTCAGACACCTCCACTGCAGTTGTCAGTGGCTCTCCAGCACCCACCACCCCTTCCCTGCTTCCTCCTGGTGAGCCCTGATCCTGTCCCTGCGGTGCCTGGCCTACCCCCCGGTTGCCCCTCCTAGTGGATTGTCCCTGGTTTTGTGCAGGCATGTGTAGGGTGGCATCTGCCACTGTCACCCACTTGTGACTTTGTTGATGGACTGGCCATTGGCCTTTGTTTATGTTCTACCGGACTTCTACTTTTAATGCCACATATGCTGAATAAAGCAACTTTCTGTTCTCTAGTGCTTTTGCTTCTGATGTACATGATGTTGATGATGCTAACCATGCCCTTGCTGCAGTGATGGTGATATTTGGTCTCATGATAATGAAGTGTTACTGTGCAGGAACCCATGTGGTCCAGGGGGAATGTGTCCTATCCTGTGGTGTATCCATGTCATCCATAGCAGCATCTGAGGGTGTCATGTGTTCAGTATTTGGCAATGGGATTTCCTACTTAGATTGGCAATTTCAAATCTGTGGCTTCCACCCCTGCACATCTGTTGTGCCTGCCATTGTTCAATTCGTCTACTTCCCTGACCGTGTGGCCATCTCCAGTGGACATGCAGGTTTGGGCATCAATAGGGAAGGACTCATCTGTGTTGTCAGTGCAACATTGCTATACAAGTGTGTTGGATCTGTGCTGATGATTCCGTTGGCACTTCCATGACCAGGCTGATGTGACTGTAGCCCTCATTTGGTGCTAATTGTTGATTGTGTGACCAAGTGCTCAGCTGACATGATGGGGCCCTACTGAGGCAACATATGGCACAGCTTTCCTCACACAGGAGTGGAGTCCCCTCATGGCAGTGTGTACTCCTGTGACATTGCCTGCGCCCAAGGTGTGTGTTGTATGAGCATGTCTGTGTGTTCACTTCCGTTTTGCTGTGCATGCTGTGATCCCTAGTGTTGTACCTGTTTGTGATGCTTGCTGAGTTGACCTATGTTCCCCAAAGTCTTCTCCCTGGGTTCTCTGTGATGTGGGTGCATGGCACATTACTGGTCATCAGGGTGTCACCCATAGGTGTGTTTGCTGTCAGGGCTGAGTTTGTGTGCAGACGCAGATGGGTCACAGTCAGGTTTCCCCTTGGCACTTGTTGTTTGCCCCTGTCATGTGATTTCCAGTTTGTGTTATCTTTCAGTGATTGTGACACGTTGTGTGTGTGACTGCTGGCACTCCTCAGGGTCCGGGCTGCAATGTTGGTTGTTGTCTATGTGTGTTCTTTGTGGGTGACCTTGGCTTCTTCATTGGTGTGTGACTGTGGCTGGGATCCCATTGGTTGGTGTGGTATTGCCGTCATGTCCATGTACAGCGTAGTGTGCAGTGTGTCAGACATTCAGGAGACTTGTTGAGTGTCCATGTGTGATGTGTTTCTGCACCTTGGTTCCCACCCACCACCCTGGAATAGTCATGGGTGCATCTGCAATGTCACCAGTGCATGTGTGCTTCACTGCTGCACATTGTTGGAGGTCGAGGGGTGTGGTGTTGAGTGTGTGCAGATAAGAGTTGTTGCCCGGCTAGGCCCCTGCCTCCATGTTGGCCTTGGCTTACTGGCCATGCTGTTTGATTTGTGCTTGTGTAGGTGTGATGGTAGTTAGTTGCTCAGGACACATGACTGTGGTTCACAGTGTGAACCACATTTAGCTTTGTCATCACAGTGGGATTGTAATGCAGCCCAGGGTCACCACATTGTGGGGGCCCTGGGGGTGGTGCTGTGGTGTGTCTGTGTCTTGCTGTGTCAGTTGCTGTCCCTACGTGCCTGTGTGACATGTGTGATTTGTGCTCCCTCTCATCTGACAATGCCTGCTTGCCCACAGAGGGGATTTGGATCCATGAGTTACCTTTGTGTGGCACTGTATGCACATCTGTATGATTGGTATTCAGGTCTCCTCATGTGTTGTGTGGTTGCCTGGGGACACTGGCACCCCCCTCACCTGTTGTGTATGATGTGCAGTGTGGGTCTGCCTGTTTGTGTTTGTGCATCTGCACCACTGCATTGGCATATCTTGGGTGTGCCATTGGCTGTATGTAGTTTGGTGGGTTTCCCCTGCTGTCCCTGGGACTCCTAGGTCATCGGTCAGCACAATGATCATGGTTTGTGTGTCCCATTGCTGCCATGGTATGGTATCTGTTCACCTCACATCTGCAGTCTCCACAGGGTATCTGCATGTGTGTGCCCATTGGTGCAAATATGTGGGTCTGCATTCTGATGGTCACTTCTGTCATTGTGTCATTGATGATTGTTGACGGTGTCAGCCCCCATGGGTGTTGTTTGTCTGCACATGGCCAAAGGTATGTCTTATTTGCACTGCAGGATTTGGCTCCCCAATTTATGTTGCAATGGGCACATACACTACTTTGCCACTGATGTGTTTGTTGTTCTGTGACCAGGAATCATCCATGCAGTTTGGCAGTTGCACCTCTTTCTTTGTCAACACTTACCTTTTGGTCACTGTGATGATGGGGGTTTGGACCCCATTGCCACAATGTTCAAAATGTGCTTCAGCTATGGACCCCACACTTACCTTTTGGTCACTGTGATGATGGGGTTTTGGACCCCATTGCCACATTGTTCAAAGTGTGCTTCAGCTATGGACCCCACACTTACATTTTGGTCACTGTGATGATGGGGGTTTGGAACCCATTGCCACAATGCTCAAAGTGTGCTTCAGCTATGGACCCCACACTTACATTTTGGTCACTGTGATGATGGGGGTTTGGACCCCATTGCCACAATGTTCAAAGTGTGCTTCAGCTATGGACCCCACACTTACATTTTGGTCACTGTGATGATGGGGGTTTGGAACCCATTGCCACAATGCTCAAAGTGTGCTTCAGCTATGGACCCCACACTTACATTTTGGTCACTGTGATAATGGGGGTTTGGACCCCATTGCCACAATGTTCAAAGTGTGCTTCAGCTATGGACCCCACACTTACATTTTGGTCACTGTGATGATGGGGGTTTGGAACCCATTGCCACAATGGTCATGGCCTGCTTGCATTGTGGGTGCCACACACATATATGTGTGGCACATGTGCTAGGGGGTCACATTGTATGTTCAAAGTCATGTTCGGTGTTGTAGGCATTTGACACAGTCTACACACGCTTGTCATGGTGTTGGGGGGATGTCTTCTTCTTGCATTCCTGAGGTTGTGGTGTGCTGGTTGTGTCATGCATTGTCCATCCTATGAGTGGGGGTGGTAGTAGTGGTAGGCATCCAGCCCCCCCTGGCTAAGGGTGGTAGTAGTGGTAGGCATCCAGCCCCCCCTGGGTGAGGGTGGTAGTAGTGGTAGGCATCCAGCCCCCCCTGGCTAAGGGTGTTAGTAGTGGTAGGCATCCTGCCCCCCCTGGGTAAGGGTGGTGGTAGGCATCCAGCCCCCCTGGGTGAGGGTGGTAGTAGTGGTAGGCATCCAGCCCCCCCTGGCTAAGGGTGGTAGTAGTGGTAGGCATCCAGCCCCCCCTGGCTAAGGGTGGTAGTAGTGGTAGGCATCCTGCCCAACCTGGCTAAGGGTGGTGGTAGTGGTAGGCATCCAGCCCCCCCTGGGTGAGGGTGGTAGTAGTGGTAGGCATCCGGCCCCCCCTGGGTAAGGGTGGTGGTAGGCATCCTGCCCCCCCTGGCTGAGGGTGGTAGTAGTGATAGGCATCCAGCCCCCCCTGGGTAAGGGTGGTGGTAGTGGTAGGCATCCTGCCCCCCTGGGTAAGGGTGGTAGTAGTGGTAGGCATCCTGCCCCCCCTGGGTAAGGGTGGTAGTAGTGATAGGCATCCTGCCCACCCTGGGTAAGGGTGGTAGTAGTGGTAGGCATCCTGCCCACCCTGGCTAAGGGTGGTGGTAGTGGTAGGCATCCAGCCCCCCCTGGGTGAGGGTGGTAGTAGTGGTAGGCATCCTGCCCCCCCTGGGTAAGGGTGGTAGTAGTGGTAGGCATCCTGCCCACCCTGGGTAAGGGTGGTAGTAGTGGTAGGCATCCTGCCCACCCTGGCTAAGGGTGGTGGTAGTGGTAGGCATCCAGCCCCCCCTGGGTGAGGGTGGTAGTAGTGGTAGGCATCCAGCCCCCCCTGGGTAAGGGTGGTAGTAGTGGTAGGCATCCAGCCCCCTCTGGCTAAGGGTGGTAGTAGTGGTAGGCATCCAGCCCCCCCTGGCTAAGGGTGGTGGTAGGCATCCTGCCCCCCCTGGGTAAGGGTGGCAGTAGTGGTAGGCATCCTGCCCCCCCTGGGTAAGGGTGGTAGTAGTGGTAGGCATCCTGCCCACCCTGGGTAATTGTGGTAGTAGTGGTAGGGATCCTGCCCACCCTGGCTAAGGGTGGTGGTAGGCATCCAGCCCCCCCTGGGTGAGGGTGGTAGTAGTGGTAGGCATCCAGCCCCCCTGGGTAAGGGTGGTAGTAGTGGTAGGCATCCAGCCCCCCTGGGTAAGGGTGGTGGTAGGCATCCTGCCCCCTGGGTGAGGGTGGTAGTAGTGGTAGGCATCCAGCCCCCCCTGGGTAAGGGTGGTAGTAGTGGTAGGCATCCAGCCCCCCCTGGCTAAGGGTGGTAGTAGTGGTAGGCATCCAGCCCCCCCTGGGTGAGGGTGGTAGTAGTGGTAGGCATCCAGCCCCCCCTGGCTAAGGGTGGTGGTAGGCATCCTGCCCCCCCTGGGTAAGGGTGGTAGTAGTGGTAGGCATCCTGCCCACCCTGGGTAAGGGTGGTAGTAGTGGTAGGCATCCTGCCCACCCTGGGTAGGGGTGGTGGTGCGCATTCAGGCCCCTGTGTGCATATGTGGCATTGGTGATGGGCATCCCGCCCCTATGGTGCTGCTGTTGCTGGTGTAAGTATATTCTGCATCCCTCTGTGTGTGTGTGATGTGTCGTGTACGTGTTGTATGTGTTTTGTGGTTGGTGTCTGGCTTACCTTCTGCGCCGTACGCGTCCGTGCCTGTTCCGGTAGTAAATGTAGAATATTGGTATGATCGGGACGAAGGGATTCATGGTTGGTTCGTGTCGTTCGTCCTTCTCGTTGCTTCGCGTCGTCCTCGTCGCTTCGCCTCGTCCTCATCGCTTCGCGTCGTCCTCGTCACTGGCGTGTTCGTCTCGGAGCCGTGGATCATGTTGTGGCGCGAATCGGAGCTTATGTGCGCCTCTCCCGGATGCTTTGAAGTGCCGTGCGTAGCGACGGGTTCGGCGCGTACGGAAAGCGCATCGTACTTGTTCGGCCGGACGGAGCTGCATTTTGGCTTCCATGCGACTCGATTCGGCGTTTCCGGATTCACCTCGGTCGGGGAACAGGACCTGGTTTGGGTGAGTACGGCTCGGCCGGATTCTTTGCTGTTGTGCGCATCGTACTTACTCGTTCGGTGTGCTGTACGGATCGTTCGGGCAACAGGCTTTCGCATGGCTTTTTTCCCGACCGAATGGTGTTGGGTGCGCCTCAGACCGAGATCGGAATCGGCCCCCTAGTAGTGACATACCTTCATTGTCAAGACCGATGTTAACTACTGGTGTGAGAAATAAAATTGTGACAACAAAACTGTTCCACATAATGACTTTTGCACTTTGTGAAGATGGAAAGCTTGTGTAACACTGTCTGTTGGCAATGGTTTCCACCAAAAACCTTTTTGTTAACAATTTTCTAGCAAAAATATTTTTAGCAAGAAGTATTTAGCCAAATTTAGGCTTTCCGGACGTTTTCTCCTGAAAAAACATTCTTTTAGTAGGTGTTTTCCCCACTTTAAAAAAAAACCCACTAAATTCATAATCTTCACGCACTTAGCAAAGTTTTTACAAAACACTCCACAAAGCACAACTACGCAAAGTTCAACAACTATTCTCAAACATAATCTTAACCGTAAAGAGTAAGCCAATGCGAGGCAATGAGCTTCTCACCCTCTAAACTGGTCATCAAATCCTCCACCCCTTCAAATAACAGGGTACAGACAAATACCCACATCCTGACTCAGACTAACACAATACTCTCAGGCAAGGGTGAGTTAATTGAGGTCTTCGCCCATTCCATAAAAGTAGGTTTGTTTGACACTTAATCAACCAAAAAACACTATTTGGACACCTTTGCTTACATTGAGAAAATGCTACACAATCATCACTGTTGATGATATCATAAAAATCAAACACAATATCATCTTTAAAATGGGAAAGAGAGAAGAGCCGCTGGTACATCACTTTTTTTGATGCACCGGAGGCAGTGTGGTGCTCCATATTTACAAGGCAACCTAAAGCCACCATGTGTGGCTTTTCGTGGCCTTGTCAATACGGCCCCTTTTCACGCAGCACTTTGTGTGAAAGGTGTGTGCCATAGGTGTTGCTGTGGGTGTTCCCACACAACACCCATGGATTCTGCGGTATTCCCAGATTTACAACATTTTGTTAACCTGATAATGCAACAGAATCCTACGCCTCACCAGGGGAGACGTAAGGAGGCGCAACGAGGAGAAATACTTATAGTTCTCCTCGTCTTTTCCTCTTTCTATGTGTGCTGCATTCTGCAGCACAATTAGAAAGAGGAAAACACCTCACATGATTGATTTTGTGCAGGAAGGGACACCTTCATAAAACGCAGACACCCTTGCACCATGGCGCAAGGGTGCCTGCGTTGGCGCATGGCAGCCAATTGTGCACCAGCGCAAGGGAAAGCCCTGTACTGTGACATATTGTTGTAAATATGATGCATCCCTATGCTTTGAAAGTGAAGCAGCGCGGCGCAGCTAAATGGCTTGCAGTGCCGCGCTGCATCACTTTCTTGTAAATAAGGCCCACAAGATACATTTCCTTTGAAAGTATTACTGCCTAATTAGCTGCAACACATCATTCCTTGTTATAGTGATGTGTTGGCCTGAAAGATACATTAAGGCTTTACTAGATAAAATACATTCTGATAATGGATTACTTTAAGCTGTTGACGGAAAGACATAAAAACAAGCAGTGACAAAACTCTTTGAAAATCTCCAGGCCATACTCTTCGACCAAGAACTGAATTACCTCATTCTTCTTAACTAGTGTTGCATACACCCCAAACACCAAGCAATAAAATGTTAGATTCTAAAACTAAAAGGCAGTTTAAAAGTGAGAACAAAACAGTATTGCCCTTCACTACAGACCTTACAAAATGTTTCACAAGACAAATTCCAAACATATCTTAAACATTCAGAGCCTGGTTCACGAAATGCATTTTGTAGGACATAAGGTAGTAATTCATAGTACTGTTTCTGAAATGCAATTCACAAACCAATGAGTGTAAATCTCCACCGCTCCTATCTTTTCTATGGAGAGATTCTCACACATATAAGTTTACTACTATTGGCCGATTCCGATGTCGGTCGGAAGGCATTCCGACCCAATCAGTTTCAGAATGGTTTCCGACCGACTCGGGTTCAGGGAGTCCGACCCACTGATTACGATGATTCCGAACACCGTTCGGTCGGACACCCATTGATTTCAATGGGAGCCTGTGTTCCGACCGACTACACAGGCTCTCATTGAAAAATGGGGTAGTGCCGGAAAACCTTGCACCCTGTGGCAGGCACCCCATGGTGCCTGCCACATTGTGCATGGTTGGAAGGGGGGGGACCCCTTGGATACCCCCACGGGCCCCAACGAGAGGCCTCTGTGTGAAGGGGGGCCTGTCCAAAGTCGGATTCCGACAGCCAATCCGTGTCAGACAGACCGATTCGGAAAGGCTGTCCGAATCCGACATCGCAAGCGCTCGGTCGGAAATGCGGCCCGTAGAGACATACGCGTCGGCTCCGAATGGTTCGGTGTCTCCGAGTGCCGTTAGGACGTGAGTTGGACAGTCCGAACAGTTTCCTACCACCGTAATCGGTCGGTCGGAAATGTTTCCAAATCGCTCGGAAACAAGGCTTCCGAATCGGATTCGGACGAACCGAATGCAGCTCGGAGCCTTTCCGACCGACATCGTAATCGGCCCCTTAGTTTTAAATGTGGGAGGGACCAAGGGAACAGCTGAAAAAAGGGAAGACATCACTAAATGGGAGGAATTTAAGGAGGAGTAGGGAGGGGTGGTTAAAGGACGGCTAAAAAGGAGTTTAAGGAGGGACATACAATTCCCACACAAAAAGGTAAGCCCATTATTATTCACAAATTGCACTTCTAAAGTTACAACAGCTAAAAAGGGCCCCAAACAGGAGTAAATGTACTGCAGCTCAGATCTGGAGATAATCCAGTATCACACTTGGTCAACCATTGTACTGCAACACTATCCAGTAGAAAATAATTGAGGCAGTGACTTAAAATAGAACCTCATAGAAAATAAATATGAAAATAAATTAATTAATTTTGAATTTTGAATAAAAATATAAACTTAATTTAATTTAAAAAAATGTAAATAAAAAATATATATTATTTTATCACAAAATATTTTAATAAAAATGTTTTTAATTTAAAAATAAATGTAACATTTTCATCCCACTTAAAGCACTAAAAGGACATTTAAGTCCCCAGCAGGTACAATGAGAAGCCAGATCTAGCAGCCTGCATTCATAAAATACACTCCTATGGAACCTTTATCCAAAGTCTGAACATAAATATAACGATGCATATGGATATCAAAGCAAATATACTCCACACATCAGACATGCTGAACTAATCAACAAAGGCAATTCTTAGTGTCCACCTCTGACTTGGTTCTGACTTTAACTTCTAGCAAGGATCAATTGCTTCCATTCCACCTTCCACCCAAACCTATACTAAATGCAACAATGTATTCTCTGTTCTATACCATGTAAACATAACAAACAAGTTACTTACCTTCAGTAACAATGTATCTGTAAGAGATATATGTAGTTATAGATTCTGTTAGACCTGGCACCATTGGCGTGGGTCTCCCCTGCATTTTTGCCTTTGCATCCTGTTTTTTTGCTGTGTGTTGGACTCCGTTTCACTGGTCTAGATGCTTTGGGCACTCTGCCACTGCTGTTCAGTGCCAAAGTGCAAGTGCTCCATTTGTAAATTGTTGTTATGTATTGGTGTTTCCATGATTGGCTGATTTGATTTACTAGTCAGTCCCTAGTACAGTGCACTGTGTGTGCCCAGGGCCTGTAAATCAAATGCTGCTAGTGGGCTGCAGCACTAATTGTGTCACCCACATAAGCAGCCTGTAAATGTAACTCAGGCCTGCCATTGCAGAGCCTGTCTGCAGTCTGGTACTGCCATGTCGACTTGGCAAGTGCACCCACTTGCCAGGCCCTACCCTTCCCTTTTCTTACATGTTAGTCACCCCTAAGGTAAGCCCAAGGTACCCTGTGGGCAGAGTGCAGTGTATGTAAAAGGTAGAACATGCCGTGGTGTATGTGGCATGTCCTGTTAGTAAAATATTGCCAATGTCGTTTTTTACTATTGCAAGTCTATCTGTTCCCATAGGATAGAATGGGGAGTTTGCTTATAATATCTTATAAACATAACTACCCCTGGGAACAAGGTAGGAAAATACAATTTAGTATGCCCGAACTCAGAATGTTACAACAAATCTTTTAGTGAGGGTGATTTTTACATTCTGTGTTTGAAAATACCACTTTTAGAAAGTAGGTATTTTCTTGCTTAGCCATCCAGTGTGCCTCTGCTAGGTTTGTGTACTGTGTGTCTGGCTTTGGATGACAGGGGCTGGAGATGAGCAGTGGCTCCAGAGAGTCTGATGAGTCAGGGCTGAGCTGAATAGACCTGGGCTGCATTTAGAGTAGGTGGAGGAGATTTCCTTTCACCTGAATGGGCCTGGTCTGCCATCCACAATGCTGTCTCCACCTCCTGCCAGGAAGCTGCACCAGAGAGAACAGAACTGGTTTTGACCAAGCACAAGGCTTCTCTGCCACCAGAGAACAAAGGATTTTGTAGTATAAATATTGGGGCCCAGACCCCAGAACTTTAGATCACTTCTGGGAAATCAAGAGGAACCTTTGCCAAGGAGAAGAGCCAGAGAAGCTGAGGAGGAATACTGCCTCTCTACTGTTTGCTGTCTGGGGTTGGCCTGCAGTGGCTACTTGCTGCCAAGGAAAGGAGAAATGACTTTGCTATTTGCTGTGTCCCCTGCTTGAGGAAGATCTCCAAGGGCTTGAAACTGAGCTTGCCTCCTGTTCTGACGTCTCAGGGACACAAAGACATCACCACCAGCTCCCCTGAACTTCCTTACTGGGAGTTCTGACCTGCAAAGAGGTGCCTGCTGTTGTTTTGGACCTCTAGAGACTGTTTTCCGCTGGTAGCTGGAAAATCAACGCAACACCGAGAAGCGTGACGCATCTGTACCTGTTTCCGACCCATCGCTGAACAAACTGTCACAGCACCTGCCACAGCTCGAGAAATTGCTGCACGCCGCATAGAGTGCAACGATCTCCGAAGTCCGAGATCACCACACCGATTCCGACGCAAGCCCTGCTGGGCGGCTGCAAGAATCCATGCATTGTCCCAGATCGTAGCATCCAATCGAGGTGCCAAGTCTGTCGCATTATTGGGGGACGCAGTAAGAAACCGACGCATCACCTCCCCAAGCAGTAGGAAACCGACGCATCACCTCCTCTCCGGTAAGGAACTGACGCATCACCTCCCCTGGAGCAAGGAACCGACGCATCACCTTCCCTAAGTGTAAGGAACCGACGCATCACCTTCCCTGCAGCCCTTTGTGGCTTTGTGCGTGACACATCCAAGGTACTTTGTGTAAAAAGTGTCGCTTCTGCAATTTGCTTTTAACTGAACTATTTCTACCATTTGAAAGTCATATCTTTTTACTGTATTGTGGATTTTTGTCGTGTGGTGTCCATTTGTAGTGTTTTCACGGTATTACTGAATGTGTTCACAAATGCTTTACGCACTGCCTCTGTGATAAACCTGTCTGCTCGTGCCAAGCTACCAAGGGGGTGAGCAGGGGTTATTTTAGAAGTATTTCCCCCTTCCCTGACTAGAAGCAAGGGTCCCTATTTGGACAAAGGTACCTACCTCTGCCAACTAGAGACCCCCATTTCTAACAATGGTGGCAGCGGTGAGGATCTGGACTTGCATTTGTGATTTACATACAGTGATTGGTGGACACTACTAGTAGAGTGCAGACCATAACGCGACCACATACATTTGGTAGAACTTTTTTCCTTGGAATCTTTTGCAAATTAAGAACTGCCAATTTTCACCATGAGTAAACCAGCATCACTTGCATCTGTGGATATTGAATTTGAAGAGGAGAGGGTAGATACCTACACTGTGCCACACCTTAAAGCTCTCTGCAGAAAATGTAAAATTTCAGTAAGAGGCCTCACCAGAAAGGAGGAATACCAAAAGGCGCAGAGGGCCTGGTTGGAATCAAGGAATGCCAATGAGCATACAGAGGAGCCTCTGGTGGAGGGAGAGAATTTAGATGGGCAGCAGGAGGGGCTATTGGGCCTGACTGGAGGGAAGCTGTGTCTTTAAAATGGTCTGTCTCCAGAGGAGTGGAGGACAGGGAGAGAAACAAAGTGCATATGTTGGAGCTTACAAAGCTCAGGCTGGGGAAGGAGTGTGACATGGAGAGTAAGAAATTGGAGTTGGAGAAGCAGAAACTGGCCATGGAAGAGAAGAAGATGCTCTTAGAGCATGAAAGAGGTTTGAGGGAGTTGGATCTGAAAGCAAAAAAGTCTAGAGATCAATCCCAATGGTGGCTGAGCACCATCAGTGCCTAGAGAAGGGAAGGTATACATCCCCAAGGCGGTTAATAAGGATTTCATGAAGCATGAGGACATTGGTCAGTGGCTCAAGGCCTATGAGGTAGCAATGAGGTCCCACAGAGTCCCTGAAAGAGATTGGGGAGCGGGGTTGTGGGGCCGCTTTATCAGTGAAGGAAGGGAGACATTGCTAGCATTGCCCACTGAAGATCAGATGTCCTATGCCCCCATTAAGGAAGCCTTAGTAGCAAGGTATGGGTTGACCCCAGAGCTGTACAGGCAGAAATTTAGAAACTGTAAGAAGCTGGAGTCAAGTACTTGGGTGGAGTAAGTGTCCTACTTTTGCAGAGCATTGGATGGTTGGGTGAAGGGTAGCAAGGTGAATGATTTGCAGGGGCTCTATGATTTGGTTGCATGGGAGCACTTGTCAGATAATTGTTTTCCAGAGCTACGCCAGCACTTGATTGACAGTAAGCTGACTGACCCCAGGAAGCTTGCTGTGGAGGCGGACCACTGGGTCAGTACCAGGGTCCAAAAAGGTCATGTGGGAGACTATGCCAAAGGTGGGCAGGGTCCCAAGCAGAAGAGTTGGGGGGATAAGGGTAAACAGAAGGAGTTCCAAAAAGGGCCCCAAAGTAATTGCCAAGGGAACCAAGGTAAGGGTCCCCAGCCTCCCAGTGAAAAGAAGCCATGGGTCCCGACAGGTAAGCCTGTTCATAGGGGTCCCAGGGCATGTTATGGTTGAGGTAAGGTGGGCCATTTCCAAGGGGATCCTAGGTGTCCCAAGAAGGTTACCACTCCACCCACTGGTGCACCGCACCAGCAAATGGCTAGTGTAGCCTTGGGGGAGGAGTCGGGTGCCCAAGAGGGGTGATGTCCCACCTAAATGTCCCTGGTCTCTTTAGGAGACAGTGAGATGGTCCCAAGAGTTCATCTGCCTGATAACACTAAAAAGTACATGCAGTGAGTGACCATCAATGGCCATAGTGTGGAGGCTCTGAGAGACACTGGAGCCAGTGTGACAGCTGTCAGTTGTCGGCTGGTGTCTGAAGAGCAGGTGGTCCCCAACACATTCTACCCATTAGTTGAAGCTGACAACTCAAAGGGCCTCTGCAAAGTGGCACAGGTTCCCTTTGAGTGGGGTGGAGGGTACTCAGGTACCTTGAAAGTAGCTGTGAGGCCAGCCATGCCTGTTGACTGTCTGCTAGGCAATAATTTGGAGAGATTCCCTTGGGCAAAGGTGGAGCGGAGGACTCATTTAGAGATGTTGGGTCTGCCTGAGTGGGCATGTGTGACCACTTGGTCTATGGAAGCCGGTAAGGGCATTCAAGAGGACCTGGAGCCTGAAAGAGTGGCCCATATACCTGCCAGAAAGAGAAAAGGCAGGGGCGCGGGAAGCCGGCCCCGAAGTTCCCACGGTCCAGGAGGAGGCAAACCTTGAGGGGGATGCCCTGGAGCCTACAGGGGCACAAGTGGCTGAACTGGGGGACCTGCCTGAGCTGACCCATTGGCAGCAGGAAGGGGGCCCCACCAGGGAGGAATTCTGCCAGGAGCAGCAGAAGTGCCCTTCTCTTGTTGGTTTGCGGCAACAGGATGCAAACCAGGCAGCATGTGATCAGTCTGGATCACATTGGATTTACTGGGAGAATGGTCTCCTGTATAGCGAGCCTAAGGTTGTTGAGCCTGGGTCAGCCTGTGTGCTGGTGGTACCCCAGCGCTTCAAAGCCTTCCTACTGGGTCTGGCTCATGATGTTCCTTTGGCAGGACATTTGAGGCAAGACAAGACCTTTGAAAGGCTTGTCACCCACTTTTACTGGCCCCAAATGAGTAAGAGTTCTGATACTCATTGTAGGTCTTGCCAGACTTGCCAGGCAAGTGGTAAGAGTGGAAGGAAGTGTAAGGCTCCTCTACAACCTTTCCCTGTGGTCCGCACCCCCTTTGAGAGGGTGGGTATTGACATTGTGGGGCCTCTGGATCCCAAGACAGCCATGCGAAACAGGTTTATCCTGGTCTTGGTGGACCATGCCACCCGGTACCCGGAAGCCATCCCTCTCCGGATTGTGATGGCCCCCGTGGTGGGTCGTGCGTTGATGGGGATTTTCTCCTGTGTGGGGTTCCCCAGAGAGGTGGTGTCCAACCATGGTACCAACTTCATATCTGAGTATATGAAGTCCCTGTGGCAGGAGTGCGGTGTTACCTGCAAGTTCACCACTCCTTACCACCCCCAAGGTAATGGGCTGGTTGAGAGATTCAACCGGATAATGAAGGGCACGATTATGGGTCTTGGTGAACCCATGAGGCATAAGTGGGACGTCCTCTTACCATGCCTTTTGTTTGCTTACATGGAGGTACCGCAAAAGTCCTTAGGGTTTAGTCCCTTTGAACTCTTGCATGGGCACCCTGTGAGAGGACCTCTAAGTCTGGTCAAAGAAGGCTGGGAGAAAGCTCCCAGTAAACCTCCCCAGGATGTATATAGCAACATGCTGGCCTTCAGGAACCAGACTAAGCGCTTCAGACAACTCGCTCAGGCGAGTCTTGAAGCCAGCCAGGAGGAGATGAAACTTTGGTATGATCAGAATGCCACTCTGATCGAGTTTCAGCCTGGACAGAAAGTGTGGGTCATGGCCCCAGTGGAGCCTTGTGCACTCCAGGATAAGTAGACCGGACTATTTGAGGTGGTGGAGCGCAAGAGTAAAGTCACCTACTTGGTGGACTTGCAGTCTCCAAGGAACCATTTGCGGTTCCTGCATGTGAACCGCCTTAAGCCCCTCTTGGAGAGGTCCGAAGTGGGCATGCTCCTAGCAACAGATGCTGGAATGGAGGAGGAGACTGAGCCTCTTCCTGACCTCCTGTCTGCAAAGGAACACGATGGGTCAGTGGACGGTGTAACACTCTCCCCCGCCCTGACTCCTGAACAGCAGAGTGACTGCCGCCAACTGTTGGGGCAGTTTGCTGCTCTGTTCTCCCTGACCCCTGGTGTCACTCATTGGTGTGTCCATGATGTGGACACTGGGGACAGTCCTCCTGTGAAGCATAACATTTACAGAGTGACTGACAGGGTCAAGGCCTGCATCAAGGAGGAGGTCTCCAAGATGTTAGCGCTAGGGGTGATTGAGCCCTCAAACATCCCTTGGGCCAGCCCAGTGATCTTGGTCCCAAAGGCTGCAGCACCCAGTGCCACGTCAGAACTCCGGTTCTGTGTGGACTACCGAGGGCTCAATTCGGTCACCAGGACTGATGCGCACCCCATCCCCAGAGCTGAGGGGCTCATAGATCGGTTGGGAGCTGCCGGGTACCTCAGTACGTTTGACTTAACGTCTGGGTACTGGCAGATTGCCTTAACTGATGGGGCAAAGGAGAGGTCAGCATTCTCAATACCAGAGGGGCACTACCAATTCCAGGTGATGCCCTTTGGGTTAAAGAATGCCCCTGCCACCTTTCAGAGGTTGGTCAACCAGGTGTTGGCTGGACTGGAGGATTTCAGTACCGCCTACCTGGATGACATAGCAGTGTTCAGTGCCACTTGGGAGGAACATCTGCACCACCTCTGAGAAGTGTTGAAGGCTCTTTAGAGGATAGGCCTCACGATCAAGTCAAGTAAGTGCCAGATCGGGCAGGGTTCTGTGGTGTACTTTGGACACCAGGTGGGGAGCGGCCAGGTGGCACCCCTACAGCCCAAGATTGATACCATTCTGGCTTAGGAACACCCCAAGATCCAGACAGAGGTGAGAGCCTTCTTAGGACTCACCAGGTATTACAGGATATTTGTCAAGGGGTATGGCACCATTGTTGCCCCCTTGACAGAACTGACTTCCAGGAAGCAGCCCAGGAAGGTGAACTGGACTGGCACCTGTCAGAAGGCTTTTGATGCCCTGAAATCTGCCATGTGCACTGCGCCCGTGCTTCAGGCGCCCAACTTCTCAAGGGAATTCATTGTGCAGACAGATGCTTCAGAGCATGGTGTGGGGGCTGTGCTCTCACAGCTAAACGAGGAGGGTCTATATAAACCTGTAGCCTTCATTAGTAGGAGGTTACTTCCACGGGAACAGAGGTGGCGTGTGATTGAGCATGAGGCATTTGCTTTGGTCTGGGCGCTGAAGAAGCTGAGGCCCTACTTGTTTGGGACTCACTTCCGGGTTCAGTCCGACCACAGGGCCCTCAGATGGTTGATGCAGATGAGGGGTGAGAATCCAAAGCTGTTGAGGTGGTCCATTTCCCTACAGGGGATGGACTTCAAGGTGGAACACCGCCCTGGTACAGAATACGCCAATGCTGATGGTCTTCGAGATTTTTCCGCCTTAGTGAAGAGAACTCCCAAGAGGGTGGGTAGTTCTCCCCACATTTCAGCTGGAGGGTACACGTATTAGACCTGGCACCATTGGCGTGGGTCTCCCCTGCATTTTTGCCTTTGCCTCCTGTGTTTTTGCTGTGTGTTGGACTCCGTTTCACTGGTCTAGATGCTTTGGGCACTTTGCCACTGCTGTTCAGTGCCAAAGTGCAAGTGCTCCCTTTGTAAATTGTTGTTATGGATTGGTGTTTCCGTGATTGGCTGATTTGGTTTACTAGTCAGTCCCTAGTACAGTGCACTGTGTGTGCCCAGGGCCTGTAAATCAAATGCTGCTAGTGGGCTGCAGCACTGATTGTGCCACCCACATAAGCAGCCTGTAAATGTAACTCGGGCCTGCCATTACAGAGCCTGTGCTACAGTCTGGCACTGCCATGTCGACTTGGGAAGTGTACCCACTTGCCAGGCCCTACCCTTCCCTTTCCTTACATGTTACTCACCCCTAAGGTAGGCCCTAGGTACTCCTGTTGGCAGCGTGCAGTGTATGTGAAAGGTAGGACATACCCTGGTGTGTGTGGCATGTCCTGATAGTGAAATACTGCCAATTTCGTTTTTCACTATTGCAAGGCTACCTGTTCCCATAGGATAGAATGGGGAGTTTGCTTATAACATCTTATAAACATACCTACCCCTGGGAACAAGGTAGGAAAATAAAGTTTAGTATGCCCGAACTCAGAATGTTAAAATGCATCTTTCAATGAGGGTGATTTTTACATTCTGTGTTTGAAAATACCACTTTTAGAAAGTAGGTATTTTCTTGCTTAGCCATCCAGTGTGCCTCTGCTAGGTTAGTGTATTGCATGTCTGGCTTTGGATGACAGGGGCTGGGGAGGAGCAGTGGCTCCAGAGAGTCTGATGAGTCAGGGCTGGACTGAATAGACCTGGGCTGAATTTAGAGTAGGGGAAGGAGATTTCCTTTTACCTGAATGGGCCAGATCTGCCTTCCACAATGCCAGGAAGCTGCACCAGCGAGGACAGAACAGGTTTTGACCAAGCACAGGGCTTCTCTGTCACCAGAGAACAAAGGATTTTGTAGACCCCAGAACTTTAGATCACTTCTGGGAAATCAAGAGGAACCTTTGCCAAGGAAAAGAGCCGGAGAAGCTGAGGAGGAATACTGCCCCTGTGCTGTTTGCTGTTTGGGGTTGGTCTGCAGTGGCTACTTGCTGCCAAGGAAAGGAGAAATGACTTTGCTGTTTGCTGTGTCCCCTGCTTGAGGAAGATCTCCAAGGGCTTGAAACTGAGCTTGCCTCCTGTTCTGAAGTCTCAGGGACACAAAGATGTCACCACCAGCTCCCCTGAACTTCCTTGCTGGGAATTCTGACCTGCAAAGAGGTGCCTGCTGTTGTATTGGACCTCTAGAGACTGTTTACTGCTGGGAGCTGAAAAATCAACGCAACACCGAGAAGCGTGACGCATTCATACCTGTATCCGACGAATCGCTGAAGAAACCGTCGAAGCGCCTACAGAGCTGCAACACTCTGACTTCTATCACTGCTGCTTAGGCCACCACTAGGTGCCAAGCTGAATAGGAAATCAGCATTGCATTATGCAGCCTTATGGAGGGTGATTTCAATTTGCCTCCAACAAGCCGAAAAGGAGACGGTTGTGACGGTATAACCTCCTATATTGATGTTTTATAGGTTCTTTCAAGCTTGAATTTTAAAAGGTTCCTTCTCTTTCTCATTAACCCGTTATTGCGCTGCCGCGCTTTAGGTTGTTATTCTTTGTTATTCATTATGGCGGTTGCCATTGCACTGCCTAATCGGGCTGCAATCACAGCTTATTTGACTCAAAATGGGGTCCCTAATGCTGGTGTTGCACTTATTTTTGTTGTAGAAGCGGATGCAGCTTGCCGCTTCGAGGTGTTTTATTCTTGGGTCACCTTTCCGGCGGTAGATGGAACAGATAATTTGTTTCACCAATAAACTACCACAGCCCTTCCTCAGATTTATCAGCCTTATAGGGCTCTCGAAGTTCCGCTAACGGCTTGGCAACACCAAATATGGTTTAATGGCGCCCTTCCTCACCCAATAACGCCGGTCCGTTTAGGCCCTTTATCGATAGATGGGGCCACGTGGCCCATGTTGGCTGGGTATACCCCACACCCATGTTATCTAACTGCTACAATCGCAGAACTCTGTGTATTACATACTTCATTAATACGTATACATAGAGCTGTTATACAGTTCATGTCACGCAACTTCCAGGTGGGACCACCTGGCGTTGCTGCGCAACCAGCTGGACCTGGTGGTGTAACCATCAGTCCTCTTATAGTTAATTCAGTGATGGGCAAGCGTCCACAGAATAAGGATGAATTCCCTTATTGGCATGCTGAAAAATGTGGACAGATCGAGGCTGTTTTTCTGAATACCACTCCTGTGGAGAAACACAGGATACTAACCATAAGTTTACCTAAAGACTTAGTTCCCGAATTGGCTGATTGTAACACTTGGGGTAAAATGTTTGCAGCGGTATATTCGATGTGCTTCGGCACCCCCTCCATGACCGTACTCCCTTCCGTGATAAAGCGTGTTCAACACAGGATGAACACGGAGCCGAAGCAGCTCTGGAATTGGGGATGAGGCTGGTCGGGGTGTTCTACGTAGTTGCTGATATGATCCTTGCTAACATTAAGGGTGAAGCTGTAAGCTTGCAAGTGGCTAACCGCTTGGAGACTGTGGCAGATGCAGACAAGCCGCGAAAATTACCGAAGATTATTGCTAAGGCTTATAAAACCATAGGCCGCAATAGTCTGGGAGTTAAGCCTTTCACTCAAACGCAGACGCAATCTCAAACTCAACAAAAGGCCCAGACTGATAAAGATGGGCGCCCGTTCTTTCTTAAAAAGAATTGGAGAAATAAAAAACAGGGGCAGCAACAGCAGAAGCGAGGTTCGCGTGCTGGTTCACCGACACCTGAGTCTTCTGAGCGTACTTGTGACTTGCGCGACCGCGCAAAAATTAAGACTCCTGATAGATTTCAGGTCTCTGATCAGCGCTCTCCTCGTTCTTTACAGGACACATCGGACTCTCAAGTCTGTGGTGGGGAACGGCAGGATCGTGCCAAAGGTCCGACCACACATCAGGGACAGGATCAACCTCGACAGTTTGACGTTAAAGCCAAACAAGAGGAACTGCCTCGTTTTAGACCCCCGTATCAGAAGATAAAGGTTGCTGCTTTAACAGCAAAGTATGCCTCAGACGGTGAGAACGCGACTCCTAGACTGGACATGGGCAGTGACTCTGCTCAACAGCGCGGCGGAGGTTACCATAGTGCGGGAGGCACTGCGTCCCTGTCTGGAGGCGACAGCAACTGATACATTAATTACAGTAGAAACAGCAGATACCTGGGTTGTCCCCCCCGGATAGACTCTATGAAATTGCCTTCCAAATTGAAGGTGATATACAGCGTCCAATCAAGGCGGTTTTCTGGGAAAATCTCCCCTCCTCATACGACATTTTGTTGGCGGAGGCAGATTGGCCTCCACCCTTTGTGCTAGCCGCTTCTAGAGGGGAAGACGTGATACTTCAGAGTTTTTCTCGTTACGTCCCTGAGGAACATGCAAAGGCTTACGCAGCTGAGTGGGTTTGGGCCCTTGCCCCAGCGGTGTACCGTAATCAGGTGGGTTGGGATATTGATTCACCGGCACATGAAATACCATTGCGGTCTATGCCACAGCCACAAACGCAATATCCAATCAGACGTGAGGCTAAGGCTCACGTTTGTGACATTCTAACTCAGTTGGAATATCAAGGAGTGATTGAATCCTGTGTATCACCGATGAATAATCCTCTTTTTCTGGTTTCAAAACCTGACGGTTCATATCGCATTGTATTGGATTATCGAAATTTGAATAGTCATTGTCGCACTTTTGCAGTGCAAAACACGCACAGCTCTGCGCTGGTGAACAACCTTGTTCGTAAATGTATAAAACTACACTGGACATATCCAATGGTTTCTACAGTCATAATCTGGCTCCTGAGAGCCGTGACTTGACAGTATTTACTGCCGTCGGAAATCAGAAAAAATTTACGCGTTTGCCTATGGGGTATAAAACAGGCCCGGGGCATTTGCTGCACGTGTTGTGTCTTTGTTGCATGACAGATCCCGATGCGTTCTCGTACGTTGATGATATTCATCTGACGGATGACGAACTAATACCGCATCTTGTCCGAGTCGACCGCATCATTTTATCGTTTGCCGACTATGGATACAAATTCAATTTTGCAAAATCACACATCGCTCATTTGGCGGTGTTCTTTTTGGGCTATGAGCTCAATAATGAAGGTAGGGGGTTAGCCTCCCACTTTCTGGAGAAATGTGCACAATTGCAATCTCCCTCTACGCTGAAAAAACTTCAGTCTTTGCTGGGATTTTTGAATTTCGGGAGGACATACATTCCCGATTATGCCCTGCGTATCAAACCGCTTTATGCATGGATACAACCAACATATTCTTCTGCCAGCTGGCTTCCGGAACATACCACTATCCTACAATCTTTGCAATCTGATATGCTTGCAACTAATTACTTATTGACGCATGATAACACCACGAACCTGGTGATACGTATAGTGCCTGGGAAGGTGGGTTTCATCTACTTGACGTTCAATGAGGGGGAAACAGTACCTATTGCATACAAATCACATTTGTACACTGCGGCGGGGATGCGTTTTTCGAATGTTGAAAACATTTTGACAGCAGTCCAAATGGCGATTCTGAAAGAACGCTCACTGGCGCAAGGAAAACGCATTCTTATGGTCACGCCTTTCCCTGCGTTGGAGGCAGTGACTAAAGCAAGTGTACCCAACTCTAAGGCACTACATCCCCGTTGGATACAATGGGCTACTTCTTTGACATCATCTGATGTCACGTTTATCTTTGACCCTGCACTTCAGACACAGGAGTTTTTACAGTATGAACACATTCATCCTCCTCCGTTGTCGTTGCTTCCTTTGGATGAGTACAAATGTATCATTTATACCGATGGCTCGGCTCAACCGGCCACCGGCTCCAAACATGCTTATTCAGCGGCTTGCGCTATTGTGGCTGGTTCGATTGTCAATGGAGAATTTAAGTCTTCCATAGTGCATACTCAGGCACTTGGAGACTGTACAGCACAATTAGCGGAGCTGCGTGCGCTTGTTCTTGCCCTTGAGTTTGCCGATCCTAATGTGAATACTCTCATTGTATGCGCTTCTTACTACTGTGTTCAATATTTTAATGACAACTTATTCTTTTGGTCTCAGAATGACTATCGAGACTCTAAAGGCAGCGCAATTAAGCATAAAATGCTTTGGGTTCGAGTGTCAGACCTTAAACAACGTCTGCCCCTCAAGCAAGTTATCCATACTCTTGGCCATCAGCGTGTGGGAGCACATACTCTTGGTAATTCTTTGGCTGATGAAGCGGCCAAATCTGCAGTAGCCACATGTTCTGTAGCAGCAGTTACAAGGTCCATGACTAAAATAGATAATGATATTCTGGCAGCGGTAGCTGCTTCGAGGGAGGGAACTGCTTATCCTCAGGGTTTCCGTTCGACATACTCTTATCGGATCACTGACAGAATATAGAATGCCAAAATATCGACCTGCCAAAATATCGTGGATAAAATATAGAATGCCAAAATATCGAATTCCTATCTACAAACAGGTAAGTACAAAAATATCGAATCCAAAATATCGTTGTAAATAATATAGGGGCCCATTAGGATGGCGGGCGGTAGCACCACCGCCGTGCTGGCGGATGCAAAAACCACCAGTTACCGCCCGCATGCCGCAGCCCACACGCCCGCCAAATTACGATGTGAAAAGGCAGCCAAACACCGCCGGCAAGCCAGCGACGCCGTCCGCCATCAAAGTGCGCCCGCTCACGTAGCGGCGCATTCCAATGGAGACACACCGCCAGATGAAATCACGTACCGCCCGGCGTACAAATTACGATGCCGCAAACAAACAGCTCCCACGGCTAAGAGACACCGCACGTGAAAGTGAGGCGGAAACCCGAACGCCGAGCACAGACACCGAAGAGGCGACCCCCCCGAGCATGAATCCAGCACTGCAGGCCCTCCCCATGCTCTACCTGATGCAGCACCCAGGAGTCAACGCACCGCGGCGACGCAGGTAGGCAGACACACAACAGGGGCACGCAAACAGCGCACACAGTGCAAGGGTGGAAAAGGAGGACATGGCACCCCCCCCAACACCCCTGCATGGACAAGACACATCCACCACTGCACCCACAAATGTAACACAGGGCAAAGTGCAACATCTCGCAACTATCATGGGCACACCACCTGGGACCAGGAACTAACGACCCCGTCACGGCACCGCAGCACAGCGGCGATGACGCAGCCACACATGCGCACAACTCAGCGCCCAACCATAACGCCATGTATGCGTCGCACACAAACAACACAGGGACACAACCAAGCACCACACACACCACCCACACCCAGAACGCACATGACACGTGACAGGCCTGCCACAGTCATGTCCCCAACGCCCAATTCACGGACAACACCCGTCACACAACCGACGCCCACATGTCAGTGAAGTCACGCAACATCAGGACACACCCCTGTGTGACAAACATGGCGAAGCACACAGCGGCGGCAACACCACCCAGTAGAACATGGGCCCCGTCGGGAAGAGGTACGCCAGTACCACACAGAAACACCCATACCACCCTGCACCCATGAACCAGACATACAAAACGGAACACCAAAGAGCCCGGGGACCGACAACAGGTGGACTCAAGAATGACACCCACACACAAGGCCCAACGCATAGCGGAAACACAGCCTGCCGCCCACACACGGGAGAGCAGACAGCACTGAATGACCTTCCATTCCAACTCCGAAACCACATCCCGACTAAACAAGCCGGCGAATACAGCCATTGTCCCAAAAAAGACCAACACAGGCATGCAGAGGAAACCGACCACAGGGCAGATAGCGCATAGCACCTAAGAACATACTGAACGGGAAAGAAGAAAGTATAAAACTCCCCCATGCCGTTCCCATGCAAGTTATCTGGAAGGAGTCACACACCACTGACCTTGAACATTCAGAGAAGCACGTGGGATGAGGGCCCGTGTCCTCCGCACAAGCTAACAGAACACAAGTCCTGCCCCCTACGACCATCACAGACCTCATAGCAACCTCGGAGCTTGCACACTGCAGACTGCACACACAGCCGGAGCACGCCACCACATCGCCCCGCAGCAAAATGGCACCTACAACACACCTACCCAACTACGCCAGACAGGTCAAGCTGTACAAACACAACCTGATACAGCTACTGGGATGCGAACCCCTATCCCTGCTGAACGTAAGTTACCAACTGACTTACCGCATCGCATTGTTCAGCTGCGTCATACCCGTCTTCTACTGTCGGAGGTGTCCCTTCCACCATCCTGTGGAGTTGTGCCTCTCCAACCCGGCATGTCCAAGGGCGGACCTGCTACCACTATTCCACCCTCTGGACGCACACGACAGGGTCTGTTCAGCCTATGGGGGCATGGCGTATGTGGCGTACATCGGACCCACACTGCAATGGGACCACTGTGCCTCCACACGACGGATCATGGATCACAGCTACATTGAATGTCACCCAGCATGCCCCATCATGCTCCTACAAGGGACAACTTACGGACAACACCGTGACAGCCACCATCCGCTACATTGGCTGGCAAACATGTATACCACCAATGAAATGGAAGCCCTGCAGGAAGCCATCGCATACCTGTCAACCTGTCAATTCGTAGGACCCCGACGCAATCCCCCAATTGAGCCATGATGTCCGACACTGTACCCATGCTTAGCTTCCGCACGGACTAGCCAGTAACCACCACAACAGCCATACCAAACGACCTGCAACTGATACCACACCATCAACGACACTGCCATGACATCGGATGTGTCCGGGACATGCACTCCGTTCCCCATCACATCCAGGAACTCTGCATGTATCCGGGGAGGCAGTGGCATGGGATATGTGTATCGCACCCACATGGACAGAACTGCACGTACAACTATGCCATGACATGGATCCTGCGCCCATGGACATATGCACCGCACAGTGGACAGGAATCGCCCGGCTGGAGTATGTGAGAGCTGCACCCCTTCTCCCCCTCCCCGGAATTCCCGTAACAGGACCTTTGCATGGACGACAAGTGCATACAACAACAACACGACCCCAGTGACTGTGACATGTCCAGTATCCACCATATGGCAACAACAAGTGGGACGCCGTTGCATGCACGTAAGCCCATGCCCTGATGTCAACTCATACGCACGCGTGCATGAGTAACAACAGCAGCACACCTGTCACATGGAACTGAGATGGACTGTGCCCATGATGCCAAGCGGTCTGGTAGGCTAAATGTATACCGTCTGTGTCAAAGTCCGCAGCACCGCAGCTACTTGCAAATGAACATTAGCACAGCAACGGCCAAGCAGATGTAACTCTGAATCCCACATGCAACAGCTAATCACATGTACCCCTACACCCTTAGCTATGTGTAATCATGCTCAGTATATCCTCCACATGCATACCGCTGCCAGTAGTGTCCACTATACTGCATCACAGAGGACATAAGTCACAATACATGGTTTGAAGAAAGAAACTGTCTCTGCTGATTCCTTTCACAAGTACGAATGTGAGATGATGAGAGTGTGTGATGTATACGGCAGTCGTGACATGACTATGTAGTCCACTGTCATTCGATGTCAACGCAAATGAGTAGCACAACTGTGGAAGACACACATGTGTCGTGTGAAGCGGGAGTGACGCTTCGCTCAGGTGGGTGGGTGTGACGGGTAGATGCGCACATGCACAGTTGAAACACGCTGTGTCGGGAGGGGTCCGGAACTGCACATTACCGCTTCCATGGGCAATGTTAAAGGCCACCCGTCGGGGGGATGTGAACACGTGTGTGCACAGCAGCCGGGCACACGAACAATGCGGTATCAGGCGTACACGTCAGCCCACCCTCTGTGGACAAGCTGGATCCTGTTGTGCGCCCGCCAGGCCCTTGACAAGGCACACACAGCCCCTGCCGACCAGGTGTATCCCCAACATTGTCAACCTGCACAGGCAATCCAGGGCATGGGATGGCAGTGGAGCATGGTGGGGGAGAGGACTCGGCGCGCTTCTCCGGGACACATCACGCAGGAAAAACATCCTCAATGTGCAGCATGGCTCAAGTCATATGGAAGTATTGGGGGACGCACACATCACGAGCAGGAGTGACGTCACAGAAGGTGGCTCGCACCATCCCACCCATTGCCTACATCCCCACACACGTCACATGCCGTTGCAACAGAGAAGCCAGCGCGTGCGCAAGCACCTCCGAGCCCGCCCCAGTGAGGCAAAAGAGTGAATGTGTGGGTCCATCAGCCCCAGATGGACGCGGCATGGGCCGCTAGGGCAGCTACAGCCTCTGTGTGTCGCAGGTGGTGTATCTGGACTGCGGAGACTGCAATGCATTGTCTAGGTTGCCCGGGTCTCGAGTCGGGGCACCACGCATGTGGACGGCATAACGCCACTAATCATACCGTGAGACAGACCACATGTACAACTGGACCCACACATACACTCCTTGGCCTCTCTGGGGTGAGCTTGGAGCTGCTTGTGCATGCGCTAGCTTCTCATGTGCAAATGCATATAGGTGTGAGCGAGGGGAGGCCATGAGGACAGTGCAAAAGATAACTGTTTGACTTTCAGTTAGTTTAAGGAATGCCCCTGATGTGGTCAGAAAAAGACATGTCTCGTGTGCATTGCAACTAGTAGATAAGCCGATGACCTACCCATGTCTTGCATGTAGCCCCGCACCTAGCCCCGCACACTCGACACAGCGAAATGAGTACCAGCACCACATACTTCCCATTCGAAGCACTGACTGGGGGTGATAACCATTGGACAGTCTTGTGTAGTCCACCCACGCGTACATGTGGGCCCTCCATGAACCATGTCACCTGCGGCAAAGTGATGTCATGGGCAATGACGGAACTGAGCAGAGCTGTCTGCCCCACGCACAGACGGTGCATCAGCTCAACAGGCCCAGCACAGAGTGCAGCAGGGGTCACATGTGCAGGGGCAGTTGTGCCTGGTGTGAATGCACATGCACATAGACAGCACATCGAGCAATGTGTAGCCTGCCCACATCTACTGTCCATTGTCAGGCTGACCTAGAAGAAGATCACAAGGCAACACATCTGTGTGGGTGTACCCACTGTGACCAACACTGCGCAACCATCAGCGTACTCGCCCTGTGCATGGCCCACCCCGCAACGAAGGTCACATTCAGTGCCACTATCTCTCACACACATCCCTATCACGAGTCATGGTGTGTCCAATAGACAGTGCAGAGTAAGCGCTCATCCGGGGTGTCCTGAACAGGAGACACATGTAACCCACTAGGCAGTCGGTGCTGTCACCTACTGGCATTGTGCAGTCAATGTGCAGGCCAGGCTTGCTGGGACTGAGAGGGGCAGCATGGCCCAGCCTGACATTCACACGAGCAACAAGTGCACTGAGACCTGCACTGGCAATTGCAGACGTTGGCCTGCACCCAGCTGGCCCGGGACGCCTACCTCCATAGTGGAACACGCAGGGTGCAACCGCGAGGGTCATCGGAGTTGGCCGTAATGGCCTCGCCCATGTTGGTGACAGTCCGCTGATGCCATGTGCACCACACAGTATGATGTGCGCACTGCATCTGCAGGTGTGGCCATGATGTGCGTGTGGGTGCAGGTGCACAATGGACGGGGCCACAACATGCCATGTGCATAGGCAGGGACGGCCAGTGGCCGGCCCCCACATGTCTGTTAGCATGTCATCATCTGCACATTGGCATGGGTGCATGGTATACGCATATGCACACGCATGTCATCTCTCACTATGTACATCTGCCACTTGGCACGTGCAAGGTTACGTGTCACATGTGATGTGTATTTGCAAGCACACAGCCGTGTTGGCATGGGGCTATCAATGTGTACACCTGACAATGCTTCTGGAGGTGTGATCCGTACAGTGCTGCACATAGGGTGCAGTGGTGACACCAATGACTGTCTCATATCCCCTCGTGCCACAGGTCCCACTTGTCTTGGCCGCTCAGCCTGTGCCCACATCGTCGTTGGTGTGTGCCATACTCATCCAGCCTCGGAAGCAGTGTGATGCACAGCAGCCAGTCATGTTGCCGTGGTGTTGTCGCTTGCCGGATATGCAGTCAGTCCCCATCAGCACGCCTCACAGGTCATTGAGGCCTGGATCCCCATGTGCATGCACATAGCAATGGTTTGTGTCACTGCCCATTGCTATTGGTGGGAGACCTGTGTAAGTGTATTGTGGCTGTGCTGTCCCTGCATGACAGCTGTTCTGTGACTCATGTTCTTGCTCTGTCATATCAGTGATGTGTATGTGAAAATGCCATGTGGCGTGTTGCTTTGACATGTGTCCACTTCCATCTTTCCTAGGCGGAGACCAAACATTTACCGCCCTTACCAATTGTTGGCGGACATGGAGGATTCTGAGCTCATCCGGAAATTTCGTCTGGATCGACCAACCCTGCATCGACTATGTGCCATGTTGGAACCTCACCTCCGTCCTCGTAGGGTGTATCCGACAGCATTCACCCCCACGGCTAAGGTGATGGCTGCACTGCATTTTTTCGCCACTGGGTCATTCCAGCACATAGTTGGCAGTGGAGGTGGGATGTCCCAGCCCATGTTCAGCATGGTGCTGAGGGATGTACTGGCAGCCATGATGCTGTACAGGAACAGGTACATCCGATTCCCCAGGGCACGTGAGTTGGCGGCAGTGAAGGGTGCATTCTATGCCCTTGGACGGATCCCACACGTCGTTGGTGCCATTGACTGCACCCATGTTGGCCTTGTCCCACCACAGGCCACTGAGCAGCTCTTCTGCAACCGGAAGCACACGCACTCCCTGAATGTGCAAGTAGTGTGCCTTGCGGACATGGTCATCTCCCACGTGTGTGCAAAGTTCCCAGGCTCGGCCCATGACGCGCACATCATGCGAAACAGCATATTACCACGACTGATGACCAATCTGCACCAGGACCGTGGCTGGATTGTCGGTGAGTATGTGGAGTTGTGTAGCGTGCTGGCTTAAGGATGCTGTCTACTGTCCTGTTTGAATTGCAACGGTTCTCTGTGTCCCCCACGCCCAGGTGACTCGGCTTACCCGAATGGGCCCTGGCTGCTCAGTCCATTACGAAATCCTCGGACCCCAGCAGATGTCCGCTACAATGAGGCACATGGGAGGACCAGACGTGTGGTCGAGCGTACCTTTGGCCTCCTCAAGTCCAGGTTCAGATGCCTGGACCGCTCCGGAGGGCGCTGGCGTACTCCCCACAGAAGGTGTGCCAGATAGTGGTGGCTTGCTGCATGCTGCACAATCTGGCCATTCGAAAGCAGATCCCCCTAATTGTGGATGATGGAGATCAACCAGGGCCCCAGCCTGCACACCAGGACAGCTCCAGTGAAGAGGACAGTGGAGAGGATGAAGCTGTGAATGTGCGTCAGCAGCTCATCGCCCGCTACTTCACTTGACGGTGAGTGACCATGTACGACGGCTGATGTGGCTGTAGTTGTGCAGGTGTATGTGTGCTCTGTTACTGGGGCCTTTTGTTCACTGAGTGCTGTGTGTCAATGGTCCATGTCCAGGTTGGTATGCCACTGTCAGTGGCTGTAGCATTGTGCCCTGTTGCTCTCAGAGATGTGTGTGCATTGCTTGTAGTTGGTGACAAGTACTGTGTGATGAGTGTGTGACACACTCATTGAATGTACTCTTGTTCTGTTTTTCACCCCTAGGTCCCTGCAGCCTCTCCTGTCCCATCGACATGCCACACAGCAGATGCTATTCTGCTCATGGTGGCGATTGCACATCGTGGAATAAACACAGGACACATTAAGCCGATTGTGATCAAGGTGTATTTATTAACAGCGGTGACATGTGATTGTGTGCAAGGTGATGACAAATGTGATGCATGCTGTGACAATGAGTTGACGGTCATGGCTGCGTGATGGTCAAGGTCTACCCATGGAGTTCTATGTCCACAGTCCAACAGACACATGCCATTCACATGGCAGTGTGGGCTAGGATCGTATTCCAAGTCAATGCAGTAAGTGGTCAAGGTGGCTGGCTGACTCACTGGCGTTTGGTGCGGGCGAAGTCCTCTCTGGACACCTGTTTCCACTTTGGACGGCCCCTTCCACGTTTGGGAGGGGGGGGTGTTGATGTTCCGCTGGTGGTGGCTGAGGAGTGCTCACTCGCTGTGGACGCAGGGGAACGTGATGCTGCACGACCCAGCGCCACAGCAGGTGGTGGCGGAGGTGGTGTTGCTGGCCTTGCTTGTGCCCTCCCCCACCACCAGCTGGCCCATGAGGTCCGCGATTCGGGCCATGTGGGCGTCCATGGACCTCAACACCGCAAGGACCTCCCGCGTGTCGCTTGCCGACCTGGCCCATTCGCCTTGGGCCTCCTCATAGGCCCAAAGGACTCTGTCTATTGGCGGCAGGGCTTGGCTCCCAGGCACAGTTGGCGTTGGCCTGGCCCTGCTCCTCCTACCAGTACTGCTGCCACCGACCTGCCCACTAGCCACATTGCTCACCACGGGCCTCGCTGTGGCTCCCAGGGTGGACCCAGTCGGCCGGACCACCACTTGCACTGAGGCTGGGGCCAGTGATGACGTGGTGGTGGTTGTGGCAGTGGGAGTGGCCGCAACGAGCGTGGGGGTGGCCGCCACAACAGTGGTAGTGGCCGCTACGACAGTGGCAGCAGGGGGCTGTGAGTGGTCATCAGCCCTGGATGATGGGTTGGTGGGTGGGAGGGTGCCTGGGGTGCGGTTGGGCCCTGCCACACCAGATGGGCCTGCTGGGTGGTCCGTGTCCGGATCGGAGGACAGATCCTCCACATACGTGAGTCCTTGTTGGGGGCTTGCAGGCTGGCTGTGCTGGCTGCTGTCTCCATCTCCAGCATCCAGCAGTTCATCACCTGTGGGGGGAATGAGATATGTTATTGTGTTGCACATGACAATGTATGTATAGGTTGTCTGACATCCACAGTTCGTGCACAGTCGTGCACAGGTTTCCTGGAGCCGTGTGTGTGGCTGTGCTATTTGTTGTTGTGTGGGCATGCCAATGGGACTGTGTGCTGTGGACATGTGGCATGGGACGGATTGGCAATGCCGATGGGTGTGTTGCTGTGCTCCTGCTTTTTGTGCCTCTGGTGTATGCGGACTCCAGACCCATCGTGGAGGTTGGTTTGTACTATGCTCTTGGGGTACATATGGAACGCTTAGAAACGCAGATGGCATAATGGGGGTCAGCCCCCTGAAACGCATTTGAGATGAACTATGCTTTGGGAGTTCATATGGAACGCTTAGAAACGCAGATGGCTTAATGGGGGTCAGCACCCTGAAACGCATTTGAGATGAACTATGCTTTGGGGGTTCATATGGAACGCTTAGAAACGCAGATGGCATAATGGGGGTCAGCCCCTGAAACGCATTTGAGATGTACTATGCTTTTGGGGTACATACTGTGTGCCATGGGTGCAGAACGTGACATGTGTTGTGGCAACATGACAGTGCATGGTCTGAGGTGTGTGTATGTCTGACATACCCTGCATATTTGCTGTCTGTTGTGATTTCTGGCCATGTAATTGGACGCATTGTTATGAGTGAGTGATGGTTGTGTGCCACACAACGTATTGCAGATGGTCCAATTCCTTGGTGTGCGTGCTGCCCTGTGCCATGTGCATCACTGCAGTGCTCGGGGGTGTGTGGCCCATGTTATGTGTGTAGTTGCTCACAGTGTGACGTGCGCTTCATTCACTTCTGGCACATGATTTATCATGGGCATGTTTCTTTGCGTGACTACTGTATGTGGACCAGCTGTTCGGATGACATACCTTTCATGTGACTGGGGCTGACAGATGAGATGGATGGTATGTTGTATGTGCATTGTGTCTGTGTGTTTGATGGGTCCAGTGGTGTTCGTGTGCATTTCTGTTGTTCCACGCTGTTGCGTCTAGTGTGGTATGTCTTACATGGGCATAGTTGTGGGATGTGTGGTTGACAGGCAGTGGGGGCTACATGGACAGGACTTCGATGGTGTTGCAGTTGTGTGTGATGGGTTGCACTGTGCCTGCCGTGTGGTTCTGTTATCAGTGTGACTTGTGCATGCAGACGTGGCTCCTTGGGTGTTGCTGTGTCTGTGATGGGTCATGTGGGGTGTGACTCTGTGGCTCATGTCCATGTGCACATTGTTCACATGGTTGTGGCAGGGAGCAGTGCTGCGTGTTCCTCTGATACTTTGCATGTCCCATGTGTTAGTCGTAATTCAGTCCTCATGCCTCCAGTCACCCCGCCCTGTCCAGTTTCCCACCTGCAGGTTGTTTTTGAGCGTGCACTGGACTGGATGCAACATGGTTATGGGCGGGGGGTGCTCCATGTTGCAGGTCTGTGGGGGTGGGGGCGGTGTTATGGGTCGTGGTGATGGCTGGACACCCACTGACACCGTTTGTCCTGGGGCGGGATGTCTACCTGTCGGCTGCCGGTGTGCACTGCAGTGGCTGCTACGTGGGTGTGGGGTGTGGGCTGTGCTCCGCCTTGCTGTGCTGTAGGACTAGGGGCCTGGTGGGTGTTGTACTTCAGCTGTCCCCCCTCCCACCGACTGCGCTTTGTGTTGCTGCTACTTACCTGTTACTTGTCGGTTAGTGCAGCTACGGCTGCCACATGGGTGTGGGGGGCTCCGCCTTGCTGTGCTGTAGGACTAGGGGCCTGGTGGGTGTTGTACTTCAGCTGTCCCCCTCCCACCCACTGCGCTTTGTGTTGCTGCTACTTACCTGTTACTTGTCGGTTAATGCAGCTACGGCTGCCACATGGGTGTGGGGGTGCTCCGCCTTGCTGTGCTGTAGGACTAGGGGCCTGGTGGGTGTTGTACTTCAGCTGTCCCCCTCCCACCCACTGCCTCTGTGTTGCGTCTACTTACCTGTTACTTGTCGGTTGGTGCAGCTACGGCTGCCACATGGGTGTGGGGGGCTCGTTGTGGCGCTTCTGGAGTACTAGGGGACCTGTTGGTAGTTACGTGGCTGGCTGGGTGTACACATGCCCCCATGGTTTTGTTAGTTGATATGTTTGGGCTGTGTGTGGGTGGTGGTGCCTGTTGCATGTGTGAGTAATGTGTTGTGTATTGTGTACTGGACATGGGGGTGTTTGTCCCTCGGAGCTATGGCATGGTGGTAGTGCATGTGAGTACATAGAGGTGTGCTGGTATACATTTGTTTGTACTTACCGGCCTCCACTCCCCCTGGTAATCCGGTGAGGATCTCCGGATGGATGATGACTCGCACCTTCTCCTCCCACGCTTTGAAGGTCTTGTAATGCGCGGGATTCCCTCCGCCAGTCGTGGCAGCCAGCTCTCGGTTTTTGCTCTCCTTCTTCTTGACCAGGCTTTTGATGTCGTTCCACCGTTTGTTTATCTCTCCTCTGTTTCTGGGTACGGTCCCGACTGCATTGACCTGGTCTACAATTCTGCTCCACATTCTGTTTCTGGTGGCTAGTGGTGTGTGCTGGACCTGGTTGCCATAGATTTGTGTGTGCACCTTGACGATCTCGTCGACCATGACCGTCAGCTCAGTGGAAGTGAACTTGGGCATTCTGTTTGATGCCATGGTGTTTGTGGTGCTGGTGCGGTGTGTGATGTGTGATGTGCAGGGGGTTTGTGGTGCCGGTGTTTGGTGGTGGTGGTGGTGGGTGTGATGTGTGCGTATCTGTGGTGTGCTGCTGTCCTTGCTGTGTCACTTTGTCCTCTCCTCTCTGCTTTGCAATGTTGCAAGGGGTTGTGGTCTGTGGAGGGGCTGCTTTTGTACTTACCTGTTTGGGTGTGTCCTGATGGTCTGTTGTTTTCAGGTGTGTTGTGGCCGGTGTTCTGGGCTTTGTGTTTATTTGTTTGTCCAGGGGTGGTGTGTTTTCGGGATGTGTACTTTGTCTGTGTATTTGTGCGTGGGTTGCTGTGTGGACTTGTTTGCCATGTTGTGTGTGTTTGTTTGAGTCCGGGGCTGTTTCTGTGCAGGGACGTGGCCGCCATGGCTTCTGCCGTGTCCATTTTCTTCAGTGTTGTTTCCGCTAGCGGGCGGTGTATTTGTTGTTTTTCCGCGCTCATGTCGGTGCGATCTTAATTTCACGTGCGGTGTCTCGACCGTGAGGGCGGGCGGTTTTGTGTTGTCGTGCGTCTTTCCGTCCGTGGCGGGCGGTTTGACTCCGACTCGGGCATGGGCGGGCGGTATTTTGTGTGTTTTTCCGCCGCTGGCGGTTTTCGGTTCGAGGCATCATAATTGCTGGGTCGGTATTCAGAAGGTGTAGGCGGGCGCATTTTTGCCGCTTTCATGGGTGGCGGATTTTTTTACGCCCGGTATCGTAATGGGCCTTATAGTTTGTTAAAATATCGAATTTTTTAAATGTATTAAAAGTAATGTAAAATTAATAAAATAATAAATATAATTAACTGAAACATACTTAAAAATACTTAAATAACCTTAAAATTTATAAATAATTAATGTAAGTTATAAAAAAATAAACATACATTTTTATTTTTTAATACATATATATATTAACTTAATATTAATAAAAAATATTCAATATTTTTAGCTTAGGATAGCGGGAGGGTAAAATGTACTATTATCACTCCAGAGAGTGCAACAGTAAGGAAAGCGTTGGATAGCGTAGGGGTAAAAATTACTATTTCCACTCCAGAGAGTGCAACAGTAGGGAAAGCGTTGGATAGCGGGAGGGTAAAAATTACTATTCCCACTCCAGTGAGTGCAACAGTAGGGAAAGCGTTGGATAGCGGGAGTGTAAAAATTACTATTTCCACTCCAGTGAGTGCAACAGTAGGGAAAGCGTTGGAGAGCGGGAGGGTAAAAATTACTATTCCCACTCCAGTAAGTGCAACAGTAGGGAAAGCATTGGATAGCGTAGGGGTAAAAATTACTATTCCCACTCCAGAGAGTGCAACAGTAGGGAAAGCGTTGGATAGCGTAGGGGTAAAAATTACTATTCCGACTCCAGTGAGTGAAACAGTAGGGAAGCGTTGGATAGCGTAGGGGTAAAAATTACTATTCCCACTCCAGAGAGTGCAACAGTAAGGAAAGCGTTGGATAGCGTAGGGGTAAAAATTACTATTCCCACTCCAGTGACTGCAACAGTAGGGAAAGCGTTGGATAGCGTAGGGGTAAAATTACTATTCCCACTCCAGTGAGTGCAACAGTAGGGAAAGTAATGATTAAATATTTAAATAAAAATAAATTAATTAGCAATACCAATAAAAAATTAATTTAAATTAATTACCAATTACAAAATATTTAATAATTAATTAATTATAAATACCAATAAATAGTATTTATTAAAAATTAATTACCTATTAATAATTAATCAACAACCAATTAATTTTCAATACCAAAAATGTAATAAGTAATAAAAAAAATACCAATTAATAATTAATTAACAATAAATTAATCAATACACAAAAAGAATTTCAATAATTACTTAATTACAACTAAATTACTTCCCACCCTATTCCCCTATAAACCCACAACCCGCTCCGAATAATAAATTAATACAATTAACATAATTATCAATTAATCAATTAATAAAAATTAATTACCAATTAATAAAAATTAATTACCAATTAATAATTAATTAACAATAAATTAATTATCAATACTAATAAATAAAAATACATATTTTCTTAATTACAATTAAATTATTTCCCACCCTATTCCCCTATAAACCCACAACCCGCTACAGAACTAAAACGCAAAATTAAATTAAAAATAATTAATAATTCCTAAAAATTAATATTTAATTTACTGTAATTAAATTACTTCCCACCCTATTACCCTATAAACCCACAACCCGCTACGGAATTAAATTACGCAAAAATAATTTTACATAAATTTCGTAACTTTAAAAAATATTAAACATACATTACAAAAATAATATACATTTTTAACTCATATACTAACATACAAAACACTTACAAAAATTCGATATTATTAAAAATTCGATATTTTTTAATGCCTATATTATGTACTTCTATATTTTGAAAATCGATATTACTTACCTTCATTTCGACATTATTAACCACTATATTATGTCCATTCGATATTATGTCCATTCTATATTTTGAATTCGATATTCTGTCCATTCTATATATTTTTTTCGATATTATGTCTATTTACCACTCTTATCATATATCTCCCGGACAAGTTCCTTATGCTAAAATTCCATCTGTTGGGGATCGGCTGATTCCCAACATGGACCGCAGAGTTGCTTTGATCAGAGCCGCACACGAGGGCATGGCTTCTGCACATGCCGGGGTGTCTGCGACAGTCTCGATTTTACAGCAACGTTATTGGTGGCGTGGTTTATATAAACAAACCCGTAATTATGTGCTTTCTTGTGACATTTGTCAGCAAATCAACCCATCTACGGTCTCACGTCCACCACAAACACAACTATGTATTTCTAATCAACCATTTGGCTGTATATATCTTGATCACTGCGGTCCATTCTCTTCTGATACTATGTATAAATACATATTTGTTGCGGTTGATTCGTGCACTAGATTTCTTTAGGTTGGGCCACAACGCAGTGCTGACGCTCGAAATGTCATCAGGGATTTGCGTGTCTTTGTCGGGATGTTTGCCTGTGGCACCTTCCATTCAGACCAATGTCCAGCGTTCACCTCTAAGGCGTACAAGGATGCGATGAAGTCGATGGGGGTACTGGTGCAGTTTTCGTCTCCATACAGGCCTGAGGGCAATTCTATTGTGGAGCGAATGAACCGCGACTTAAAGCAATCTTTGACAGCTAGAGTCTTAGGTACTGGCAGGAACTGGCTGGCCCATTTGTATGAGGTTCAACGTGCACTTAATAATCTCCCTAGAAGATCTCTGGGTGGGCGGACCCCCAACGTACTGCTCTTTGGCATTAAAATGTTTGTGCCTGACCTTGATGGTCTAGACGTTGTGGCGGCTGCCACAACCTTTGACGTAGATAATCATTCTACTATGTTGCAGGACCTACAAAAGACCCGTGTCAGCTACGCAACTGAACATTTACCCTCTTCTAATGACACATCAATGCTGATTCCGGTTACCGGCTGGCTTCCTAAGATTGGAGATCTGGTACGAGAAAAGCTGGAGAACAAGAAAGAATTTGGTCCCTCTTATCGTGCACTGGTCCCGGTTCTTGGATTGAAGGGTACTCGTACAGTGATATTACCATCTTTACCTGGTCATAAAGACAACAGATATATTTCAGTGGACAATGTCAAGTTACACCGTCTGGCCGATTCTGAATAGTGTAACTCCTGCTATTTCCTGCAAAGCTATCACAATGAATCCGGTGCATTCGTCCACTTCAACTCATCCTCTTGTTACAGAGGGTGACATGGAAACTACTATTGACCTTTCACCTGTCCCCACACGTCCCTGTTCCACTGCAGAAGTCGAGTATACTTATCCTGCTGAAGACTCCCAGAGTGAAGTGCCGAACAGTCCAAGTCAACGTCAAACTGATACCGCCCTACCGCCTTTGATGGATATGGGTACAAGCGGTTATTTTGGGGACCGTCCGAGCTTCTCCAATGACTCTTCCTCCTCGTCTTCCACGTTGGCACTTCCACCGACAAAATTAAGTATTTTCAGCTCTTGGTTCAAAAAGACTTACTTGGTCGCACCCTGGACCTACATCTGGTTGGTACTTATCCTGATTTTCCTCTTCATGTCAATCGGATTTGTGACTGTATTTTTCTTACTTATTAATGGTCATTATTAGCCAGAACGCTCTGCTGTAAAATTGGTCGATGGAATTCTAGCCCCTCATACATCGTCCCATATAATGAAACGAGATCAAGCCCTTGTGAACATTTCAGCTTTCCCAGTTCCAGATGGCATCATTTGGGATAAAGTAGCATTCGAAATCCATGGTCCGACGGAAGTCCTCAACCTACCATACGTGTTTCGCGTTTCTTTGGGAGACGTGGTGACACCAGACATACATTCCGATGATTGGGATGTACAAGTAGTACATTCATTGTTTTCAGATTTAAAGTATTATGCTGCTTTTGATGCTGAAGATTTATATTTAAATTCTGCCAATTATGCTGATTTATTCTGTTATCAACATTATGGACATCATTACCTACATAAAACAAACACGTTACGTCCTGTTTTTAATTACACGCAGTGGGAACATTGCCCAACTCCTTTGCAGGGGGGTTCTAAAACACTTAGGGATAAGTTCACCTATTTCACAGATTATGACATGTCCAATCCTGAATCCCATTTCTTTAAATTACAGTTTTCGTCGCAATCTAAGTTTATCCTGACCCACACTAAATTGATCTATTCCAATTCCTTTAGATCTGAATTGGCCTTGCAGGGTTATGATCATTGGAGTGCTACCATTGATTTAAAAACAGTATGGGGCACTAAGGATTGGCAGGTTCAAGGAACTGAAGCTTTACATCGTGCCTGCCTAATACCTGCACAAATGTTATTTTTAAATGATACGTTATATCAAACTACTTGCATGGGCCTAGTCACTGCAAAAAATTTAAATAATCCGTCCATTCCATCTTTGGCGGAATATGATAATTGGCATACACACACAAATTATTCAATAGAGGTTTAACAAACTCTTTTTCGAAATGGCACTTTCAATGCTTCTGGTGTTGACCCTAACGGTTGGCTGCAGTGGCAAACCAGTTCAGATTCATGCCAACTGCGTTTTTATAATATAACGCCTAGTTTTACACAGGCCAGACCGGATCCACATTTTTCGCACTCACATTCAGTCACAACATATTCGGTGGGTAAATTGTGCCAACAATGGTTGGAACACTCAACGTTGTCCTCCGTTAAAAGACACTTGTCTCAATTGTTGAGTGACATTAATTTGTCTGATTTTCTTCTAGGTCCTAGGAACCCCAGAAAGAAAAGATTTTTCTGTGCTGCGTATAATGAAATATGGAAATTATCGCAGATGGAAGCAGCGTTTCGTCTGCGACAAATTGATGAAGCAAATTTGGAAAAAGTGCTTGCAGTGGTTGACAATAGCATTAATACACTGTCTTAACGCATTTATACCCTGGATAATATTGTTTCTTCTGTTAGTGATATTGTTCAGACTGATGTATCTATGTTATATCATGGTCAAAATCAATTACGATCCGTAATGCAGTTTGCATGGACGTTAAAAACTCTTAAAATGGGTAAAGTACCTTGGGATTATTTGAATGCTTCCGCTTTGTTTTTGCCATTTATTTTAACTGATAAACAACGGTTTATGTCCATGAAAGATGCCACATAGGCATTATTACACATTGAACAGTTAGAACATTTGCCGTTCTCTGTGGCGGAGACAGATTCAGCTGTGTGGTTAATACACTGGGTTATCTCTCTCCCTTTCTCGCTGTTTCAATTTAAATCTTGCATGAAACATTTCCCGATTGGCCACTTTGAACCCCTGGGTAGTACGTTTCTCCATGAGTTATGGTCCCTACCTTTCACTTATAGATGTCATCGTGATGATAAGGAAGTTTTCCTAACAGGGGAGGATTGCGATTCCACAGTGGGCCACTCCCTAGTTTGCAAACACGTTAAATTGCACGGCGCTTGTAATGTATCCGCACCTAATCTTGCCTGCTTTTTGAAAGGAAGTCCAGTCCCAGCGATAATTCCCGCTTTTACATTGCTTACTAATGTCAGTTATCTTATTTCGAATAACCACGACGCTGCGGTTTACGGGCAGGAATCCCGTATATAGTAACAGTTTCACAACGTGTTATTTGTTGTAGCAATGTGCTTTTTCCACCCCCGCATGAGAAAGTAGATATCTTCATTTGGCCTTCCATTCCGACTTTGAAAACAGATTTCAACAAATTAAGCAGGCTCAAAGCGCTATTGTTTCAACAAGAAGTGGCGCTCACTTCAGCTCGAGAGACCTTCGAATTGCAGGTGGCTAGAACTTCGAGTGAAATTCAGTCACTTCTGAACACGAATCTCCCACTTCATTTTGGGGAGCTAATACATCAAATATTTAATGCGTCTGACACCGAAGGCCTTGCTCATTTTTTAAAACTTGTGGGATCCGGCCTTGTAACTTCTTTTCAGACAATATTTGGAGTAATACCGGCCTTTATTCATTCTATTTTTTCCAGCGCCTTCGGAGGATTCCCATTAATACTGGCGCTAGCTGGTGGAATCCAGCTGCTCCTGTTCCTGCTGCACAATGGCTGCTCATCTTGTGGTACTGCACAGGCCAGGCCAATTGCAATTGTACCGTGATCGAATGCAACAAGATTTTGGATGCTTGCCATTAGCGACGCTTAGCGTGAGTTATGGATTAACTTTTTGCTTTGCCTACTTCACTTGCGTGCAACCTGTATTCTACTGTCAACGGTGCCCCTTCTATTGGGCCTTGGATTTATGCCTCTCCAATACGTCATCTCCTGTCCCGGATTTTAACCTGTTGGTGGGTCCCTTAGAGGCCCATGACCAGGCTTGTTCTGGGAATGGCCGTATGGCGCGTGCTGCTGTACTTGGAATGTTGGCTGAATGGGATATCTGTGCGTCTGCGCAGAACCTACTGCAACGGAGCTTTATTAAATATCACGCAAGTTGCCCGGATATGCTCTTGGAAGCATCGGATTACGAGGAGCACATTTTTTCCTTCGGCCTACTTGATTGGATGGCATCCCTCTTTGCTGCTAACGATAGGGATGACCTTTTGGAACGCATGGCATTGACAGGGTCACGTGCTTTCATGGATACGCCACCGCCATGTTAGTCACGTTTTTCGTGACAACGAAAACATTTTTACCAACTTAAAAATTATATATATATATTTTTTTTTTAATACTTTTTCCAATCTGGTTTTTCAAGCGTATTTGAACTCTGCTTACCCTTGAAATCTGTTCTGGTCCTTTGTCTATATACTATGACCTTACCAAGGGGAGAGTGTTATATGGCCATTAAGGTCATTGTCGACATTGCTAAGTTAGCTAGAGCACGGCTGCCATGATGCTGCTTTTGCGCACGTTACTGCTTGACTTTGTTGTGCAAGACTCTGTTTGTGCCTTTCACATGAGAACTGTCTGCTTTCTGCGTTCTCTGCCTGCTCTTGGGATTTAGTCTGAACACGATGTGCAAGGTCAATAAACAATGCTCCTTGTTATTCTGTTCTGGTCAGTTTCTACCATCTAGACAAAACATGCTAACACAGCTGCGCTGCTGAAAGCTCATGCTTTGATATTATGGTGATGCATGTTGTTCTGACACACACTTGGAGAGCGTCCTTTTCCAGGGAGAAGAGCTATGAGGTTCCTATGATGTAAAGCTTCCATCTAGGCACTAAGGTAGGGGGTCTGCTGACAAAGCCCAGAGATCGTCTTTTATATAATAAACATCACCTTACCAGGGGGAGGGTGGTTAGGCCTTATAGTCCTTTTTCCACTGTCTATATATAATGACTACCCCCTTCATATTCTATGGAATTGTAACAATGCTAATTGTTCTAGGTTTATGCATTTCGCTGCTGGTAGTGGCTCGTATACTGCATTATAGAGCACGATAGTTAAAATAAACTTTTTAAACTATAACAATGACTCTGACCATTCTTATTGTGGACAAGTACGAGTGAGCGAGCGAAAGGCTACCGCGATTCCTGAGAGAGTCGGGAGTGTTGTGTTCTGGGTTGTCTAATCATTTGTAGCTTCGTGATTTTGGAGGAGAAAGAATGAGACAATATAGCTAGTCGGTTTTGGGATTTTGGGTACTAAGGTGGTAGGTTGGTACACCCCTATACACCGAGGTCCTGTTTTCCAGCGCATAGTTCTGTGTAGGTGCAGAATCCCCGCAACAATAGGGTCCACGACCCACCCCGCAATGTTTGTTGCAGTACCACATGGCGGTGGTGTTGTCTGTGAACACCTGCACTACTCTTCCTTTCACAGAAGGAAGGAATGCCTTCAGTGCAAGACGAATCGCCCGGAGCTCTAGAATGTTGATGTGGAGCTTGGACTTTGCTGGAGACCAGAGGCCCCTGATCTCCGCCTCTCCCATGTGGCCGCCCCATCCCAGGAGTGACGCATCCGTCACCTGTGAACTCTGGTTGAGGAAGGGAAAGGGATCTGCCGCTGACCCAATCTTGGATCGTTAGCCATCACTGCAACTGACTCGCAGTCCCCTCCGAGATCTGGACGACATCGGAAAGACTGCCCTGATGCTGAGCCCACTGGAATTTCAGGCCCCACTGCAGAGCCCGCATATGTCAACTGGCATGATCTACCAGCAGGATGCAGGAGGCCATGAGGCCATGAGGCCCAGCAGTCTCAGAGTCATTCTCACCGAAATCCGGGATAGAGGCTGAAACATCGGTATCAGAGCCCGAATATCCCGGACTCGCTGCTCGGGGGGATAAGCCTGAAACTGCACTGTATCCAGAACTGCTCTGATGAAAAGGAGTTTCTGGGAGGGAATCAGGTGCGACTTCGCCACGTTGATGGTGAACCCCAGCGAATGCAGGAGGTCCGCCGTAGCCTGGAGATGGGAGACGATAGCCTGGGGCGAGCCCGCCTTCAACAGCCAGTCGTTGAGATAGGGGAAGACTGGAACCCCTGATATGCGCAGATGAGCTGAGACCACCGCCATCACTTTCGTGAACACTGGAGGGGCGCTGGTAAGGCCAAAGGGGAGCACGGTAAACTGAAAATGCTCGTGGGATACCGTGAACCGTAGATAACACCGGTGGGCAGGCAAGACGGGGATGTGAAAATAAGCGTCCTGCAAGTCCAATGCTACCATCCAGTCTCCAGGGTCGAGGGAAGACAGGATCTGAGCCAAGGTTAATATTTTGAACTTCTCCTTCCAGAGGAAGCGGTTGACGTCCCTGAGGTCTAAGATAGGATGCAGGCCTTTGTCCTTCTTGGGTACCAGGAAGTAGTGGGAGTAGCAACCACGACCTACTTCTGGCACAGGGACTCATTCGATAGCTCCCTTGTCTAAGAGAGCCGTAACTTCCTTGCAGAGGAGGGCCAAGTGATCCTCTGACATGTGATGGAGGGTTGGTGGCATGGAAGGAGGGGTAGTCTCGAAGGGGAGGGAGTAGCCCCTTTGGACTATCTGCAAAACCCACCTGTCCGACGTGATGTTGTGCCCGTGGGGAAGGTGATGGAGGATCCTGCCGCCCACTGGCAACTGGTGGCCCTGAAAAGTTGGACTAGGGAGGTTTGGAGACTGCTGCAGGAGGGCATTGGTTGACTGGCCCACTCGCTGGCCCCCAGACGCGCAATGCTGGGTCCCACATCCCCAACCACGCATAGGCTGGGTAGCTTGCGCGGCCCTGTACTTCTGGGTGAAACGTGGTGGGGCACCCCTTTCGTAGCCATAAAAGGGGCGAAAGGCAGACTGCATGGGGTGAGAAGTTGCTGCGAGGCCCAAGGATCTGGCCGTGGCGCTAGAGTCCTTGAAGCGCTCGAGCCCGTTGTCTGTCTTGTCAACAAACAGGCGACGGCCACCAAAGGGCATGTCCAGAAGTGAGGATTGGACATCCCCAGAGAAGCCAGACGTTCTCAGCCAAGCGTAGCACCTCAGGGCTACAGACCTTGGAAACCGTCCTACCCAGCGAGTCGGCGGTATCCAGCCCACACCGAACTTAGCTGCATCTCGACCCTCAGCAACAGGTGGGTGAGCATGGCCCGGGCCTCCTCTGGGCACTGTGGCAGCACTTGTGTGACCGTATCCCACACTGCATGTATATAGCGGCCCAAGAGACATGCAGTGTTCACCGACCGCAGTCCTAAGCTGGCAGAAGAAAACATTTTCCCAAGATGGTCCAGCTTCTTGGATTCCCTATCTGGGGGAGCAGTAGGGAATTAGGCTTTTGAGGATGAGGCTTGGACCACCAAGCTCTCAGGGGCAGGGTGTTGGGAGAGGAAAGGTGGGTCACCCAGGGCCGGGCGGTGGCGTCAGGCAATCATCCTGTCCACAGGAGCCCCTGTGCTGGGCTTAGACCAAGTGCCCAGAAGGATGTCAGTGAAAGCCTCATTAAAAGGCAGCAGGGGCTCCGAAGAGGCTGCTGCCGGCTGAAGAAACCTCAGTCAGAAGGTTAGTCCTGACAGCCACCGTAGGAAGCTCGAGGCCCAAGGCCTCAGCTGCCCTATGTAACACCACAGCGTAAGAAGCTCCCTCCTCCGTAGCCACGGTAGGGGGAGAAAGCATACCAAGGTCTGGGGAGATATCCAGACCACTGGCAGAACCCAACTCCTCTCGCCAGTCTGGCTCCTCAAGTTGACCTGCTAGAGGGTCAACAGACCCCTCCCAGTCCTCCTCACCCTCCTCTGGCTGCCACTCAGGGCGGTAGGGAACGCCAGGGATGAACAACGGTACAAAGTACCCTCCGGCGCTGGTACCGACGTTGGTCGATGTCGGTCTGGCGCCGTGTCCAAATCGGGGGTGAGGCTTGGGTCGACGGCGGTTGAGGGTGCAAGCAACGTCGGGGGCGTCATCACTGGAATCGGTGCTGGGGAATGTACTGTGAGGTCGACCGGCATTGATCCGGATCCAGGCCTGGATCCTTGGGGGCCCTGCAGCAACAAGGCCGGAGCCGCTGGCATCGAAGGCCCAGGGCCCCCAGCTGAATCCGTGGGGCCAGAAAGCGGAGTCGGGCTGCCCAAAGATGCTGTGCAGTGCCTCGTAAAATGTACGAAGCTGGGCAACGGACGCTCCGGCTCTGGGAAAAGGAGGGAAGCGCGGAGCCGTCCCAGCAGACTCCGAGGAAGGAGCCGGAGAGCGACGGCGCTCCGGGTCCCGTGTGGTGTCAGCCGACGGACGGGGAGAAGGCGAAGAGCGACAATGCTTCTTTGCCTTTTTCTTGTGCTTCGACTTACCCGAGGAGTGCGAAGACTTTGAGGACAAATAGTGGTGGCTTCGCGACCGGTCCCGCGACCTTCCCCTCGACCGGGACCTCGAACGGCGCAAAAGCTTTCGGGACCACTCCTGCAAAGACTTCGGGTTCAGGGCCCGGCAGTCGCAGCACGACTTCGGGTCGTGGTCGCGCTCCAGGCACCAGTGACACACGAGGTGCGGATCGGTGACCGACATCAACTTGTGACAGGAGTCACAGGGCTTGAAACCGGGCCGATGGCTGGACATCCCTCGTGTACCAGGAGTCGAAGACTCAAAAAGATGGCGACAAAAGTCGAAAAATGGTTAGTCAAAAAGTGACTAAGGGGCACGCTCTCTCCAGATCTGCGCTGGCTGACGCGGAAAAAGAAAGAACTAACGTCAGCACGCAGGGGCGTCGTCCAAGTAGACACCGCGATGTCATCCCGGTGACCACGGGGAGTTGACCAACGCCACCTACTGACGCACAGGGGTACTTCTACGAAATATTTTCTCCAGATTCAGTCTGACGCCTGGGGATAATTCTAAGGTAAGGAATCTATAACTACGGTCTCTTTCAGATTGATAATTACAAACACTACTCCTACATAAAAACCCACAGTTCCCACCCTCCTCGTGAGCATTCTAACATTATAGAGAATGTATAATCTAGCAAGCACTCTAAGGCGACAAGAAAGAGCTAAGCAAAGCAATACACAATTTCTTTCATTTATTCATTTATTTGCAGTTTTATATAGCATGGACTAGACATAATGGACGTGCCTTACAATAGAACATTTCTATTCATGACAAATTCGTTTTATTTTATTTCGAGTTACTTAAATGTTGCAGATGGTTCATGTTTTAAGTAACAATCAGTTTTCTCAGACCCTCTGCAGATGATATGCAAGAAAGCCCGCAATTAAGAAAGACACTCTGGTCACATGAGATTTTGTGCATTAACAATCTGCTATTGGTTGCTTTCTAGTGCATGCTAGACTTTGGGTTTAGAAATAGACAGCCCTCTAATGTGATGAGCAGGGGTTTGATTTTTGGTCTCGTCCATGTTATTTAAGAACCAGTTCCACTTAATTTCAGCCACATTCACTTACAATCAATGATGCCAGGCAGTGGGTGATTCAGGAAGATATTTTATAGAATCTCGTCCCATGTTACGTAGCTCCAGTTCATCTCAAAGACAGCAGGAGCAAAAATACAGCCAGAGGTGAAAAGCAGTGAAATTGAGGTCATTGTAAGTGGTGTGCCAAAAGAGAGGTGCTAACTGTGGAATGCACTAAAAGCATAGATCAAGCAGTGGTTCTAGCTGTGCCAAGACACTCAGACCCCATTCAGGGGAGCACAGGATAGACAGGGTTCCCATGGCCCCAAACATAGTGGATGAAGTCATTTGTCAGTGGTATTCAGGGGGGCGTCCTAATATGGCTCTGCAAAGTGGCCAAGTACAACCCTTTTCGCACTTGACTCCTAGAGTACCAAGGATGAACAGTCACAGGCTTCTCGGAGAGGTAGTGTGGGGTGCAAGAGCTCAGAGCTCAACAATCATCCAAAAGACAAGATACCAATGTCCATCCCAGGGCTTGACTTTAAAAAAAACTGTGACTTTTTCAAACAACAGAACTAAATGCCACACAATTCAATTTACGGTAAGCAAATACAGCATTCTAACAGTGATTTTGTTCTACTGAAGGCACTGCATCCTTCTGCTCCAGTATCCTTTCCTCACTTGGGTAGCTCGAGAAACTACAATTCCCCGTATCTAGTGGAAGAGGCAAGAATTAGGCAGAGGTGCAGATTCTTACTGTTATCCCTATGGAGCTTAAAGCACACCTCAGACACATGTTCTTACCCTTGATTTACTTTGGGCAGAAAGTTTTAAGTTTCCGTGCTCAACTCCATTGGTGTGCATCTTAGTCCTTTTATGCACAGAGGTGAGGTGTCTTCTTGCTCTTCTGGCATTTGTGATGGCAGCACTAGTTCCCGGTCCACAGTGATTGACAACCACGCTTGATTTTGTGTTGTCTTTGGGGCAGTTCTCAAATAGGAACTGTCCAGAGAGACCGAGGGGACCAGTAACAATATGGGTTGCTCCTGTCTTTACTTTCCGATACCATCTACTTTCTATGGGTGCTCCAGGGACAAGCTAGGATTCTCCTCTTTGACAGTCTCCCCTATCGCAGGACCAGGCACACTCCTTCACTCCCTCTGCAGGCAAGCAGGGTTCTAGGCACCATGCAGACCCTCAACTCCTCCAGCACAAAATGCAGAATTCAGGTGTTGTCCCCTCATCTCTAGGAGACGTGAAAGGCAGATACAAGCAGCTCTTTGAGTACTCTGAAGAATACTCCCTTCTTTGGTCAAGGAAACGTGGGAATGGAACAAAGTAGAATGGTTTGGATCCCAGTTTTATCCACATTTTCCAGACATGGGATACAGATCTACTGCCTCAAACTTTAGAGATGGTTCAGGTTGGTTTTCTTTGCAAGTTTCCTTCTCAGGCTGCTCTCCAGGCAGAGCCTTTATGTCAAGTGATGATGGCACTGGTGCTGTCTTCATCCAGTAACATCCACCAGATGGACACAATGAAGAGTGATTTTTCTGCACCTGGCCATCATAAGCCTTTCAAAAGTAGTAATTAGGAACAGACAAGAGAGCAGGCCAAGCCTAGAAACTTGCTCACCTTTGAACAACAGAAACTGCTGACTCACCATCCACCTCTTCCATCTACCAAATGGCAATGAGGAGGAAGAACTAATCAGCAATCCCTTGCTAACAAAGTCTCCATTAAATGTTTACTCACTCAGTGTCTGCACTCCACCCTCCAGCCACACGAATGCAGGAAATACACTTTCATCGTCTAGGGAAGCTGTCCTTATCCCTCATCTTGTGCATGCTGTGTCAGTGTATTCAAAATGGAAACCACTGGCTTCAGTACTCGGACTCATAGACATAGACTCTTACGATCACACATGTACTACATGCATACCATAAACAGACCCTCTTGACATACACACAGGAAGTAAGTGTAAGGTTATGTGGTAAGCATAACAGTGGAAGTTTATATAAGAGGGGGGTCAATGGATCACACTCTCATTGGGCCAGATAAAGATGTCTGCTCATATCAAGTATTCACAAAACATGTTGCTGCCTCCACCGCTTTCTGTGCTACACCCAGGTCATGAACAGAGAGTACTCAGTAAACTACGAAGGCATGTTTGGCATGCCAGTACAGGCCACAAGACAGGTCCTGGATCTCACATTGTCAGGAACATGCCATGACCACTACGAAACTCTAGATTAGTGTGATGCCAAGGCCAAAATGAAAGCCAAGATAACAGATTCACGCACAGGCATTTAGGCCATGGGAGCAGGTCCATATACTATGCAGGGAACATTTCTGTCCCTAAAAGTCCCCTTTGCAGAGCTGGTGAAGGATGCACTGGGTATTTTAGTAGAGACTTGGGGCAGGAGGACATCAGACGTGTCTTTGCTGTTGAGAAGATCCATGCAAGAGATCCTCCCCTCCACCATCTTGCAGAGTAATTTATAAATAATAATAATGTCTAGATGTGATTGCCTGTGGCCATTAATGTATGTCTGTAAACAAACCTTTCATATCAAAATGAACGTTTCCCTTAAGACTCTCAGAATGTCTGTCGTCCGTGTAGTGGTTGAGTAACGTAAATGTTTTAGGGGCTACATAAATTTCACACACAACAGCGTAAACATAGTAAAAAATAGTTACCTTGCGCTTCAACATTTCTGGATGGAAAACATACAGTAACATTTTCTGAAGCACTTTCACCCTGCCAACGTATTCATTTATGAGGTTGTGCCTCGTCCCATATTAGCACAACAAAGAGGGCCCAAACGTTCTTCTACATCTGAATCTCTCCCTGTCTGTATCACATTAACAGTGGATATATTCCTGCATGTTAACAATTCATTTTTGTGGAAAGGGAAAATGCAGAATCCTTGTACCTTTCATACAGATGAATACAAAAAGAAATTAGCTTTGGCTGAGATTAATCCAAGCAGTCCATCCATCACTTTTTGTAAGCTTTATTGCGTCACCCTGAGTGGGAAGGGTATACCCAGATGGGGGTCCCTTGCACACTGTGCCACTGGAAGCAAGCTATACCTGGCTGATGAGCCCTAAATAGGGTGAAACTGTCCTGGGTTGCTTGTCTTCCAGTTCGGAGAGGTCCTGGCCTATCAGTTTGGACTGGACTGATTTGCATATGGCTGGGTCCAAACCGTGACTGCATGGTGTGCAAGATAACAATGGACTGGAATGCAGACAGAATAATTATCAGTGGCTGAGATTAATTCAAGCAATCCATTCATCACTTTTTTGTATACTTTAGTGTGCTTTTCATACTGTCACGCATCAGTTACAATGTCACATGACCATTTGCAGCTGAGCCTTTGTGAATTTGTCCTCCTAAAAATCCGTTCCTTTTGTACATATATTCTTCTCTGCATTCCGATCCTCCACGTGCCTCTCTCCGCCTCCGTTCCTTTGTCCGTTTTGGCAACTACACTGTGGAATGAACTTGATGAACTTCTTGTCCACATTAGGAGCACATTTCCTGTATTCAGGGCTAAAACATGTCCAAAGATCCATGTCCTTGCATTGGCTCATGCAAACTTGATTCCTATTGAAAGCTTTTTTTATTGTTGCAGCTTCTTTATTCAGGGACGCCTTTTATCTCTTATATGCAGTACTTTGGTTAAAAGCACTATGGTAAATAAATATAAATACAAATAGTGCACTTCCGTAATCAGAAATTCACCACTTGAAATGCCTCACATGCAAATTGTTATTATATTAATGAGCTTCTGACCCTTGCTGTTAATGGACAAGACCTTAGAGAAGGCATATAAACATAGAGGTACTAGGAGTATTTCTCATTACTTGCAATTTGAGAGTCTAAAACATTAACCACTAGGCCACAAGTAACTCCATTCTATTCTTGCCACTGCCTGGAAATAGCTGTTTTGTATGTGTGCCATGTCCCAAAAATTGAAAACAAGGAGGCATATTTACAAAAAAATGCTGGAGCGCAGTGTTACGCCAAAATTGGTAACACCTTGCTCTGACATTTTTAAAACGCAGGGATGAGTCGTATTTAAAAAAATACAACGCATCCCTGTGTTTCCCCTAGCGCTGGTTCTGATAAAGCTGCCTAGCACCACCACAGGCACCCTTGGGCCATGTTGCAAGGATGCCTTCGCTGAAGGATCGCTTGTTTATGTGCAGGAAGGGACACCTTACTGCACATTAACAATCTAAAAAGGCGATTTGTTCTTTCTATGTGTGCTGCAGCACACATGGAAAGAGCAAAAAATGAGGAGAAACATATATCCAGTCTAAGACCAGATATTCCCTGGTCTTAGTTTTTGGCGCTGCCCCAGCCTTGTAAATAGGGGGCAGAGTCAAAAGCAAAACCATGGCAACACCCACTGCACACCCCTTTCATGCTAAGCTAAGTGTGAAAAGAGACCTTATTTACAAGGTGGCGTTAGGTGGCTTAATGCCGCTTTGTAAATAAGGATAAGGGGATATCACCACAAGAACGTCACTAAAAGTGATGTTCTTGTGGCGATATCCCTTTGTAAATATACCACAAGGTATCCCTCTCTCTCTCTTTCTCTATCTTTCTCTCTCTACTTCTGTCCCTCCCCCCAACATATTCTGTAAATTATGTAAAAGATCTCTCTCTCTTTCTGTCTCTCTCCATCCCTATGTCCATCCCTCCATTATATTCTGTAAATAATGCAGCTGTTAGGGTACTCTTCCCTCTGGCAGCATGTTTGACCCAACACTATAAAGAGTTACTTGTGGTCTAGCGGGTAAGTTCTCTGACTCTCACTCCTCAGGTTAATGGTTAAACTCCTGGTCTTATCATGTCCCTGTGTCATCTCTGACTTCTGGTTCATTAGGAAGTGCTCCAGTCAAGAAACATGACAGCTATATTTTATTTATTGAATGTTGGATCTTTTTTTATAGAACCAGACCACAGCGCTGACACATGAAAATGGAGACATCATAAGTTGAACCTTTAACCTGCAGATTGAGAGTCTAAGAACACAACCACTATGTTACAAGGGACCCACTTGGCCACAGGTGAATATTTAATGTATGGGATAAAAACATAAATATAACGTTTGACTCAAAAGTCAATATTGGCCATAGGTGACTGCACACTGAAAGCTATATCATTTACAGAATAAAATGGAGGGACAGAGGGGAGAGAAAGATTGAGTGCATGGTGTCCACAAAAAAGCAATATTTTCAGACAGAGTGCTAAGAGCAATATTTGCCCAATAGTAAATATGGCAGTCACCTTTTCACCTTTTACTTATTCATTATGCACTGGAAGTCTGTAATGAATCAGATGTTATAGCTGACATATGACCCTGGAGACATCATAAGTCGATCCCTTATTGTAATGACAAAGTTGCTCGCACAGAAAAGGCCTTATTTCGCATGGACCTCTTCCCTTTTAAATGATGGAATTTCAAGTAATGCTCTCTGAGAATAATGGCTTTGGTTGGGCACAAGGCATGTCCCACTGACCTGCTAATGGACACTCTGTGATGATGGGGGTGTTGTATGTCATGGCTGTCTAAAGATAAAGAGGGGTCCATTTCATGTCAATGTATGGGGCCCCCTACTAATTTCTGAGACTAGGTTTCATTGGAGACTTTCTCTTTGCAAATACCAATGCCATAAAATAACGTTAAAACAAATAAAGACAGAAAAATACAAAATAAAAATATTCTTAATTACTAGCACAACATGAGCACCTGTTGTGGATGGAGGACAAAGTATAATCTGAATGCTGCCAGCATGCCTGTGTTGGGGCTACAGTCTTCAGGTACGCTCCAACACTAGTTGGGTCCCACTCGAAGCTTGAACCCATTCCAGGGTGAAAGGGACAAAATGCCCTGGTTAATTCATGGGGTGAGTAATACAGGGGTAGTGAGGTGAGAGAACTTACCCCCTACCAAATGGGGATCAGAGTGCGAAGTTCCCTTCCACACAGCCGGTCAGCATGACTGTGGCTCCTGATTGGCTGCTGGAGAGATGGGGGTTGTCTACCATGTTTATTGTACACAATGACTTACCTCACCCATGTGAGTTAACCAAGCTCCCCTTGATAAAACAGTAAGGGCCAGATTTACTAAGGGCTTGTGTTGCCCATGTGTCACGCAAGGTTGTGCAAGGCAATTCAAGCCTTTAACTGGGATTTACTAAGCCACGCAAAGCCACTCTGCGTGGCTCTGCAGGGTTTAGTAACTGTGAGTAAAGTTAAGGCAATGCGTATCGCTGCCTTGCGTTACCTTTCAGCTGGAGGCGTTCCATGGGTGAGGTGTGGGCATTCCCATGCATCTGCCCATATATTTTGGAGCATTCCCAGATTTACAAAGAGTTGTAAATCTGGGCATGTGTCAAAATGGTAGATCTCCCAGATCCAGGTGTAACAAGGAGAAAAATCTTTATTTCTCTTTGTTACTTCCTTTTTCTGTGTGTTGCATTCTGCATCACACATAGAAAAAGGGAAATTCCTTTAACCTTCCTGCACAGAAACAATCCGGCTCGTAACGCAGGCACTCCTGCACCATGGTGTAAAGGTGCCTGCGTTAGCGCTAACCAGCACACAGCGCACCAGCGCTAGGCTGCAACAGAAATGCACCATATCTTGTACATATGGTGCATTTCTGATGTCTCCCTTTCACACAATGCAGCAGGGTGCCTTGCTGCGCTGCATTGCGTAAAATAATAAAAAATATGCCCCTAAGAAAGGGATAATTTAGGCCCACTAGTGCAGATGACTGCACAATAGCATGAGTATCTTGGAGTTCACTGCTGAATTTATGTGCATTGTAAAGACCCGCACGTGCTTTTTCAAACATCTTGACCCTACATGACGTTTTAATTATTCTCTGGCCATTTTTTCAAGTTGAAAGATTGTGATCCTGAGGTGCGCAAACCGACTGTGACAATAAAGCCAGTCAGTGAAGAAGAAAACGTCGAGACCTAGTCGTTTCCAGGATGAGTTTTTGTTACTACTGTACGCGCCCTGTCTTGTGCCACAGACATAAACTGCCTGACAGGAGCTGACTACTACACGCTCGAAGCCTCACTCCCCCTCTGTTCGTGGAGCTAATCTCACCATTACGACAGGTGCTTCAGGTAATTACATACATAAATATAATATCTGGCGAATATTTAATGTAATCAATGCATCAGGGATATGAAAATCAATCCCTCCTCGTAGACTATGGCTGACTGAGTCACATATTAACAGCATTAGGTTTGCAAGATGACAATCGATCGCCTGCAAGGTTTTCAGACATATTTTTTTAAGTGTCTTATCACAAACGCTGTTGTGCAGCAATCAGATTAGTTAGCTACACCTGTTTGAAAAAACACAAAACTCCGATACCAGGGAGACATGACTGATGGTTATTGGTGTAGCAAAATGATCTATTTTTTTCTTTAATGTTTTTATTGAAATTGGCTGTAGCCTTCAAGACATCGATATCAGAAGGCATCCTTTTATATCTGGCAAAGTGAAGAGATGTATTGTCAAAGAAGAGGGGACTGGGGGAGCTTATAGGTCCAGCATTCGAGCCCCTAGTACATATCAAATAATATCAATAAGGTATGCAGTTCCTTTAAGATAAAGAGAGCGAATTAACAGATAGGACGGTGTGTATATCCAAAGGATAGAACAGGAGTCTGCTCCTTTCAGAACTAGGGCCCTCACACACCCGAATGGGTGTCATGCTTCATCATCGGGCTTGCTCCTCATCGGACCGGCGCTGCAATGCCTGACGGGCACCCTTCAAGGTGCTCTTTAACGGAGATCTTTTTGTTCCCAAGCCGTAATGTGAAGTGCAGGTGTAGGGATGTGAGGTGTAGATGGGTGTGTTTGGTGTGTAAAGTGGGTAAAAATAATTTAAAATAGACTAGGTAGTACTCGGAGGCAATTTTAATAAGTGAGTCTACTTGTCTAATTAAAAACAAAAATATCGACCCACCGACATAATGTTCTGTGGTTGCTTCTACAAAGAGGTCAACTTGTTTCTTGCCTGGTATGTCCCAAAAGTGATCAATTAGCAATTCATCAGGACCATAAATCAGGTTATCATGTTCACAGTGGTTGGAATCCTAGTTAGTGTTGTGAGTAGACCAAGCACTTGAAAAACCTAAATGTGGAGTACTTTGTAAAAATCCCGACCCATCTGGGGTGGGTTACAAACTTCATCAAGTTATGGCAGAGGCAAGCTAAATGTTAGCGTCGGTGTGGATGCAGCTGTGCAGCTGTACGACCTACCCTCGCTCTACTAGCAGGATACCATCAGCTGTCGCTGGCTTCGGAGTCCCGAGCCATCACTACTTTCTCCCCACATGTGGGTCTAAGGAGATACAAACACCTCAGTTTTTGGGTGTCCAGTGTGGCTGAAGTGCTTCAGGACACTATCAGGGGCGTGTTGGCTGGTCTTGAGGGGGTCATTAATGTCAGCAATGACATCCTAGTGCATGCCCCAAACATCGAACAACATTGTGACAGGTTGAAGACCATGTTTAAATGATTACAGGACAGCCAACTCACTTTACACCAGGAAAAGTGTGCTTTTGTTCAACAAGACATTGCCTTCTTTGGGTACCGGTTCTCTGAACACGGGGTCATGCCTGATCCCGTGAAGGTTCTGGACAATCAGTCAGCCCAAGCTCCAACCAGCATTACAGGAGCCAGCAGCTTCCTGGGATGATCACATACTGTGGGTGATTTATCCAAAACTTGACCACACTCACAGCCCCTCTCTAGGAACTGACCAAAACAAATGCAGTTTGGAGATGGGGACCTGCTCAGGAGGAAGCGTTCCAAGCAGCAAAACAAGGCATGTCAGCACAGACGACGCTGCCTTACTTTGACCCTTGACATGAATCAGAGTTGTCCATGGATGCCAGCCCTATTGGCCTGGGGGCCGTACTCTTGCAAAGACAGGACGATGGTGAATGGGCCCTGGTGGCATATGTCAGTTGAGCTCTCACAGTTACAGAACAGCGCTACTCTCATATCGAGAAGGAAGCCATTGCGGTCTACTGGCGGTGTCACCATTTTCCCCTTTATCTCTAAGGCCAACCATTCACAGTGCACACAGACCACAAACCATTGATCCTGCTATTCACAGGATCCTCTTCAAAACCACCTCCTAGGATTGAGAAATGAATGCTTCAATTACAGGAATACTGTTTCACCATAGCGTATTGTCTAGGATCTCTAAACCCAGCTGACTACCTCTCGAGGCATGTGAGGCCAGCCACTGTCGGTTAAGAGACAGAGGCTGAAGAGGTGGAAGATTGCGCGCAGTTAGTGGTAGAGCGGACAAGCTGCTGCCAGTCTCACTGGATGACATTATCATCACTACCTGATCAGTGGTTTACAGAAACGAGTGCACCCTCCATCACAATGCCTCACGTCGAACAGATGATGCTTGTTTGACATTGTCGTTATCATATAACGTCTGGCATGAACTTGCCATGTCTCCTGAAGAGTGTCTATGGAGAGGCCCTCTGCTCGTTATTCCAGCATCACTGCAGAAACAGGTGGTTGATTTAGCCAACTCAGCACATCAGGGAGTGGTAAAGACCAAGTCCATGATTCAGTGCAAAGTCTGGACCCCCGGTTTAGATGACTGGGTAGGACGCACTGTGAGACAATGTTCAATGTCCCAAGTTGCTGGTTTGGCAAATTCGCCAGCACCTTTGATCACTGAAACCATTCCCCCTATTCCCTGGCAGAGAGCAAGTGCCGACTTCTGCAGCCTGCTCGATGACTGGCACATGATGGTGATAATAGATGATTTTTCCAAATACCTGAAAGTAGAGATCTTAGAGTCTATGAATACCGGCCAGACCATGGACTGTTGAAGTAACTCAGAATGGATAACGGTCCTCCCTTCTCTAGTCAGGAATTTGCAGAGTACCTTGCTTCTTGAGGTATTCTCCATAGGAAAATCATGCCCGCTGGCCGCAGGCTAATGATGAGGCAGAACATTTCATGCGTACTTTAATAAAGTCCTGAGAATTGCACTAGCTAATGGTCAGAACATGGATTGCTCACTGTATGCCTTCCTTCGTGAGTACCGTTTCACTCCACACACTACCACCGGAGTGTCATCTAGCACATTGTGCATGAATCAGATGGTAGGTGACACCATCCCCCATATGGTGGAAACATCGACGGTCAGAGAAAAGGCTGCAGAGGCTTTGCAGAAACGCAATGCATGAAATGACAGCATATCAAAGAAGCGAAGGGCCAAACTGCGGCATTTCCATATTGGTGACTTGGTACTTGTAAAAAATCGATGGCCGGGAAGTAAATTCTTGCTGCCTTTTGAAGTTTAACCATGGAAAGTAAGTGCTGTTAAAGGAACTATGATCACTGCCCAAAAGCAAGGTGAGAGAATAACAAGGAATGTATCTCTTTTCAAACTGTACCAACAGCAAGATTCAGTGTCAGTGAGAGGTGGTAGTGCGCCCCCTGTGACTGATTCCGTGGAGGATGCTGATATCATGGCAAGTTTGCATAATGGCAGTTATTCCTCCCCTTTGTCACCATCGAGGGGTCTTGAGAGTCACGACCAGTCAACTGAGTCCCCACAAAATGATTGGAGGGATACCAGCCGTGCATATCTGAGTGTGGGCAAAGGGGAAGGTAGTGAACCTTGTCCCGGTCAGCAAGGCATTGGGAGATATGACATATTCCCAGGTCAGCGCCATCAAAGAAGCTGAAGGATTTCCTGCGTTAAGCTGACTACAGTCTTCCTCTAATTCTTCAATGTATTACTTACTAGAAAATGTTTTCCTGTTTATCTTTCTCAGGTGATAAGGATGTAGTATTGTGATGATACAGTTTATACATGATGTTTGAAAATGTATAATTGCTATGCCCGCTAGAGCATATTTTTCGAGTTTGTTTTTTTCATAAGTCCTACGTTTTGTTTTGTTTGAATAAACTATGAATGTTATGTTGGGATGTGGACTGTCCCATCTCCCAGGAACGAGACGGGGAGAAAAGTAAAGTAACCCGTCACGCATGGCCCAAGTGGTATTGGCCATGACGTAACAGGGTGGTAAATAAAAGGACCCGAGGGCCGGACCTCGTGGTCATTTGTGGCATACATATATGCGCATGGCCATTTTGCTTTTATGCATGCTGAAGTGCAGTCACCAATGCAACAGTGAGGATGAACAACTAAACATTTAACCAACAGACATAATAATTCAATCTTAATCCCACTGTACAGGGTAATCCATCTGATCATGATTCTCCTGTAGGTGCTACAACTCCCTCTTCTTTCTGTCAGCAGAAGGAGGCATGCTGCTCCTGTAGCAAGGGGGGGCTAGACACAGCCTAAGGTTCACCATGCAGCAAGACAACTGTAGCCAGCATGGTAATTGTAGACAAACACAGGCCAGAGCATGAATCACACTGCAAGGTATTAGTAGCCCAACATGGGCCGCTGCTTTTCTCACTGGGAACTGTAGCATCTTCTCCAGCCTGGATACCTGTCAATGACTACACCACAAACGGAGCTTAGTATTACACGTCTTTAGTCGTCTGCATGTAATTGCGAACTCAACATTCTAAAACAGCCTTCATTGAATTCCACTTTAACACTTATGTCACAGCTGTACGGAGCGCAAAAGGAGTCAAAAGGGTTCCATCCTTTCTGTCTCGCAAGACACTACAGGAACCACAAAGTGATACCCAGAGACTCAGTTAAGCAGGGATCATTGCTGGCTTTTACTATCTCAAGTAGTCTGTTCTCTATGTTCTCCTCAAGCCAGGGAACAATCAGCAGCCCCTTACTAACAAAACCTTCATGGAATTTCTAATGATAGACCTGTCTCCATTCTTTCACTTTAGTATCTGGATCTCCTCCCTCCAGACGTAGGAATGCAAACAATACACTTCCACTGATGGGGGAGGTGTCCTTATGCTCCATCTTGCACCACGCCAAAACAAAGGCACCCAAAATGGATCCCTCTGCTTTACAGCCCTTCTCAGACTGATACACACACATAGTCTTACTACCATACACGTAATGCATACGTACTATACATAGAAATGCAATTGACATACACACAAGATTTCAATGGAAGTTTCTCGGTTTCATATATCAGTGGAACTTTGCACAAATGGAGCAACACCCCACACCCTAACAGACACAGATAAAAAGTTCTGATCACTATAAGGTCACAAATCCCATTACACTATTACACTGCCACCACAACTTTACGTGCTGAACCCAGGACAGGGACAATAGTAGTCTGTCCACTATGAGGGTATGCTTGTTGTGCCCTTGAGGTCACAGGACAGGTCTTGGACCTTGCATTGTCGGGGACAGTCCAATGCCTCTGCACATTCCAGGTTAGCAGGACAAAAGAGCCAAAAATAAAAATCAGGATGCTAGATAAACCCACAATCAGTCACTCAGAGCAGGGGCACATGTAAGATCTCCAATGAGTGGATATTCCTATCCCAACAGTGTGTGAAGTGCCAGTGAAGCTTTGGGAATAGTGCATGCTTTTCTGAATTTGGTGGGTCCTAGATGAATGAGGAATAGATGGGCTACAGAGGCCTGCCTTACTCAGCATGGGTTGGTGGCAGCTATGTTGGCAGTTGTGCTGGTCAGTCCTTGGAGGCAAGTGGGAGTGGAAGAAGGATCGAGTTGTCATCTGGAGTTGGTGCTCTGGTGCTGTGGTCCTCTGGGTTGGGAGTGTAACAGAAAAGAAAGAGCTCAGTGAGCACTTTGTGGTTCTGTATCGGAAGATTGGGCCACCCTCTGCTCAGGCTTCTGGAATTGGACTGGATCAATTCTGTCTTTCCTTTCCCTATGGGTACAGCAGGCAAATTCTGGGGATTAATGAGATAAAGAAGTGGGCTAAAGCAGCAGTCTGTTGAAGCAGGGTCTCCTGTCCAAGTGTGGGTTGAGCTAGTACTTTCCTTTTCTCCCCTGCTTCAACTTTTGGATACAAATCTGCTGCTGATGGCTGCTGTAAAGTCCAACTTGAAGTTGTATGATGTAATCTACTGACCAGCTGCTTTTATTCCCCCACATGGGTAACCTGTGCACGGAAATCATGAGACAGGAAGGAAATCTTTTAATCATCATCTCCTCCCTCCAGAAACCCTGCCTCATTGGCTTGCTGAGAAAGTGTGTGTGGACGGCGACTGGAGGCAGAAACTCCCAGGCCTACAATTTTCCTGCTATTACAGGCTTCAGATTGTGGAAGGAGGTGTGGTCATAGGGAGGCAAGGCAGGAAATGTGATTGTCCGTTTTTGCTGGGGAGGGAAGGAGAACCACAAACATGCCCCAACAAGATCCCAATTTTACCTCCAAAACTCCCTGACACTACCTCACTGCAATGAACTTAACCTGTTTCTTATGCCACTCTAATCACATCCTCATGTTGGCTGGCATAGGTCTCGAGGTAAGTCACAGGAGGTTGTGATTTTGTACTTAAGCAAACACCCAGAAGCCCCTACTGCTATATTGCTGTGCTATTATGAGGCATAGGAATAGAAAATGGAAAATGCCCAAGATCACACTTGATAGTGCGGAAGTCAATTGAATTCAATCAGTTCAACTCGTAACTTACAATGTGGGCTCCAGCTCTGCCCTATGTTCTTTTTCAGGCATATAAATCTTAGCCACCATTTTAGAATGGTGCATACTTCAAAAATATCTTTAAAACATCATCAGTACAGTTGATTAGTTCAGTCAATGATGAGAGTTCAGGATAGGTTCAAAAACTTTTTATTTCTCATTAAGAGATTAGTAAATTGTTTTTTCAAATGTATTCAATTAGTAAGTCAGATAAATCCGTTTACAGAAATATCAAATAAAAGGTCACGGTTAAAGTCAAATAAGGAGGTGAATGACAAAAGTGTTCCATGAAGGAATTAAGTCCCAATTCTATATAGATCAGCTCAGTATTTAGGCAGAAGCCAAGAAGAGTTCTTGAAAAAAGCGAGATCAGGGGAGCATTTTAGAGGTCGAACTCCCCATAAAGAGCAGTTCAAGAAGACTCAGCCGAGCCTCTGTATGGGAACAACAGATGCTGCAGTAGCTACACCCGTAAAGGCATGAAAAGAGAAAATAAATAGAAAAGGTCACTGCCAAAGTGGCAAGTAACAGAAAGCCATCAGCAGTAGCTTACAACAAATCTCTCAGTAGAAATATCAAGTCAAAAGAGGATGCGCTCAAAAAGTAGTGTGTCCTGCCCAACCAGGAAATATGCACTATTATAAAACAAAACACATGTATCAATCCATTTCTGTGTTAGATCGTCTTGAATCAATGAAGAGAAATCGTCCAATGGTCTGCAGCTTCTATAGTTTCCCATGAGAAACACACGATGTCGACAGCATACTTCTTAAAAGTATCAGTTAGTTGTTAGACATTCATGTTCTTGTAACATCTGCCTTGGGTCCCCATGAGAAACTTTAGCAATGTCTAACTATTAGCTATTCAGTGTTCCACTGCATAGCAATGAACTACTCTAAAGACAGAAACATTTTATTTGCAAATTTGTAGTTAAATCATGGTATTCACATCTTCATGCAAGCATTATTGTTTTAATATACTGTTCACTATTCAGCATTGTATGAGTATGTGAAAGGTAAACTATCTAAATACAATGGGAACATGTAGCTTGGAAAACAGAAATGCATTTTATCAAGTTACATTCTACAGCAATGACAAGTCTAAACAGGTCACATGTGGGTCATTTATTAAACACATTTGTGCATGGTTCAGCATTTATTTAAAGCCATTTATTTATTAAAAGGAAAATAAGAAAAGATAGGAAGAACAGTAATGCCTAGTCTGGGCCTAGTAATGGAAATACAATGGAATTGAAAGTTTACTGCATCTTGCACTAATTTTCTGCATGTCATTTTTACAACAAGCTAAATGTTACTTCTGCACCCAAGCTTTTATAGGTTTAATAAAGGCACATTTTCCTGCATGTTACTCTATTGTGTGCTTCTATGTTAATGTCTAAGGCAAATTATCAATTCTGTTAACGTTTCAAGCTAGATTTCCTGCTCTATCACACCCATCGTGAGCAGTGATTTGCAAGCTGAAGGAGCAACACAGAAATATCAGAGCAATTGAAATGCTTTTGTTCTACAGCGCACTCTATCGTTCTTTGCATAACTCAGCCCAAGTCTGGCTGTACTAAAACAGGTTTATTGTTTTGGAGAGTCGTTGTCTAAAAATGAAGTACTGTTTGGACAAGTCCAACGTCACAACCTTGCTGCAACAGACATCAGCTCTGAAGAATCTACATATAACAAGAGAGCACCTCATCATATGCTGTTACTACCAGATTATCAATATTTTCCAGTTTATGCTGCTCATTTACAGGAGAATAAAAGTATGTGTGTGCCTTTGTGCAGGACTCGAACTGGTGACCTTCTGGTCACCACTTCGATTCAATGATAAAAGTTCACCTCATTGAGGTATCCCTCAGTGTGCCAGTGTTTACAAAAATCTGGAGCCTACAGTGAAATTGAGAGTCTCACTCACCAAGCCAAGCTGCAGCAAAAGATTGATAGGAGAGGACAAGTTATTCCCGCCACTGGCTTCAGCCATCTAATGCCTCCCCAGAGGCCCTGGGGGCCAGGGAGATCAGAAAAAGAGCAAGTAAGAGACGGATGATTCAGTGTATGACAGCAGCAGATGGGCTTTCCTGGCCGATCAATGAAAAGTAGGGGTGGGAGGAATTGGTGGAGTTTCATTCACCTGAATCACACAGATTTACATTGAAAATTTCGTGAGATTTTGCAGAATTCCGCTGCCCGCCGCAGTGGGCATTTGCCGCTATTTTCATAGTGCTAAATGCGTCCTTGCTTCTAAAAAAAGGCGCATGGGTGCATTTTGCACTATGAAAATAGCGCAGCCAAACATACTGAGTAGAATTTAGTGGTTTCTAAACTTTAGAAACCACTGCATATCACTGGGCACCCGCCTCTCGCATACGCTGCAGTTATTAAGACTTTTAATCACTGCAGAGTATGTAGGGCACCGGCGAGTGGGATATGCAGTGGTTTCTAAAGTTTAGAAGCCACCGCATATAACACTTAGCGCCCTTAGCATACTCTGCAGTGGTTGAAACTAAGTTAATTACTGCAAAGTATTTGAGGGTGCCGAGAAGATTGCAGTGATTTCTAAACTTTAGAAACCAATCTATACCTCAATTCCACTGGCGGAGTGGCGGAAATGAATTAATCAAGTAATCCTGAGTTACAAGAGTAACGTGGAATTCCTAAAATTCTGCTGACTCCGTCGATGGAATTTAAACCTCTGCCCAGTCCTAAAGTGGGGCCAGCAGAGGTTGAGTACTGGGGCATGAAAGGGTAATAATGCATAAAACAGTGGTTCTCTCAGAGAGAGTGTTAAGCCTAAACTCCCTTGGCTCATGACATATAAACAACAAAGTTAGAAAGTATACAGTTACGTTTACTTACTCTATAACTGTATAGTTCTTTAACTAGTAAAAGAAAATGAATATTTCATAACCTTATGGTCCAATAAAAGCGGTGCAGTGAAGGGGTATGATGACATAAGTGAAAAAAGTGTGCTGGTGCTCTATATGAAGCAGAAGTATATACAGCATTAGGGGCTGATAAATGAAACACCTTCAGCAACACAACTCAAGATAAGAGTGCAATGTTTACGTCATTACAGTCAGTATCAGTCCACTAGTGAAGTTGTCGACGTTTCGACCACCAAAAAGGATTTGTACAGGGTCATCATCAGAATAAACATGGTTGCAACCAGTCATGAGTCAAGACTAAGGGGCATATTAGCAACGCTTTGCGATAAATATCGCAAAGCGCGCTTAGCGCTCATTTTTTTATCGCCGGATATCGCTGGATTTTATCGCCGAGATAGCGCGTTATTAGCAACGCGTATCTCCAAGGCGATATTAAATCCAGTGATAGCCGTGATAACATGCTGTATCGCGGGAAAACAAGCGATGATTTCCCTGCGATACTGCAAACCTTGCTGATAGGCAGGCATGGACTCAGCCATGCAATCCACCTCCCATGTTAAAGATGGCTAAGTTGTATTTTTAGCAGGTGTTAAAAACCTGCGATACAGGGGGCTTAGCGCGGCTTTCAAGCTCGCATCGCGGGTCTTGTGCAGCCTTGCTAATATCCCAAAGCTGTGTTAGCGAGTGTTTGCCAAGGAGTTGTGTGGAGGAACGCCCAATTTGCATGTCATTAGCGATAAATATCGCTGACATGCAAAGCGGCACCAAAACGGTCGCTTTCGCCATAAAGCTGTCGCTAACAGCTGTTAGCGACAGCTTGCTAATAGGGCGATAGGAATATCGCCGCGTTAGCGGCAAAAAGTGCAGCTAAAGCGGCGATACCGCCCTTGCTAATATGCCCCCTAGTTCATAATGTTATTGTTGTAGTTGTCCATCAATGTCAGGTCACTGAAAAAATGGACCCCCTAGGGAAAAATGAGGAATATTGCAATGTGAGCTGATACTGCAGAAAACACAGTCGGTTGATTGGTGTTGAATGCCCCGGTTACTTACCGGTAATCTTCATTACTCCGAGTCCTTATCTTCCTCGCCACAGTATTAACCAATGAGCATTCTGCTCCAACAGAAACTCCAAGTAAAAAGCTACATACTAGTCTCCCTATCCCTCCAACATTATCCCTCCAACATGGCCCACAGTGGCATCAACCAATCATATAAAAGGACACAAAAGTCCCAGCACGACCTGTAAACAAAGCTGTAGACATGAAGCCACCACAGAGGGTCGGGAGGGAAGGGAAACTATACTGTGGCGAGGAAGATAAGGACTCGGAGTAATGAAGATTACTGGTAAGTAACCGGGGCATTACCTCCTCGTCCATCTTCCTTGCCACAGTATTAACCAATGAGCAGATACCAAACAAAATCAGCTTCATGGATAGAAAACACAGCCCACATATGGAAGGCAGTAGAAAACCAACAGTATCGGCAACAATGGAGAGAGACAAACTCAAGAAACCACAGAGTCCAGGACCGAAGAGGCATGGCCACAGAAGCCCCGCCCCCAACGTCAAGCCGGTAATGAGACATAAAGGTATGAGGAGAAGACCAAGTGGCCGCCTTGCAAAAACCTCCATGGAGACCCCATTAAAGGGGGCCCAAGAAACAGTAACAGAACGAGTAGAACGCCCTCGAACAGGATGAGCGGGAACCACAGACAGGGTATCACATGTCAAAGAATAGCCACTGTAATCCACCTATTGAGAGTGGAAATAGACGGCTGCAGGCCCCGCTGAGCCAAACCAAAAAGAGACAAACAAGTTGTCCACCTTACAAAGGAAGACGGGCGAGACAAATAAACGACCAGGGCACGTCAAACATCCAAAAGATGTAACAGAGACTCCTCCCCCGAAGAAGGAACAGGAAAGAAGACAGGGAGGACCTCCTCCGCAGAACGATGAAAGAAAGAGGCCACCTCAGGGACAAAGTAGGATGAGCCCGGAAGACCACATCATCTCCCAGAATCCACAAAAAAGGAGCAGACCTTAGGAAAGCCCCCAACTCCCCAACCCGCAGGGCAGAAGCAAAAGCCACCAGAAACACCTTGAGAGTCAAAAACTGCAAGTCCACCGACTCCAAAGGCTCAAAGGGAATCGAAAAGACGAGACACCAAAGGCTCCACAGACACAAAAGGCAGCCCACGAAAAGCTCGAAAGGCAGCCCACTGAGCGCGGAGGGTAGAAAGGGCCAAACCCAAATCAAAACCAACCCTCAGCACACGGGCAGGATCCAAAGTCTCAACAGACCAACCCTGGCGAAGACACCAACCAGCAAAGTCGTCCCAATGCCCAGAGTAGGACTACAAAGTCGCGGGGCACCCGGACAGCAGGTTAAGACCAGCAACCTCCACAGAACAACCACTCTGGATCAGGGAATCCCTTCCAAGAGCCATGCCTGCAGACCCACGGACCTGAACACCGGAAGAGGAACCAGAGGGCCCACCAAAGGATATGGATCGAACGGGAACGACCAACCTGGACGCACCGCCAACTCCAACAAGAGAGGAAACCATGGGCGGCGGCACCAACCCGGGACCACCAGAAGAACCAACGCCCACTCCCTCCGGATCCACTGCAACACCGCCGGAATCAGGAGAACTGGTGGAAAAGCATACAACAGGCCCCACGGCCACAGGAAGGACAACGCATCCACCTACCATGCAGCGGGACAAGGCCTAAACGTGCAGAAACAACGGATCTCGGTATCGTCCGGAGACTCAAACAAGTCCACCACCGGACACCCAAACACCCTCTGCAACGTCCGGAAAAGCAACCGGGCCAGAGACAAAGATCCCATGGAGGGAAAGACCGTGCTCAGACAGTCTGCTACGACATACCCCCGACCCGGGAGATAAATCGCTGACAGGGACGCCAAGCCCGACTCCGTCCAAGAACAAATCAGGCGAATGAGGCAACCGAGGGAATGAACTCTGCAACCCCCCGATGATCGATGTAAGACATGACCACCTGGCCGACCGTCCGGACCTGAACATGGCGACCCCCTAGCAGGGCAGAAAAAGTCAAGACACCCAACTGAATCACCTTCAGTGCCCGGTAAGTGGAGGAACAAGACATCAGAGTCTGCAACCACTCGCCCCACAATGAAGAATCTACCAGAGTAGCACCCCAGCCCAACCGGCTGGCATCAGTAGTGACCATACGAGAGGGAACAATCAGAAACAGACGAACCCTGGACAGACGACAGACGTCCAGCCACCAATCCAGAACAACCCACACATGGGCTGACACAGGAACCCCCTGATCGAATCCAACCACAGGGGCGCCAAGGAGACAAATATGGTACACCATAGGAGACAAAAGGAGACGATCCCAAGGAACCACCAAAAGGAGGATGACAACAGACCTCGGACCATCAACCAAAGTCTCAAAGGAGGACAAGTCCCCGACAACAGGGACCAAGTCATTGACACCAGAGACAATAGCCGTGCTCGAGGCATGAACACAAAACCCAACCGAGTCCTGAAGCGAGCCCCAAAGTACATCAGAACCCGAGAAGGAACCAGGCAGGACATCCACCGGGACACCAGAATCCGTGACCCACCAGGACCCCACAAACCTCCTGGACATGGAGCGCCGAGAACATTCACCACCTCAGGATACTTTGAAAGCAATGGCAGGATCCGAACCCTTGTCCTGCACAAGACTTACCAATGAGCTATAGCTCATGGTGCAAAGAGAAGAAGAGGACGCACAACTTCCGAAATCAGAAGAGAACAGGTGCATACAGGATGGAAGGGTCGTAGGCCAGAAACCAACCAATCACCCAAGAAGGAAAGAACTCAATCCCCCTCCCATGTAAACGCCCAATCAGAGGGGCCAGAACCAAGGAAAGACATGATGGGAGGAACACAGACCAAAGGTAATATCCGGAATTGAAAATGACAGCCCATCACACAGAGGCGGAGAAATATCTGAGAGACCAGAAAGACAGGGACACGGAGAGAAGTATCCAGCAAGCCGAAGGAATCCAGAAATCCCAACGAAGGACCAGAGGCAGGTACACCCGCAAGGACACCAACACAAACTGGACAGGAGCAATGAACCAAAACAACCATCACAGAACCACTACCGGTCAGAGGTCCCCAGTGTGATACTCCACCAGGAAGATAACAGAGTACACTCCCAGCCCCCGCTGAGCCACCGGCACCGAACGACAGCGCCACATCCCATAAGGCAACGGACCGCACCCAAAAGAGCCCCCAATGATAGAGTGTCCCTGGGGCAAGGAGCGACCCGAAACAGTCTGGGGCGACTGGACGAACCCAAGGCAAAAACCTACTGACACCAGCAGGAGAACCCAGTGAACCGACACAGTCCCCATCCAGCTGACCACAAAGAGAGACAGGTGACCCCTTACAGGACCCACTCCTGGAGCAACCATGACAAGAACAGGAGGGAGTAAAATAGGAGGAAGAGGAGGCAGGGAACCGGGACACGACAGAGGAAGGAGCACCCCGGTCACGCCCACGCAAGGGCAAGGGAGCCTGCCCCTGAAGAGCAGGTCCAAGGTGCAGAATTACTGACCATATCCCCCAAGGGAGCACCAAAAGGCAGAACGCCAGAAAAAGAGACACACAGTAGCAAATCCGACTGCGCAGCAACTGTCCCACAGAACGCAACCACAACATGCGATGAGCCTCCCCAGACGACCCCGCCGCAGATGCTGCTGCCGACAAGGAATCAAAAGAAATGGCAGAAAGGAGCCGCACCCGTAGAACCATCAGGGTGAGAGCGGGAGAAACGTCCACGCCCTGGACCAACAACCCAGTCAACGACTGGAAGACTCCTACAATGACCGTAAGGCAGAGGGGGTAGGTAGCAGCACAAATATGAAAAAGTGGCAGCATCGAAAAGCGTATACACTGCCGCATCAATCCCAATATCAACAGGGTCCCACGGGAAGCATGTCATAGAATCCACCCCCACCGAGGCCGGAAACACAACAGTAAAAGACCCGTGTGGTGAAAAACCTGGGAAAGTTATCCCAATCAACAACACATCATACAGACGTCAACACCAACAAGACAGAGGAGTGGAGCAGCAAGACACTGGCTCCCTCAACTGAGACTGTGAAAAGAAAAACGTGGCCACCTAACAACCACAGACCCCGGAAACCACAGGTCGAAGCAAAAGTGCAGAAGGACAACCCCAAGAACCGACCCCTGCACAAAAAAGACCATAAGTCCCACTCACTGGACCCAACAGAGTTACATGAGGGACCAGGGTCACAAATGGCTCACTATGAGGGAGGAACAGAGTCCCCATCATGCTAGCCGCAGATACAGCAGCAATATATGTGACAGGAAGGTAAGCGAAGGGGCTGTGTGCACAGACCCAGAAGACCCCACAGTGGCAGCAGAATACACCACGGCAAAGAAGAACGCCTAAAGCGCACAATAACGCCATGGAAACTACAAAAAAACACCCCAGGCCGGCCATCGGCACGCCCCTAGCGAGTACGGTACCTCCACGAGCCCCCAATAGCAGCGCCGCACTCCACTCGCTGAATCACATCAAGACAGCATGAAGCCACACCCCCTCACCGTCCGACAAACGCGTCCACCGAGCTCTGCTGCAGGAGACGCGGAAGCGGACAACCACAAGGGAGGAGGGAGCCCACGTGCAATACACCAGCCCCACCGGGACATGAAAAAGAAGTAAGGTCCGCCAAAGCAGGATTCGGTAGTACAGATACAGGCACGAGGGAGGAGGGAGATCATGTGCGATCAACAGTGCCCCCCCCCAGGGAGGCAGGAAACAAAAGAAGACACGCAAAGTCCGCTAAGCAGGACTCGGTATCAAAACAGACAGGCACGGCAACTCCCAGCGTCCGCTAAAGCAGGACATAGGAGAATGCCCATAAGTGCCACACAAGGGGGGGTAACAGTAAAAAACAGGCTGGCATGAATACCAACACCCCCCCCCTTGTAACGGGGCCCCTGAGTCCGTTAAAGCAGGAACACCGCCCCCAACTTATCTGCAACAACAGGAACATGAACAGCACTCGGAGCAGTGCAGAAACAAAAAAACAGGTCGTGCTGGGACTTTTGTGTCCTTTTATATGATTGGTTGATGCCACTGGGGGCCATGTTGGAGGGATAGGGAGACTAGTATGTAGATTTTTACTTGGAGTTTCTGTTGGAGCAGAATGCTCATTGGTTAATACTTTGGCAAGGAAAATGGACGAGGAGGTAATGGGCCAGTACTATTCAGAGCTGTGTAAACGCTGTCTGTCGCATGGAGTGGTCAGACCATTCGAGAGACAGCGTTTACACAAGAATATATGTACTTTTGAAACAAGACCAGTATTTAACTATGTCAGAAATGGTGCAACCTAGCGAAGATGGACTACCTAAAACACTTTCGCACATTCTCTTGAGGATTACTGTCTGTGCTGATATTACTTGTGGCATCCTCCACAATATTTTTTCACTTAGCTCTGAGGAAGCTCTCAGTGATGTAAAAACAAGTTCATTCATGGAGTTTTGACAAAAAGATTTAACTCCAGTGCCGGCTCCTCCGTTATGGCGGAAGAGCGTTGCCCCTCTGCTTTTGAGCAGTGTAAAGGAAAGGAAATATAAAATGATAATAACTTTTAGTTATTATCTTTTTATGTTTCCTTTGTGAGCGGGTGGGTGGGTGGGGCTGCTCTGCTCACGGAGCAGGGCATGGGAGGAGTGGTTTGCCCACTCCTAAGTGCGCAATAACTGTTTGGTTGGCCCTCTCGAGCTGCCCAAACCAGTCACGCACACTTTCCCTGTTCTCCATGCAGGCTGCATTACAGACTGCGTGGAGAACAAGCCCAGGCCCCCATTCCCTGGTTGAGCGTCAAACCAGGACGCTCAAAACCAATCACAATGCTACACTGCAGTGTTGTGATTGGTCAGGGGAGCCTGGTGCTTACCAATCAAAACACTGCATTGCAGCGTTGTGATTGGTCAGGGGAGCCTGGCTGTTCTTCCTGGCTTCCTGTCCCATGAGTAGAGCAGGAGCAAGAAGCAGAGACACGGGACCCAGCGGCAAGGTAAGTGAATATAGATATATATTTTTTTCCATTGTGCAACTCCACGCCCACCTCACCACCCGCGAGTCATGCCAGCCGCCACTGATTAACTCAAAGGTGAATTACCTTTTTGAACAAAGCACAAATTGTGCATCCTTGCACTGAAAAGTAATTAAAGGAATTTCATTTGACTTCATAGGTGCAGCCATATTTTTCTGCAATCTGGCAGTCATTTTCCAGGAGGAGTTTTATCAAAAAGATCTTTAAAGGGGGAGGGAATAAATATGGGATGCTGGAAGTTGAAATGCTTCATGAAAAGGCCTACACGTATTGAGTTATAATGTAATCACATTTCTCTAGCGCTTGCAACTCATCCCAAGGTGCTGAAATAAGTTTCCCCTCATTTATAGTTTTAACGTTCCTCCAGACTGCAAATCCTCCTCCCTCCAAGATGGCTTCACCTTCTTATGTTCTGATGCTATCAATGTCATCAATGTAAATATCACTGATCCCAAAAGTAGTGCCACTCTCTGTTGCGCTCACAGCCTTGCAAAAACGGTAATATCTAAATGTTGCTGCCATGTTCACCTCCATTTCTCTGTGGGCATTTTCCTGCATTTAATTATTGAAATGTGACAGGAACACTGATTCAGATGTGCTGTCTTGTCAACTTTGGACAATCAGCGAGTAGCTCATCTCCCGCTGGCCAAAGCACGAGGATGCCTAGTGGGACCCACCTTCCACTTCAGCTTAGGGAGCATGGAGGCTCACTACATCCTTGCCTGCATCTAGCTGAAGCACTCATCAGTCAGTTTAGACGCAGTCTGTCCAAAGCCAGTCCTAAATGATAATAGATCAGTCCCTCAGGAGAGAGGGAGGCATAGCCGCCACCATACGAGGTTTGAGCAGGTCTCCACAAAGGCCATTCACAGGCCCCACACATCATTCCACCAACAGCAGCTGAACGGGGATACAGGTAGATGTACCTCTAAACTCCCCAAAGCAGTCCCCAAACTGCAGAGAAAAACGATCCCAAGGCCGGTACTCAGGTACTCACTGGCCCCATTGCCTGGTGCCGACAGTCCATATTACCAATCCAATCCCGACAGCCCTGGCGACTCGAGTCTCCACAATGAAACCTGCATGCATTTCACGGCAGACTCCAAGTGCCTGAATCTGAGTGCATTACCTTGTCTCCAAAGGTCAATCAATCTGGGTGGGTTGGTCGTGCGATTGGTGACGCAGCTGAAATAGCCATGAGTGGAGAAACAAGAGTGTTCGAGTGACGGAATTCCGGTCGAATCTTCAGGAGGCAGACATCATAAGCGGTTTCCTAGACATATGTGTATAAATAGGCAGGTGCACGATGTTCACATGCAGAGAGATATTGTGGATGGGTTGGCATGCATAAAGGCAGATACATTTTGAGCATATATAGGGACAGTGTGGATGGTTACGTGGACACAGGGAGGCGCATAAACACTTACATATAGAGAGATAGGAGCAGATTTACAAGCCCCCTGCGCCACCAGTACGTCACTTTTTGTGACGTACTGGAGGCGCATTCCACTTCTCCATATTTACAAGGAGAGGAAAAGCCACCCTGTGTGACTTTTCCTCTCCTTATAAATATGGCCCTTTCACACGCAGCACTTTGCGTGGAAGGGGCGTTCCATGGGTGTTGCTGTGGGTGTTCCCACGCAACACCCATGGAACGAGACACATTTCAGGATTTACGAGGAATCGTAAATCTGGAAATGCGTGTCAATGCTACGCCTCCCCAGGAGAGGCGTAGCGAGGCGCAACGAGGAGAAATGTTTTCATTTCTCCTCGTTTTTGTTTCCTGTTTCAATGTGTGCTGCATTTTGCAGCACACATTGAAAGAGGAAATAACCTCTAATGATTGTTTTTGTTCAGGAAGGGTTCCCTTCCTGAACAAAAACAATCATTGAAAGAATGCTGTTTTTCTACTTCCATGTGTGCTACTGCAGCACACATAGAAGTTGAAAAACGGCATTTCAGATTGTTTTTGTTCAGAAAGGGAACCCTTGCTGAACAAAAACAATCTCCCCACGACGCAGGCATCCTTGCACCATGGTGCAAGGGTGCCTGCGCCGGCGCATGGCAGCTGTTTGTGCGCCAGCGCAGGGGGAAGCACAGAGATGCGACATATTGTTGTAAATATGTCGCATAGCTGTGCTTTCCAAACTAACGTAGCATGGCGCAGCAAAATGACTTGCTGCGCCGTGCTGCGTTAGTTTATTGTAAATCTGCCCCATTGTGTTTTTGATATGTATACACAGACAGGCACATGAATATCGAACAAACGGAGAAATTGTGGGGCATATTCTCAAGGACTTATCGCTGATTTATCGGCACTTTAGCACCGCAAAAGTGGCGAAAGATTTATCGCCCTATTCTCAAGCTGGTGCAAACTGCCGATATCGCCAGTTTTCCAGCGATAGCTGCCGCAAAAAACATCATCACGGATGAGAGCGACAACTAACGCTAATGATATGCAGAGTAGGCGTTCCCGTGCAAAAACACACGAAAACACCACTTCGCGATATTCTCAACGACCAGCCAGATCGGCGAAGCGATCCAAAAACAGGTGATAAGGCGCCTTTAGCAGCAGGGATTTAACACCTGCCTATTACTGGTGTTAAGAAGGTACGACAACCTGCAGTAGAAAGGGAGCCCAGCCCAGAGCCGCATCTGAAGACCAACAGATGCCATGGAGCCAATGATCATGCAACTTGGAGACCCAAGAGGGCTACATCACCCACCGCCACCACCCCCAGGACCCCCCCCTGGACTACCAAATAGGCAGCGCAGAAGAAGACAGCGGACGTTCCTAAAATGCACCAGCCTCAGACACTCAACGCCAGAGGATGCCATTGCCCACTACAGGCTCAAAAGGACAAGCATCCTCCGCATCCTGACCCACATTGCCCACAGGCTGACGGTGCCAACACAGCGGAGAACCAACATCCCTCTGCAGACAAAGCTGCTGGCTGTGCTGCACCTGTTGGCCTCTGGTACCTTCCAACCAACAACTGCCAGAGTCGGAGGAGTCTCACAGCCAGCCCTATCAAACTTCCTCACACATGTCTTGGATGCATGTCCACAAAAGCAACGGCGGGCCCCTGTATCCGCACCACACGCTAGTTCCAATTCGTAGTGTTCCTGCGCAACCAACCTCAACGCCAGCCGTTGCTTGACACCTCTGTGCTCCAGATCCAAGATTGTAGTAACTGAAATGGGGGTGCGCCAGGTCATGAAGTCCAGTAGTCAACAGTAGTGTAAAAACAGTTCTTCATTACAAATACATAAATCAACAATACGAAAAGCTCAGCCAACGCGTTCCATTCCCAACGGGGAACTTCATCAGGGCAACGTGTGGATTCAATTAACTGCATATGCTGCGGGAACTCCCCAATACAATTCCATATTCCGAAAGTCAGTATTCAGAAACCTGTTGGAGAAATGGTGACAATGGTCAAGCGTCCGTATAGTCACAAATGTAATCTGGTACAGTGTATTGCACTTGGACAAATCAGAATGCTAACAGGTATGATAAATCCTGCATAAAAAGACCGTAACAGAAGTTTGTGTGGTCGTAACCTTCGTAGGAAAGAAAAGGAAGGTTACGACCACACGAACGTCTGTTACGGTCTTATTATGCAGGATTTATCATACCTGTAAGCATCATGGTTTGTATCAGCTTGATACCCCTGCACCTTCACTTCCCCCACACTGCGCAGGAACAGCTGGAGACCAAGCAAGGGAACTACGCCATAGCTGGCTTCCCGCACGTGTTGGGGGCAATTGACTGCACACATGTACTACTTGTGCCCCCTGCCGACACTGCACACAATAACCGCAACAGAAACCACACGCATTCCATCAATGTGCAGGCAAAAGTGGACCACCGGGGCCTGTTCACGAATGTCGTCGCAAACTTCTCAGGCAGTGTGCATAATTCCTACATCTTCCACAAGTCCATCACCAACCAGCGCTTTGAGGATGGCACCTATGGAAATGCACTGCTCGTCGGTAAGTACCAACTGAACACACCACACACCTCAACTCCACAATCATACAACTCACAACTGTGGGAATACACACGTTACAAAATCACATACAACATGCCAATCAACATGCCCAACTACCAGACACAACAACACAAGTAACTGTGGTAACCGTGGCCAGCCATGTAGACAACCCATCCACAGCATGGCACCTCTGCCACACAATTGCAGAATGTGGGGAGAGGTGGGAACCAAGTATGTGCGAAGGAGGCAAGTGACCCATCAATAAGAATATACACAATGCCAAGTGTGGCGGTGATGTGCTGGACAGACTTCAGTATGCAGAGCACAGACATGTCCATGTGGACATTTACTGCTGGTGTTTGTAGTGTTGTGGACAGTGGACGCAAACAGGTTACCTCAGGCAGTGTGGAAGACCTTGGACATGTAGCTTTGTCCCCCCCCCGTAAGCGTGAGCGGAGTGGCCTTGGCCGGCGTATGTCGTGAATAAATAGCCCAGGGCTCTGGGCGTGGTTCAGTTCCGGGATGGCCACCAAAGTAACTACTGCGTGTGTCTCTGTGTCCGCCATATCCTGTCCATAGGCCTACACACACGTGGCCGACCACCTTCAACGGCCAGATTTACACTGGAGACGAGGTGGCTACGTCCCAAGCCAACCCGTGCACATCTCGTCATCGCATGCAGGGTCGTGTCTGCCAGGGCGGCGCCCCCCACCCAGCCACGAGGCCGCCGCCGTGACCGGTGGTGCCTGCGTGATCCTGTGCACCTGCTGCACCCCAGCCCTGGTCCCCAGACCGGTCCGCCGCCCAGCGATGACTGGCCGCCCCTGCGCACCCAGGCCTAAATGCTCACCTGCAGCCACCGGCGTGTCTCCAAGAGGGCCCACCACGTGCTGGTGCAACCTCCTCAGCCGATCGCTGGATTCCGCACCACAGGCCCCCAGCGCACCCTGCGGTACCGCACCGCGGAGTCATGTGTATGCTGACTGCTGCCTTCGGCGTACACTGCGGTCCAGCAGGGCTCTCAATTCAAATCAAATCTTGATTGGCAGGACGGCGTATCAGGGCTACGCATCATGCAGGCTGCACACCCGCTCAGCTCTTCAGGTGCCCCAGCCTCAGTGCACCGCAAGTCACTGTCCCATGCCGGTAGGCCGGTGCCGGCCGCATTGCATCAGGTGCCACCAACTCTGTGCACCGCAAGTCATCGTCCCGTGGCGGTAGGCCTGTGCCGGCCGCAGTGCATCGGGTGCCACCAACTCTGTGCACCGCAAGTCATCGTCGCGTGGGGGTAGGCCCGTGCCGGCCGCAGTGCATCGGGTGCCACTAACCCAGTGCGCCACAAGTCATGGACCCTTTATGATTGAGTCTTGTGGTGCGGACGCCATCATGTCACCTCCGGCAGTGGGGAATGTGATGTGGTAGGCCCCTTTTATTGGCAGGGTCACATGTCCTGTGACTCCTGTGCTGGATGGGTGTGGTGTGGGTGCAAACCAGCCCTCAGGGAGTGGCTGTGGCATGCTGACAACTAGACCAGTGATCAGCAGATCACTACAGGGAAGACCTGGGACATGTGGCTTTGTCACCCCCCCCTGTAAGCGTAAGCGGAGTGGGCTGGGCTGGCGTATGCCAGTCCAGCGTAGGGGTGTGAACAATGAGCCCGGGGCTCTGGGCATGCTTCAGTTCTGGGCTGGACAAGAAAGTAACTAATGCATGTGTCTCTGTTGTAGTGTCCGCGCCACCCGGACTGCAATCAGCAATGTTGCACCCTGTGACTCAAGTCCCACAACATGAGCAACATGGACGTAAGGGGGAATCACTGACCCTACATTCATCCATACTTTCATAGTTGAATGATCATGGACATGACACATCTGTGTGAATTTGAATGTTTTATTCACATTCAGTGGAGTGTTGAAGCTGGAGCAGTACAGGGCCATGCAAACCCCACTTTACATTGTTGCCCCGTGGAGGGCCAGTCAGAGTCCTTTAGGGAATGACAAGTTCATCGGAAGAGGAAGAGTTCAGTCCGCAGTCTGATTGCTGTGTCATTGGTAATCAAACAGAATATGGCAGTCCATGTCGAGGTCCAAGGTGAGTGTCGCAGAGTGTATCGGGGGACAGTGGAAGGTGTTATTCCAGGGCATGATGCAGAGGGCAGAACCAAGCTGAAACAGGCCATATGGCGTAGATGAATGCTACCACTTCATTCTTACCACAAAGCCAGATTCATCATCATCTTCGTCCTCTGATGTGTCAGGTGCCTCACATGTGGGTGGTGGTGTTTAGTCTGCATCACTGTGTGGCACTGACACATCAGGGGCCGGAGGTGGAATGTCTGCCGCACTGTGTGGCACTGACACTTCAGGGGGCGGAGATGTGGATGGAGTAGTAGCAGCAGCATTCATCCGCGCCAGGCCTTGTGGCGGCAATGCCATCACGAAGACCTGCAGGGCATGGAAGATCACAGCTACATCTCGCTGGTGTGCAGCCGTGGCAAACATTCTTTCCGCCTGCATCCACTCCAAGCTCTCCATCATTCTCCTTATGTGTCCCAACTCCCGGCTGACATCGCTGGAGCACTCTGACTAGACAGTTGCTCTTGACTCAGAGTCATGACTCCAGCGATGTCAGCCATGGATTGTTGGAGAGCATGGAGCGGAGAGTGGGTGTCCGTTAGGGACTGTAAGTGGTCCCTGATGGGACTTAGACACCCACGTATGGCATCTAGTTTGGCTGCCATGAGGTCGAACCCCACCCACGGCTGATCAGCCATCTTCTCCTGGCACCCTAACACACAGCGTTGGAATGCCATGTGTTGGTCGTGGGGATCCTGGGAGACAGCCGTGGTGGTGGGTGCTTCCTGCTGTGTGGTCTGTGCAGGGGGTGGGATCTCCTCGATGTAGCTGGGCTGCCCTGCTCCTGGAGGTGGGGTGCCGAAGCTGTCCATGAGCTGTTGGAGGGCGTCGGTGTCGATGTTGGGGAGGTCCTCTTCATCATCAGTGCTGAGTTGTTGGGTCTGCTCTGCAGGAGGTGTTGATTTTCCCTCTGCAATGGGAAGGGGAGATGCAGATTGACATTGTGTTCACATGTATGTTCACGCATTGTACAAGTTTACTAACAGACTGCATGACAATGTACATTGTGACTGTTTGTGAGGAGATGCCTATTTGATGCGGGACAGTTGACATTTCTACACCATCAGGGATGTGAGGTTGTACTTGTACATTATCATCTCACAGTTTCCTGCTATGCCAAATGCGAATGGCCATTTTCTACACACAAGCGGCAGCAGTTGTGTCCTCTGTTCTGTTGTGAAAGTGTTGCAGTTTGTACCACATTGTTGTCAATGTTGAGGTGCTCTGATTCTTATGTGTGTGTGCTGCATTGTGGGTGTGTTGTCCCTTCAGCTCTGATTTGGCTGGCCCTTATCCCTTTCAGGCGGTGTGCCTTTCACTTCTGTGCTTATACAGTGCTGAGATGTTGCAGACTTGGGTAAATTGGGCTCTTGGTCGGAGTTGTGACTCTTGGGCATGGTTTGTCCGCAGATGTGCTATACTTAATTGTGCATGTGTGCCATTGTGCCCATCTCCCTCCATCCCCCCAGTCCCTGGTCATTACTCACCCTGTTGCTGTTGGCTCAGGTCATGTTGTGCAGTGTCCGGTCCCCCAACTCCTGCCACCGTCTCCCCAATGATGACTCGGGTCACCATTTCCTCCATCTCATCCAGCTCCTGGTGTGTCGCTGGACTCCCACCTCCAGTCTGCATTGCTGCTTTCAGGTTGGCTGCGAGTTTCAGCTTGGTTTTGCGCTTCACATCAGTCCAGCGCTTCTTGCAGTCGTCCACTTCCCTTCTCTTCACTCCAACTGCATTCACCTTGGCCAAGATGGACTGCCATATTGTATTTTTAGCTGCCAATGACACAGTGGAGGTGATGAACAGTTGGTGGTGGTGTTCTATCACCTCCATAATGAGGATCTGGTTTTCCTGCGTACTGAAACGCGGGTTCCTCTTCTTCTTCTCCTTGCCCTTCCCTGACCCCGAGGTCCCAGGCTGGTCCTCCGTGGGGCTTGTGGGGTTCTGGTTGTCCTCTGTACTTGCTCCGGCTACCTCCATGGTGCTTCGCAGTTGTTTGTGTTTTGTTTGTGTTTTTTGTTGCCGCTTTTCTAGTGGTTTTTCCTGCCTGACTTGTGGAACTTGCACTTCTGGCGCTGCTTATCGCTGAAGTTTTTTATCGCAGTTGGGCCCATCGCAACTTTTTTCACGTTCGGGTTTAGATTTTTATCGCCGTCCCGGTAATTTTATCGCGGACATTTGACGCGTTATCGGGAAACTATTGCATGTTACCGCCGTGTTGAGAATACGACGTTTACACGGAGTTATTTTCCTGCGATAGACGGCGATATGGAAAATTGCGTTAACCTATTTTGGCGATGATTATCGCACGTTCTTGAGAATATCCCCCTGTGTGTACGAATATGTGTACACAGGGAGATGTATAAATATAAAAAATACAGAGATATACTATCCATGAATATGTGCACAGAGGGAGGTGCAGGCTCACTGACATTTAGAGAAATACTGCCGATGGATATGTGTACACACAGTGAGGTGCAGACACATCGACATACAAAGAAATAGGTTGATGGATATGCATACATAGGGAGGTATATGTATAGTAAACTTAGAAAGAGATACTATGGATGGATAAGTGTACACACAGTGAGGTATAGGCACATTGATGTATAAAGAGATAGGTTGATGGATATGCATACATAGGGAGGTATATGTATAGTAAACTTAGAAAGAGATACTATGGATGGATAAGTGTAAACACAGTGAGGTATAGGCACATTGATGTATAAAGAGATAGGTTAATGGACAAGCCGACATAGGGAGGTTTATGGATAGTAACCTTGAATAGAGATACTGTGGGTGGATATGTCTACAGCACAGTGAGGTGCAAGCACACTGACGCATAAAGAGATAGGTTGATGGATATGGGTACGTAAGGAGATATATGGATATTAACCTCACAGAGAGATACTGTGGATGGATATGTGTACACTGTGACGTGGGAACCTTGACATCAAGAGATATTGTGGATGAGTATGTGTGCATAGGGAAGTGCATAAAAATTATATACAGATAATTGCTGTGGATGGATAGGCATAATCAGGGAGGTATATTCACCCTAACATATAGATACTGTGTGTGAATGTGTACACACAGATAAGTACGTATTGGGGTGTATCTCACAATAATATTATAAATATAAAGTCACCATACCAGCACTTTTTTTCTTCTTATTTTTATACAAGATATATCTGTTGGCAGGGGTGCATATACATATATATGGAATATTAATAGCAGACCAATACTTATTTAATATATATACAGATTATTTTTCAGTAATCAATATTTTGGCTACAATTTTTTGTAGGATGATATCAAATCCTTGATTGCTAGTAGGATACCTCCTAAGACTGAATTGTTCAAAGTGTTATTGGGAAATCTTGGCATTCCCACTTGAACAACATGTGTGATGTTAATCAGTTCACTCTGTTTCATGTCCCTTGACTGGACAATTTGGGAGCACCTAGAAGTAATTTATTTTGGAGTGTGAATTATAGTGGGCAGCATCAAATAATGTGAGCACCGATAGTGTGCATGACTGTCTCGCCTGTCCTTATCAGTGAGCCACCACAGCCAGAAAGCCATAGTGATCCTATTATGGAACTAGTGCTTAAGATCAGGCTCCTCCAAAGTGAGAGCAGTCTGACTGAGACTCTCCTGACAAGGGGTGTGAGAAATGTGCATACATTGCTTTTTCGTGATTACGTACAATTTTAGGAAAATTATGCCAAAATTTGTGTCAATTATTAAAATGTGAATCCATCATGTATCATTATATTTTTGCCTGAAATCCATCTCACATCAATTTTTGACACAAGGACGCATTTAGCAGTGTGAACTATTGGGAATAAGTTGCGGGAGGCCTGGTCATGATAGTGCAGGTTTTATTCTTGTAAAGGTAGATCTCGTAAGAGTGTCCAGTGTACAGGGGGTTTTAGCGTGCGACTTGTCCTTAGTTCCCGGGGTGTGTGCTGTCGTCTTCTTCCTGTCTTGGCCCGGGCGTCTATCGCCTCCTTCACCTCCTCGTGTTCTGTCCCGGGTGGCCACTGTCGGAATCTCCGGATGCCCCAAAGGAAGGAAGAGGACAACACGGGGTCAGGGTGAACTGGGTGCGGTGCGTTGTCAGGGAGAGGGAGTGAGGTAACACCAGCCCACAACCAGCAAAATACCGTGACACACGCTCAATTGAGGGGAGTGTAGGTGCGGTGGATGGGGATCGGCTATCTTCAATGCGCGATACTGCGCTCGCGCCTCTAAGCCTCTGGCGTCCCCCGCTTTCCCACCCAGCCCGTGAAGCGATCCCGTACCTGCTTTAGCCACGCTCCTCCTGGAGCGTGGCTGGGCGAAGCGTAAGTCCGTTGGCCTCCTGGCTCTGGGATTCCCTCGGGGTCTTCCTCCGCTCCTCCTGGGTCTGCCTTTTCTTTCGGGATCCGTCGCTCGCTGTCTCCGTCTCGTCTCTCCGCAACTCCGCTTCCTCCTTTCTCACCTCCGGTGTCGGCGCACATCGTCTTCCTGTTCCAGCCCTCTCTTGTTGGACGGAGGGCGATGTCGTCATCAAACAGGGCGGGAGCGTCCCATGTCGGATCCCAGTTAAAGGGACCGTGTCTCCGTTCAGCGGTGTCGGACGTGGATGACCCAACCCAGTCCTCCTGTGGCGATAAAATAATAGGTGCGGTGACGTCCAGCGCCTCCCACCAGTCTTTCAGCCGATCTGGGCCGTCCCGACACATACCCGCCCCGTGACACTCCTCCACCCCTGGATTCTCCCGATTGGGGAGAGGGAACACTCTGGACAGATAGTCCGCATTGCCGTTGTCGACCCCCTTTCGATGTCGCACAGTGAATGAATAGGGTTGGAGGGAGAGAAACCAACGGAGAACCCTGGGGTTGTTGGCGATATTGCGGCTCATCCATTGGAGAGGTGCATGGTCAGTGTACAGGGTGAACTGGTGTCCCTCTAGGTAATAACGTAACTTCTCTATGGCCCACTTTACTGCCAGGCACTCACGCTCAATGGTGGGATATCTCACCTCCCTCGGGAATAGCTTCCTACTTATGTATACTACAGGGTGTTCTATCCCCTCCTGAGTCAGCTGTGAGAGGACCGCGCCTATGCCCTGTTGTGAGGCGTCCATACGTAGGAGAAAGGGTCGGGAGTAGTCAGGTGAGATCAGGACGGGACTCGTAGTTAGGGCTTGTTTTAGGGTTTGGAATGCCTTTATCATGGGTTCCGTGGGACGTGACAGGACCTGTGGTTTCACCTGCTTCTGGAGGATGTCTGTCAGTGGGGCGGCCACCTCGGAAAAGCGGGGTATAAACCGTCTATAATAGCCAATCAGGCAGAGAAAGGCTCTTAGGTCTCGCTTGGAGGCTGGAAAGGGAGCGTCTGAGATCGCTCTGACCTTCTCTATCTGAGGGGCGATCACCCCATGTCCTAGCACATATCCCAGGTATTTTACTTTTTGGTATCCCACCCGGGATTTCTTTGCATTTATGCGTAGACCCGCTTCCCTTAGGGCCTGTAAGATGGTTTGGAGATGGCGAAGGTGAGATTTCCAGTTGGGGCTAAAAACCACTATATCATCCAGATATGCCGACGAAAAGGAGTGGTGGTTTTGTAACACGGTGTTCATGAGTCTCTGGAAAGTCGCTGGGGCCCCATGTAGTCCAAACGGGAGGACGGTGAATTCGTAGAGGCCCTCGGGTGTGGAAAAGGCTGTCTTCTTTCTGTCCTCCTCCCTTAGGGGTACCTGCCAGTAGCCCTTGGTCAGGTCTAACGTGGTGATATACGTGGCCTCCCCTAGTTTCTCTATCAGCTCGTCTATCCGAGGGATGGGGTAGGCATCGAAGGACGAGATTCCATTAAGGGCCCTGAAGTCCATGCAGAAGCGGGTGCTACCGTCTGGTTTCGGCACCATGACGATCGGAGAGGACCACTCACTCCTCGAGGGCCTTATGACTCCCAGCTGCAATATCTCCTGTACTTCCTTCTGTATGGCTTTTCTCCGGGCCGCGGGGATCCGGTAGGGTCTCAGTTTCATGGTTTTCCCGGCCGGGGTCTCAATCCGGTGTTCTGCCAGGTGGGTCTTGCCTGGAGCGTCGGAGAACAACGAGGCAAAGGGCCGAAGGGCTTCATCCAACTCGTCCCGCTCTCTGTGGGTGAGGTCTTCGTTCACCACGAGCTCTGCTACCGTGGAATGCTTGGTGGTAAGTGTGGGCAGAGTGAGGTTTGATGCTTTGGGTAGGGGTCCCAGCCATTTCTTTAGCATGTTTATATGGTACGTCTGGGTGCGGGTCGGGGTGACTTGTAACCTAAATGTGGTTTTACCTATGACCGCTATGACCTTGTATGGGCCTTTCCATTCTGTCTTCATCTTCGTTGTAGCCGTGGGTAGTAACACCAGTGCCCAGTCGTCCTTCCTTAGGGTCCTCCACCTTTTTCCGCGGTTATAGTAGTGGGTCTGTTGTTCCTGTTTCTTCACCAGGTGGGAATAGGCCAGATCACGTAGTTTTCCTATCTTGTCTCTCAGTCCTTGGGTGTAGTCCAACATACCTCTGGTCTCAATCGCCTCTTCCTTCTCCCAGGCCTCTTTCGTCATCTCCAGAAGGGAGCGCAGCTGCCTTCCGTACAGCATCTTGAACGCCGAACAGCAAAGGCTGCTTTGCACCTGGCTTCTTATGACGTACAGTGCCAAGGGTAACAGCTGGTCCCATTCTTTGCCGTTTACTTCCAGCATCTTCTTTAGCGTGGCTTTTAGTGTCCCATTATATCGTTCGACTAGTCCGTCGGTCTGTGGATGGTACACCGAGGTTTTGATCTGTCGTACATTTAGGACCCCACAGACCTCTCTCATAAGACGAGATACGAAGGGTGTTCCTTGGTCCGTTAGGATTTCTTTAGGGAAGCCCACCCGTGAAAACAGTTCCAAAAACCTGTCAGCTATGTTGCGGGTAGTGGGGGCACGGAGCGGAAACGCCTCCACAAATCTGGTTGCGTAGTCCACTATCACGAGGGCGTAGACGTTCCCTTTCTTTGTACGGGGCAATGGGCCAATCAGGTCCATTCCGACCGTCTCAAAGGGATTACCTATTATGGGAAGTGGTTGTAGGGGCACCGCTGGGGGCCTATGTGTATTCCTTCTCTGACAGGTATCGCATGACTGGCAGTGCATTTTTATGTCCTTGTATACCCCTGGCCAAAAGAAATGCCGCAGGACGTTTTGTGTTGTTTTCTCCGCTCCTACGTGTCCTGCCGTGAGGTGGGAATGAGAAAAGAAGGTTATCTGGTCCCGGAAAGAGAGGGGTACAGGTAGTTGGTGGGGGTCTGTGGAGTTAGCCTGTCGGTAAAGTAGCCCCTCCTTTATAAGGAACCGGGGATACACAGGACCGCTGTCGTCCTGAGTGCTATGGGCCTGTTCCCATGCGTTGTATAGGGTGGCATCGTTGGCCTGTGCGAATTTAAAACTGCGGTCTAGGAGCCACGGTTCTGGGGTGATGAGGGCCGGGACCGTCTCCCTCGGGTTACCTACTCCTCCTTTCCTTCTCTCCTCTAGGTGGAGTACGCCTCGGAAGAGACCGAGAAACTCAGGGTTATCTGTGCCAATGATTAGGTCTTCGGGGAGCCCCTCTAACACCCCTACCTTTACCTCACTGTGTACCCCTTCGGAATGGGTGAGGGTAATCCTAGCCTGGGGGTAGGGTTTCACATCGCCATGTACGCATCGGATATGGACTAGTGTATCGGGTACTAGCTGATTGGGGTTAATGTACGCCTCCTGGATGACAGACTGTTTACACCCGGAGTCGAGAAGGGCCTTAACCGGTTTACCATTCACCCGTACACTTACATGGAAGGCCGTTCCCAATTCGGCCGTATACATAACGGACCTGGGGAGGTACCCCACCTCCATGGGTTCATCCGCTGGTTTCTTCCGAGGGCAGGCACGGGCTATGTGGCCCCAGTCCCCACACTCAAAGCATTGGGGACCTCTGACGCTCGGTATCTCCATCTTCGGCATTCGGGGTTTTCCCGGTTCTGGTGGAGTCCGATATCTCTTCTCTAGCCGTAGGGCAGGCTGGCGTGTCCTCTCTGTGTCACATACAACGCCCTTCGGCTGGGCTCGTGAATAAGTCGTGGCCATCTCTATGGCCTGGGCGGCAGTTAAACGCGAATGTTGGCGCAGCCACTTCTGCGTATTGTACGGCAGAGCGTCCAGGTACTGTTCTAAGTAAATCTTCTCCATTATCTCCTCCTTCGTACTAAACCCTGGAGTCAGCCACTTGTCGGCGGCCATCTTCAGTCTGAAGAACAGTGTTTTAGGATTTTCACCTGGGGCGCCCCTCTCTTTGCGGAACCTCACTCTATATGCCTCCGAGTCCAGGCCGAGGTGGTCCAATATAATGACCTTTATCTCTCCGTATGAGGTATCACCCGTGGCGTTCGCCACTTGGTAGGCTGCATGTGCTTCCCCCGTGAGCAAAGGGGCCAGAAAGAATGGCCATTTGTCTACCGGCCAGCTGCACGCCCTTGCTACCCTCTCAAAGTTGGTCAGGAAGGCGTCGGGATCTTCTCCCGTTATGTACTTTTGGAGGGAGACACCGGACGGCGGGTGAGGGGTACCCCATACCTCCCTCACAGTGCCCCCGGTCTGTTCGGTTGCCAGCCTGTGTAGTCCGTCCATCTGGGCTGCGATGGTGTCTTTGAACGTCTCCCGGTCCGCCTGGGCCGACGACATCTGTCGCTCGACGGCCCATTCCAGCTTCTCCTGGCCCTTGATCAAGTGCTGCACGATCGTCTCCATCTTAGTGTCGCAGATGGGCTCTTCTATGCCTGCATTCTCCACCACTTGTGAACTATCGGGAATAAGTTGCGGGAGGCCTGGTCGTGATAGTGCAGGTTTTATTCTTGTAAAGGTAGATCTCCTAAGAGTGTCCAGTGTACAGGGGGTTTTAGCGTGCGACTTGTCCTTAGTTCCCGGGGTGTGTGCTGTCGTCTTCTTCCTGTCTTGGCCCGGGCGTCTATCGCCTCCTTCACCTCCTCGTGTTCTGTCCCGGGTGGCCACCGTCGGAATCTCCGGATGCCCCAAAGGAAGGAAGAGGACAACACGGGGTCAGGGTGAACTGGGTGCGGTGCGTTGTCAGGGAGAGGGAGTGAGGTAACACCAGCCCACAACCAGCAAAATACCGTGACACACGCTCAATTGAGGGGAGTGTAGGTGCGGTGGATGGGGATCGGCTATCTTCAATGCGCGATATTACGCTCGCGCCTCTAAGCCTCTGGCGTCCCCTGCTTTCCCACCCAGCCCGTGAAGCGATCCCGTACCTGTTTTAGCCACGCTCCTCCTGGAGCGTGGCTGGGCGAAGCGTAAGTCCGTTGGCCTCCTGGCTCTGGGATTCCCTCGGGGTCTTCCTCCGCTCCTCCTGGGTCTGCCTTTTCTTTCGGGATCCGTCGCTCGCTGTCTCCGTCTCGTCTCTCCGCAACTCCGCTTCCTCCTTTCTCACCTCCGGTGTCGGCGCACATAGTCTTCCTGTTCCAGCCCTCTCTTGTTGGACGGAGGGCGATGTCGTCATCAAACGGGGCGGGAGCGTCCCATGTCGGATCCCAGTTAAAGGGACCGTGTCTCCGTTCAGCGGTGTCGGACGTGGATGACCCAACCCAGTCCTCCTGTGGCGACAAAATAATAGGTGCGGTGACGTCCAGCGCCTCCCACCAGTCTTTCAGCCGATCTGGGCCGTCCCGACACATACACGCCCCGTGACAAGCAGATAAAAGTAGCTCAAAAACAGAAGTGGTATGAGCAACAGTCACTCATGTTCTAGCCATTCCTATTATTCCGGAGCACTCGCTGTAAAGTTTTGCAGCGAACGGGTAATTACGTAACTTGGCGTAATGGTGTCTTTTCGGGCTTTACACATAACAAGCATAACACAAAATTCTCGACATTTAAATTTTGCCCAGGCCAACACCTGACACCCTCTTTATCTCCACCGATGCATCAAATTGAAGCTTATAGCAAGTATTTCTATTTTATATCTAAAAAATTCTGACTGGACATTTCCTTCTATAATAATGCTTGCAACTCATATGTCTGTTTTGTAGCGTGTGCCAGCTATTGTCTTATCCTTTCATCTTATCCTCACACGTGTATCTCTTCTATTCCCCAGTGTTTAAATTGTAAAAGAATGAGTGCCAGTGCCCAAAGCTCAGCTCAGAAGCCTGCGGCCAGTGCTTTTGAATGTTATTGCACCGAATACTAAAGACTGCATAGTCTTTAATCCTCCTCAGGCCTCTTTAATCTACTACTAGACACCCCCCTGCCCTTTGATCTTGGGTTCAAGAGTAGCGTGCTACTCACTGAAAAAGTGCTTCAATGCCTCGTCACGGGTCGTAAGCGCAATATAAATTCATTTACATCGAACAATTTACAATTATTCTCTCTCTTGCTCTTGGTAAAAGTCCTAAGAGGAAAAAAAGTGCCGGTCCCAAAAAATGAGATCCAGTGAGCCTCACGGGCAACCACCGGCTCAAATTAAGCACCGTCTATCCCTTGCAAAGGAGAGGAAAGTTTGCCAAAGATCTTTTACAGTGGATCTAAACTACATGCTTTTAGTGACCGGCTGGTCACTGTTCTAGTGTTTGTGGGGCCAGCCACTCCCCAAGGGCTGGCTTGCACTCCACCCGACACCCATCCAACACAGGCATCACAGGACATGTGACCCTACTAATAAAAGGGTCCGGGCACACGTGCCCTAGGCCAGTTCCAGTAACTACATAACGGTGTCTGTGTCCTCATTATTAGTATATGGGGGACCTAGGGCCCCACTACTTTACATTGGTGACGAGCTGTTGGACCCGTGTGTGCAGCCGCCTTGATTGTGGAAAAGGGGGAGAGTGTAGCCCGTACAGAGGGCACCCCCTGCCTGGGGCCCAAGCAGGCGCCTGGTTGCCCGTGGGGCATATGGTGAGCCCGTGAGGTGAAGGAGGTGTTACAGAGGGGTGAAGTGCCAAGTCCGGCCCACGGACCCTGAAGATAGAGCTGAGAGGGTGCTCACCCCGCATCTGAAGTGCCTGTGGAGTCGTCGCGCATGAGGTGAGCCCGAGAGGGTGCATACAAGTGGGCCGGGCTGTGTGAAGAACCAGAGTGGGGAAAGGAGACTGCCGCAAAAGCCCACATTGAAGCGGACCCTCGCCGGATCCATATGAGAGACGGCAGAGAGAAGAATATGCACCCTGGGCACCTCTATGTGTGGAGGGGCCGATGCATGTTCCAGTTCCCGCTTGCAGAGTTGGCCGCAAGCTACCTCACCAGCCGTCCAAGTGAGGAAAGAAAGGGGGAGTGCCAGATTTAATGCGAGGGCCACAAGTGTAGAGTGGATTGGGAGCCCACAAGCATCTGCCGTGAGTAGCAATCGCCCGTGGGGATGGACTTGAGGCATTCAGGGATTCCAAGTAAAGACTGTGCCCGCAAAAGACGATAAGGCCTGCAGCATGAAGGGAGCTGTGGCGGCCCGGGTCAATGAGGCAAGTATGACTGGAGAACTGCCGGTCAACTAGTGTACACCGCAGAGAAAAGAGGCAACGGGCTGCATGGTGTGAGAAAAGCAGTGCATGCGCATGAGTGCAGGGTGACGAGCAGAACCTGGAGGCTGCTGTGGAGTGGCCCAGCAGTCGGCCAGTGACAGTAACGCCACGGGCGAAGAAAAGGCATGGCTGGTCCATCACCAGCGAGAGATGACGCCCCGCAGCGTGAAGGAAACTGCTGAGGCCATTCCTGGTGCTGCACAAGAGATGCCAGCCCAGGCAGCTTTCAATGAAAAGTGCCATGGGGCAAGAAGGCTGCCAGGCGCATGAGAATATAAAGAGTAGTGCCGCGCTGCTGCCATACCTGGCGGCCAAAGTATCTGAAGTGAGCTGGTGGGGGCTGCTGCAGAGCAAAGTGCAGCGCGAGGGCTCCGCCCATAGAGAGACATCGCTGGATGAGTGCGACTGCATTGGAAGAACTACTGGGGCATGGGAGAAAAGGTGGCTGCAGTGCTGCAACTCCCTCTGGTCCTGGTGAGAACAGTGAGAACACCGTCAGAGTTAGGAAAGCTGCCGGCCCGCAAGTATTGCAGCACTGCCACCCAGTTGCCGAGGGGAGACACCGCACCCGTGAACAGAGCACAAACAGATGACCGCAGCATGAGGAAGGTTGCTGCGGCCTGGAGGCAAAAGTCAAAGAATGACTGCATAAATTGAATGGACAGTCCTAACCGCAGCGTATTTCCCCGTTGTCCAAGTTAGGCTCACACATGGCAGAGGAGTGCAACGGGACTGTCTCCTCAGTGCTCAAAGGAGGATGTCAACAAAAAGACTATGGTGCCTGGGAGATATAGCGCGGTCTGCAGTGTGCAAGACTGATGTGGCTGGTAGGTGAAGCAGCAGGAGCCACCTGGTGGTGTCAAGCAGAACTGCTACAGATAAAATAAGTTGTTTAAAGTGGGGCAGCAAGGAAGCGTGAGAGAAAGCATGTGGGAGTAACATGCTGAAGCAAGAGAATGCTAAAAGTGCACCACATGACACCGGGTGTGGGCAGTCTTTAGACGGGAGAGAGACTATGGTTCCCAATGCAGGAAACCCTAGGAAGCTTAAGGCTGCCACCCAACGGGCTGCCAAGAAGTCCACTGATTATTTCTAAAGACAGTGGTCCCTAGACAAGGATTAATGAGAGCAAACAATAAATATAGACCCAATCAGTACTATATTTTACAGCTGTCCAGCCGGACAGGTGTTTTTAATATATAGTTGCTTAAATATACACAAAATTCAGCAAGAAACAAATAAAGTGGGACACAAGCCTGTATCCAACTTAGTGGGAAGGACGTACAACATGAAGCAAAAAGGCTCAGGCAGAGTAAATTCTTTGTATAAGACACATTTTGGTAGGACAAACAAATTATAGTGGAGACACCATTACACATAATAAGTATTAAATAAAGAGGTGTATATGGCGTACAACAAGTCGACGGCGTTTCGATCCTTACAAAAGATATAGGATCATCATCAGGACATTAACAATGGTATGCCTGTATACATTTTGCCTAGATCCAGGTCAGAGTGACTTGGAGGAGGTTTGTTTCAGGCGAAGACCGAGTAGAAGTCCAGGCCAAGTACAAGGCCTTCATATCCCCGATCCCGACAGGCAAGACATGCTGTAACAGAGGTTGTTCACAGATTGGCCTCGACCCCATTCCTTGTCACTAGAGACCGCGGACGCGGCTCACAGGTTACTGGCTTGCCGTCCCTGATATACAGCAGCCCACTGCAATAGGCCACTCTGATTTCGAGACCGCTCCGTGGCACGAACATTTCAAAAGCCTCCTTTAAGCTGTTACAGCCTTTATTAGGTCGACTCTGACCCAGCATCCAACTGCACAGACCGCGGCCGCGGCTGTCTGCATCCTTTACTCTCCTTGTACTTGGCCTGGAATTCTACTCGGTCTTCACCTGAAACAAACCTCCTCCAAGTCACTCTGACCTGGATCTAGGCAAAATGTATACAGGCATACCATTGTTAATGTCCTGATGATGATCCTATATCTTTTGTAAGGATCGAAACGCCGTCGACTTATTGTACGCCATATACACCTCTTTATTTAATACTTATTATGTGTAATGGTGTCTCCACTATAATTTGTTTGTCCTACCAAAATGTGTCTTATACAAACAATTTACTCTGCCTGAGCCTTTTTGTTTCATGTTGTACGTCCTTCCCACTAAGTTGGATACAGGCTTGTGTCCTACTTTATTTGTTTCTTGCTGAATTTTGTGTATATTTAAGCAACTATATATTAAAAACACCTGTCCGGCTGGACAGCTGTAAAATATAGTACTGATTGGGTCTATATTTATTGTTTGCTCTCATTAATCCTTGTCTAGGGACCACTGTCTTTAGAAATAATTGATTACCCAAGGTCCCTGACCAACCTTATTTGGGTTCCCTTGTTCTTCATAACAAGAAGTCCACTGATGGCAGAAACAGCCAAGCAGCAATGCCCAAGGCAGCACGCCCTCAAGGAACAGAAGAGTGTGCACTGCACGCGCGCCCAGTGGCGAAAGGACGCCACCGCAAGTGGAGGACTTGAGCGTGCAAGGTGCCAGAAGAAGGAGCACCTTCCGGTGAAGAACAGAGGGAACAAAAGTCAGGAGAGCACTGAAGACTGTGTCAGAGGAACTGACGGTCTGGGCGGGACCCCAAGAGTGAGAGCCCCGCGAAGAAGAGGGCCCACGTTGTCACAGGGGGTGACAGATCCTGTGAAGCTGGCCCGAGTGGAGGCTTCAGAGAGAGATCCACGTCGGAGTAGTATTGAGGCACCAGGAGTGGGTCTTCAAGAGAAGAGACCTGCAAGAGATCGAAGAGGAGACCTACGAGAAGTCAGAGAAGATGACCTGTGGGAGCTAAGAGAAGAGGACTGTGGGAGGTCTGAGAAGATGACCTGTGAGAGGTCTGAGAAGAAGAGGCCTGGTAGAGGTCAGAGAAGAGGCCTGGGAGATGTGAGAGAAGAGGCCTGCGAGGGGTCAGAGAAGAGACCTGCAAGAGGTCTGTGAAGATGACTTGTAAGAGGTTGGAGAAGATTTACTTGAAGTCGAAGGAAGAAGAACTAGGAGAGGTCGTGAAATGAAGTAGGTCACAATGAGAGGTCTGGTCACTGTATGAGGAGAAAGCATTGTCCATGGGGTAGGACATGGCCAGGGAGACCTGTGTGAAGTGAGCGTCACATGGAAAGGCCTGGTCAGAAAAGAAGAAGAGTAAGACAAGATGGGACCAGACCGCATCATGAAATGAAAGTAGAGTAAAAGGAAGAAGTGTGGCACGAGGCCACCGCGAAGTGAGTCCAAAGAAAGAGGAAGAGAGAAGTGTGTGATAGATACCTGGCACACTGCAGGGTACAGAAGAGGACTGACTGCAAGAACATCGGAGGAGCTTTTGGACATCTTGAGTAAAGCAGAGCACAGATGTAACATCTGTGGTATCATGAAAGGCCAACTGTCCAGAAGTCTTCGGTTAAACCAAGCAAACATGGCATCTGCGGATGAGAGCAAGCTGGACAATTTGTACCATCCACCTTTGGGGTCGCATGAGAGACTGGATTGTGGTCCTGCTCGGACGTCCGGAGTGACCTCGGACGTGGGGTCTTGAAGAGGATCCGACCACTCCACATCAGACCATGGCGGTCCAGGGGCAAGGGCCTCAGGGATTACCGGTGAGAGCGGGATCGCGACATGAGAGATGAGTCTACAGTAACTCCCCCGCAGGTCCTAGGGAGCATGAAGACCTCTTGTTGTAAGCTGGTTCCTCCAAAGACTATCCTATCAATGCCAGTGCACCAGAGTCTGGATGGCAGGAGTAATCTGATCTGGAAACAACTACCCTCTAGGCGGAGCGAGGGACTTGAAGGTGGGACTCGTAGCGCTTCCTCCACGAGCCTAGAGTATGGCGTTGTAGTGACACTGCGAAGTGCACCCAGTCCAGTGGAAGCCTGAAGAAGAGGACCTCAGGGGCATCCCATGAGAGGGGAATCCCAGTATGAGAGGGGAATCCTGTTGAGAGAAGGATGTCAGAAATTACTCCACCCTCCTGCAGCTGGAAGCACTGCTGCATCTATGGGCTACTCGGCAACAATACACAGGATGTCATCCATCGTAGGAGGCTTGATGTTCATGGAGCCAGGAAGTCTTTGTGAAAACGTAACAACCACCGTATTCACTCTCGCTCCACATGCACCCTCACAGTAAACTGTGCATATAGACTTTGGTTGTAAACTTCGACACATTGAGTCCCGGGAGGACAGGATCCGCAGTGCACCACTGAGCTGTGCCATGTAGAACTGGTGATCCTAGCTGCAGTTGTACCATCGTCCTGTTCAGAAAGCAGCTGAATTGACTCAGTGGAGTTTTCTGTTGGTGTTTTATTCTCTCCCAGAGGTTGGACTTGTTGTTCCAGTTTTAATAAAGTTTGGGAGGGGTGTAGTGACCGGCTGGTCACTGTTCTAGTGTTTGTGGGGCTAGCCACTCCCTGAGGGCTGGCTTACACTCCACCCCACACCCATCCAACACAGTATAGTATAGGGGTGCCTAGGGCCCTACTACTTTACAATGCTGTTGAGCGACTAGGAGTACATCTATACAAACTACAAACTATACAATACACACAGTACTCTTCCAACATCTCAGATTGGGGAATTTTATTATTGTCTGCCTAGATAAAAAAAAGTTTGCCACCCATATGGCCTACTGGGACACTGTCAATACCCCATTCCTTTCGGTGGACCATCAAAGCAAACCTACTACCACTTTCTTTACATGATCCTGCTGCTGTACTTCCCTATGGATTGAGGTTTATGACATCGCCTGGTTTATCCGCCTCGCTATATTGTTCAAGTATATCTATTTTTTTCATCATAGATGTTCCAAAAGCAGTTCTTGGTTGAAGCGTGCTAATGCAATACCTTCAAAATGCACACCATGAACCTCTATTTCATACTCAGATGACTTACGAATGATCTTTAGGGGTGTGTGAAATTTGCATGATTTGCTTTTGTGTAACCTCAGAAAATTTAAGGAAAATCAAATTAAATTAAGTGTAATTAAGTGTAAGGCAAATATGGCATTTAGTGATATATTTGGAGCAAATAGAGTGCTCGTGTCCATTTTGAATGAGAGGACACATTTTGCACTTAGACAGTAGCGCGAAAAACACAAGATCCACTAATAACAGCTGCATACGTTCTGGTCTTTCTCTTTATTCCCGGGCTCTCACAAGGTAATTTTGCCATTTATGCAGCATAATTATGCAACATGCGCCATGACGTAACTTCAGGAATTTTGCGTAGAAAGCGTAATACGAAATTCCACAAATTACTCAAATTAGGCTAGTGTACTTACATTTTCACCCTGGCCTTGTAATCTTCCAATAGTGAGATTGTAGCATAAAAGTAAGGTCAGTCTTTATGAATGTTATGGTCTGCTAAGGTTTATAGAAAGCAAATTTGTAAATACTCTCCCTGAAGGGGCATCAATAGGATTGATTTTCATAGGATGAATTCTCCTGGTATTGATTTTTTGACAACATATTATGAATATTTGAAAATAGCTGGCTTGCTGTTACACCTGACATCCATATTTCTGCCTAATATCCACCTCCCTCCCTGTGTTGCTTTGGAATTGATTTTGTCTGTACACCGGTCTGACGCCCTTTGGGACCTGACTCACATTCTACAACAGTAAAAATCATTAAATAAATAAACACAGACATACATACATACATAAATAAATAAAAGAGTAGAGGTTGTCCGTAGAGATTTTGAAAAAAAAAATCACAATGTACATCCTCAAGGAGTGGCAGGAATGCTGGGCCCTTTCTGCCTAAAAATGCTTCTTCTATTACCTAGTGCAGCACAAGTTTTCACCACACGATACACTTCATAGAAACAACTGTGAAAGCAGTCTTTGGGAACATAGAGGAACAGATGTGTCCTTGAAATATTTTTCACAAAATAATGGAAATTGGCTCACTTTTTAAATCACTGCAGCCCAGAAAATGAGTTAGTATAGTCTTAAACTGTAATGCCAAGCTGACCAGTGGACAACTGGAGACTGTGTTTTCTTCCCTTTCACTGCAACAGGATTTCACCCTCTTGTACGTTTACTGGAAAAATGAAGGTTGGGAATATTTATTAAAATGTTTTAGCTAAGATAACGCTGTATTGAGATGTAAAAACATTGTAAAGCTAAGCTCCTGTAGCAAATAGAATATTCTACGCAGTAACATTCTTTTTAGTATTTGTTTACTCAATAAAATCCACGTAAAAATAGTCATGAAGGACCCCCAAAAATGTGAATGAAACATCACTATAATTGCTTAAAACAGCCTTCATAATTACGAACAATCGCCAGAGCAAATTTAAATTGCTCCATTTATAACAAGACTTGTTCTTGCATTGGACGTAAATTGCCCAGGCTATTAAAATACTTAATAAACCCGATCACAAGATCATGTCTAAAGTCATGGTGAAGGTATCCCCGTGAAAATTCAATACAAAAGTGCAATAATTCATTCATCCATTAACCTTGAAATGGTCACAGAGTTTACGGTAAATAATATTCTCATGGAAAAAGATCAGCTGACTGCACCTCAATGTCCTTGCTGCAGCACTGGCAGTGAGACACTGATCTACTATGAACCTTCATGTAACACTTCAATGCCAGTTAGGAGAAGAAACCATATGGATAGCAATCTGAAAATCCGATATCAGAACAACCACGAATATGATGGTACAACTTCTTAGATGATCGAGAAAGTTGTAAGAACAGCTCATTCCCTTGGGGGAAGACTGGCCGTCAGAACTAACAGGATTAAGTCAGTAGCAGAGATTAAAGGTCTCACTCAAGATGACAATGTGATGTTAAGGTATTTAAGAGAGGATGTGATATTTAGTCGTGAAAGAAACAAAGGTTAAGTGAAATACATACAATGAAAGATCCTGTGTACGTGCATAAACTCACCAATAAGATTTGATCCGTGGTAGTATGCCAGGCAACCCTTGCACTTCACAATTAAAAACCTCTATCAGATCTGTTAGTCTGGCACGGGGACATGGCTAATCCGAAGATGGTGGCAGCCGCCTAATCAAGGAGCTCCTGGTGACACCACTCCTATGCTTTAAATATCTGAGATCAATGGGCCTGGAACGAATCCCGTGGGCTGCGCGGGGGCGCTCAAGCTATGCTGCTTTGATCTGTACCATCCTTCGCCCCAAATGTCACTGGATGTGGCTTTGACGTTCCTTGCGCTGGATAAAACATGGTGCTAGCTGCAAGAGTTAAGTCTCCTTGCGTGGCCTGCTGGTGAACAGGGCGCTCTCCTGGCAGGATAGTGTCTCAGGCCTGCTGTCAATGTTGTGCTATGGTGGGCTGGTGCCGGTAGTGGCAGGGTCAGTGGACCTGCGTTGGTGGAGTCTTTTCCTGTTTTGGGCTAAGCCACTGTGGTTCCCAGGAGCCTTGCAAGAATCAGAGAGCATCTGACCCACCTTGGCCACTGAGCGGGGTGAAGGAGGTGAGTGCTCCTTACGATTCCTTGAATGAGGTGTAGGGGAGAGGAGCCTCCCTCTGTCAGGGTTCACGGTAGGTTTCCTCCTTCCATCTCTACACTGATGACTATCTCTCCCTTACAGACTAAACTGAAGGCAGGTTATCCCCTTAGCTGGAGTGCTAGCTGGCATCGCAGAAATTGTAATATGGCTGCCAAAATTCCAGCACTGCTACAGCATAGTGCTGTTTAGCAGTCTAGTCTTCTTAAATAATGAAGGTCAGGTGAAGTGCGCTTCAACATTCCACAGTGCACTTCACTGAAGAAATTCCTGAGAGAGCACCTGTTCCTGAGGCGTCGCGAAAGTTAGTTAGGGTAGTTGCGTTTAAATATCGGGTTTTAGTTTCGTCGGAATTCTCTTGCACTATGAAATAAGGTCAGTGTATATTTAAAAGAACCAAATGCATTTTTCTGCTTAAGCTGAACGTTCAAATAATAGCACTCTTCAAAGAATTCCCAGTGCTTATATTTAAAAAGACTCTTGTCACGCTTGGTTGAGAAGGTTAAAGACCGTGATGAATTAAAGTAACTTAGTCATTTTCCTTTTTACCGCATTTGTTAAATGCATGTGAAAGAGATTAGTCATCCACTTGTCAGCAAGGTTAAAAGGGTCAACTAACTCTGTAGTTGAAATTCGTTTCTGTTAAAGAAATCTCCAGCTCCTAAATAAATCAAATAAGATGGAAGCACAAGCTTGCACAGACAAATTAAATTAGCACAGTTGCCTACAATTCATTTAATTAACTACTGAAAGGGAGCTCAAGAGAACCCTATCATTTCTGCTATACTAAAAACTTGTGAAGAGCTCTTTTATTAATTCAGAAGAAAAGAAGAATTAAAGCAGCCTAATAAGAATAAAACTGATAAGATAAAGGAGCGTAATACACAGTGAGTACAGTAGATGAAGGGCATAATAAATATAACCAATTCAAAAAGAAAAGAATAAAAAGCAAACATTTACCACAATCTTTCTTGCATCATAGCCACAAGCCAGAATCTGCGGCAGGACGTTCCTGAAATAGAAAAAGAAAATAAACAAGCTAAGTAAAAACTTCTCATCTCAACCAGACAAACAACACGAGAAGTAAGAAGAGTAGCAAGCTTCCCAAGTTTCCCTGGTAAGATAAGTTATCTAATATAAAAGAGAAGTTGGTCACAAGTAAGTGCTGAGTAAATGCTAAAGTTGAATTGTGTACAGGTCTGCAAGAAGTAAGAAGAAAAGAAGACCTTGCAGAACAGGCAGAGCGCAGGAAGCTGTCTCTTCTCTGTCCCCAACCCCTTTCCCCCTTAGAACTTACCTGCGATGGAATGCTAGAAGGCCTAGCAGGGAAGGTTCTGAGAAGGGCATTGGAACTAACGTCGTTCTGCTCCTGTGCGGTTCAATAGAGGAAAGACATTGGTCCTGACAGAGTGAAGTGCCCACGTTGGTACAAGCACCCGAGCAGAATGGCGGAGGGGTTTGATTTTAAAAATCTAGGTGAGATTTTAAGTAACATTCAAAGAGATTTGGAGGCAGTTAGGGAGGAAAATAAAATCCTTAGACAAGAAATAATTACCTTTAAAATGGGAGATACAGTTTCAGGGACCAGTCAAGGAACCACATTCTTAGAAACCCAAGGACCAAACACAAGTCCTATATCCATAGCCCCCACACAAGTTATCCACTCATTGTCCCCAGTAATCCCTCTTGCTCCTCCGGAGAGGTTTAATGGAGACCCGCACAAAGCACAAATTTTTTTGACACAGTGCTCTCTGCATTTCATGTGCCGCCCAACGATTTTCCCCGATGCTCAATCCCGGGTAGCCTTTATCCTCTCCTATCTTAGTGGAGATGCCGCTTCTTGGTCGATGCCTCTTGTTACCAAAGATGACCCAATTTTGTACAATCTAGACAACTTCAAAAGAATTTCTCCGAATTTTTGATAGAAGAACTGCATCACAGGCTTCAGACAACGAGCTGTTAGAGTTGAAACAGGGAAATCGAGAGCTAGTGTCGTATTTGGCCCAATTTAACAAACTAGTGGTCGAGACCAACTGGCCCGAAGATAAAAGAGCAGCTGTATTCTACAGAGGACTGCGAGAGGAACTCAAAGACGTGTTGTCCCAAATTCCCAATCGCCCTTCTGACATCTCAGAATTAGTAGACTTAACTCTAGAAATCGATTATCGACAAAGCGAACGGAAAGGAGAACGAAGGAGGGAGTTCAGGTCCAGTGTTCCCCGTTTTGATCGGGTAAAGGTCGAGTCTACGCGGGCTGTAGAGAGTTCTTCTGGAGTAGAACCCATGCAGATCGGTGTGGTCAGAGGTCCACTGACGAAGGAGGAGAAAGACAGGAGAAGACTGAATAAGTTGTGCCTGTACTGCGGTGGAGGTGGACATTTTGTCAAAAATTGTATAAAAAGACCTAAATTGCCCGCAAAGGAGAAGGAAAACTAGCGGCACCACCGGTCAGCGGAGTTGGACTGGTGGATGCGAATGAAGGAACAACTCCACATAATCATCAGTTGGCAAACACTCTACAAGTCTCCTCACCCCATTTGGTTATGACAGTGACGTTAAGATTCAGGAATGAAGCTTTGGCGGGAATTACGGTTATGGTAGATTCTGGAGCAACTGGAAATTTCTGCGATCACAAATTCGCTAGCCAAATTGGACTACAAGCAATTAAAAAAGAGAAAAATGAGAAGGTTAGAGCGGTGGATGGTACGGATCTAACTTCAGGGCCCATAACCAGTCACACAGAATTGGTGCACATGATTACAGTCGAAGGCCATCAAGAAAAATTGCAGTTCAATCTAATAGACGCCCCTCAATTCCAATTGATTCTAGGTTTGCCGTGGTTGACAGAGCACAACCCACAGATCAATTGGGCAGCACGAACTATTCAACTAAATTCGGAATATTGTACAAGAAATTGTTTCAATTGTCCAACAAATCCTTCTCAGCCCAGTGCAGTCGCCCAGTTGTGTGAAAATGGAGGTTCGGTGTGTGTCATACAAACTACTGTTGTACCCGAAGAGTATCAAGACTTTGTGGATGTTTTTGATGAAGTGAAGGCTGAGAAGCTACCGCCCCACAGACCCTACGATTGTAAAATCGACCTTGAACCTGGGGCTAACTTGCCATGCAGCCGGATCTACGCTTTGACGGAGAAAGAAAACATTCATTTGAAGGAATACCTTGCCAAAAATTTAGAGAATGGATTTATCAGACCATCCCAGTCTCCGGTCTCCTCCCCTCTTTTTCGTACCAAAGAAAGAGGGGATCTCAGGACTTGTATTGACTTTAGGGCAATTAACAGGATAACAATTAAAAACCGTTACCCGCTACCCCTAATTTCCGTATTGATTGATCAGGTGAAGGAAGCAAAGATTTACACTCGTCTAGATCTACGAGGAGCATACCATTTGATCAGGCTCCGGGAAGGCGATGAGTGGAAGACTGCGTTCAGGACTAAATATGGCCTTTACGAGTATCTGGTCATGCCGTATGGTCTTTGCAACGCTCCAGCGGCCTTCCAGTACTTCATCAATGATGTCCTAAGTGAATTTATTGATCGATGCGTCATAGTTTATATAGACGACATATTGATTTATTCAGACTCAGTTGAAGACCACCCAAACCAGGTCCGAGCTGTTTTACAACGATTACGAGAAAATTCACTATACGTAAAACTGGAAAAATGCCTATTCAATACTGATACAGTGGAATTCCTGGGCTTTGTATTATCACCTGCAGGAGTGAGAATGGACGAGCAGAAGGTGAAAGCTATAACGGAGTGGAAAGCCCCTACCAGTGTCAAAGAGGTTCAAAGCTTTATTGGATTTTCCAACTTTTACCGCCGATTCATTCACGGATTCTCCCAGAAAATTCTCCCCTTAACTCGTCTTCTAAAGAAAGGAGTTCCATTTAAATGGTCTGAAGAAGCTGAAGAGGCCTTTAGATTGATGAAAGACAGCTTTACCACGGCACCTGTTTTACTTCATGCAGATCCCTCTGAGCCTTTCTATTTGGAGACAGATGCTTCGGACCTGGCCATCGGAGGAATACTTTCACAAAGGCATAAGGATACGGGACAATTACACCCGGTGGCTTACCGCTCCCGTAAGCTCAACCCTGCGGAATGTAATTATACAATTACCGAGAAAGAACTTTTGGCAATCAAAGATGCCTTTAAAGATTGGAGGCACTACTTAATGGGAGCTAAGCACACCGTGACGGTGTTTACGGATCACCGCAATCTGAAATTCCTGCGATCTGCTCGTACTCTCACACCACGACAACTACGTTGGTCTCTGTATTTCGCAGATTTCGATTTTGTAATTACCTTTCGTCCAGGATCTAAGAATGGAAAGGCTGATGTTCTTTCTCGATTGGACACCGAAAATCAAACTCCTGTCATTACTAACCAACAAATCATACCTGAAGATAAAATCATTGGAGTTATCTCTCTCGAGCCCTTCGAAAATCACGTTCGGAATACCATGTCTGACCTGGAAATGGAGAATTGGGCCACAGAAGATCCTCAACGTCTCGTCCACAACGGTCTTCCATATCATGGCACCAATCTGTATTTACCTACTAAGGAACTCCAGTTGAAGGCAATGCAAGAATGTCACGATAACCCTTTGGCGGGCCATAAGGGCGTCTCCAAAACTGAAGAGTTACTTAGACGTAGTTTCTGGTGGCCATACATGTGCAGAGACATTCGTCAATACGTTCTGGGCTGTGAGATTTGTGCACGGGGAAATCGGACAGGCAGGCTCCAAAGGTCTTCTACAACCCATGCCAACCCCCACATCCTTGGCACACAGTCTCCCTAGATTTAATTGTAGATCTGCCCTCTTCCCATGGTTATGATACCATTCTTGTGGTAGTGGACACCTTTAGCAAGATGGCACACTTTGTACCTTTCATGGGAACACCTACTGCTAAACAACTTTCCCAACTTTTTAATCAACATATCATTCGCCTTCATGGCATTCCAAAGGTACTCATTTCAGACAGAGGCTCCCAGTTTCTATCAAAATTTTGGAAGGCCTACATCAAAGGTCTTAATATAGACCATCGTTATTCTACCAGTTTTCACCCAGAAACTGATGGGCAGACTGAACGCATTAATCAAGAACTAGAACAATACTTACGGCTTTATTTGTTAGATGAAGAGGGTGATTGGCCTGACCATTTATGGACAGCTGAATACTCCTACAATAATGCTCAAAATGTATCTACTGGTCATTCCCCTTTCTTTGTAAACGCAGGCAGACATCCTAATTCTCATGCTAATTTTGATAAGATAGATGTTCCAGCTGTTCAAGACATTGCTCAACAAATGACTAAAATCCACCACTCTGTAATCCAGAACTTGTCGATTGCGAAGGATCGTTATAAACACTTCGCTGATCGCAAACGTAAAAGAACCTGATCTTCAGGCAGGAGACTTGGTTTGGTTGAGCACTAAAAATCTTAGACTCAAGGGTTCCCGTAAATTCCAGCCCCGTTTATGGGTCCCTATCCTATTGAGAAGGTTATCAATCCTGTCACTTATCAATTATCTCTCCCAGGCACTACTAAAATTCACCCAGTGTTTCATATTTCTCTCCTCAAACCCATTCAACCAGATTTGCGTAAAAGTTCTCCTCCGGATCCTTTAATTCTTAATGGTGAGGTGGAGTATGAGGTTAAACGCATCTTAGATTCACGCATCATTCGTAATGAACTTTTCTACCTCATTGATTGGAAGGGTTATGGACCTGATGAGCGTTCTTGGGAAAAAAGTACTGATGTTCATGCCCCCGATTAATTAAAGCCTTTCATGCCAAATTCCCAGCCAAACCTCGACTGGAGGAAACCCCGTTGGGAGGGGTACTGTCAGGGTTCACGGTAGGTTTCCTCCTTCCATCTCTACACTGATGACTATCTCTCCCTTACAGACTAAACTGAAGGCAGGTTATCCCCTTAGCTGGAGTGCTAGCTGGCATCGCAGAAATTGTAATATGGCTGCCAAAATTCCAGCACTGCTACAGCATAGTGCTGTTTAGCAGTCTAGTCTTCTTAAATAATGAAGGTCAGGTGAAGTGCGCTTCAACATTCCACAGTGCACTTCACTGAAGAAATTCCTGAGAGAGCACCTGTTCCTGAGGCGTCGCGAAAGTTAGTTAGGGTAGTTGCGTTTAAATATCGGGTTTTAGTTTCGTCGGAATTCTCTTGCACTATGAAATAAGGTCAGTGTATATTTAAAAGAACCAAATGCATTTTTCTGCTTAAGCTGAACGTTCAAATAATAGCACTCTTCAAAGAATTCCCAGTGCTTATATTTAAAAAGACTCTTGTCACGCTTGGTTGAGAAGGTTAAAGACCGTGATGAATTAAAGTAACTTAGTCATTTTCCTTTTTACCGCATTTGTTAAATGCATGTGAAAGAGATTAGTCATCCACTTGTCAGCAAGGTTAAAAGGGTCAACTAACTCTGTAGTTGAAATTCGTTTCTGTTAAAGAAATCTCCAGCTCCTAAATAAATCAAATAAGATGGAAGCACAAGCTTGCACAGACAAATTAAATTAGCACAGTTGCCTACAATTCATTTAATTAACTACTGAAAGGGAGCTCAAGAGAACCCTATCATTTCTGCTATACTAAAAACTTGTGAAGAGCTCTTTTATTAATTCAGAAGAAAAGAAGAATTAAAGCAGCCTAATAAGAATAAAACTGATAAGATAAAGGAGCGTAATACACAGTGAGTACAGTAGATGAAGGGCATAATAAATATAACCAATTCAAAAAGAAAAGAATAAAAAGCAAACATTTACCACAATCTTTCTTGCATCATAGCCACAAGCCAGAATCTGCGGCAGGACGTTCCTGAAATAGAAAAAGAAAATAAACAAGCTAAGTAAAAACTTCTCATCTCAACCAGACAAACAACACGAGAAGTAAGAAGAGTAGCAAGCTTCCCAAGTTTCCCTGGTAAGATAAGTTATCTAATATAAAAGAGAAGTTGGTCACAAGTAAGTGCTGAGTAAATGCTAAAGTTGAATTGTGTACAGGTCTGCAAGAAGTAAGAAGAAAAGAAGACCTTGCAGAACAGGCAGAGCGCAGGAAGCTGTCTCTTCTCTGTCCCCAACCCCTTTCCCCCTTAGAACTTACCTGCGATGGAATGCTAGAAGGCCTAGCAGGGAAGGTTCTGAGAAGGGCATTGGAACTAACGTCGTTCTGCTCCTGTGCGGTTCAATAGAGGAAAGACATTGGTCCTGACACCCTCCCCCCTACACAAGGCTCCTATTTCAAGACATAATATTGGATTGGACCTGAAAACAGCACCACCATTGGCTGGATCACTACTAACTAGACAAGAGATATGGTAATATGGCTGCTGGAGTGAGAAAAACATGGTTGCGAGCATAAGCCCCCAAATCCCTCTCCTGCCGCTCCCCTTTTTTCTACGAAATGCATATTGTCTGGCCACATAGCAGGACAATAAAATAATATAGTTAAGAACAGTAATGTTGATCTGAGATGCTCTGAGATGTGATGTCATATTTTCTCCAACACCATGGCAACCCTGCGGTACAAGGGTATTGGGAGTCAGCATAGGTGTGACCCTTAATAGCGGATCACTCAGCTAAAATGGTTACAAGGGAAATTCTTTGTTGGTGTGGATGACAATATGAAGCCATCATAGTTATCTGAGGTGGACAAGCAGAGAGCCACAAGGGTGTCTGGTACAAAATAATCCATGCTTGTCAAAAACAGAAGCCAGTTATGCTTACAAGCAGAAGATCATGGTGCTGTAAAGAAGACACACATTTGACAACTTTGATAAGAAGCTACAAGCTATTTTAAACTATAAAGTTGAAAATTGACTCAGTCACCTTGCAAATGGGCTTATTAAGGGTGGACCACATGAAGTTAGCAGACAGGGTGGTGGAGACAAAACCCTCAATGGCCACCATGCACTCTTCAATATCGGACACGCAAAGAATGGTCAAGGACCTCACTGAAACTGAGCACATGTAACAAGATAGAGTGGAAGATGTGGAAGGCTGTTCACAACAAAAAAATATTCACTTAGTGGGGGTGCCTGAGAGAGCCGAAGATTATAGAGTCAACCTGTTCTTGGAAGAATGGCTGATAGAAATGATTATTTCCGGTAATCATTCAGTGGAGTGAATGCAACTGGTGCCTCCTCAGCCTCCATCACCTGGTGCAGCACTTCGTCTGATTGTTGCATGACTTTTATGACTGAGGCAATACCCTTAAAGTGGCCACAAAACACGGTGCATGGAGATTGAGGGAGCTAAGGTGCACATCCTACCATACTGTGGGCTCTATTTAAAGGTCTGATTTAAATGCTGGTGGAGAGAGAACTCTGTTGCAACAATGTATGTCAGCCCATCTTAATTAGGCAGACGGACATGCATCTAGACCTCCAACGGCCCTTAGTCGGTCAGGCTATCAATTGGTTTTGAGCATGGTGGAGAAAGAGTAGTGCTGCAGTCGTCAAACCTATTGTCCAACAAATTCTAAGTTGGGTGGGTGGACTAAATATTGGCAGGAAGGGAACTCTGTCACCGTTGCGACAGAGTTCTCTCGTCACCAACATTTAAATCAGGCCCTATATGTCCACATTACAGCACCTTCACAGCAATTTCCTGGCGGTCAAGACAGTTTCAGCAATCTGGAATTAAATGCAGACTGATTTACCCTGCAAAACTGAGAGTAGTAGCTGACAACAAGACTAATTTCTTTCTGTATCCAGAGGAAGTGTGGCAATGGTTGGAAGACTGATGGAATACAGCTGATTGCTCTGCAGCCAATGTGAAACAGCAGCACAGAAGGCGCAGAATACAGTGTTTTTGGCCAGCCCCACACACCCCGATAACTCCTGTCATTTCCGGTCTCCAGTACGGCTTCCAACACTTTGTGGAAAGCACACGGAGACCGCTGACGGTTGCTGCGGCACTGCCTTTTTAAGTAAGATATTTTTCTAATTTTTGACTAAGTATGCTTCCTACGCTGGCTTTAGTTTTATTGAGTTTTCTTAGGTGCTTACGGCCACATTCGTTTTCCATTATTACAAGTAACGCTATCATACTAAATCATGTGTTGCTAGAAGACGCCACCACCACTCAGCGTACAAGCCAGCCTGCCTTCCCTCTATCATTATTGCCGCTTTTCCGATATGGCACAGACATTAAGGAACCTTTAATCACCCGGCTAAGTGTCACATCCTGGACTATTCATACTTGCGACTTTGCGATGCTCGTTTTAGCGTTTATTTATATCTTTGGTAATTTAGACCAATACCTTTGACTCTTTGACTATGTTGGGGTCCTGCAACGTGTTGTTCCATCCAACATTGGGCCATATTATCAAGAACGGGCGATAACATATCGCCGCTTTAGCGGCAGGAAACTGCCACTAAAGCGGCGATAAGGGGCTGGATAATATGCCCTGTAGAATTCCAATAGAAGCCCAGGTTTGATGTCCTTCACACCAGAACCTGGGCTTCTATTGGAATTCTATAGGGCATATTATCAAGCCCCTTATCGCCGCTTTAGCAGCAGTTTCCTGCCGCTAAAGCGGCGATAATGTTATCGCCCATTCTTGATAATATGGCCCACTGTTTCTTTATGTCATTGATTTTTCAGATTCCCCAACTTAACTGCGAGAATTCCTTTTGAACTGTTTTGACTCTTGGATCAGTAAGTTTTTACACTTTTAAATTGTTTTACTTTTTTAAGCTGTCCCTTGTGCTCTAACTGAGGTTCATTGCACTCTCAATTGTACTCCTATTGGTACTCTGTTCTTTCAGGGTCTATTCACAACATTTCTAGTATAGACTCCTTATTCCCTTTTTCCATTATTTATAGTTGCTGTTTTAGTCTTTTAAAATGTAATTTCCAGAGGGTCTTGGATCTTCACATGAAACATTCTGTCCTTGAGATGGTCTGGTAGATTTACTTCAGATGAGACTGAAACGAAGACGGCCTAACCCATTTTCCTTTCAATCTCTGTTAAGATTGAATCTGGGAGTTTTGTTCCTATGTCTAGGACAGTCCCTAAACTTTACACTATTGGAAATGGGTTATTTTGCATTGATAACTAGCGAGACCTAACTGTGAAGGATTTTTCAGTTCTGTTATCATTGCCGTTGAAGTACCTTTTTGTTTTGAACCCCTAATGAAACCATCATTCAATGAGTGAAATATAATGAATTAAGAAATACACTGGGTTGCATTGACTGATTTTTCTTTATTTCAATTTTTTTTAAATAATACAGACCATTGTGCATTGAATTGGTTTCTTGATGAACTGATTGGACATCCTGTGAGTAATTAGAGAATTCTACCTAAATATCAATCAAAATACATCCCTTGTAGGTATTATTGCCTGAAACGTATTTACCCAAGCCCACAAATGTATACTAGGTCGCCCATTTCTATATAAATGTTTCCTTATTGAAGCATCTGTCCCATGATGGGGACTGCAATAAAAAAATCTATATATGCATTTTCGAGTTAAAATGTAGAGATGACAATGTGTTGTCCCCCTTAGGCCTCCATCCCTGCATTCACAGCCGTTTCCATATGATTCGCAAACAAGGTCGTGTGCTGTTAATATTAACGGGCTAGGATTCTATGGGGGATATTCTCAAGAACGGGCGATAATTATCGCCAACCTAGGATAACGCAATTTTACATAACGCCATCTATCGCAGGAAACTAACGCCGTGTTAACGGCGTATTTTCAACACGCCGGCAACAGGCGATAGTTTCCCGATAATGCATCAAATGTTCGCGTTAAAATTACCGGGTCGCCGATAAAAAAGGAAACCCGAACGTGAAAAAAGTGGCGATGGGCCCAACAGCGATAAAAATATCAGCGATAAGCAGCGCCAGACTTGCTATTCCCACGTCAGGCGGGAAAAATCACCATAAAAGCTGCAAAAAAACAAAAAAACAAAAACAAAACCCAAACAACTGAGAAGCACCATGGAGGAAGCCGGAGCAACTACAGAGGCCAACCACAACCCCACAAACCCCCCGGAGGACCAGCCACTACGCTTACGCTTACAGGGGGGGCGACATAGCTACATGTCCAAGGTATTCCCCACTGCCTGAGGTAACATGGTTGCGTCCACTGTCCACAACACTACAAACACCAGCAGTATATGTCCACATGGACATGTCTGTGCTCTGCATACTGAAGTCTGTCCAGCACATCACCGCCACACTTGGCATTGTGTACATTCTTATTCATGGGTCACTTGCCTCCTTCGCACATTCTTGGTTCCCACCTCTCCCCACATTCTGCAATTGTGTGGCAGAGGGGCTATGCCTTTGTGGATGGTTTGTCTACATGTCTGGCCCCTGTTACCACAGTTACTTGTGTTTTCGTGTCTGGTAGGTGGGCATGTTGGTTGGCATGTTGTATGTGATTTTGTTACGTGTGCATTCCCACAGTTGTGAGTTGTATGATTGTGGAGTTGTGGTGTGTGATGTGTTCCATTGGTACTTACCAACGAGCAGTCCATTTCCATAGGTGCCATCCTGAAAGCGCTGGTTGATGATGGACTGTCGGAAGATGTAGGAATCATGCACACTGCCTGGGAAGTTGGCGACGACATTGGTGAACAGTCCCCGGTGGTCCACTATTGCCTGCACATTGATGGAATGTGTGTGCTTTCTGTTGCGGTAATTGTGTGCAGTGTCGGCAGGGGGCACAAGTAGGACATGTGTGCAGTCAATTGCCCCCAACACGTGCGGGAAGCCAGCTATGGCGTAGAAGCCGTGCTTGGTCTCCAGCTGTTCCTGCGCAGTGTGGGGGAAGTGAAGGTGCTGGGGTATCAAGCTGATGATGGCATCCAAGACAGGTGTGAGGAACTTTGATACGGCTGGCTGTGAGACTCCTCCGACTCTGGCAGTTGTTGGTTGGAAGGTACCAGAGGCCAACAAGTGCAGCACAGCCAGCAGTTTTGTCTGCGGAGGGATGTTGGTTGTCCGCTGTGTTGGTACCATCAGCCTGTGGGCAATGTGGGTCAGGATGCGGAGGATGGTTGTCCTTTTGAGCCTGTAGTGGGCAATGAAATCCTCTGGCGTTAAGTCTCTGAGGCTGGTGCGTTTTCAGAAGGTCCGCTGTCTTGTTCTGCGCTGGCTCGGTGGTAGTCCGGGGGGGTGGTCCTGGGGGTTGGGGTGGTCCTGGGGGTGGTGTCGGTGGGTGCTGTGGCCCTCTTGAGTCTCCAAGCTGCATGATTAGTAGCTCCATGGCATCTGTTGGTCTTCAGATGTGGCTCTGGGCTGGGCTCCCTTTATACTGCAGGTTTTCGTCCTACTTAAGACCAGAAAAAAGCAGGTCTTAAGTCCCTGCTGCTGACGTGCCTTATCGCCTGTTTTTGGACCGCATCACCGATCTGGCTGGTCGCTGTGAATATCGCGAAGTGGTGTTATCGTGAGTTTTTGCACGGGAACGCCTACTCTACATATGATTAGCGTTAGTTGTCGCTGTCAGCCTTGGTGATGTTTTTAGCGGCAGCTATCGCAGGTAAACTGACGATGTCAGCTGTTAGCGCAGGCTTGTGAAAAGGGCGATAAATCTATCGCCACTTTCGTGGCGGAAAAGTGCCGCTAAATTGGCGATGAGTCCTTGAGAATATGCCCCTATGAGTCTGAATGAAGAGTAATTTTAGCACTGAGGCTTATTTGTATACCTGTTGCAGCACAAAATAATCTCAGGCCACAAAATGGTTCTTGTTTTTATACAAAGACAGTTTGCAACCTGAGAATAATTCACCAGGCACTTAGTCTTCACCATAGCAGCTATGAAATTATTCCAATAACGAGCATCAAGTTTCAGATGATTAAAATGTTCCCAACAGTCATAATGAAATGTATGCACCACCATCTTGAAAGTGTTCCAATATTAGCTTTCCATAAACTTTCGTACTAAAGATTCCATTCAGAATCACAGCAATCCAACAGTTATCATGACCTGACTTTATAAAGGTCGCTATATTGATTTGACGCACAACATGACATAGCACACACAATTCACTTATTTTTTCACCACAATCATCATAAAATTTCCAAGTGCTCGTTTTTAAATTCCCTGCAAATTAGCAAGAAACCTTCTAGAGTTGATGTGTTAATCCCCTATAATAACCATTAAGTTACATCTCAGTATAGCATTGCTTCTAAATGGGAAAACCTATGTCACCATAACCATGGTATTTCCACATCAGTTATCATGACATATTCTCCACAAAGGATATTAGATTTCCCCCACACTATGAAAGAAATATCACCAACCACTGATATGAGGTGATTTCCCGGACTGGCAAGAACATGCCCCCATAATGGTTCATGTGTTTTCTACTCATCAAAACTTTATTAAAAATATTGCCTTTTCTTGATTTCAGTGGTAAACGCATGATGATTTAGGTGGGTATTTCGTTGCCCTTGGGTTTTGGGAAACCTTATATCTGGCCTCCACTTATATCTAAAAATAGAATGCAGCTCATATCATGCTTGAACTGCCTAAGCCAGTACATACACCTCATCAGTAAATTAAGCTGCACTGGCTGCCACTGACAGAGAGTTCTGTTAAAGATGCTTTAAATGGTGCATCTCTTAGTATATAAGAAAGTCCTTGTGCATTTTTAATGTACGTTTAGACAATACTTCCTGTGGCAAAATTCACATAATTTGGTTTTGCGTGATTACGCAACATGGCAGCAAAATGATGCGAAGTTACTTGTGATGACAAGAAATGTGAATCTGTCATTTCGTGCTGCTCGCGTTCTGTGTTCATGTGCGTTTGCAGTAAATGTTTACCTTATGGCGCATAACTACGCAAAGTGGCGTTATGGCGTAATTTCTGGGATTTTACTGGAATTCCCATAATATCCAAAATATGAATTAGACTTGCTATAATAGACTGACCTATTAACCATCTCTCTGTGCATTAGTATTATGTCAAAAGATTTGACAGTCAGCTAAAGTTGTCCCTTACTTAGGCTAAGATTATGATCTTGGCCAGTAAATATGGTGGGAGTGAGTAAACCAGCAGTAAAATTGCTGGCAGCCCTTTTTGCTGTTGTGCCAAGCCTTTGTACAAAAATGGGGAGTAACAAGCATTAACACTTGTGTTTCCTGGCAGCAAAACCTTGCCAGAGACCGGCCTAACATTCCCAAAAGATGGATGTTATTATGCATACATCTCCTGTGGTTACCATTCCTGGTACTACCAGAGATGTTATCATAGAGCGTAAAGCAGCAAAAATGTCTGATAACATGATTACCCAGCATTTTTTCTCCTCTGCACATTTACATACAAGAACATGCCCCTATAGGGGCACGTTAGGCACTGAAGCACCTGCCCAACGAGGAGCATTGCCCGGTGATGACGCATTCCGCCCTAGGGTGGGTGAGGGCTTGTGCTCCACTAAGCTAATGCTTCCAATGACCTAGTGGGATCCGGATACCTAATATACTATCTAGGATCCTTAACGAAACATTGTATTTCATTATCATTGGTACATTAACTTACAAGAACATGGTAGCTGGTGAACTATGTCCAGACAGACATATTTCTTTGCAAATGGAATACAAGTGCTTTTCTAAGAAAGCAAAATGAAAGTCAATGTATGTCACAGGGCTGAAGTTATGAGTAGACCTGGGTAAAAAAAAAGCACCCAGGTACTTGGCATAATTTTGGCAATTTACACAAAATTACCAAAATAACGCCACATTGTGTAATTACAGGAAGAAATCTTAACGCAAGATGTAAAGCTCAGTCATTTTTTAACACAAGTGGCATTTCAGGTGGATTTTTTAACCGAGCAGACTGTTCGGGTAATTTTTGACAGCAAAACCATTATCTGAGAACGAACTGCTGTGTCTTGAATGTGAGTGGCAGGTCCTTTAACGTGGGTGGGCAACAAACATTTCAGGTAGATTTTTTCCCTAATGGACCATTCGAGTACATTTTGAGGGCAAAACTACAAATTCAAAAACAGGTGGTAATGTTTTGGATGTGTGCACCCAGAAATCAGTTAAAAACTAGATTTTCCTGTTGAATTTTACCCGAACGGACGATTCGGGTAATTTTTGAGTGTGAGATGCATTTCGTGTAATCCGCACTTTTGCTTAATTGTGTGGTAGTTTCGCATAATTCTGCTACACGAACTTACCTGAGTTACGCCCAACCCTATTTATAAGATTCTCTCAATGGGCACAGAAGTTTGGGCTACCATTTATTTTTCAATTGTATGTTGTGTGAATAATTGTGGATGAGAGTGCATTTGTGTGCGAGAGAGCATGTTTATTTGTATTTCTATGTGTGAGCATGTGTTTATGTGGGTGTGTATGGGTGACTGAAAGTGAGTGATTGAGTGCCAGTGGCAGGTAGTCAGTAAGAATGAGTGAACGAAAAAGTGATTGCAAGTGAGTGAAAGTGAGTGAGTGAGAATTAATAAGAACGAGCATTAGGGAGTGACAGTGAGTGTGTGTAACAGTGCACGAGGGTGAGTCAATCAGAGTGAATTAGATTAAGTGAGCCACAGTGAGAGTAAGAGTGAGTGGCATTTGTAGGTATGGGTGAGTGAGAAAGTGAATGGGGCATTGGGAGATTGAAGATAAGAGTGAGTACAAGTGAGTGTTAGAAACTATCCTCGTAAAGCAATGGTAAACCTAAGCTCCTGTAGCAAATAGAATATTCTACGCAGTAACATTCTTTTTTAGTATTTGTTTACTCAATGAAATCTACGTAAAAAATAGTCATAAAGGACCCCCAAAAATGTGAATGAAACATCACTATAATTGCTTAAAACAGCCTTCATAATTACGAACAATCGCCAGAGCAAATTTAAATTGCTCCATTTATAACATGACCTGTTCTTGCATTGGACGTTAATTGCCCAGGCTATTAAAATACTTAATAAACCCGATCACAAGATCATGTCTAAAGTCACGGGGAAGGTCTCCCCATGAAAATTCAATACAAAAGTGCAATAATTCATTCATCCATTAACCTTGAAATGGTCACAGAGTTTACGGTAAATAATATTCTCATGGAAAAAGATCAGCTGACTGCACCTCAATGTCCTTGCTGCAGCACTGGCAGTGAGACACTGATCTACTATGAACCTTCATGTAACACTTTAATGCCAGTCAGGAGAAGAAACCACTTGGATAACAATCTGAAAATTCCGATATGAGAACAACCACGAATATGATGGTACAACTTCTTAGATGACCGAGAAAGTTGTAAGAACAGCTCATTCCCTTGGGGGAAGACTAACCGTCAGAACTAACAGGATAACGTCAGTAGCAGAGATCATGGTCTGAAGATGAAAAAATGAGTGGGAGTGAGCGAGTGTGAAGTAGTCAGAGTGAGTCCAAATGAGTGAGAATGAATGAATGAGTGCAAGTCAGTGATAATGAATAAGTGAGGGTTAAAATGAGTGAGAATGTGGTGTTATGCTTGTGAATCTTTCATTGGCCCTGGCACACAGAAGGTAATTCTTGACCTATTGAGGCATCCATGGGATAATACTGCCAGTAGCATACAAACAGCAATTGTTAGCATGGAAGGTACCTGTGACAAACTTCTTGCACTGACATACAGGAGGTAATTCTTGGTATAATGGGCATCCATGGTAAAATACTGGTACTAGCATGGCGGAGGAAATTCTCGGTATATGGAGCACCTGTGAAAAAATATTGACATTGTTAAACTTTAGAAAATTCTTGGCATAGGGGTCGGGATGGACGGAATTCCACCAACGGACAGAAAATATGGAGCCCGGGCTGCAATTTAGCGCCGGTAGCACGAGCCTTGTTGAAAATCAGCGTTAACACACCATGTGTTGCGTAAGAGCATGTGGCCATTCAAGTTGACTTTGCTGCCGCTCGATTAAAAGATGAGTGGCAGGAAATCTACCCGAACGTCAGGCCACTGACCATGACAGTATGTGAATGGTGGCGAGCACCCACATTAGAAAATCGCGCTAGGGAATGACAAATCTCGCTCATGCTTGACACCTCGCCGAGTCTTAAACCTTGCAGGAGAAAAATTCGGCCACTCTGCGACTGGCAGAATGTGTTTAGAACTCTGTGTTAAAGAGTAATGCGGAGTGGCCAAAATTCCACCAATTCCGCGGGCGGAACGGAACATTCCGTCCACCTCTACATACAGGGTATCCACTGCAAAATGCTGGCACTATCTCATTGGAGGCAATTCTTGACAAAATAGAGTAGAACTATGATATTGGGGGGAGGGGCAACAATGACAAAATACTAGCCAAGAAGTACAAAAGGTAATTTTGACATAAGGGTCACCCAGTGTATAGCCCAGTGTATAGCCCGTACGTACTCCCTACTCGTGCTACTTCGGTGAGAGCCCGAGTAATGGATGGGGGGTTTTATTAAAAAAATGCGTATGAATGCTCATATTGATGCAACTCGAGGGAGTAGTATTGAGCTACAAGCGTCACGCTGATTCGACATTGCCAATAGAATAAAGGAACTGTATTAATAATATAGGTGCATGGGGAACTAGGGTGACCATAAATTTAATAATGGAAAGATAGGGTTCATTTTGTAGAAATAGTCATTAATAAGTGCAAGATTAGTGGCAGTGATATCTACCCATTTTTTGATTTACAGATAAGGAGCCCCAGCCGTATTTACAAATGAACTAAGTGACCCCTGGAAACTAAATAGGGCACGTTTGACTTTGATGGTAAGACATTGTATAAATGGGCACCAAATAATAGATCTTAAATCAAATTAGACCTTAAGTGATCTTTACAGAATCTATTTATTTATTTATTAGATCTCAACAGAAGGAAACCCATGGCCTATACAACATACCAATTGAGGAGGATTGAATAGTGACCCTTTGCTTAGGTGTCTGATTAATTATAATGGTGAATTTTACACCCTTGTGGGTAACTTGGGGGTAAATTGATTGTGTACCCATAGGTACAGCAGTAAGGTTGTGATCGGATGGTATAAAGTATTGCTCCTGAAATAATCAGAATGACATGATATGGCTGCAGGAAGGCAGTTCCTGGGTAATGCAGTATGAATGAGTGATGCTTTGGGAGTGTTATTTGTGTAACTCTGAGATATTGTTTGTACTGAGGGGCATATTCACAAGAACGTGCGCTAAACATCTCCAGAAAATGTTAACGCAACTTTTCACATCGCGGTCTATCGCGGGAAAATAACCCCGTGTTAACCTGGAATTCACAACAAGGCGGTACCATGCGATAGTCATCCGAAAACACGGCCAATGTCCGCGATACAACCACCGCGACGGAGTAAAAAACACAAACCCCAACACCAAAAAACGTGCGATGAGCCCATTCGTGGTGAGGAAATCAGCGATAAGCAGCACCAGGCCTGCCATACACACACGGCAGGCGGGAAAATCACTACAAAAGTAGAAAAAACACACAAACACAAAATGACCAACACCCAAGCACCATGGAGGCAGCCGGAGCAGGCGCAGAGGACGAGCGGAACCCCAAAAGCACCCCGGACGACCAGCCTGGGACCTCGGTGACAGGGAAGGGCAAGGACAAGAAGAAGAGGAAGACGAAGTTCAGTCCGCAGGAGAATAGGATCCTGGTCACAGAGGTGATAGAACACCATCAACAACTGTTTGTCGCCTCCAATGTGTCATTGGGCACCAAAAATGGATTATGGCGGTCCATCGTGGACAAGGTGAATGCTGTCGGAGAGCACAAGAGGTCAATGGACGAGGTCAAGAGGCGATGGATTGACATCAAGCGCAAGACCAAGGAGAAACTCGCAGGCAACCAGAAGGCAGCAATGCAGACTGGAGGTGGGAGCCCAGCGCCACAGCTGGAGCTGGATGACATGGAGGAGCTGGTGTCGACAGTCATCAGTGTGGAGACCGTGGCAGGAGTCGGGGCACCGGTCACTGCTCGACAAGACACAACACAACGGCAACAGGGTGAGTAACCACCAGGTACTGGGGGACGGGGGAGATGGCCACAATGGCACACATGCACAATCAAGCAGAGCACAGTGCACACCCACAATGACTCTGGATCATGGCCCTGATCAACAGCCTGTCACAATGTACATTGCCATGCTGTCTGAATGTGAACATGTACCATGCGTCTACATACATGTGGACACATTGTAACACAGCATCTCCCCTTCACATTGCAGGGGCACCGTCAACGCCATATGCAGAGCAGTCCCAGCCACTCTTCACTGATGACGAGGAGGACACCACCAGCATCGACACCCAAGCCCTCCAAAACATCATTGAGCTCATCCGCCAATCACCTCCAGGACCCGGGCAGCCCAGCTGCATCGAGGAGACCCCACCCACTCCACAAACCACCCAGCAGGAGGCACCCACAACCCCGGCTGTCTCCCAAGACCCCCCCGAACAACACATGGCCTTCCAACACCATGTGTTGGAGGTACAGAGGGAGATGGCTGAGCAGGTGCGGGTGGGGTTCGACCTCATGGCTACCAAACTTGACGCCATCCATGGGTGTCTGAGTCCCATCAGGGACCACCTCCAGTCCCTGACGGACACCCACACGCCGCTCCATGGTCTCCAACGAGCCCTGGCTGACATCGCTGGAGTCATGACTCGGAGTTCAAGAACACCTGTCCGCTCAGAGTGGCTCCAGCGATCTCAGCCGTGAGATGGCACACATGCGGAGGCTCATGGAGGACATGGTGCGGATGGAGGCAGAAAGGATGGCAGCCACCACTGCACATCAGGAAAATGTAGCTGGGATCTACCATGCCCTGCATGTCCTCATCATGGCATTGCTGCCTCAAGGCGTGGCGCAGATTAATGCTGCTGCCCTTACACCATCCACATCTCCGCCCCCTTGGTCAGTCAGTGCCTCACAGTGCGGCAGGCATTTCCACTCCGGCAACTGATGTGTCACTGCCACACAGTGCGGCCGACAATCCACCTCCGGCCCCTGATGTGTCAGTGGCACACAGTGCCGCAGCCGGAACTGCACCACCCACAGGTGGGGCAGAGCACACATCCGAGGATGAGGACGTGGATGGGCTTGAGTTCAGAAGGAAGCACTAGCATTCATGTCCGCCACCTGGCCTGTTTCTGCTTGGTGCCGCACATCGCCCCATGACCTTCCACTGACCCCCGATACACTCTGCTGCACTCACCTTGGACCGCGACATGGACTGCCATATCCTGTTTGGTGACCAATGACACGGCGACCACACTGCGGACTGTACCCTTCCTCTGATGGACTCTGATGGCCCTCCACAGGCCCATATTGTGAAGTGGGGTTGGCATGGCCCTGTACTGCTCCAGCTGCAAGACTCCACTGGATGTGCATTAAACATTCAGAAACGCACTGATGTGTCATGTCTTTCATCATTCATGTATGAATGTGTGGATGAATGTAGGCTCAGTGATTCCCCCCAACGTCAATGATGCTCATCTAGTGGGAATCCAGTCACAGTGTGCTACATTGCCGATTGCGTTCCGGGTACCGCAGACACCACAACAGGGACACACGCATTAGTCACTTCCTTGTCCGGACATGGACTGAACCATGCCCACAGCCCCCGAGTCATTGTTGCAAGCCCTGCGCTGGTCCAGCGTACGCCAGGCCGGACCACTCCGCTTATGCTCCGAGGGGGGGGCCCACATAGCTAGTGGTGTGCAGATCGCTGGTCTAGTTGTCAGCATGTCACGGCCACTCCCTGAGGGCAGGTTTGCACGCACACCACACCCATCCGGCACAGACATCACAGGCCATGTGACCCCGCCAATATAAGGGGCCGACAACGTCACATTCCCTACTGCCGGTGGTGACTGGATGACGGACGTTCCACGATACTCAATCATAAAGGGCCCATGACTTGTTGTGCACAGGGTTAGTGGCACCCGGAGCCATGCGGCCATCACGGGCCTACCACCACGTGGCGCTGACTGGGGTTGCACAGGGTTAGTGGCACCCGGAGCCATGCGGCCGTCACAGGCCTACCACCACGTGGCGCTGACTGGGGTTGCACAGGGTTAGTGGCACCCGGAGCCATGCGGCCGTCATGGGCCTACCATCACGTGGCGCTGACTGGGGTTGCACAGGGTTAGTGGCACCCGGATCCATGTGGCCGTCACGGCCCTACCACCATGTGGCGCTGACTGGGGTTGCACAGGGTTAGTGGCACCGAAATTGCTGAACGGGTGTGCAGCCTGCGATGATGACGTGTGCACTGATGTGGTCTCTGCCATTGATGCCTCAGGACTCAGCGTCATGTGTGGGACCTGCTGGGCCGCGGCGCGGGTCCGCATGATGTGGAGCATGCCATGGTGGCGGGACCTGGGCCTGGAGCTTGCACTGGCACGTGGTGTGCCCACTGGTGGACACACCGTTGGAGGCAGGTGAGCAGTGGGGCCTGGGTGCGCAAGTGCGGACAGCCAGCGCTGGCCGGCGGGAGGGGGTAGGGTGCGGCTGCATGTGTGCGCAGGACGGGCAGGCGTTGTTGCCGTGTGCAGTGTGATGGACTCTGCTATGATTGACTCTGGCCTCGATTACAGATTGCAGACCTGGTGGCTTGCAGTGTATACCGGCACGTGGTTGGAGACACACCGGTGGCAGCAGGTGAGCAGTGGTGCCTGGGTGCGCGGGGCGGCAGTGTCCCTCCTTCTCCCTCTCTCTCTCTCTCCCTTCCTTTCCCTCTCTCTCTCTCTCACTCTCCCTTCCTTGCCTTCTCCCTCCCTCTCTCTCTCTCCCTTCCTTTCCCTCTCCCTCTCTCCCTTCCTTTCCCTCTCTCTCTCTCTCCCTCTCCCTTCCTTTCCCTCTCCTCTCTCTCTCTCTCCTTCCTTTCCCTCTCCTCTCTCTCTCTCCCTTCCTTTCCCTCTCTCCCTCTCCCTTCCTTTCCTTCTCCCTCCCTCCCTCTCTCTCTCTCCCTTCCTTTCCTTCTCTCTCTTTCTCTCTCTGCCTTTCTATCCTCTGTTTCTCTGTGTCTCGCTCCTTTGATGTGCGCATGACACACGTTCTGATTTGGTGCTTTATTTTCCAGGCTGTGGCATCAGGATTGTCCCGGACGGACCCGACAGGAGTCTTCCGCATTGGTGTTTTGTGTTTTATTCAATAAAGTTTTTGGTTGTTACTTCAATGATGAGTGACAGTTTCTCGTTCTTCTGCCCACACATGTTTCTTGTTGTCATTGTGCGACATCATGCGCTTTTGTGGCTCTTGTGTCGTGCAAGGTATGTGTTTGTCCCGGGGGATCCGGGGGGGCCGGGGCCGGGGTGTGGTGGGGGTGGGTGTTGTGGCCCTCTTGGGTCTCGGAGCTGCATGATCATTGTCTCCATGGCATCTGTGGGTCTTCAGATGTGGCTCTGGGCTGGGCTCCCTTTCATACTGCGGGTAGTCGTCCTGCTTACACCAGCAAAAGGCAGGTGTTAATTCCCTGCTGCTACCGCGGCTTATCGCCTGTTTTGGGTTCGCATCGCAGATCTGGCAGTTCGTTGTGAATGTGGTGTAGTGGTGTTTTCGTGTGTTTTTGCACGGGAACGCCTACTCTGCATCTCATTAGGGTTAGTTGGTGGTGTCACCCGTGGAGGTAAATTTTGAGGCAGTTATCGCGGGAATACTTGCGTTGTCTGCAGTATGCAACCGCTTGTGAATGGGGCGTTAAATCTATCTCCACTTTTGTTGCGTTAAGGTGGCGATAACTCGGAGATAAGTCCTTGTGAATATCCCCCTGAGACTTATACACTATTGGAAATGCACAGTGGAGTAATTGTTATTACTCTTTTAAGCAGGTTTTTAATCTTCTTGCTAAGAATCTTTGTAGGATCTTGTTGTGTATTTCACGTTTTTTGTCCTAAACAAGGTGGTAACATAAATCAAGATCCACCGAAACGCGTCAACGTATCTTTTTAATGCAGGATCCGCTACACATTGTAATATGGTAGATGATTATCCCAGCGAAACACAACATATTGCTCTCTATGTTTATAGCAGGCACGCAACACTGGACAAATTTCATGTGTACTGTCTTGTGTTCTATCCCTTTTTAAATTTATTTGTGTTTTTGAAAATATTTTCATTGTTAGATGAATTTTTACGCCTCATTGTGATAAGGAGATTGATTCATATACACTTGATATTCTGGATTGTGAAGCCTCCATTTTAATATTATATGTTTTTAACGTATGGAAATATCATTGAACAATAATGGATATGAGCCTTTTACAATAACCGATTGCTGTATGCTACCCTTTATATAATAAAAGCTCTGTGCAAATTTAATGTGGATGTGGTACCAATTCATGATTGCAAATTTTTTGGGTCTCAGAGACGAGTGGTGTCTGTTAGTCTAAAGACCCTTATATGTTTGATTAGTTTTCCCAAGGGGAGAATTGTTTTTACTGTTAGCCCGTATTAAGCACAAACTTCTGTCACTGGCATGTTGTATGTAATTTGTGGCATAAGGGGACACTTATGGCATATGAAGGGCACGCATGACGGAATGTTGGCCATGGCACAATGGAGGTAATTTTGAAAAGATGCCACCGCCATAGCACATTTTGAAAACAATGGGGTCAACTCGTTGGGGGAATCAGATTTCATTGGCTTGGTACCCCATGAAAGCCACAGAATGTAGATGGATGTCCTTTCAGTAACGACGAATGTTTGATGCCATTTCGTTACATTTTTTCTCTGTAGTAGAACACACCGAAGCCCTACCAGAAGTAGTCTGGCTTATTTGTTTCATACACTTGCTACAATTCAGGGCAGTATTATGTCCACCATTTTCAAAGATCATGTCAGCACTCTAATATAGGTGCCCTCGCTCAAAAGACAGGAGAGATAGTCACTCAAAGCCTAATTTATGGCATTTTGGTGTAGGGCAGCACAGCAAGGCACCTTGCTGTTCTGCCCTATGCCAAAGTGAAAGGGCAGGATTGCACCATATTTGAGCAACATGGTGCATTCCTGTCCTTTCTGCCTGCGCTGGTGCTGTTTTGGCAGCCTAGCACCAACGCATTAAAGCACCAGAATATAGATGGATGTCCTTTCAGTAACAACAGATGTTTGATGCCATTTCGTTCAAAATTTTCTCAGTAGTAGAACCCACCCAAGCCCTACCAGAAGTAGTCTGGCTTATTTGTTTCATACACTTGCGACAATTCAGGGCAGTATTATGTCCACCATTGTCAAAGATCATGTCAGCACTCTAAAATAGGTGGTATCTAAAATGGACATTTACCTATTTGTGGTATATTAAACATGTACTTATTTGGAACTTCAGCAATGTTAATTATTATGATATTGTCATGGTTAATGTCATGGGACACCACTTTCTGGGGATATTCAGGGTCAAAGGACAAGGCATGTCACTTCCTGTGATGTCATTATGTCAAAGGGTATGTGATGTCACTAAAGCTACCCCTAGCATTTTGGTGAATTGGCATCTATGAAAATGAAAGTTTCCAATGGCAAAAGGACTCAAAGCAAACAAAATGGGCCAGATATTCTCAGGTTTTATGGACAAGAGCGCATTTAAGTGTCTCGAAAGACCATCACAGGATACAAAAGGATATCATCCCCTACTCAAAGTCCTGCAAAGCAATTGATGGCTGTAACAAAGCATGGGAGACTTACATGGGTAAGGGTATCTTTTGTCTAGTTCCACTTTCAACAGCTTCACAGTTGCCCCATAGAGGAGCCACCAGGAAGGCTGCCTTCACCCTCTTTCAAAATATGACAGGGGAACGCAGAGCAACACTGACCTTGCTCTGGCTCTTTTGACACAAGTCCTCCTACTGTTTACCTATAATTAAGATGCATAGTTTTGATTTTCCGGAGAGGATATTAAATACACTCCAAAATTTCTTCACTCTACAAATATGATGCCAAAAGCTACTGAATACAGGCACACACACACATGATGATGATCAGTGCTGGCTTTAGAACAGTGTTACTGGTGCTAACATACTGGGCACGAAGAGCGGGGGGTGTTGTTAGAAACTGGGTTTTTGGTTGAGGGGGCTATGAAACCTTCTCAAGCAACAGCCACAATCCCTGTCAGGATGAACCACAAAAGGTCACTAAATTAACCTAGGCTTAACTTAGAGGGAATGTGTAAAGTATTTATGCAGCACTTACACAGTAATAAAGTGAAAACACAACACAAGAAAAATCCCACACCATTTAGAAAATTAAAGTACCACTTAATTCATTATTTTACACCACAATGACAACAATCCAATCAGTAGAACCAAAGTTATGGATTTTCAAAGTTTTTAGTAATAAATTGAGTCTAAAAAAATCAAAGCCCCAACTGAGGACATGTAGTTGCTCGACACCGGGGCAGAGTCGAAAATTATGGCTGACCGTGAGGGAGCGCGATTCAGAGACACCAGGTGGTTCAGGCCCGGTCTCCGCTTACTATCTAATTAGAAGTTTTTTTAAAGAAAAATGTCTGAGAAGGTCAAGTTAAGCATGGCAAGGCAGTCGGCGGTGTCCGAGGAGGAGGTGTCATCGTCAGGGAGCAGCTGGATGAAATCGCTTTGAAGATTTCTACGTGTGGACTTAGGCTTGTTTTTGGTAGTTGACAATCTTCAGCAGGAAGAAGCTGCAGCCTGTAGACAACGGAGGCTCCACGAGGCCGGATACCCCTTCTGCGGGGAGCCTCTGAATAGAATTTACTGCTGCGGAGAAGACCGTGGCAGGAGCTACCACTAAGTTGGGCTGATCGGCGAGCAGGTAGGTCCTAGTTTCCTCTCGGTTGTAAGGGCACTTTTTGGCTGAAAATTTTCTAAGTCTCAAGTTTTGGGTTTTCGCGTGTTTGGACATCTTTAGCACCACTTCCAGGGGTCTAGGACTAAGTGGGCACAACTTGAAGTGAAGGACTCATTTCACGCAGAGTCAAGGTGCAGGGTTTAAGTTGTTGGAGCTTTTTGTGTCCCTGTAGCTCAGAAAAGGTGGCCAGCCAACTAGCCCCTGAAAGACACTCTGGTAGTCCTGGGTTAAAGCAGCAAGGGAGTCATCCAGCAGCAGGCCAGTAGGCTGAGGGTTTAAGGCAGACATCCAGCAGCAGGGCAGTCCTGAGGTACAAAGCAGGCCTCAAGTGGCAGGGCAGACCTCTAAAGTGCAGGGTAGGCCTGCTGAGTGTCCTCCAGAGGTCCAGGAGTGAACTCAAGAGTGAGTCTGAGGTCTATTTTTATACCTGATGCCAGCTTTGAAGTGCAAGAAATGCCTGGGGTTTTCCCCTCACAGACGGTTCTGGAATTTCCTTCCTCCCAGCCCCATGCTCCAACGCATCTGGAGTCACAAAAGGCTAGTGCAAATTTCTTTGTGAGTGTTCTCAGGCAGCTCCTTTGAAAAGTAAGTTGGACAGGAAACAGCTTCGCCCCACACATCCTAGCATTATGGCTCATCCTGCCAAAATCTAGTCGCCCTTTGTCTCACTGTCCAAGAGGAATGCACAAAGGTCAACTGCCAAATGTTCATAGTCATGTGAGGCAGGGCACAGGCTGAAGGCACCAAATGGTTAGGACAAGAATATGGCAACTTTCTAAAAATAGCGTTTTCAGAATTGTGACTCAAAATCCAACTTTACCATTAAAAAGAATTTTAAATTACAATTTTTGAGAGACCAAACATGACATTTCCACCTGTTCCCAAATAACGTTTATCATTTATTAAATATAATAAGGTAACCCAATGTTATTCTATGGGACAGGTAGTCCTCAAAGTAGAGAAAAACAAATTTAGGAATTTTTCACTACCAGGACATGTAAAACTTAATAGTATATGCTAAACTCTTTAAATACAACACACCTTGCCCTCTGGGTTGTTTAGGGCCCACCTTAGGGGTGACTTATATGTATTAAAAAAGGGAAGTTTAAGCCTGGCAAAGAGGTTATTTTGCCAGGTCGAATTGGAACTTTAAAGCTGCACACAGGCTGCAATGGCAGGCCTGAGAAATGTTTTAAAAGGCTACTCAAGCGGGTGGCACACTAAGTGCTGGAGGCCTACTAGCAGCATTTAATTTTCAGGCCCTGGCTACATGTTGGACCACTTTACTAGGGACTTATAAGTAAATTAAATGTGCCAATCCAGTTAAAGCCAATTTCACAATTTTTTAAGGAGCAAACACAAGCACTGTAGCACTGGTTACCAGTGGTAAAGCGTACACCATCCGAATGACAACAAAAACAAAATTCAGAAAACAGGAGGGGTGAAAGTAAAAAATGTTGGGGGTGACCCTGCAGAGAGGGCCAAGTCCAACAGATTATGTGGCCAGCATTTTTCAGGGAATAATAAAAATGACATGATAACTCTGGCTGTTAATGCACTTGCTGGAGAGATCTGTGATTTTTCAAATCACAGTTTTGACTCATGATAAAGAAGCATAGAGTGTTAATGACCCAGCTGCAAAGTAGAATGACATGCAGATCAAAGATTTGTATTTTGTATAGATAGCGCAGTGGGTTTCTGCGTTTGTTTCAGAGATCCTTTTGCCACTTGGAGTTCATAATTTGCAATCCTTCTAATATAGAACATGGTGCTATGAACTGACATCAAAGCACTACATGAAAATTGCAAGCCGTAGGTTTACAACCTTATTGTTTTTTCCTCAATCTTTCGTTATTCTAAGGTTGCTAAAAAGGACTCCATTGGGTAGTAATAAAATGTTACTTCTATGACACGCACAAACCGGTCTGGTTTTGCAAGAACCTGAAGAAGAAAAGAGGGAGAGACTGCTGCAAAAAGGCCGCACAGAATAGTAATTCAGGTAATGCAGCTAGAGCTGAAACATGGAGCCTTTGACCTTTATCTGAAGCAGTGTGTAGATCATGCTGAGCAGTGCACTCTGCGAATTTACTCTGACAAAACGGACACCAGCGGGAAGCCTATAGTACTGGTGCAGAGACTTTAGAGCAAACTAGAGGTTCTGGTGTCGGATCTGTCGATAGGTCCTGTTGCTTCACCTGGCTTTCCTTTGTTTATTTGTTTCCATGCAGAAGGATATTGACTGTCTCAGAGTGCTGGAATTCAGAAATAGACTCGGATTAACTTGTAATGTGGCATAGAGCTGCAACAGCAACCATTGCTTCCCTGTGGTGATGCACATCTGTAAAAATGTAGCAGTGCTTGTTTTGTGAAAAGGAGAAATGAAAGGGCTCAAAGCTTTTCTTAGGAGACTGCACTTCTGAATGCCACACTGGCCGTAAACCAAGGATGCCTCACTTTGATTCCACCTCATGCCACTTTTTTCCACCATCCTCCAATTCCTGTCTTTTTATCTCACTCATGCATATTTTTTTTAATCATTTCTTTTGCCATTTATCACTCTTTTCCCATCATTGACCAGTCACAGCCAGTGCAGGTAAGCGCGATGGGGTGGCGGGGTAGGGCGAGGGAGGGCCAGTCGACAGACGACGTAATAGGTTTTATTTATTTTTACCTATTCCGTTGTCTGTCGACCTTCCCCCGCTTCCACCCCGCCCTGCCCTGCCCCACCACGCTTACCTGCCCCACCCCACCACGCTTACCTGCCCCAGCCGCTGCTGCCATTGACCTTCTTTCTCTCTTTTCTGCCTTTCTGTCTCTTGCTCTCAGTGAAAATCTGATAATGAAAAATAAGTCCTGGTCTCCAAAAATGAGTGCTGTTGCCCTCAGTTTGTAACCACCAACACAAACTAGTCTCTGAAGATGGGTGAATCTTAGTAGTGTGCTGGATAACTGGTTTTACTTATTCACTCTAGGTTGTCATATTTTTTTTAAGCGATTCTTAGAGCTAGAGTCACAGTTCCTCTGAGGCATGGTGCCAGAGATATCATGAGATTCACACAGTACCGGCCAAGAAAACTTTTAATGTCGGAGTATATTGGAGATGATATTGACAATTGAAGGAAGTGACCCTAATCGGGTCACCCGGGTCCCCTGTGACCACCTCTCGGCCTTCCAAACAAATGAAGAGTCGGTCAGACAGTAGAGAATATAAACCAAAGATACTTATTAGTATTACGCTGCAGCGGAGCCCAGTCTGACCAGCCTCATGAGATAGCTGCCGAGGGACTGACTCCCCCCAACATAACAACAGATATTATACATTTCCAATTCCCTAAGAACATGCCCAGGCTGGAAAATTCCAGTCCAGGCACTAGCGAACAAAGGAGGCACAGAAGGATGAGCTACAGTCCTGAGACCGGGTACATGCTATCTCCACTTCAAGGTTACTCTGCCTGCGCCCGCCATTCTAGAAGGTGGGAACGAGCCTATCTAACAGCAAAGGTATGCCATAATAGAGAGTACATTCATTAGTGCAGCGGAACTCGGCCTTGGAGAAATACAAACTAAAGATGCATCAGGGCAGTTTTCTGCTGAGGCAAGCAGTATGAGACAGAAATTCAGCTTCGATCATGGAACAAAATGGCGGCTGCTTATAAAATGGTGCTACGAATGCTAACTTAACACAGAACGAAATATGAGCAACAAAGCAATTACGTTTTCAATTCTAACAGACCATCCTTTTAGCATTTATAGCTAAATTTTATTATTGCTATCAGGTAAGGGCCTTTACAATTCTAAAAAGAGGAAGAAAATTTCAAATTTATGCGGCTACCAGCGAGAACTAAAACTCTATAAGGCTAGACATATAGCATTAAGATTCAAAAATGCCCTCATCTATACACATCATATCTTGGATGTCCTGCATCATCATGGCTTTGTTTGTAGAATCATATTCCAAAGGCTGTGGGCAAGGTGTCAACATTTTTACACAGCAGGCACAACAGGCAGGAAGGCAATGGATGCACAGACAACATGTTGGAATGAAACCAGCTACGGCAACCAGGAAAATGATAATCTTCCAACCCCAGGATGCGAATAGGCCCCAAAACCACCCCGTGAGAGACCATGTGCCATTCTCCTGGTGTATGTCTGAGGCAAGCCTATGGAGCTTCTGTATAGCAGCATATACATTCGGAGCATGGTCCGGTATGTATACACAGCATAGTTCATAGTTCATAGTTTAATTTATTTGATATAGTTCTCTACTGAGAACAACAAATTTCATACATCACGACTATTATTACATAAAACAATCAATACAAATTTAAAAACGAGTTTAAAAATTTAAACAAGTTATGACATACAAATTCGTCTGGTGGAGAATTAAAAAGCATTATCAAATTCTGCACTGATGCACTATTATATCTAAATTGTATTGGTTTTAAGTAACGCCTTCGAGTTTCGACCAGCGTCGGGTTTGGGCAGACTGACAATACATGCTTCATATCTTGTACGCCACCATTGCAAAGATCACAAATGCAAGAAACATTTTTTTTGTCAGTCCATTTAAAAGTCAATGAGTTAAAAGGAAGTAGCCCAAACCTCAATAAAATTATAGACCGCCGAATTCCATGCCTTAAAGAAAAACGGATGTATTGTTGGGCCTGTTTGTATGGAATGGCTTCTGCGTACTGTACATAGTGATATAATTTAGAACAGTGCAAAAATGTCCAGATCATAACTGAGCCTTGGCGTCAAATGTTTCAAGAAGAGCTTCATTTGTGCTGGTGACCATGATTTCAAGAGTGCAATTGAGCAATTAGATAATTTAAAAGCAGTGGTCAAATTCTGGCTTAGGGTGTATTTTGTAAAACCAGTCTCGAATGTCTCTTTTTTAGTAAGAATCTTAAAGTGCCTTGGTCTGCGTGTAGAAGATTATACGCCCATCTAAGTACGTTGGTAATGGCTCTGGCAAAAGAGCTGACTAATGAGAATTCCAGACGCAGAGCGTGTGCTGGGACAGACTGTTGAACCTTAGCCAGTTTACGAAGAATTTTCCCTTCTTTCATTTGTATTTGATGCCACTGAAGAATTGGAATATATTCCAGGGCGTATGATAAAATGGGGGAATCTTAGAACTATAGACCTGTAATAAGGATTGGAAGTGTCTTTGACCAGAAGAAAGATATAATCTTTGCAGCGCTCCCACATGGATGTCTGCTTTACGATTTAAGTATTGTAGGTGGGTAGAATTTCCAAGTGATTGATTAAAGATCCGCCCCAAGTAGGTGTATTCTTTTACCACTTCTATAGTTTCTCCTCCCAGTGTCCAGTTATAATTTGTGTAATTCTTTCTCCCTCTAAATGGAACGATTTTCGTTTTAGATGTATTAGGAACCAACAAATTTTCCTTTGTATATCTTGTTAATGCATCTAGGTTCCTTTGTAGTCCAAAGGGGATAGATCAAAAATTACAACATCATCAGCGTACATCATGATGTGTATGTTACTCGACACGATCTTCGGGGGGAAATTTATAACCTGAAGGAAACTGTCCGGAAGGTCACTAAGGTATAATGAAAAGAGGAGAGGGGCCAAAAGGCACCCTTGCCTGAGGCCATTTGATGTGACAATTTGGCTTGTGAGACCCCTTTCTTGTCCCAGTTGTACATGACACCACGTTTCAGAATGGAGTAAAATTATAAGGTACAATAAAGTTTTCGGGATCCCCAGATTAGTAAGTTTCTTCCAGAGTGTTGGTCTGTCCACTCTATCAAATGCTGTTGAAAAATCAACAAAGATCGCATAGACCACCTGTGATTTCCGGACTACATATTTGTCGATGATAGTCTGTAGGACCGCTATGTTGTCCGTGACTGAATGTTTCTGTCTGAACCCGGCCTGATTAAATGGGATCACTCCGGAAGAAAAAGCCCAATCTTTGAGATGGTCTAGGACACTTGTCGCGAAGATCTTCCCTATTGCATCCAACAGTGCAATCTGGCGATAGTTCCCTGGATGCAGCCGAGATCCTTTTTATAAATTGGAATAACTATACTCCCTTTCCACGATTTAGGAATTTTTCCAGTACAGTAGCAATATGAAAATAATGGAGCTAAGAATTCGCTCCATTCCACAGGATTAGCTTGTAGTGCCTTCATGGGTATTTGGTCCAGGCCCATTGCAGCTGAAGATCTTGCTTTCTTTATGTAATACTCTATTTGACGAGCCACTGGAGGAGAAATATTTTGAGTATTTTCCATCTGCGTACACAGTGAATATTCCAGGTTTTCGTAATTCCAATTTGATTTGTATAGATTACGGAGACATTTTTCCCATTCCCTTGGCGGGACGGAAGATGCTTGGAAAGATTTCTTTGTTCCTGTATGTTTAGCTATTAACCTCCAATACTCACAGGTATTATTTTGTTTTGCTGCGGTTTGGATTTGGACCCAATTTTTGTCCTGCTGGGATTTTCGCAATTTTTCTTTTTCCCTCCTCCGGCGTTTTTTTAGTAGTTTAATTTCTGATTCTCTTGCTTTTGTAGGGTTTTGATATTGCATACGTATTAATTTATTTAAGGCGGCACCTCTTGTATCTGGAGACTTTCTTGTTTGTAATATGGCTCCTTTCGCTTGATATTTTAAATTTTCCTGTAGGGATTGCGTTATTTTATTGAGGATTATTTCAAAATTTACTATTGGATCAGAAGAGTGTATAGATTGTAATACTTTCACCTAATTGATTGCGTAATTAATTTTATTAAAAGCAGTAGATACCCATGATATTCTCCTTTGGGCTTGATTCACGAGTACTTTGCTATGTACATGCATAATAAGACCTGAAAATGTACATTGTAGTGTTATTTCAGTTTCTAATTTTAATATGGCATGGTCGCTTCCTTGATGAAATTTTGTACTTAATTTTACTACCCTGTTGAGCAGAGCTTGACTACAAATCATATAGTCTATTATAGAAGCGGTGGAATGACCTTTTCTTGTGAAGGATGCCGGAATATCTCCTTCTGTGCGTCCATTTAAAATGAAACAATTTTTTATAGGGAGTGAAGATAACAACATTTTTCCTCGTTTGTCTGACTTGATCCCAGGTGGAAACAATGGGGTGGGGATAGATAAGGCTTCCGTTTGTTCTTCATTTTCCCATTTTTCTATGAGGTCGTTCGATATTTTCCCGTTAAAGTCTCCTGTAAGGAAGACTGGAGGGAAACCTCTCTCTTCCACCACCCCTTCCATTTCTTCGAATATTTTGACCAAGACAGCATAATTCGAGGAACCTGGTGCGATGTACGCATTAAAAATTATTAGGTCAATTGGAGAGTTCTTAGCACTGAGCCGGCATTTAACCTTTAGGCATTGGATATTTCTATTATGCATTGGTATTACCTCTTGATCCCAGAAGAAATCCTCGTGCATCAGTATTGCTAAACCTCCTTTGGCATGTCCCCGAGCCACATGTTCTGCTGGTTTATCATAGACAAAGTAGCCATTTTGATCAAATGGCTTTATTGCCCAGGTTTCCTGAAGAATAACCAACGCTGGGGTATCTTCCACGATTAACGCCATTTTCTCTTTGTTTTTCCCTGCTATGTTCCATGACACTATGGACAACCTACTGTTAAAAGGGGAGTTTGATTTCCCTTCCCTGTTTGTGGCTATTTAGGGTCTCTGGTATCCAGGTCCATTGATGTTCCCTTGAGGGTCTCTCCTGCTTAAATTTATTTTTATTTCTAATTACTCTCTCTCCGTTTTCTAATGAAATGGTCAAGTTTTCTTCAGGGTTACCTATGCAGTTTTTGATGCTGCCGATGTTATCATCAAAGTACTCCATTTTTATAGTTTTCCTTTCCTCTGGTCTCCCCTTTAGTTGGGTTCCCCTGTTGTTTGCTGGTACCACGTTGTATCCATTTTTATAAAGGATCTCACATTCGTTTATAATTATTGCAGGAATAACACTTGACCAGAATTCCGCAATAGCCACCGTACTATTCGATTTTGACGGGAACACTACTAATTTTATTTCGGAACTTGATAACAACTGTAATTGTGGAATCTTGCGTATTAGATTCACTATTTTCCCTCGATTTAGTGAATCATTTCCTAAGGGGAATAAATCAGAAAATTCCAGAAAGCATGTTTGATTGTGCCGTACTCTAATAGTTGTTACCTCCGCTTTCTGATCTTTAGTTTGGGCGCGGGATTGCACTGGATAGTCTTTGTCACTCCCTGACATAGAAAATTTTACTGTGCAAGGATTTAGTTGTTTTTGAATTATTTTCTCCTTTTGGTCTTGAACACTGTGTCCAGTCTCATCAAGTTTATTGTCTGATCTTGATATTTGTACCTCGTCCGAGGATTTACATTGCTGATTTATATGCGGTGAAAATTTTAGCTTATATGCTTTCTTTTCGAAATCCTTCTTCTAGGTCTTTTTTTGTAACTTGTCGCGGTTCTTTTTCGTTCCTTCTATCCTTTTTAGGTGTGGCTGAATCCTGAGGGTCTATTGTTAAGGATTCACTCTTTGTCATGGATTTTTTATTTATTTCAATTTTTGAAGGATACTGTATACCGTTTGTTCCACATCGATTAAAAATTGGATAGAGAGGAATTGCTTTATTACTGACTTTTTCGTTATTTGGTTCTTTAAATAACTTTCTGAGGGAAAAGATTGTTTCTTTTTCTGTTTTTTTTGTCTTACGTTATTTAGAGATCCAGTTGGTTTGAGTCGCTTTTCCTTTCATTACTCGAATAGGGATTTCTCCTAAAGGATTGTCTCCTGAAATGGCCTCTGTTCCATTATCGACTACACATGGTTTCAGAGGTAAAACTTGCTGAACCGCTTGCTGATGTTTCTTTTTCTTGTTAACAAGATATTGGAGCATTCCGATTTGGGTATCCAACATCTGGTCGGAATTTTCCATCATATTCCTTAAAAGATGTAACACTGACTCCAAAATCTTTTGAAGAGACGATAATGAGTCAGACAGTGGGTTTTGGCCATTTGGTGAAATCAGATTTTTTACGAAAGGTAATTCAGAAAAATGGGAATAGTTCTCTTCTGGCGTGATAGATCTCTGTGGGGTACTGTTTAACAGCCCCGTAGACACTGCTGTAATTATGACTTTATCAGCCCTTTGAAGTAAAGATTCATTAATTATTATGTCTGGTAACATAAAGTCTGTCTCTGGAATTTGACAGAACCGTTGATCGTTAAGGCAGAGAGAAAGGTCTGCATGTCCTTGGCAATCTCGTCTTTTACAGGAATTAGGGTTACAGATGTTAAAGTAATATTGTCTTTTATCGGCTTTCCGTCGCGGGAGTTAACATTTTGTGGTGAGGAGTTAATTATCCCATTAATCTCTGTTTCTTTGCCCTTGACTTCACTCTGGGCATCTTTGATGTTTTGGGAAAAGCCTTGATCTGACATTGCAGATTTGGGTGATTTTATGAAGAATTTCGAAATATCTGCGTTCCCAGAAAGAAATCCAATATGGGCAGCCTTGCCTGGGCGATTTCGTGTGGCCTGCTGAGTGCCCAGTCTTTTCATATGAATTGTCCGTGAACGCAATTTTTTGTATGCCATTAATAGAAAATCTAAAAATTATTATTATTGAGATTGTTATTAAAATTAGTTGTTTATCTGCTCTGGAGGGTTACACTCTCTACCGTCTGATGGTAGCAGTGCTCAAACTGGATTCCTTCCTGAGGGACTACTCCCTGCGCCGTTATACACCTATGCGCGCTGTGCAAGATGACACTGGAGCTATTAAGAACTGCTCCAGCGTGACTCCAAAAGTTCGGAGGGGCTCAGGGTGGTCAATTAGGCTCGGAGGGGCTCAGGGTGGTCAATTAGAGGCGTGGGTCGGGGTCCAACAGTCTTAATAGTCTTAATAGTCTTAGTAGTCTTAGAGGGGTTTTAAAATCTTTTTACCCCCCGACCTTCTGCTCACCTCTCTCGCCACACTCCGGCTGCCACTCCTGCTCCCGCTCCACTTTACTCCGTGTCTCTGCCGCCAAGTGAGAATCGGCCAGGGAGCAAATCTCCTCACCACGCTGCCTCCTGCGGGGCCTAAGAGGCCACACTGTGACTGGAACTTAGACCGGTACTTAGACCAGCAGGATAACAAGCTAGGTGGCTGATGGTGATTGGGAAGAGGTGGCGGAATATGGCATGGCGTCGGGTGGTGTGGCGTATGGTGAGGCGGCCAATGGGCTGTAAACGGGCTGATGCCACCCGTAATTTCTCCCTGCTCTCTCCCTCCACCACCGCTGCTGTGGAAGGGCCGAGGCCCGAGCACGCTCCGCTGCTCCACTGCGCTCTACTGTCGCGGTCGCGGCATGGGCCAACTAAGTACCGCAAACCACAAACCGCAATCCCTTGGACTGGGAGCCCGCAGACGGAGGTTGAAGGCAAAGATGGGCGGGCGGGCGGAAGCCACAGGCTCAACCGCAGCGGTCCTCGGCACCTTCGGCGGTCTCCCTCGCTGCAACCGGCAAAAGCGAAAACCTGGATAGCCCGCAAGCAAGTTCTCCCTCCTGGTCTTCGACTTTAGGGCTGGGTGGGCAGACGGGAGCCACAAACTCAGCAGTAGCGGTCCTCAGCACCTTCGGCGGTCTCCCTCGCTGCAACCGGCAAAAGCGAAAAGTGCTCACATGTGACTTTCTTTACCTGAGACTTCCCACATGGGCCCCATGACACAGCAACTACTTCCGATGACGCAGCTGGCCCCACCCCAGTCAGCGAGGATGACGTCTAACACCATCCGGTTTTGAAGAGCAACAAGTCTCGTAGCCTGAAGCTCAGCTGTAATGTTAGTCAGGATACCAGCAGTTACATTTATCACTCCTTCTACCACCCTAGTGAGTCTGCGAATATTTAGGCTATTGGACATGGGGCCCCAAAAGGGAACAATACCTTTCATGGCATCGGTGAACTGTTGCAATGTGGTATCTGTCTGATCTATGTCTGCAGTGTCTATAACTCATCTAAAACGTGAGAGATGAACACTCCTGCGTTGTAGACGGTGGTCCTTATGGTAGTTGGTTGGCACTATATAAACTGGGGGAGGAGAAAAGAGAGATAGCATGTTCCAGACCACCCTCGGGGAAGCCAAACGTAGGCCTGGGACCCACAGACAAAGTAAACATTATGAGGGGGTAGCAAAGGTGGGCTATTTGCGGTGCTCAGCACATAGGTGTAATTACTCACCCCTACCCCTACTTTCCCTTTTCCCCTGACACAGAAACTTGCTGTCATGTTTACCACCGGCATTGCCACTTAATGAGTAATGTTTCGCATCTGGAATGACTTAAAGTATTTGGTGACATTAAAATCCCAAAAATCAGACATCTCATGTTGAAGCCATGTTACATTTTGTTCTCTTTCGTAAATATTCATACAAGCTGTCGGAGACAAGGTATCTGGTGCCCCTTGTACACCCCGGGTAAACCCTTGATGTACATGTATATACTCTAAGACTGTTTCATAGTCAGCTAATTCATGTTCATAGTATCAGAGTGATAATGAGTGTATACCATAGTGAAGAGCTAAAACCAGCCTTCACAACTCCAGAGGTAAGAGAAAGGCATTGACAACAATACATCATTCCTGTGTGTCACAGAAGGTAGGAGGCCACAAATCCAGCAATTGGTAACGTTGGACGTACCATGAACTTGGTGCAACATTTGGAGGAACACATTATCTACATACGTCTTTCGGTGTTGGCCCTTGTGAGGCGCCAAAGTTCCAAACATATGTTCAGGGAGAGCAGGTATTGTACCAATCAAGGAATGCACAGGGTATTTTTCTTCAAGGAACCACATTATTCCAAGCATTGCTATACGAGAAATCAGGACAATTAACATAAACACTGCTTTACTTTATCTTGACCAACTGGGCCAACCAACCCCATTCTCCTCCAAACGTGGTGCTGCAAAAGGCTGTCCCTCCTCAACAATTGGGCGGCCAAAAGGATACATGGTGGTCAGAGGGGAAAAACACAGTGCAAGGGGAGTTTGACAAGGGAGCAAGAAGATGGGCAAAAATGTTCCAGCGTCCTTCTGAGCCTCGCTGGGAGACTCCTATTGTTCCTCTATGGTGGTGCTACTGAGCACAGCGGTGGGGCAGCGCGATCGCGGACCGTTGAAGAAATCCCACACCGTCCAGGATAGGACACCCCCCCCCTCTTCTGGGAAGACACCCTCAGCTTATCCTGTCCAATGTCTCGAACAATGCACCAAACTCCCTTTCCCTGAGCTATCGTTGGTACCGCGGGCAGGGTACATACAACCTATTCTTCATCCATGGAGTCCATCCCTACTAATCTGACTTTTCCTTTGGTGCACTGTCCCTCCGTCAGGGACGCAAATTGTACCTAGCCACTCCGGGCACAGAGTGATCAGTAAACAGGGGCTCAAATTCAGAGGGGCCAAGGGACTGAGACTCAAGCACTTGTGGGCCAGATGAAGAGGAATCCTGGACGGCCCTTATTTCTGGGGGGACCGCCTCATTCAACGCAGCATCATTCTCCTCCTCTGTTTGCACCCACGTTAGCCAAGCATCGGAAAAGGGGACGAAGCATGGCACTTTCTCCGTCTCGTGGTCACCTATGCCATCGATCACCCATTGATCATAGGGGAGAGGCAACGGCACCTTGCGGCAATGGCTGAGGTGGAGCCAGTTCTTCCGACCGGTCACTTTGACGGCACTCCTGGTCGCAAGAAGCATCTGCAGGGGCCCCTTCCAACGGGGCTCCAGGCGCCCTCGCCTCTGGAAGTGCCGGACAATAACAAAATCCCCAGGTCGGATGGTGTGCTCAGGCCCCTCTGTTGGCGGTGGAAGCATCTCATGTATCTGTTGTTGAATAGAACGCAAATTTTTAGTCAACTCAAAAAGATAGTCTACTAATAGTGGGTACTCAATTTCAGAGAAGCGTCTCGGTCGAGGGACGCCCCAAACATTTGCTGGGCGTCCGAACACGACCTCATATGGTGACAATCCTCTTCTAGTGTGCGCCTTAGCTCTTGTTGACAAAAGAGCTAACGGTAAAGCATCTGGCCACTTCAATCCTCTGCTTTCCTGAATTTTTGCCAATTTCAGTTTGAGAGTACCATTGTACTTCTCAACCAAGCCTGCTGATTGGGGGTGGTGTGCAGCGTGGAACGTCTGTCTAATGTGTAGCCCATCACACACCAACTGACTGCCATTGTCACTCCAAATCAAACGAGGCAAACCGAAACGGGGAAAGAACTCCGTCAGGAGGGCTTTCGCCATCGCCAAAGCTGTATTCTCCTTAATGGGGTAAGCCTCAACCCATTTACTGAATGCACAAACAAGCACCAACACATATTTCAAGTTGTTAACCCGTTCCATTCCGATATAGTCCATCTGTAGGACCTCAAAAGGGAACGAAGGGGGTGTGAAATTGCCAGGGGGTGTAGGAGTGCCCTTCCCAGGGTTGAACATCATGCATACTATACAATACTTAACCAAATGAGCAGCTACTTTCGGGATGTTATCATTCTGCCACACAGGGTCCAATAGCTTGCATATGCCCTTGGCGCTAATGTGAGCTGGACCGTGCGCCATAGTGACTACAGGGAGGACATAGGCATCTGGTAATATCCACCTTTGCTTTACTGACTTATCTGTCTAGCACCCTCCTTCGTCTAAACGTGCTGTGCTTTCCTGCTATACTGCTAGCTCCTCAATCGTTGCCTCACTTTGTATCTCCTTGACATTCTCCAGTGTATCTGCAAACATAGTAACATCGGGTACCCATCTATCAGGGCCTGCCACATACATTCTTTTCATTTTTGTTCGAGCTGTATCCTTAGCTGTTAAGTCTGCAAATGCATTTCCTCTTCCCACATCATCAGTAATTGCCTTGTGGACACTGCACTTCACTATTGCTAACTTCTTGGGAAGTGTTAGGGCTGACAAAAGCCTGTGTATCAATGGTCCATTCTGGATCTTTAACCCATGTGAAGTTAGGAATCCTCCCTCCGCCCAGAGCCGCCCAAAGTTATGGGCAACTCCAACGGCGTACTGACTGTCAGTATAAATATTGACAGTCAGTCCCTCACTTAACACACAAGCTCGAAGAAGGGCAATTTACTCTGCAGCTTGGGCCGATTGATAGGGAACTCGGGATGTCTCAACTACTGTGTGCAAGGTAGTTATGGCATATGCCGCAGTTGTTGTGCCATCCGGTAATTTGAAACAAGAGCCATCAACATATAGCTCCCCTCGGGGTTCAGATAGGGGAACATCAATCAGGTCTACCCGTCCCTTCATCTCCTCTTCAGTACGAAAAAGGCAATCATGGATGTCAATTTCCTCACTCTCAGAAGGGAGGGGTAGTAACGTGGCTGGGTTCAGAGTGGCACATCTCTTGATGGTGACGTGTGGTGCAAATAGGGTCAGCTCATAGCCAGTCAGACGCGCACTGGTAAGGTGCTGCATCTTTGTTCTGTTCAAAAGTGTATCCACAGCATGCGGTACCATGACTGTGAGATCGGTATCAAGAACGAGCCCTGCCGATTGACGGATAGAGACGGCCGCAACCGCTCTTAGACAGCTCGGGAGGGCTCTCGCGACGTTATCAAGAAGCACAGAAAAATAAGCACAAGGCCTCTGCTTACCTCCAAAGGCCTATGTTAAGACACAGAGCGCACAGCCAGCCGTCTCGTGTACATACAACACGAACGGCTTCTGGTAATCCGGCGTACCAAGCACAGGAGCAGAGTAAAGCGCGACCTTTAGTTGCTCAAAAGCTTGTTGACATTCAGGCGTCCAGGGCAAGGGTTCATGCACATCTTTAGTGGTTAGTTGCAACAGCGGCTTTGATAGTAGGGAAAAGTTAGGGATCCAGTGGCGACAATACGAAGTAATGCCAATGAAAGCGCGCACATCCCTTTGAGTCTTAGGGATGGGCATTTTAACAATAGCACCAATACGTTCAGGTGTTAGTCTCCTTCCCTCCTTCGACAGTAGGTGACCTAAGTAGGTGACCTCCTGTTGACAATATTGGAATTTTGAAAGGGACACTTTATGTCCGTGATGGGCCAAATGTAGCAACAATTTAACCATTGCGTCCTTGCAACCGTCTTCAGTGTCAGAAGCGATCAAGAGATCGTCCATGTACTGCAGTAACACATTGCCTGGGGGAAGTGTGAGGGAATCCAATTGGCCTTTTAACGCTTGACTATATATGCTAGGACTTTCAGTATAGCCCTGAGGAGCTCGACAGAATCTAAAACATCTGCCGTCAAGGGCAAATCCAAACAGATGCCTACTGCCTGGATGGATTGGAATGCTAAAGAACACATTCTTCAAATCGAAGACAGAAAAGAATTTGGCAGAGGACGGAATCATAGTCAGAAGGGCAGTGATGTCAGGAACAACAGAAAACTGAGGGACCACGATCTTATTAACCTCACGCAAATCAATCACAAACCGATAGATCCGGGTGAGCATCAGAGGAACCCGAGGGTGTCCTCTTAAGAATGGGAAGAATAGGGCTATTACACACATTTGCAGTCGTCTCTTCAACATCCCCTGACTTAATCAAATCCTGTATAATCTGCAATCGCGCACGCTCCCCTGCTTGCGGTATTTTGTACTGAGGGATATGAGGGAGAACAGCATTGTCCTTGACCCTGATAGAGACCGGAGGTATCTGCAACAGCCCTACGTCCGTATCACCTGTGGCCCATAAAGTTGTTGGTACGTCCTTAAACTCAGCGGGAAGGGGCTCATCTTTGGACAAACATTGCTTGGAACTCACTACATTAGGTCCTACTGTCATATAGACACCATCCGGGGAGCAAGAAATTGTTGCATGCAATTTTTTTAACCCAAATCCATCAGATTTTCTCCACAGTTAGATGTCAACAGAAAGGGCGAATCTACAGTGAAAGGACCAATAGTCAGGGCAAGTGGCTCAGAAATGGGGCTCACAACCGGTATACCTGAAAAGCCTACCGAAACATTATTTTGGCCGGACAGGGCTGCCCCGGGGACCAGTGAACGAGAAACAGAGCTATTCATTGCACCTGTATCCACTAAGGATTTTTTAGCTTATCCCTGCAAATCGTCAGTTACATAAGGCCCGCGCTGATCTACAGGTATCTGAACTGATCCCTCACCCTGTCCCTGGCTGTCCTAGCCATGTGCTAACCCAGTCACTTCGTCCAATTTGTAGTCATCATGATAGTACTGTCGCCCCCGAGGGTCATCAAAATAGTTCTGATCAGAGCGACCTTGCTGCTCCTCATTTCCCTGGCTTCCATCATGTCCACCTGCTCCACGACCCCGTCCACGAGAACCCTGTCCTCTAGGGGGCGCAACCTTTTGCAACAACATCGGGCACTCACTTCGCCAATGTCCCTCCTCCTTACAATATGCACACTGGTTCGGCCCCACAGGCGCAGCGTTTTTCCCAGTGCGGGGCAGCTGTCAAGCCGGACCAATGCCTCGTCCTCTACCATTCCCCCTGGACACTTGCTGCATCAACACTTTCATCTTCAACTCCTTATTTTTCTTCTCCACCTTCTCCTTCTCTTCATTCTCCCTATGCTCATAATACTGTGCCATACTCAATATCATTGATGGGGAGGAGGTAGTCCAAGTGCTCTCCGAAGCCGGCAACCGAGTCGCGATCTCGGGAAGCAAATTCATAACAAATCTGTTAACAAACAGTCGGACACTCCCTCCATCGACAAATCCTGCCCACTGAAATCCAAAAACACACCTTCAAACCTCGTAAAAAAATCTGATACGCTTTCATCTTTCTTCTGACGACATGCTGCTAACTTGTCCAAATCCACTCTTCTAGGTGGAATCAGAGAGTGCATGTAAGTAATAATTCGACCTGGCAAAGCTAGTATCTCAGCCTTAGGCTTGTCACCAGGCTTCCTCTTTTCATCCCATGCCCTGATCTCATCCCAAGTGCCACCCAACTCCACAACATGGTCCTGCGCATGCACCTGCCAGCAGATATCAACTGGCACCAATAAACCGAAAAACATCTCAATGTCTGCCAACGTCATTACCGTCGATGACGCAGCCTCTGTTAATTCTTTATAGTATGCCGTTGGATTTTTCTTAGGGTCAGGTAACTGAGTTTTAAGGGACAAAACCTCACTCCTCTTCCAAGGAGTATAAACCTGTCACAACTTGCTCCCTGCGTTTTCGTGTCCACCACCAGGGGGCTGAACTGTGGGACTCTCCAGTGTCATAACAAGCTTCCAGACCCTCCCCTTCATGTACATACTGACTTCCAGCCATTTGGGCACTATTTGGGAATTGACATCCATTCCCAATCCATGCTGGGTTTTGTGGAAGCCATCCTGCTCATGCCTGAAACTCCATTACCCAGAATCCCCTGCTCACTGCTTTGTCTCCACCCCTGCAGGCCAAGGATGGGTGGAGGAATTCAGTTCACCTGTGACTGGCTACTGCTAGCCTGCTCACACCTGATGCATGTGATTACTGTGAGCTCTTTTAAGCCCCAGCTCCCTTCAGCCCAGTGTTGGTCATTGTAGCTGTTATCCGGTGAGACCGATCCTTGTTTCCTGAGCTTTTGATATTCCTTGATTCCTGAGCTATAGCTATTCCTTGTGCCTGAATTAGTACTGCCTGCAGTGCTACCTTGTTTCCTGAGCTATAGTTATTCTTTGTTCCTGTTCCTGGGCTTCAGCTATTTCTTGTTCCTGATTTGCACTGCTTGTAGTGCTCTCTTGACTCCTTGTTTCCTGAGCTGTAGCTATTTCCTGTTTCCTTGAACTAGCACTGCCTGCAGTGCTACCTTGACTCCTGAGCCTTAGCATTGCTTGTTCCTGACCTGCAGCAGTTTCCCTTCTCCTGAACTAGCACTGCCTGCAGTGCTACCTTGACTCCTGAGCCTTAGCATTCCTTGTTCCTGACCTGCAGCAGTTTCCCTTCTCCTGAACTAGCACTACCTGCAGTGCTACTTTGACTCCTGAGCTTTTGCTCAATTCTTGTTCCTGCCCCAGCACTGCCTTCTATGCTACTTTGTTTTCTTGATTCCTGAACCTGCACTATTCTAGTATACCCTTGTATCCTCCCCTTCTGTATATCCTTTTCCAGTCCCTGCCTTTCTTCCCATTTCCTTGGTTCCAGTTCTAGTTTGCAGTCTTTCTATTTCTGCTGTCTTGCTTCTGTTACCTTGTATGTTTGTTACCTGCTTTCTGCCAAGTGTGCCCTGTGATTTCCTTCGTTTCCTGTTAAGCACTCCTCCTTGCTAGCTCCTTGTCTATTGTGCTTGTGTTTAGTTCTACCCCCTTGCGTGTTCCTGTTTGATCGCCAGGATCCGTTGGCACAGCTGACTACCTAGGTGGTGTTTCTTCTTCACTGTGAGTATTGTCTTTGAGTTACTGTTATAACATCACCATAGGTATAAACTCCACAGACCCTGCCTTTGCATACATATCCTATATGTGGGTATTTTCAGTCAGTATCTGTAACAGCAATTGTGGGTGAGGAACTTACTGAGCTTCAGTCTTACAGTGTGGAGCTTCTGAGTGCTTTACCCCACATTCCCTTTATTGTTAATGTTGTATTATATATATGTCTTGCACATCCGTCCTGGGTGTAGTTGGACTGAATGCTAAATTGCCTTGTGAGTGCCCTTCCTTTCTGAGTCTTAGCCATCTTGTTCCTTTGTACAGGCTTCCCCTTTGGATCCCTTTTCTCCTCTGACTTCCTGTGTGATCCTGGGCAGCGCTGTACTCCTCTCTCTGTGTATGTTTTCTACCCCGTTCCAAGTCCTTGCCCAAGTCCCTGACTGTGTTCCCGACACAGTCCCGGACAGTCCCTGACATAAACCCACTGTTCTTGGAAGCGAGCCTCTACTCGCTGTCTGACGACAGCATCCCTCTGATCTCGCAACTCCGGTATCTCAGGGTGGAAGATCGGATGTACTTCCCTCATCGGAAACTGAGACACTGTTGTCGGGCTCTTCTGGTGCAACCTGCCTCGGTATTCGGTCAACATCATGACATTACTAAAGACATCATTAGGGGCCATATCAGTAGCATACACGCGGTCCCGGATGTCATAAATAATTTGGGGTGCAACACCATCAAAGCACTGTTCTCACAACCCAATCAAAGTAGCCGACATATGTTTGAGGGCATGCTGCTGTACAAGCGGCTCATACTCTTTCAGCATGCTCCACACATCTTCCACACTTTAAATCAGACTTCGGGCCCACTGGGCAGCCTGGTTAGCTACCGTCTGCTTCTCCGCATTCCCCACATCAGACCGAATCAGCACCCGCCCCATTCGTTCCCTTGCAGTCGCCCAGTCCCTGTCATCCAATCCGCGCACCGGCGTTCCTACATTCAACAATGTCGGGGAGAAGAGATGTGGAGAAGGCACAACAGTCGAAGGGGCAGGTACCAGAGTTACTAACGACTGTGTCGTAGGTGTAAGTGATGGAGAGAGGGAAGAAGTTGGAGCAAGAGGCGTTGCAGGGAGACCTGCAGTTACTGCAGGCGTGATAGGCGAAGCCGAAGAAGAAACAGGAGGTGCTGTAGCCGAAGCAGCCAGGTCAATAGCAAGAGAACCAGAGGCAGGGGCAAGAGAGACAGAAGACTGGGGCTGTGGGACAGCAGGATATATTCTCTGCGGAGCATATGGAGGTGGGTGTCGGGTATCTAACAGATCCTCTACAAATGTATCACCTTCTTCTCGAGCAACATAGGATTTGTCACACTCCAACCTAAACTTTCTATCAGCACACTCTAGACCCTTCTCTATTTTCTCTCTATCATATGCTACTGCCTTCTGAGTTACTGTCTGCATCTTCCCTTTTCTAGCCTCCTTTTCTGCTCTCATTCGTCTCTGCATAGCTTCCTTTTGCCATATCTGGAGATAATCAAACATTGACTGCCTACTTCGTCTTGCAAACAATTTATCCTGCAGGAAATTCAATTTCTGTTCATCAAAGGTAAATGTTAGCGGCCACTGCAACTCGGCATTGTCCCTCGTATATTTGTGCCATAGTGTACTAAACATAATAGGGCCAAGGCCGTGCTTCACATACATGTCAAAGTTGGGGGTGCCTTCCGGAGGCTCAGGCTGCCTCTCTTCCAATCGAGCATCAGCGGAACAACAACGGCAAGCAAGTTCACTATTCGTACCAGACGAATAATCCGCAACTATCTTCCGAAAGATCGGTCCTCAGACCGTGTCAAACAAAGAAAACCCAAAAGTCAGTCCTCAGACTGCACCAAAGAGACAAACCAAAGTCAATACAATAAAACCAAAAATCAGCCAAATCCCAGGCATTTTCAAAAGTAAGCCAACTCCATTATGTTGCCTAGCAAAGTGTACGCAGACACTCTGTACCCAAATCGGTCCACAGACCTACCAAGTGCAAAGCAAATGGTCCGCAGACCATACCAAATATTATTCAAAAGGGCACCATATTCACAAAGAACCAAAGCAAACTCACCTGGTGGACACAGGCCAAACAAATGTATTCTCCACTGCCGACTCTCTGGACCAAACGGTTGAATCCAAGGGTTTCACCTTTCAGGACTCCAGCCGGGACGACCACTGGGTGAGGCACCGCCCGATCAGACAGGCGGGGCAGCTGCGAGTACTAGGCTCTCTCGTGCAGGGATCCCCGATCCGCCTATCCGACCCGACGTGGCCCCGTCCTCCTCACCCGTCCGCGGGCAAGGATGGGTCACCCGATGGAGTCCCTGTTCAGGCGCCAACTGAAGGAAGTGACCCGAATCGGGTCACCCGGGTCACCTGTGACCACCTCTAGGCCTTCCAAACAAATTAAGAGTCGGTCAGACAGTAGAGAATACAAACCAAAGATATTTATTAGTATTACGCTGCAGCGGAGCCCAGTCTGACCAGCCTCATGAGATAGCTGCCGAGGGACTGACTCCCCCCAACATAACATCAGATATTATACATTTCCAATTCCCTAAGAACACGCCCAGGCTGGAAAATTCCAGTCCAGGCACTAGCGAACAAAGGAGGCACAGAAGGATGAGCTACAGTCCTGGGACCGGGTACATGCTATCTCCACTTCAAGGTTACTCTGCCCGCGCCCGCCATTGTAGAAGGTGGGAACGAGCCTATCTAACAGCAAAGGTATGCCATAATAGAGAGTACATTCATTAGTGCAGCAGAACTCGGCCTTGGAGAAATACAAACTAAAGATGCATCGAGGCAGTTTTCTGCTGAGGCAAGCAGTATGAGACGAATCACTGACATAATATCGACAGACACAATATCGACCTACAATTTTATCGACACAAAAATATCGACTACACTAATATCTATGCTCTATACTTAATTAACAAATTACACTAATATCGACCCCAAAATATCGTCAAACATAATTATCGATTACATTAATATCGAACACATATATATCGTTCTTCAAAATATCGAACATCCTTTAAAAAAATACATGTCCAAAATATCGATCACAATAATATAGACAACAATATTATCGTTTTTGTAAAAATATCGACAATTTAAAAATACATAAAACAAACAAAATTAAACACCATCAATATATTCAAATAAATAAAAATATACTGAATATAAAATATAATATATATAATAATTTTAGCAAATACTAAAACATATTTTAAAATATTAAATGATAAATACACTATTAATAACAATTTCATTTTATATTTACATTATGTACACACATTATTTAACATCACATATAAGATAATACACATTTAAATAATTCAACATGTGAAAAAAAAAAAAAAGAACTGACTCTTAATTAGAGTTTTCCATATATGGAAAACAACTACCAAAAGGATTAAAACAATAAAGATTAACCAATAAAAACACACAATATTAAAATAAACCAATGAGGTTAACCAAACAATTAATACAAACACTATATAAACAAGGAAAACGTATTGTTATTTTACACCTTAAACCCAAGGGTCCCCCCTACACATGCCTGCACGGTGCGGGCGGGACCGATGCGTCCCCACGACAGGGGGCACCCTCGTCCGAGACGTGCGTTTTTGGTCTATTGGAGCCCATGTACTCAACGTACACCAGGCTCCTATTGTCTTCAATGGTGCTCCGAGCGACCCGAGTCCGTCAGCGCTTCAGCGCATCGTACTCTTTCGCTCGGAGCCCAGGAGCCCGAGTTGCACGGAAAGCTCTAGGGCTTTCCCAGCGAGGTTGGAATCGGCCCCTAAGTGTTTAATATGCGACAAACAGTTCATTCGCGTACCAAATAAAAAAACTTATTGCACTGGCCTACGTCCCAGTTACTGACGTGGCCGAACATTACAATCTTTTAATAGAAAGTCCTTACTACCACCAACACGAACAAAAATTAAGTCCCCTCATAGACTATTTTGAAGATACCTGGGTGGGAAGACTCCATAGATCAGGACATAGGAGACAACCAAAATACCAAATTCCATGGTGGAATGTTTACCTTAGCACACTAAATCAAGAGGCAAAAACAAACAATGCTGTTGAAGGTTGGAATAATGCCTTCCAAGCAACAACAGGACGAGGTACACCTACTCTACACAAACTCCTACTCTCCCTCCAAAAAGAACAGAGCTACCAACAGCTAAGAATGGAGCAATCTGTCACACAAATAAAGCCTAAACTATCCAAACAAACTAAATAAATGTTTGAATACCTACAACAACAAGTCAGATTATACCCTACAACAAGAGGCCTAGAATACTTAGCAATAATTGCCAAAAGCCTACTCTAAACTCTCAAACCAGTGTAAAATATATAATAATTTTCTGTTAAAATTATTAAAATGCATATAAATGAAAAAAAAAATGTTCAACTAAATAATTTGTCTAATATATTTTTATTAATAAATAAATATATATAAAGACATATTAATTAGATATTTGAAAAAATAAACAACAATAACAGTAAATATTATAGCATTTCCTCCCACAATAAATAATTAAATTAACTTACCGTTTCCGTAGCTGTAGACAGAAAATCCCACATCTTGTAAAACAATGATGGTAGCTCATAATCCAAATAGAATAAAAATTACCCAAAAAAAATGAAAAATCCAACTGTTCCAAAAAGTAATCCTCGATCCATACATCCACAATCCATAAACCATAAAAACCCGAAAAAGAGTTTTAAAAAAGAAACGCTCCATGAAATCCCGAAAAATTAAGGAAGTGTAAAATAATTATTAGTTACTTAAACTAATATACACTTCCTTAATTTTAAAAAACGCAATCTTCTAGTAACCGCAACTTCGATCAAACAAAACCTGTAAAAAACACACAAACATTCCCACCCACACAAATATACACATAATATACAATATAACAGTATTACAAACATTATACACACCATAATAACACATATCCTACCAGATTTTAACATTTCTAAACTAGGCCTCAAAAAATAACGATACATAAATCGTCAAAAATCTAAAGAACGCATAAAAAACACCACAGCTCCAAAAACCTAACTCTACACACACTAACTACAACTTAACTACCTTCAAATTAAATTAAAAATGTAGTCTAAATAAAGAAAAGTAATCTTACCTTCCTCGACGCGAAGCAGCTCCCAACCGTGACCTTCTCCCCTTCGAAATAACCCAAAACAACCGCGAGCGGTTACAAGATGCAAGCCCCAAACAAATATGGCAGCTTCAAACATATAAAATAAATCTAATTTAATTAAATAAATGTCATTACATTATATATAAATTACTTACATGTTTAATTAAAATACTACAATTGTTATCTTACTTGTTTAAATGTATTTTTAATTTTTATATCATTATAAAATTATAATAATAAATATTATTAAACACAAAGGGGCATATTCTCAAGAACGTGTGATAACTACCGCAAAATTAGCTTAACGCAACTCTTCACATCGCAGTCTTTCACGGGAAAACAACTCCGTGTCAACGTGGTATTCACAACACGGCGGCCCCATGCGTTAGTCCGATGATAACACGTCAAAAGAACGTGTTAAAACTAACGCGACGCAGAAAAAACGCGAAACACGAACGTGAAAATAGTAGCGATGATGCCAATCGCGATACAAAATTCAGCGATAACCAGCTATAGGCCTGCAATCCCCATGCATCATGCGGGAAAATGCACCATAAAAGCAGATTAAAAATACGGTGAGATGACAATGTACGAGCACAACCACACATCCGTGACGTAGAACAGATGACCATTGTCCCGTATCAAATAGGCATCTCCTCACAGTCACAATGTACATTGACATGCAGTCTGCATGTAAACTGCGCCAATGCAGAAACATGCATGGAACACACATTGAAACCGCATCTCCCCTTCACATTGCAGAGGGACAAGCAACCCCTCCTGCACACAGACGTGTCATGACCATGATCAATCCACCATGAAAGAGTGGACGAATGTAGTGGCAGTGACTCCCGCTTACGTACATGTTGCCCATGTTGTGGGACTTGAGCCACAGGGGGCATCCCTGCATCATGGTGGTACATATCTGACCCCAAAAGGAGCCCTGCTGTCACCTGTAGGACACAAATGGCAGCCAAAATGGAATGAATTTGGACACATGTGAAACGCCGAAGAGTGGGATTCCCTACTAACTGCGACACACAGAACTGGCAGTCCGAATACGTGACACCCTAAACAGCCCGTCTGCACAGAGGTGACACACCCACCATCCATGAACAAATCCTAAAATTGTCAGCAATACATGTCGCACTCACACTTGTCTGAGTGATGTGCCTGTACAGATGAGTGACATGCACTCAGGGAATGTGTATTTTGAAAGCATTTAGTAGCACATGCTGTGCCTGTGGTCATATTGTACTGTCCCATGATTGCCAAGGACTGTCACAAGGTGACGTGCTCATGTGAAGAAATTGTCAATGATGGTGTTCCTACGGGCAATTCCTGCTGCGGCTGCAGTGGGGTGTGGGACACCTGCCTCATCCTCATCATCATCGTCCGGTGCATCTGGCACTTGTATCCATGGGGCCTTGCTGCATACACATATGTTGTGCAACACACAACATGCAACGATCATCTTGCACACGATGTCTGGGCTGTACAGGAGCCTCCCACCTGTGACATCCAGGCACCTGAAACGTGACTTCAACACGCCAAATGTGCATTCCACGATGCCCCTGGTGCGTTTCTGGGCCGCATTGTACTGCCTCTGGGCATGTGTGTCCGGGGCTCGGAGGGGTGTCATCATCCAAGCGCAGAGTGCATATCCTTGGTCACCTGTGACTGTGCAGAGAGACATGGGTCAATAGTTGGTTCTGCATGATGTGTTGGCAGGCTCAGTGGTTCATTGGTGTGTGATATGTGTGACTTTGTGATTCCTGCATGACATGTACTGCATGTTGCAAGTGAGCGGCATCAATGTGTATTACGTAGCCTCACTGCTGCTCCTCCCTCCCCCCAGCCCATCCACTAGTGTGCGCAGTGTGGTTGATTCACTTGCACCCCTGCGGCACACTATTGTCATGCCTGTCTGCGCATGCCTACAAGCCTGATAATGACACAGTGATGTCGTGCACTGAAGGTGGACAGACACGTGTGTGTAGGCCTATGGTAAGGACAGGGTGGACACAGATGTAGAGTTCATGCCTGGCTGAACTCACCATGCGGTTGAGGGTAGACCTTTGGCTTATGCTGCGGAAATAGCGACACACACAACAGTTGGCATGTCTGATCCCTGACCCCGAGCGGGGTTGCGCACCCTCATTTACCCCTCGGCAGGGCCCGTACTCTGGGGGCATGCTACATAGCAACATTGTATATTGCGTGACGGGTGGCGCCGACACTACACCTGAGACACACGCATTAGTTACTGCCTTGGCAAGGCCTACACTTAACCACGCCCAGAGCCACGTGTTGAATGACCACACCCCTACGCCGTACTGCCGTACGCCGGTCCACTCCCTCACGCCCACAGGGGGGTCCGACACAGATACATGTCCCAGGTCCACCCCACTGCCTGAGTTGACAAGGTTGCGCACGCTGTACACAGCACAATGTAATGTGGTATGGCCCGGGGCCCACATGCATACAGAATGACTACACGGACACACTGAGATAATTTGTGGAACTGGCTACGGGCATGCGCGCCCGGACCCTTTTATTGCCAGGGTCACACGTCCAGTGACGCCTGTGCTGGATGGGTGTTGGGTAGTGTAAGCCACCCCTCAGGGGTTGGTTGGTGTTGGCAACAACTACAACAGTGATCAGACAATCAGGAGTTCAAAGTACAAACAGCAAGGGTCCATGACTTGAGCTGCACAGAGTTGGTGGCCCCGGATGCTCAGCGGCCGGCACAGGCACCCCTCCACGGGACGGTGACTTGCGATGCACTGAGGTAGGGCCATGGGAGCTGAGCGGGTCCTCGTTGATGTCCAAGGAGAATGTTGCGGAGTGTTACGGGGACAGTGGAAGGTGTCCATCCAGGGCATGATGCAGAGGGCAGAAGCAAGCAGAAACAGGCAATATGGAGGAGTTGAATGATACAGTCTCCTCTTTCCCACAATGTCAGTACCAGCTACATGATGATGAAGACAACCCCCAGGCCATAGACTCAGACACCACCAACGTTCAACCAGAGAGTGTCCATGATTCCCGTGGCACAGAGTCAGTGGCACCAGAGCCGGAAGGGGATGCAGTCTGCGATGAGGCCTGTACAATGATATAAACTCTGCAATGAACAAATCAAGACTCAGTTCCAATTGTGTGTCCTACTCAACCACAGTGGGTGCCGGAGGCAGTGGTCAGCGCGGGGCACCCGCTGTGCAGCCAGCTCCTCCTGGATCTCTAACACACAGCGTTGAAATGGCATGTGGAGAAGATTCCTGGTTGACGGAGGTGGAGGCACCAGAGCTGAGCGGGTGTTTAGCCAGCGACGATGCCGTGTCCTGCCTGTTACGGACTGTATTGGATTGGTGTGAGGCCTGCTGGACCGCTGTGTAGGCCGAAGGCAGAAGTCCGCAAGGGCCCACAGACATGTGTGGTCGGAATGCTATGCACAGAGTTGGTGGCACCACATCGAAGGGAGTATAGGGATATAAACGATGCCATAAATATGTACTCTGCCATTGTGTAATCAGGACTCAGTTCCAAATGTGTGACCTACTTGACCGTAGTGTAGGCCGGAGGCAGCGGTGGAGTACGTCAATGAAAAAGGAGTAAAGCGGGCCTGTGTCGTGGAGGCCGTGATGGTCTGAGGAGGCTGCCAAGGTCGCGGGCTTCGGGCTTGGAGCTTGTGCCGGCACGTGGTGGGTCCTCTTTGACACACGCCGGTGTCGGCAGGTGAGCAGTGAGGCCTGGCTGCGCAGGGGCGGGCATGATGGGTTGGGGGACCAGCGGCCTGGGGTGCAGCAGGTGCACAGGAACGCAGGCCACACCGCTCAAGGCGACGGCGTCGGCCTCGTGGCGGGTGGAAGGCGCCACCCTGGCAGACACGTTGGGCATTCCGGAAGAGAACCACGCCCAGTGCTACGTGCTTTTTATTCAAACCCCTACGCCGGCCTGGCGTCCTCCGGGCCCGCCCACTCCGCACACGCTTACAGGGGGGGACGTCACATGCTACATTTCCGCGATCTTCCCCACTGGCTGGGGTGACATGGTTGCGTCCACTGTCCACTACACGCCAAACACCAGCAGTGCATGTAGACATGGATATGTCTGTGGTCTGCATACTGCAGTCTGTCCAGCACTTCCACGCCACACTTGGCATTGTGTACATTCTCATTCATGGGTCACTTGCCTCCTTCGTACATGCCTGGTTCCCACCTCTCCCCACATTCCACTATTGTGTGGCTGGGGTGCCATGCCGTTGATGGCTCATGTACATGGATAACCAAGGTTGCCACAGTAAGTTGTGCTGTCGTGTCTGGTGGGTGGGCATGTTGTTTGGCATGTTGTATGTGATTTTGTGACGTGTGCAGTGTGCAGTGCCAGAGTTGTGACTTGCATGATTGTGGAGTTGCGGTGTGTGGTGTGTTCATTTGGTACTTGCCAACGAGCAGTGCATTCCCATAGGTGCCATCCTGAAAGCGCTGGTTGATGATGGACTGTCGAAGATGAGGGGATCATGGACACTGCCTGGGTAGTTGGATACGACATTGGTGAAGAGTCCCCTGTGGTCCACTATTGCCTGCACATTGATGGAATGCGTGTGCTTTCTGTTGCGGTAATTGTGTGCAGTGTCGGCAGGGGCACAAGTAGGACATGTGTGCAGTCGATTGCCCCCAACACGTGCGGGAAGCCAGCTATGGCGTATAGTCCTTGCTTGGTCTCCAGCTGTTCCTGTGCATTGTGGGGGACGTATGGGTACTGGGGTACCTGGCTGATGATGGCATCCAGGACAGGTGTGAGGAACTTGGATGGGGCTGGCTGTGAGACTCCTCCGACTCTGGCGGTTGTTGGTTGGGAGGTACCAGAGGCCAACAGGTGCAGCACAGCCAGCAGCTTTGTCTGCGGAGGGATGCTGGTTGTCCTCTGTGTTGGTACCGTCAGCCTGTGGGCAATGATGTTCAGGATGCGGAGGATGGTTGTCCTTTTGAGCCTGTAGTGGGCATTGACGTTGTCTGGTGTTAGGTCTGTGAGGCTGGTGCATTTCCTGAAGGTCCGCTGTCTTTGTCTGCGCTGCCTCTGTGGTGGTCCGGGGGGGAGGGCGGGGGGGTGGCGGTCCTGGGGGTGGTGACGGTGGGTGTTGTTGCCCTCTCGGGGCTCCGGGATGCATGGTGAGTGGCTCCATGGCATCTGTTGTTCTTCATGTGTGGCTCTGGGCTGGGCTCCCTTTGATGGTGCAGGTTGTCGTCCGACTTTACACCAGGTCGGAGCAGGTGTTAATTTCCTGCTGCTAACGCGCCTTATCGCCTGTTTTGTGGTCTTACCGCCGATGTGGCTGGTCGTTGAGAATGTTGAGGTGTGGTGTTGTCGCGGCTTTTTGCTCAGGAACGCCTACTCTGCATCTCATTAGCGATAGTTGCCGGGGTCATCTGTGGCAATGTTTTTTACGGATGCTTTCGCAAGTAAACTGGTGGTATCGGCTGTTAGCACCAGCTTGTGAATTTGGCGATAATGTTATCGCGACTTTGGCTGCAATAAGGTGCCGTTAACTCGCCAATAGTTCCTTGAGAATATGCCCCATAATATTTAATATTATAATTCCATGTATTTACAAGTTACATACAACATTTATAAAAAACTTGTAATAATTGTTTTTATATTTAAAAAATGTCTATCTTATAAAAAAAAATGTTTATAAATTAAACCATGTAATAATTAATAAGATTAATATTTTATATATTAATATTATTAATTAAAATGTATTATTATTTTTTGGGAAAATGTAACTAAGTTTATACTTAAAAAAGTGTGAAAATTGTTTTATAATTAATATGTTACCAATATATGTAACAATTTAAAAAATGTTCACAATACCAAACTGAAATTAACCACTGTTATAAATAAATATATTGTTTTTCAAATGTATGTTAAAGAATGGTAACCTACATTATCTGTCATTACAAAATGTACACAACTGTTTAAAACAATGTACCAATGTTATAATAATTTTTTTCTTTAATTATTAAATGTAAAAATATTCATATGTACAAAACATGTTGTATTGGTAAAATAAATATGATTTCCTATCTCTATGTCTTTATTTATCTTACATATTTTTAATAAAATAAATATTTCTTTATGATTTACAATAAATAAAGACCTTTCCAAAATTAAAATGTCTACATTTTTGGCTACCATTTTATTAATGTTATATTCAATGTTAGATCAATCAATCAATCAATCACAGAATTTGTAAAGCGCGCTACTTACCCGCGAGGGTCTCAAGGCGCTAGGGAGAAAAAAAGGGGGGGGGGCTGCTACTGGTCGAACAACCAGGTCTTGAGTAGCCTCCTGAAGGTCAGCAGGTCTTGGGTCTGTCGTAGGCTTAGTGGAAGGGTGTTCCAGGTCTTGGCGGCGAGGTGGGAGAAGGATCTGCCGCCGGTGGTGGTTCTTCGAATGCGAGGGACGGTGGCGAGGGAGAGGTCGGCGGAGCGGAGTTGGCGGTTGGGGACGTAGAAGAGGAGTCGTCTGTTGAGGTAGGCTGGGCCAGTCTTGTGGAGTGCCTTGTGTGCGTGGATGAGGAGTTTGAAGGAGATTCTCCTAGATATTAATTTAGTTTTATTAAATATTGTATTTAAAATAATATGTTTTAATTAAGTATATATACAATGTTTATGTTTTTATTTACAACTATCTTATAATTAAAATATTATACTACTTTAAACTATAATTTTTTTTAAATTATAAATTAATACACATATAGCTAAATTACTATTCCCACTCCAATTAGCATAAATACAGGGTAGGTGCTGGACACTAAACTTAATTAATTTATTATTCCCACACCAGTTAGTACAAATTCAGGGTAGGTGCTGGACACTAAACTTAATTAATTTACTATTTCCACACCATTTAGTATAAATTCAGGGTAGGTGCTGGACACTAAACTTAATTAATTTACTATTCCCACTCCACTTAGTGTTAATTCAGGGTAGGTGCTGGACACTAAACTTAATTAATTTACTATTCCCACTCCAGTTAGTATTAATTAGGGGTAGGTGCTGGACAGTAAACTTAATTAATTTACTATTCCTACTCCAGTTAGTATTAATTCAAGGTAGGTGCTGGACACTAAACTTAATTAATTTACTACTCCCACTCCAGTTAGTATTAATTAGGGGTAGGCGCTGGACATTAAACTTAATTAATTTACTATTCCTACTCCAGTTAGTATTAATTCAAGGTAGGTGCTGGACACTAAACTTAATTAATTTACTACTCCCACTCCAGTTAGTATTAATTAGGGGTAGGTACTGGACATTAAACCTAATTAATTTACTATTCCTACTCCAGTTAGTATTAATTCAAGGTAGGTGCTGGACACTAAACTTAATTAATGTACTATTCCCACTCCAGTTAGTATTAATTAGGGGTAGGTGCTGGACACTAAACTTAATTAATTTACTACTCCCACTCCAGTTAGTATTAATTAGGGGTAGGTACTGGACATTAAACCTAATTAATTTACTATTCCTACTCAAGTTAGTATTAATTCAAGGTAGAAGCTGGACACTAAAATTAATTAATTTACTATTCCCACTCCAGTTAGTATTAATTAGGGGTAAGTGCTGGAGACTAAACTTAAATAATTTACTATTCCTACTCCAGTTAGGATTAATTCAGGATAGGTGCTGGACACTAAACTTAATTAATTTACTATTACCACTCCAGTTAGTATTAATTAACTGTAGATGCTGGACACTAAACTTAATTAATTTACTATTCCCACTCCAGTTAGTATTAATTAGGGGTAGGTGCTGGGCACTAAACTTAATTAATGTACTATTCCCAATACAGTTAGTATTAATTAGGGGTAAGTGCTAGACACTAAACTTAATTAAATTAATATTCCCACTCCAGTTAATATTAATTCAGGGTAGGTGATGGACAGTAAACTTAATTAATTTACTATTCCTACTCCCCTTAGTATTATTTAGGGGTAGCTGCTGGACACTAAACTTAATTAATTTACTACTCCCACTCCAGTTAGTATTAATTCAGGGTAGGTGCTGGACACTAAACTTAATTAATTTACTATTCCCACTCCAGTTAATATTAATTAGCGATAGGTGCTGGACAGTAAACTTAATTAATTTACTATTCCCACTCCAGTCAGTATTAATTAGGGGTAGGTGCTGGACAGTAAACTTAATTAATTTACTATTCCCACTGCAGTCAGTATTAATTAGGGTAGGTGCTGGACAGTAAACTTAATTAATTTTCTATTCCTAATACAGTTAGTATTAATTCAGATTAGGTGATGGACACTAAACTTAATTAATTTACTATTCCTACTCAAGTTAGTATTAATTAGGGATAGGTGCTGGACACTAAACTTAATTAATTTACTATCCCCACTCCAGTTAGTATTAATTAATGATAGGTGCTGAACAGTAAACTTTATTAATTTACTATACCCACTGTAATTACAGTAAAATAAAAACAAATGCCAGACCTTTAACATATATATTTTTCTTTTCCTATTAAAATTAATGTAATATAACTAACTACACTATACATTAAATACGAATTATTTGACAATACCTATCATAAATTACTACAATATCTAATATAATTAATTATAATATTTTTATAATTTTGAAAATATATTTTCTAAATTATAATATAAAATTTCTAATTTCTTAAATTTTTAATAAATTATTTTTAAACACTCCCCACCCTTATCCCCTATAAACTCAACATCCTGCTCCGAAAAATATTTTTCTAAAATCTAAAATATAATTTCTAAATTACATATTTAATTTTCTTAATTTTTTTTTTATTTTTAAATATATTATTTTAAAACACTGCCCACCCTTATCCCCTATAAACCCAACCTCCCGCTCCTAAAAAATACTATTCTAAATTCGAAATTATATTTTCTAAATTATAATTTTAAATTTCAAATTTTTATAAATTAAAATCAATTATTTTAAAACACTCCCCACCCTTATCCCCTATATACCCAACATCCTGCTCCTAAAAAATATTAGACAAATTTATTTTTTTATAACATTAACTTACTATTATTATACTGCAAACAAACTCTATATACATTACAATATTCTACAATAACGATATTTTAACATAAAGATATTTTAACAGTCGATATTACAAACTTCGATATTTTTGACAATACTTAAAATCGATATTTTTAACATCGATATACATAACATCGATATTTAATACTATCGGTATACTAAACTCGATATTTATGTATATCGATATTAAAAGTTCGATATTATGTCTACTTACCGTATGACGAAAAACAGGATTAGGGAGTGAAGAGGTCCCCCTCGTTTGCACTAGAGGTGGATACGTCCTCCTCAGAGATTCATACGAAACAAAAGGATCCACCTCAGAAGAGGTTTTAAAGGAGTGTGTTTCAATCTTGGTAGGACACACACAGTGTTTGCTTAAATACCCCTCACACACCAAAAGGGCCCTTGGTGTCATGCTTCATCATAGGGGTCTTCCCGCCCCGCTGCGGGACGGGGCGTGCTACGCCAGCGACTACGCGGGAGCACTGATATTGCAGTACTATGTGTGGTGTAGAGGTAGTGAGAGGAAGGGTCAGGGGTGGATGCGGGAAGTGAATTAAAAGGACCTGGCCTCATGGACTTAAGAAACTTTAATAGGTCAAGGAGGCTGGTTCTGTTAAAAAGGTGGTTCGGAGATGTCCTTCGTGTAATGTGCGGATACTCCTGATCAAGTCAACATGTTTCGAAGCATCAAGGCTTCTTCATCAGGACTAAAAATGATCCCTTCAGTACTCACTATGTTGCTATCAATTAGTGTTGGAATAATGTGCTATATACAAAAAGGTGACAAAAAAATGCAAGATATCATGCACTCTATACAGTACCCAATCAGTAATGCTAAAATGTAAGCCCACTCAGTATTTCTGAAATGTAAGCCTGAAAAAGAGAGAGCACAGTTAGTTTTTACAGGTGCGCCTCCCAATGCGCAAACACATTTAGCCTGTGAATATAAAGCGTTACAATGTGACTGTAGGTGTCCTTAGCCTTAGTTTGTAAATTTAAACCAAGTGCCGTGACCTGTTAGGATAAAAGGGACAAAACAAGACACACAAACAAAAAACAGAAAACGCACTCTCTATGTTTGGGAATCAGAGTCACTGTAAATAAAGGTTGAAAGTACGTAAAACAAAGGTCCATGGTAGATACATACTAGAATAAGCAGGAGATAATGCTCCCTGAGCCTGTTTTAACGGGTGGAAAGGGTGTTGCCACTGTATTCTGTTTGAAAAAGAAAATGCGGGAGAAAAACGTTTTTCACAAAGGGTTTGGTAGAGAAAACACAAGACTGTTGTTTCCATGGAATATTTAGAAAGGCTAATAAGTCCCTGGTTCCCTACACGGCTATGCCGTACTCACATCATAGTCAACAGCTCCTCGCTTCCGTTAACGCCATCCCACTGCTCCGTGGTGTGAGTGAGACCGCGGGGGAGGCTCTATTTATGTGGCAGTTAATAGATAATTAGTCCACAAATGGGTGCACCTGTGCCAAAGTTGGTTTTTTTGTAACCGGAAATCGATGCCCAATCACTGCCGGTGGCTGCGATGTCTTGCAGACTAGAGCGGTAGTGTGCAATGTGGTTCTATAAGCGGAAGTGACTCTAACGCTAGCGCGCTAACCCGTTCCTACTCATGTGCAACCGGAAGTGGTTCTTATTCTGAAAGGATGCCGATCGTCTTGTATGCACACAGTGAAACGTACTTCGCGGTCTCGTATGACCGAAGAGTTTAAAGGTTGCGAGTCTAAATACTCGTTCAATCAAAAAGGGGGGGCAGACTAGAGCAGTAATGTGCAATGCATTCTATAAACGGACGCGATTCTAACACTAAAGCGCTAACCCGTTCTTACTCATGTGCAACCGGAAGTGGTTCTTATTCTAAAAGAATGCCGATCGTCTTGAATGCACACAGTGAAACATACCCTGGGCTAACACCAGATCGCAAGGTGATCGAGGGTTAGTAGGGATTCCATGATGTGATGCCCACAGTCTGGTGGTGCACTGAGAGATATGGTGGTTGATCCACGAGGTGATTATCTTAAGGAGATATACAAAGAATACAGATGTTGGGAGTGATGGTAGGGTGACCTCCATGGCGGATCACTGTGACAGTGGTTTTCTAAAGCCAGGCATGGAATGACCGCATGATATGGTTATTAATCTGTATCAGTGTCCTATGAAGATCTTAGGACTTCCGCGGTCTAGGTCAGTTGAGCCCAGGGTATGTCGTCGTTTAGACCAGTTATATGAGTGCCCAGACGGAACACCCAACGTTGTTCCTTTTCCAGCAGGCCACTCTCGTTGTGGAGTTGCTCAATCACAGTCCATTTCAAATCATCCACGTTGTGCGACATAGTAAGGTAGTGACTTGCCATCTTCGTGATGCTTTTTTTGCAGCGAACATTACTCTTGTGCTCGCCAATGCGGATCCTTATTGGCCTTGATGTCATGCCGATGTATTCTTGTCTGCACGGACAGGTGATCATATATATCACGTTTCTGCTGTTGCAGTTTGTGAAGCCTCTTTGTTCCCAGACTGAGCCATTTGTGAAAGTTATGTTTTTGCTTTTCTTAGTGAGAATTATATGTGCTACAGTTACCACAAGGGTAATGACCCTGTACTGGTGGGAGGGTAGTGGTGGCCAGACTCCTCTCGAGTGTAACACTTGGTCTGGTATGGACCAAGATGTCCTTCAGGTTCCTGCCTCTCTTGTGGGAGAACATGGGTTTAGGAAATTTGAGACTCCCACAATTGAGAATTCTCCAGTGCTTATTCACTATTTTGAACACTTGATTTGAGTGAGTGTTGAAAGTGGTAACGCATATAGGTCTTGTTTCCTGTTCTTTGGGAACGCGGTTTTCTAACAGAGCATCTCTGTTGTTGTTTCTTGCCCGTTTGAAACCTTTTTTTACAATCCGTTCTGGATAGTTGCGCTTCAGTAGCTTGCTTTCCAAGTCGGAGGCTTGTTTCTTGAAATCCGTGAGCTTGGAACAGTTGCTCCGGAGGCGGAGGAACTGTCCGTAAGGGAGGTTGTCCCGAAGATGCCTGGGTTGGAAACTGTTATATAGTAATAGGCAATTTTTTGCCGTTGGTTTGAAATGTGTGGTAGTTTTGAGCTTACCACAGTCAGGATAGATGTTCAAGTCAAGGAACACCAGATTTGTGTTGGAAAATGTATGAGTGAATTTCAAAAATGTGCTTTGTTGGTTGAGCCATACCATGAAAGCTCCAATGGATTCAGCGTCACCTCTCCATATCACAAGTACATCGTTGATGTACTGTTTCCAGACAATGATGTTGTCATGGAACGGGTTGTGGTGGTGTAGTATCTTGTTTGTTTCTAGATGGTGTACATAGAGACCAGCCAGACTGGGGGCAAAAGTGCTCCCCATGCTGGTCCCGTGTTTTTGTAGGTAGTGTACCCCCTCATACAGAAAGAAGTTGCTCTTCAGGGCCAGGGAAATGCATTCCATCACCACGTTATGAGGTGTATGGTAGTCCCATGTTGTGGTGAATATTCCTCTATGATGTCCAGTGTTTCGTCGTGGGGTAAGCTCGTATACAGGCTTTCGACATCAAGTCCCAGAAGGAGGTGTTGTTCTGGGTCAAAATGGAGGTCCTCTGTAAGTTGTAGCACGGCCTTGGTATCTTTGAGATAGGTGTCTGTTTTTTTAACTAAAGGCCGTAGGAATGCGTCAGCAAACTTGGAAAGGGGTTCTAGTATAGAACCAATCCCGGACACAATTGGGCGGCCGGGGGGGGTATTCCACATTCTTGTGGATTTTTGGAATGGTGTAGAAATAAGGAGTCTTTGGGGATTTTTGTATGAGGAAATCTGCCTCCTTCCTCGACACCCAGTCGTGTGCTGTGGCCCAATTGTGTCCGGGATTGGTTCTATACTAGAACCCCTTTCCAAGTTTGCTGACGCATTCCTACGGCCTTTAGTTAAAAAAACAGACACCTATCTCAAAGATACCAAGGCCGTGCTACAACTTATCGAGAACCTCCATTTTGACCCAGAACAACACCTCCTTCTGGGACTTGATGTCAAAAGCCTGTATACGAGCTTACCCCATGACGAAACACTGGACATCATAGAGGAAGTACTATTCACCACAACATGGGACTACCATACACCTCGTAACGTGGTGATGGAATGCATTTCCCTGGCCCTAAAGAGCAACTTCTTTCTGTATGAGGGGGTACACTACCTACAAAAACACAGGACCAGCATGGGGAGCACTTTTGCCCCCAGTCTGGCTGGTCTCTATGTACACCATCTAGAAACAAACAAGATACTACACCACCACAACCCGTTCCATGACAACATCATTGTCTGGAAACAGTACATCGACGATGTACTTGTGATATGGAGAGGTGACGCTGAATCCATTGGAGCTTTCATGGTATGGCTCAACCAACAAAACACATTTTTGAAATTCACTCATACATTTTCCAACACAAATCTGGTGTTCCTTGACCTGAACATCTATCCTGACTGTGGTAAGCTCAAAACTACCACACATTTCAAACCAACGGCAAAAAATTGCCTATTACTATATAACAGTTTCCAACCCAGGCATCTTCGGGACAACCTCCCTTACGGACAGTTCCTCCGCCTCCGGAGGAACTGTTCCAAGCTCACGGATTTCAAGAAACAAGCCTCCGACTTGGAAAGCAAGCTACTGAAGCGCAACTATCCAGAACGGATTGTAAAAAAAGGTTTCAAACGGGCAAGAAACAACAACAGAGATGCTCTGTTAGAAAACCGCGTTCCCAAAGAACAGGAAACAAGACCTATATGCGTTACCACTTTCAACACTCACTCAAATCAAGTGTCCAAAATAGTGAATAAGCACTGGAGAATTCTCAATTGCGGGAGTCTCAATTTTCCTAAACCCATGTTCTCCCACAAGAGAGGCAGGAACCTGAAGGACATCTTGGTCCATACCAGACCAAGTGTTACACTCGAGAGGAGTCTGGCCACCACTACCCTCCCACCAGTACAGGGTCATTACCCTTGTGGTAACTGTAGCACATGTAATCTCACTAAGAAAAGCAAAAACATAACTTTCACAAATGGCTCAGTCTGGGAACAAAGAGGCTTCACAAACTGCAACAGCAGAAACGTGATATATATGATCACCTGTCCGTGCAGACAAGAATACATCGGCATGACATCAAGGCCAATAAGGATCCGCATTGGCGAGCACAAGAGTAATGTTCGCTGCAAAAAAAGCACCACGAAGATGGCAAGTCACTACCTTACTATGTTGCACAACGTGGATGATTTGAAATGGACTGTGATTGAGCAACTCCACAACGAGAGTGGCCTGCTGGAAAAGGAACAATGTTGGGTGTTCCGTCTGGGCACTCATATAACTGGTCTAAACGACGACATACCCTGGGCTCAATTGACCTACACCGTGGAAGTCCTAAGATCTTCATAGGACACTGATACAGATTAATAACCATATCATGCGGTCATTCCATGCCTGGCTTTAGAAAACCACTGTCACAGTGAACCGCCATGGAGGTCACCCTACCATCACTCCCAACATCTGTATTCTTTGTATATCTCCTTAAGATAATCACCTCGTGGATCAACCACCATATCTCTCAGTGCACCACCAGACTGTGGGCATCACATCATGGAATCCCTACTAACCCTCGATCACCTTGCGATCTGGTGTTAGCCCAGGGTATGTTTCACTGTGTGCATACAAGACGATCAGCATTCTTTTAGAATAAGAACCACTTCCGGTTGCACATGAGTAAGAACGGGTTAGCGCTCTAGCATTAGAATCGCGTCCGTTTATAGAATGCATTGCACATTACTGCTCTAGTCTGCCCCCCCTTTTTGATTGAACGAGTATTTAGACTCACAACCTTTAAACTCTTCGGTCATACGAGACCGCGAAGTACGTTTCACTGTGTGCATACAAGACGATCGGCATCCTTTCAGAATAAGAACCACTTCCGGTTGCACATGAGTAGGAACGGGTTAGCGCGCTAGCGTTAGAGTCACTTCCGCTTATAGAACCACATTGCATACTACCGCTCTAGTCTGCAAGACATCGCAGCCACCGGCAGTGATTGGGCATCGATTTCCGGTTACAAAAAAAACAACTATTGGCACAGGTGCACCCATTTGTGGACTAATTACCTATTAACTGCCACATAAATAGAGCCTCCCCTGCGGTCTCACTCACACCACGGAGCAGCGGGATGGCGTTATCGGAAGCGAGGAGCTGTTGACTATGATGTGAGTACGGCATAGCCGTGTAGGGAACCAGGGACTTATTAGCCTTTCTAAAGATTCCATGGAAACGCCAGTCTTGTGTTTTCTTTACCAAACCCTTTGTGAAAAACGTTTTTCTCCCGCATTTTCTTTTTCAAACAGAATACAGTGGCAACACCCTTTCCACCCGTTAAAACAGGCTCAGGGAGCATTATCTCCTGCTTATTCTAGTATGTATCTACCATGGACCTTTGTTTTACGTACTTTCAACCTTTATTTACGGTGACTCTGAATCCCAAACATAGAGAGTGTGTTTTCTGTTTTTTGTTTGTGTGTCTTGTTTTGTCCCTTTTATCCTAACAGGTCACGGCACTTGGTTTAAATTTACAAACTAAGGCTAAGGACACCACAGTCACATTGTAACGCTTTATATTCACAGGCTAAATGTGTTTGCGCATTGGGAGGCGCACCTGTAAAAACTAACTGTGCTCTCTCTTTTCAGGCTTACATTTCAGAAATACTGAGTGGGCTTACATTTTAGCATTACTGATTGGGTACTGTATAGAGTGCATGATATCTTGCATTTTTTGTCACCTTTTTGTATATAGCACATTATTCCAACACTAATTGATAGCAACATAGTGAGTACTGAAGGGGTCATTTCTAGTCCTGATGAAGAAGCCTTGATGCTTCGAAACATGTTGACTTGATCAGGAGTATCCGCACATTACACGCAGGACATCTCCGAACCACCTTTTAACAGCACCAGCCTCCTTGACCTATTAAAGTTTCTTAAGTCCATGAGGCCGGGTCCTTTTAATTCACTTCCCGCATCCACCCCTGACCCTTCCTCTCACTACCTCTACACCACACATAGTACTGCAATATCAGTGCTCCCGCGTAGTCGCTGGTCGTAGCACGCCCCGTCCCGCAGCGGGGCGGGAAGACCCCTATGATGAAGCATGACACCAAGGGCCCTTTTGGTGTGTGAGGGGTATTTAAGCAAACACTGTGTGTGTCCTACCAAGATTGGAAACACATTCCTTTAAAACCTCTTCTGAGGTGGATCCTTTTGTTTCGTATGATACTTACCGTATGAGACAGAAACTCAGCTTCGATCATGGAACAAAATGGCGGCTGCTAATAAAATGGTGTTATGAATGCTAACTTAACACAGAACGAAATATGAGCAACAAAGCAATTACGTTTTCAATTCTAACACAATGTACATAGCACACCCCTATGTAAATTGTGATCACCATTATAACAAAAAGACACTTTGGCTAAGATCCTGTTTTTATAAGTTTTCGTTGTTTTGTTTAACTGTTTGTTCTTGACCATTGCTTGTGCCCCTGTTCTCTAGTAAAGCTCTCTAATGCCCTTGTACAATGTTCGTGCTATATAGAACAGCAAAAAACTACAAAAATAATTACATCTCACAGTGCTAAGTTCCCATAACTATATAAACAAGAATATCCAGTTCCTTTGATTAGATTATTCAATACCGGGCCAGTGGATTCAATACATAGGCTTGTGTGATTTATTTCACAATTTTTTGAATCATTCCATAAGATTCAATAACATTCAAATCATGTCAAACATTAAGGAAAACACAAAATAATGAAGCTTTTCAATTTATGAATTGCATAGACAAGTAACACACATAAACACATATTTACAAATGTGTATAATAAATCGGCATGTTGTGTACAGTTAGAGAAGCAAAAAAGGTAATCAAAGCACCAGTCCATAAATCAAAAATAGCAATTAGGCGGAGTGGCAAATTGAAACTTGCAAACCACTGCAATGTCTCCTGCCTGTATGCACAGCTCTGGGGGACCTGTGTATCAAGTTTGGGGCAACACGGGAGGGAAATTAATTAAACTTTCTCCCTGAGCGCCCAAGGTTAACTTTTCCCAGACGCTGTCGTCAACGCGTTTCCAACCCCGTCACCATTAAGGGGTTTTCATCAGGACTTGGACGTGGTGGTGTCTATTAGGGAAAATCAGAAAAAACGAGGTGTGGGTTACTAGCACCTACTAACTTAATTGTGGTGTGTTAATTTTCCCATTGTTACGCCTGGCACATAATGAAAAGTACCTCTTATCATGGTTGCTGATTGCTTGGTTTGTTCAGAAATTGCTGACACTGGAAAAATTAATGAGGCCTGTTTAGGAAGAGGAATGATCGTAAATGAGGTGTGTTTGATGTGAGATAAAGCGTACCCACTTTTTGTTTGTAATCAAAAAACTTGCCTGCATTAAATGGAATTTTTTAAGTTGCAGATGGAAACAGACGTTCACTGTGTCAATTCGGTGAGTCAATTCTGATACATAGTTGAAATGCCTATTTAGAGGAAATATGAATGCTTATTACTCCCTCCATTGAAAGGTGAATGTTTATAGCATTTGAGCGCGATACACTGTTACTTTAACATGTGGGTTAAACTAACACGGAGTGCGTCGAACATGGATATAAAGTGAAACTATGAATCTTGGTATCGGACGGTCTTCTTTAAAAACGGAATGCCTGTATTTAGTACACAAAAGAATACACGGGCTGGGATCTAACTATCAAGGGCGCTCCACCGCTTTGCTCAAGCGTTCGAATTGGAACGGATGCATTGTCGTGTCAAACATTGATTACAATGAGGGCAGCAAGCTTATTAATAAACGCGCATCTCTGGGGAAACATTTCAAGCGGATTAAGCTCGCTATTTCAGTCCGATACAATGCACGCTCTGGGGTCTAACTGTCGAGAGCGCGTAACCGCTTTGCTCAAGTGATTGAAATAAAACGGCTACATTGTCATGTGGAACATTAATTACAATGAGGGCAGCAAACTTATTAACAAAGGCGCGTCTCTAAGGGAACATTTCAAGCAGATTCAACTCACTATTTTGGTCGGACGTGTAAACGCGGTCGTATTGACTGGAACTGAACCTGTTTCCGTCACTACTGCGGTGATATGAATTCACCAGTGAAAAACAAAAGCTAAAATGGATTTTTTGGGACGTTCGGTTGTCGGCATGTGTATTATGGGAAATGTAGTCCTAAGTGAAACATGTCAGTGGATAAATTATTTCTAAAGGGCACTAAAGTTACAATTCAAACTACAACCTTGCAACTTCGGACATCCCATTTAACCCTTTGTGTACTGTGTCAAATTTTAAAATAAGGTATGCTTCTTTCTGTAATCGCAAACTTTCAGTATCTCCTCCTCGAGGATTAGATAAAATAGAACAGAATATGGTCCACTTAAAGTCTTTATCAGTGTGAGCTTTTTCAACAAAGTGGCTCACCATGGGGGCAGTCAATGTTTTGTTTTTAATGCGTGATCGATGTTGTACAATTCTTTGTTTGACCTCTTGGTTGGTTTTGCCTATATAAATCTTTGGACATGGACATTGTATAGCATACACTACGTTCCGAGTTTTGCAGTTTGTAAATTCGTGGTGTTGCCAATTAGTCTGGCCATCGGAAAAGATGTTACCTTCAATGGTTATACTGCAAACAGAGCAATTCCCACACTTGTGGTGTCCTTGTACTGGGTTGAGATTCAACATGGAGCGGAGAGTGTCCGTGCGCTTGCTTTCTGAATCTGTTGCTCGCACAATTTGTTGCCCGATACTGTGGTTCTTTTTAAGGGCAAATAGCGGTTGGCCTATGTTTTTTATAGAGCCTTCAATTAAGTGCCAATTGCTTTTGACAATCTTTTTCAAGGAGTTAGTGTATGGTCCAAAGGTGGCTACGCAGACCAAACGGTCCATTGGTGGCTTCTGCTTCTTGACTAGTAGGTGTTCTCGAGGGGTATACCAGGCTCGTTTCATTGAATGTTTTAAGAATTTTTGGGGATATCCTCTCTCTCTTAGATTTGCAGTAAGAGCTTCATCGTGAAGTTCAAAGTCTTCTATTCTTGTGCAATTGCGCCTAATGCGCAAGAATTGGCCGTAGGGTAGATTGTCTTTAAGATTTTGCGGATGGTGACTTGTATAGTGTAGGGCATTATTCTTATCTGTTGGCTTGGAATGCAGAGTCGTAATGAGTCCAATAGGTGATACTTTTACTTCAACATGCAGAAACGCCAAGCTTTTTTTGCTGTGTGTAAGACTGAATTGGATGTCTGGATTACGATTGTTGTAAATGATAAATTCAGTGATGCAATTGAATTCTATCTGGAACAGAGATTGAGACCTCACAGAGTCCCCACTGAATTTATTCTTTGACTCGCGTCACTATGTTTACGAAGAAATTACTTTAAATTTGATGATGACTTCTTTATACAAATCAAAGGGACAGCCATGGGTTGTCCCTTTGCGCCAGAGATGGCAGTATTGTATATGGCCAGGTATGAACATCACTTCATTTACAACAACAACCCTTACAAAGTAAGAATTCTTAAATGGTATCAGTACATTGATGACGTGTGGTGCATCTTCAATGGTGATGAGCAGCAGTTGATGGAATTCCACACATGGCTCAACAATCGTAATCCAGACATCCAATTCAGTCTTACACACAGCAAAAAAAGCTTGGCGTTTCTGGATGTTGAAGTAAAAGTATCACCTATTGGACTCATTACGACTCTGCATTCCAAGCCAACAGATAAGAATAATGCCCTACACTATACAAGTCACCATCCGCAAAATCTTAAAGACAATCTACCCTACGGCCAATTCTTGCGCATTAGGCGCAATTGCACAAGAAGAGAAGACTTTGAACTTCACGCTGAAGCTCTTACTGCAAAGCTAAGAGAGAGAGGATATCCAAAAAAACTCTTAAAACATTCAATGAAACGAGCCAGGTATACCCCTCGAGAACACCTACTAGTCAAGAAGCAGAAGCCACCAATGGACCGTTTGGTCTGCGTAACCACCTTTGGACCATACACTAACTCCTTGAAAAAGATCGCCAAAAGCAATTGGCACTTAATTGAAGGCTCTATAAAAAACATAGGCCAACCGCTATTTGCCCTTAAAAAGAACCGCAGTATCGTCCAACAAATTGTGCGAGCAACAGATTCAGAAAGCAAGCGCACGGACACTCTCCGCTCCATGGGGAATCTCAACCCAGTACAAGGACACCACAAGTGTGGGAATTGCTCTGTTTGCAGTATGGCCATTGAAGGTAACATCTTTTCCGATGGCCAGACTAATTGGCAACACCACGAATTTACAAACTGCAAAACTCGGAACGTAGTGTATGCTATACAATGTCCATGTCCAAAGATTTATATAGGCAAAACCAACCAAGAGGTCAAACAAAGAATTGTACAACATCGATCACGCATTAAAAACAAAACATTGACTGCCCCCATGGTGAGCCACTTTGTTGAAAAAGCTCACACTGATAAAGACTTTAAGTGGACCATACTCTGTTCTATTTTATCTAATCCTCGAGGAGGAGATACTGAAAGTTTGCTATTACGCAAAGAAGCATACCTTATTTTAAAATTTGACACAGTACACAAAGGGTTAAATGAGATGTCCGAAGTTGCAAGGTTGTAGTTTGAATTGTAACTTTAGTGCCCTTTAGAAATAATTTATCCACTGACATGTTTCACTTAGGACTACATTTCCCATAATACACATGCCGACAACCGAACGTCCCAAAAATCAATTTCAGCTTTTGTTTTTCACTGGTGCATTCATATCACCGCAGTAGTGACGGAAACAAGTTCAGTTCCAGTCAATACGACCGCGTTTACACGTCCGACCAAAATAGTGAGTTGAATCTGCTTGAAATGTTCCCTTAGAGACGCTCCTTTGTTAATAAGGTTGCTGCCCTCATTGTAATTAATGTTCCACATGACAATGTAGCCGTTTTATTTCAAATGCATGAGCAAAGCGGTTACACGCTCTCGACAGATAGACCCCAGAGCGTGCATTCTATCGGACTGAAATAGCGAGCTTAATCCGCTTGAAATGTTTCCCCAGAGATGCACGTTTATTAATAAGCTTGCTGCCCTCATTGTAATCAATGTTTGACATGACAATGCATCCGTTCCAATTCGAACGCTTGAGTAAAGCGGTGGAGCGCCCTTGATAGTTAGATCCCAGCCCGTGTATTCTTTCGTGTACTAAATACAGGCATTCCATTTTTAAAGAAGACCGTCCGATACCAAGATTCATAGTTTCACTTTATATCCATGTTCGACGCACTCCATGTTAGTTTAACCCACATGTTAAAGTAACAGTGTATCGCGCTCAAATGCTATAAACATTCACCTTTCAATGGAGGGAGTAATAAGCATTCATATTTCCTCTAAATAGGCATTTCAACTATGTATCAGAATTGACTCACCGAATTGACACAGTGAACGTTTGTTTCCATCTGCAACTTAAAAATTCCATTTGATGCAGGCAAGTTTTTTGATTACAAACAAAAAGTGGGTACGCTTTATCTCACATCAAACACACCTCATTTACGATCATTCCTCTTCCTCAACAGGCCTTATTAATTTTTCCAGTGTCAGCAATTTCTGAACAAACCAAGCAATCAGCAACCATGATAAGAGTTACTTTTCATTATGTGCCAGGCGTAACAATGGGAAAATTAACACACCACAATTAAGTTAGTAGGTGCGGTGTGGTGCAGCGGCCAGGGCAGCTGACTTCGGAGCACAGGGTTCACGGTTCGATCCCCGGCTCCGGCGGCAGCTCAGCTCAGCACCATGTGACTCTGGGCAATAGCTCACTTAATTTCCACTATGGCCCCCAGCGCCTTGAGACCCGTAAGGGTGAGTAGCTGCGCTATATAAAAACGGACTTACACCTCGTTTTTTATGATTTTCCCTAATAGACACCACCACGTCCAAGTCCTGATGAAAACCCCTTAATGGTGACGGGGTTGGAAACGCGTTGACGACAGCGTCTGGGAAAAGTTAACCTTGGGCGCTCAGGGAGAAAGTTTAATTAATTTCCCTCCCGTGTTGCCCCAAACTTCATTCAAAGGTCCCCCAGAGCTGTGCATACAGGCAGGAGACATTGCAGTGGTTTGCAAGTTTCGATTTGCCACTCCGCCTAATTGCTATTTTTGATTTATGGACTGGTGCTTTGATTACCTTTTTTGCTTCTCTAACTGTACACAACATGCCGATGTATTATACACATTTGTAAATATGTGTTTATGTGTGTTATTTGTCTATGCAATTCATATATTGAAAAGCTTCATTATTTTGTGTTATCCTTAATGTTTGACATGATTTGAATGTTATTGAATCTTATGGAATAATTAAAAAAATTGTGAAATAAATCACACGAGCCTATGTATTGAATCCACTGGCCCGGTATTGAATAAGTTCTAATCAAAGCAACTGGATATTCTTGTTTATATAATTATTAGTGGTCCTATCCAGTTAGCTTAGGACCCAAGCCTTCCCCAGCTTTCAATTTCCCATTAGCAGCAGCCTCAGTGGTCGAACTTAAAGAAAGGGGTGTGTTTTAAACGGTATTATGAAGCAAGGTAGGCTTGCTACCTAATAGATTCAGGCATAGAGTTGTGTTTAGGAACAACATGATTATAGTTTTCTACGAACTATATTTGTAAAGTAATAAGGCATTGATCACAATAGACATTTCTTTCGTGATGCTAAAATTCTCGCCATAGATGGGCATTACAGCTTGCCTGCCACTTAAGAGTGAGCTAGGCCATCATATCATTTGATCACATGACAGACATTTAGTAGTTGATGAAATTGTGTAACCTCTTAATATGCGTAGTTCTCATATTTTAAAAGATTTATGTGGACAGACGTCTTCATGAATCTTGGACATTGTGTTTGCCCTCGCTCAAAAGAAAGGAGAGATCATCACTTTAAGCCTTATTTCTGGCATTTTGGTGTAAGGCAGGGCAGTAAAGCACCTTGCTGCACTGCCCTACGCCAAAGTGAAAGGGCAGGAATGCACTGTATTTAAGCAATACAGTGCATTCCTGTCCATTCTGCCTGCGCTGGCACCGTTTTGGCAGCCTAGCGCTAACGGAAGCACCCTTGCACCACTGTGCAAGGTTGCCTTCGTGGCAGGCAGGATTGTTTTTGTGCAGGAAGGGGCACCTTCCTGCACAAAAACAATCCAAAGAGGAACAAATGAGGAGAAATAAACATATTTCTCCTTACTACGCCTCATCTTGGGAGGTGTATAGATTTGGCACATCCCCAGGTTTACATCACTTTGTAAATATGGGGCAGCGTCAAATTCCATGGAGTTGCATGGGAAAACCCATTGCAATGCCAATAGAATGCCTCCGAGGCGCAGTGGAATGCAGCACAAAGATTTGCGCTGCATCGTCCTACTCATGACTTATGAGGCCACTCAAAGCTATGCAGGGTGGCTTTGCATGGCTTCCGTGGTGCAAAAGTGAAGCAGGGCTCTCATAAATAAGCCCCTCAGTGCATTGCCATATAGTTTCTAAAGTCTCAAGGTGAATGGTTGCTTCTCGCAGAAAGTTTAATGGCATGCACTGCTTTTGGCTGGAAATGTAGCAGCATTTGTTGACATGTCTCTAGTAAACAAACAGGACATGACAATAATATACAGAGCGAAACATAACATAAGCACAACGTAACAGGGCACAACACAACAAAACATTCAAAACACAACAAAACTCCACTACAACATCATATTGCAATAATGCAGCCCAAAAACATAGCAGCACAAAAATAACAGAATACTTCCCCAGCACAATACAATGCCACACAACAGATATGCACCTACGTTTTTGTAACACATTACCACCTCCAAAAACCTGCTTTCACAATATAGTTGTAGAAAGTTTTTGCCCCTAGCACCACCTTAAATTACCTCCAAGAACACAAAATAGCTCAAATCAAAACATTTTGTGATCCGGCCCTAGGTCTCCTGCAAACGAAAAACTACGCAATCAGTACATGCGTTAGGAAAACAGAAATAATGTTTCATATGCATGGCTCCATCATGCTTGCTTGATCTTATGACTGTGTAAAGATATGCACACCGCTAAATTAAACCTGATATCATCTACAACCCTAAGCTTGCAGCTACGAATACATGTTCTCTACTGTGTAATCCTGCTATAAATATAATCCCTGCATTCTAAGCGGTATGACGTTTACGCACTAGGAGGCAGATTTACAAGCCCCTTGCGCCACTTTTGCGTCACTTTTCCCATGTTAAAAGTGACGCAAAAGTGGCGCAAGGGGCTTGTAAATCTGCCCCTAGGGATTTCAAGAAGGCATTTACATTACATTAACATCACATTACTTTACAGTCATGTCAAATGGATCTCACCAAACATTGTATCTTTCCATTAGGAAAAAGAAAGCAAATTGTTATACTACAGGCTGCAGGCCATTGAACTGACATTTTAAAAGGGTGACATCAGGGCTGGTTCTAGGCTTTTGGGGCCCTGGGCAGCAATGGAGCATGCAGAGCCTTTCAAATTTGCATATGATGTGACACCACAGGAAATGACATCACAGGAAGGGGCATCAAATAACCATGAATCTCCTGTCAACATTGAAGCAGCATTGCAATGAACAACTTTCTTGGTGTGGGTATCAGTAAAATATGATTAACACTAATAAATTAAGTAGGTAAATTTAAAAGCTCTATTAGGTGGAAATACATTATTCTAGTCACACTTGGTAGAAAAGCTTGCATTAGGTCGTTCCAAAAAACGTATATTTTCTCAAATATTAACTGTTTCCAGATTAGTGCATCATTATATATACATACATATATATATATATATACATATGTATGTGATATTTATATAACTCAAACCTAGCCAAAGGAAATTGAGCACTGTACAGGGCAAAAAGCAAACACACAGTCACCATGTGACGGTGGTAGCTAGTTTGTGGACTGTTACTGCATCATGATGTAGTGCTCTTTAAAGTGGTCAGTCATCACCATGTTTGTGAACTGGAACAGGGTGGGGGCAATCCTGATAGATACAGGATCCCAGGTGCATAGATGGAGAAGGCCTATTGCCTTATTTTTTTCTGTTTTGCACTTCTTCGTCTCTATTCTAAAAGTGTTCGGGCTGCAGGTGTGCTGAAAGCCACCAGAGGTTGTGATCTTGCCATCAAATAGGCAGGGGTGCTGGTAGTGGTAGCTTTATAAATAAAACATCCACTTGAGGGCAATTGAGCGGAGTGGAAACAGGAGCTTGTGGCATTGCATCAGGATGGGGGTGATGTGGTCATATTTATTCAGGCTCTTAATGAGGAGTGCTGCTGTGTGTTGGATACCTTAAATGTGCCAGTGTGGCACAACATTCCAAGATGGTTTCCCAATGAAAGATAAGGTATTCAACAAAGAAGATGCTTGGGTAGAAAGATATGAAAGAAAACAAAGCAGTTGAAAATAACTTGCCTTCTGCTAAAGTCATCATTCATGTCAAAGTAAGATTAAGCAATGGGATCTAGTGAGATAAATCTGTTTTCTGATACATTTATCTTTTTTATTAGAAACTATTATTATAAATCACAATCTACGCTCAGGAAAAGGGCTGCAGAGGTTTAACAAACAAAGTATTATCATTTAAGTTTTCACTGACAGTGATTAGCATTCAGGGCAGGGTGACCAACTGGCATGGGTGCAAATTCAGGACGGTGAGTGTAAAAATTCAGGACAAAGGGTCAAAATTCAGGACAAAAATTCAGGACACGAGGTCAAAATTCAGGACAAAACTTCGGGACAAAAGGTAAGTTTTACAGACACATCAGAGGAGGTCGCGCAATAGAATATAATTAAGCCCATCCATATCCAAACATATTCAACCATTTGCAAACCTATCCATCATGTATCTTTCCATCCATCATTTCACTCATCCATCCCTCCATCCACCCTTTCACTCATCCATCCATTATCCATCCATCCATCCACCCTTTCACCCTATCCATCCATTTACTCATCCATCCAGCCTTTTAGCCTTTCACCCATCCAGCCATCCTTTCACTTACTCATCCATCCACCCAGTCACTCATCCTAGCACCCATTCACCCTTTCAGTCATCCATCCTCCCTTTCTCTCTCCATCGACCCTTTCACTTAGCCATCCTTCCTTCCACCCATCCATCTACTCATCCACTCATGTATCCATCCATTGACCCTATCACTCATCCATCCACCCTTTCACTCATCTACCCATCCTTTTGTCCATCTACCCTCCCTTTCACTCACCCATCCATCCTTACATCCACCCTTTCACTCATCCGTCCATCCATTCACCCTTTCACTTATCAATTCATCAATCCATCCATAATTTCACTTATCCATCCACCCATTCACTTGCCCATCATCCACCCTTTCACTCATCCATCCATCCTTTCACTCATCCATCCACCCTTTTACCCATTCATCTACCTTTCCACCCATACATCCATCTTTTTACCTTCTCTGATCCATCCTTCCACTCACTCATCCATCCATACTTTCTCTCATTATCCATCCATTCACCCTTTCATTCATCCTTTCACTAATCTATCCAGCCATCCATTCCTTCACTTACTCACTCACCCACCTTTTTATATTAATCATGAGCTGAGCCTTTGTCTGCAGAGTTGCAGACAGAAGAGGCCCATCAAGAATTTCACCATTGCTGTAGGTCCTAAAGCAAGGGGTGGGTGGGGGTGGGTTCACTATGCCCTTGCACATAGGCAATCTGAGTCATGAGTCATGCATGATGCACAGTGCCAGGCCATGAGGTGACTGTGGCATGGTATTGTTTCCAGGGCTTTAAGTGGGATGAAAAAACTGGGGGGTCTCTCCAAAGGGGGTGTTTGATGTAATTAAGGGCGTGGCTTAAAACACCTAAGCTAAAAATCTGTGCTTAGTATAGTGTACCGCCCAACTGGTATTTTGCCTCTTCTGTCATTGTATCCAGATATATAACACAACAAGTAACGTTACACCTGCAACAAGCCAGAACTATTGGCTTTGTCAATGGTTGTTAGTTGCATAAAATAAAAAAGCAGCAATTATGGCTTCCTTGAATATAATATTGAGAATGCATCAGTTCTAAAATGGAGAGACTGTGAAAGAACTCTAGCCCCATTTTTTATAACTTCTTTCACCAGCTTCTTTTCTTGAACTGGATTCTCATGTAGCAGCATTGGCGTTTTTGCTCATTTCCTCTGTCTGACAGAATGCCCTGCCCTAGACCGAGGCTGGGGGAGGCCCACCACATGCTTTGCAGCCCAGACATGCCCATTGTCATTCTGTATGTGGCAATCAGCTCTTGTGCTCCGAGGATGAGTGCGAGGCCGCCCCATCACGGAGTTGAGGTTTCATGCAGGGTACAGCGCTGTTCCCTGCAATACCCAAAATTACGGACAAAAGGCATCCGTAGAAAGGATCCTCACGGACAACGGACGTGAGGTCCAAATTACAGACGGTCCATGAAATTTACGGACGGTTGGTCACCCTAATTCAGGGTCTTTCAGCGCAAACATTAAATGTGACACTACCCAGGAGAGAGAGAACAGCCCTCTGGGGTTGCCACATTGGCAGTATTTTACTAGCATGAACAGTATCTCTATTCTTAACCTAGGACAAATATTTGAAAAAGGAGCAAAATCAAACATTTCCTGAGTGCCTGATATACATTCAAGCAATAAAAGAGTAAAAATCTCAACAGAACGTCTTGGGATATAACTAAAATGTATTTTATCTGTAAACATTTACATTTAAAAAACAAATGGGTGTGATGAAAGTGCGAAAGAAACAATGAAGACCATGTCAACCACGTATGAAAAAGTGGGAGACTGGAAGACTGAGTAGTTCTGCTGTTCAAAATATGTAATCAACTCAACCCAGGTCACAAATATGGATCAATATAATATATATTGCACAATTTCAATCAAACATTTCTAATAAAAGCTTTGTGGGTCGTATGGGCGTATTTTAGCAGAACTCTAATGATTAATTGCTTCTTCACAGAAACAAAGCAGATATGTGTCTAGTGGACATGGTCCAGTGCAATATGAAAACTCACTGTGTAGGAAACTGTAAGAGGTATTTTGTACACAGATGGATTGGCATCTATGAAAATCAATGCAACTTTGCAGATAGGAAAGTAATAGAAACAAATTATTCTTTGAATTGCAGAAGTAATTAGAAGAAACCATAGGATACCCTTCCCTGGTCCTCTCAGTGCTTGACCATGGCTGCAAGGCCCAGTGGAGAAACCTCCCTCCTCTGGACCTTATAACACTGGGGTATGGCCCTCTGTCATTAAGTTCTAAAGGTGAAAAAGAGGCTTCATACCCTACCAAACTCATCCTTATGAGTTCTCACTTCCCTCTGCACGTCAGGGCCTTCTCCTCACTTCTCAAATTCCGCAAGAAGCTGAAGACTTAGGGCATATTAGCAAGACCGGCGATAAAATTATCGCCGTTTTAGCTGGCAGGAAACTGCCGCTAAAACGGCGATAATGGGCTTGCTAATATGCGTTATAGAATTCCAATAGAAGCCCAGGTTAGATGTCCTGCACATCTAACCTGGGCTTCTATTGGAATTCCATAACGCATATTATCAAGCCCATTATCGCCGTTTTAGTGGCAGTTTCCTGCCGCTAAAACGGCGATAATTTTATCGCCGGTCTTGCTAATATGCCCCTTGGTTTTTCGACTAATTCTCCTGGGCTGACTCCCAACACTCTCAGTCTGATGCCTACACACCTCCTCCAGCGCCTGAATGCCCAACCAGGTGATAAGCAGTGCTAATCAAATCAACATAACATAACTTTTCATCAGCTTTTTGCAGGACACATTGCACGCTCGATGTTTCACCAAGAAGATACTTATACACGGTTTAGCAAAAGTTGGTAAATTCATTTTTAAGGGTTCACTTCATGACGCTCTATCCTGTATCAGGCATCCAATCTGTTTACCAGATATAGCACGAAGGGTAGTGTGACAGTTGTTTGGATTTGAAAAAAGCAGCCCAGTTTTGCATTTTTGGTACTCCTACCTGAAATATACGTCTTTACTACGCATGCGATACATCGCATGCCATTACAACACGGTCGTTACAACGACCGCATTGTTACGTCGCGAACCATTACATCGCAAGTCGCTACAATGACTTGCTGTAGGGGGCACGCTGGACTTAGGAATAGTATAATTTACTATTTCTACTCCAGTTTGTGCAACAGCAGGGAAGGTGTTGGATTGTAAATCCAACACCTTCTGCCCCCTACAGCAAGTTGTTGTAACGACTTGTGATGTAATGGTTCACGATGTAACAACGCGGTCGTTGTAACGACCGCGTTGTAATGGCATGCGATGTATCGCATGCGATGTAAAAGCTGTTTCCCTCCTACCTGACCAAATTGTTTGATAATGGGCAAATCATGTTCTCCTTGGGCTTTTGTCTTATATCTGCCTTTAGCTCACAGGTTGACTGGCCATCATCTTAATATAAAGGTCTTAGTGTAGACACCTGCAGGTTTGGGCTGTGTTATTCTTAGATTTTACATTCCTTCCTTTTAGCACCTCTAAAGGCGAATATTTTGCAAATGTGGCCTTTTGTGCTCACCTCTGATGCTACAAGTCTGTCCTCCCAGTAACTATGTAAAGAAAAGCAGGCTCCTTGATTTCTGTACAGTGATTGTTCCCATGGGCAGGTCTGCGATATCCTGTTGAGCTGGGCTGCTTGAGGCTTCCCAGCTGGTCTGTTTGTTTTACAACTCCTATTGATTAGCCTGCTTACCTGCACCAGTCCATTGGAAAGCAAAAAGCTTGACATTTAGCATCCAACAGGAAGTCACTGAAAGACGCAGGACAAACATCTAAAATGTGTGAAAATCCTTCACCCTGCCACCTTTTTTCACAGGGTCATAGCTGTGAGGTCCAGGGGTACCATGGCCTATCACGGGCCTTGTAGTGCACAACCATGCTTGTGAGGACCAGGTGATGGGGCCCTCTCCAGGGCCTTGCAGAGCTGGATTATGGATGTGAGGCCCAAGGGAGAGGGGAAAGTGGCATGGCAATGGTTCCATGAACCCTGGTGCAAGCAGGTCCCTCTGTTCTGGGCAGTAAATCACACAACCATAATTTGGGTGCATTGAGTCCGTAGCATCATTGGGCACCAGTGTCTCTGCACTTGCTGCACAAGTGATAGCTACTCCACTCAGAGGGACCTCTTCCCCTGTGCCTTCCAGCCTCCATTCACTGGCTGGGCAGTAAAACAGCCATAATTTGAGTCCATTGCATTCCTAACATTTGTGGACCTTGGTGCCACTGCACCGCCTTCACTATTAATAGCTCCCTTCTCCTAGGCTTCACAGTCAATATTTGGTGCTGCAAGGACCAGGGTTTCCCCCTCCCCCTTAGCCTTGCAGTACTGGACCATGTCTGTGAGGCTCACAGGATGTGGTTCCTCTCCTGGGCCTTGCAGTGCTGGATCGTGGCTGTGAGGCGCTTGGCAGAGGGTCCAGTGGTGTAAGAATGGCCCCAAGGACCCTGGTGCAGGCAAGTCTAATTGCCCCCCTTCAGCTGACTGGGCAGTAAAGCACAGCCTTAATATTGGTGCATTAGGCCCCTAACACCTTAGGGCCCCGGTGCCACCTCCTACACTGATAACAGCTACGTGCCCTTGAGGACTCGCCACCTCGGTTCAGGGAGAGCAGCCAGCGATGTAGCAATGTCACCATGGTCTATGGTGCAAGTAAGGTAAATTGTCCCATTGTTCCCTAGCTCAACAGTAAAATACTGCTATATTTTGGGTGCACTGAGGACCCTATACCCCTGGGCCGTGATGCCACGTTGCCTGCAAAACTATTGCTTGCTACACCCTGGAGAGATCCTAATCTGCTGCACCACCAGCCATGGTCCAGAACTGCAAGGCCGAGGGGTGGGTGCATGGACCTCACAGGACTGGACCATTACTCTGAGGCTCAGGGGAAGGGGGCTTCACCTGAGCCTTGCAATTTTAGAATATGACTGTGAGGTCTGTGGAAATGGACCAGAGGTGTAGCAAAGGCACAATGGGGCATATTAACAAGGCGGCGATAAACAATTATCGCCGCTTTTGCGGCCGTTTTCGGCCGAAAAGCGGCGATAATTATATCGCCTTATCAGCAAAGACACGCTATCGCGTGTTTTGCTGATTTTGCTCCCGTTTCCAGCACGCCTGACTTCGCATCGATAATGAGATGCAAAGTAGGCGTGTCTGTGGAAACAACATGGGTAAATATCGCGAAGGCAGCTTCGCGATATTTACAATGCGAGGAAGCGATTATTTTAATCGCGTTAAGTATGCCTTAACGCAGGAATTTAACGTCTGTTAAATTCCTGACTAAGGCATACTTAACATGGGGGGTGGATTCTGTGGCTAAGACCACAGGCCCTATCATCTAGGATATCGCCGTTTTCCCATGGAAAACGGCGATATCCACGCTATCTCTGACATTTTTATCGCCTCGGCGATGCGCGTTGTTAATAACGCGCTAACCGGGCGATAAATTCCAGAGATAGCCTGCGATAAATATGCAAGCGCTAAGCGCGCTTTGCAATATTTATCGCCGGCCCTTGATAATATGCCCCAATGTGTCCTGGAGTAAGCAAGGTAAATTTCCGCTCCTCCTCCTACCCCCATCTACCTGCTGGGCAACAAAGCATAGCCATAATTTGGGTACATTAGACTCCTAACATCACACTGTCCCACTGCCACTATACACGATGTATTATTGATAGCTACACCTAAGAGGATCTGTTTCCCTGCTCCTCGAAGCCATAGTTTGGTACTTCAAGGCCCAGTGGAAGGGCACACTGCCCTGGGTGTCGCAGCGATGGACCATGGCCACGAGTCCCGGAGGAGCGAGGCCCTGTCATGGGCCTCACAGTGCTGGATCATGGATGACATTCTCATGGGAAAGGGGACAGTTGAATGGCAAAGACACTATGGACTTTGATGCAAGCAAGATAAACGGCCCACTGTAGTCCTACTGGATAGTAAAATACAGCCATGATTTGGGTGTACCCTGCATTTAACACATGTGGGTCCTGATGCCACTGCACGTGCACTGCACCTCCTTCACTACAGATAGCTACGTTCATGAGAGGAGCCCCCCCTACAATGTACTTCATGGCCATGATTCATTGCTACAAGGCCCAGAGGTGGGGGCCCCTCCCTTGAGCTTTCCATTGTTGGACCATGGCTCTGAGGCCTCGAGTGGGGTTGGCTTCCTCGGGGCCTTACAGTGCTAGACTACGACTGTGCGGTATATTGGAGGGGGGCCTCGCCTGGCCTCGCTGCACTGTATTATGGATGAAAGGCTTATGGGAGAGTGGAGGCTCACCCTATCCTGGGTTCTCAGCCCACTCTGAAATCCTACCATACCCTCCTGCAATAGGTGCTAAATACAGATGGGAGCAGGGCACAGGATGAGTGTGGAAAGAGGCTGCTTGACCCCCTGGTGATGAGCTGCTGGTGCAGGACCATGGACAGCGGCCCAGTTTGCCTATGTCTAGCATCGGCCATGGGTGACAAAGGTGAATCGATAGGCAGAGTGTGCTACAGAGCAAGTCCCCTGGGGCTTGCGTGCACAAGGCATATTTCAAGCCTTGCAGCGCAATGTAAACATGCATTATGTCAGAGGGCACTGGCTAAGGACACGTCTCTAGGTTAACTCACTAAAAGAAAGATGCGCTGTGGGGGATTCTAGCCTAATACTTTTCCACTAGCAGTAAGGAGTCATATATGGACAGTCACATAACAACCACCTTCAGACAGTAATGGATAAGCCAGTCACAGGCAGTGCAAGAGCAGCCATGCAGAAACAGTCACTGACCAGTGATGCACAGTCCACCTTTGAGCAGCCTTAAACATACATTTAAATAGCATCCATAAACATTGCCCACAAATGATCCGTGCACAATCACAGAGCTGCCAGACACAGTCTTTTTCAGTAGATACAGGCACCAAGATCCATACAGAAATCACACACAGGCTTTTACAAATCAGCTATACACAGACAGCCCGAGAGCCACAATAACTAGGCATTGACAGAAAATCCACACACTGGCAGTGGCAAAACAGTTATAAACAAGCAGTCATACACAGAGAACTCCAGAGTAGCTGCACATTCAAAGGCCTTTCACATACAGCCACAGTTCAGCGGCTTTGTGATATTACAGAGAAATAATGTAACATTTGCAAAGTGCGTGTTCACCCCTTGCAGCATCTTGGCACTGAGTACCAGGGGGCTTATTTACAAGCCCCTTGCGCCACTTTTGCGTCATGTTTATCATGGGAAAAGTGACGTACGGGTGGCGCAAGGGGCTTGTAAATCTGCCCGAGGTATTTGTTTGCCAACGCAGTGGTAATCATTTCATTGACCCCAGAAGGATGAAAGTCTGAGTGGGCTCGCTGGGATCCAAACTTTTGACCATGAGGTCAAACACAGATTGCTGGAGTGACTACATTGGGTTACTGAACCACCTGATCAGAGTAGTTACAGCCAAGAAAAATGATACGTTTGGACAGTAGACGTGTCTATGCGCAGTGTCATATTTCATCTCTAGTCCTCACAGTCACAAGGACCACCATGCAACAGAAGAGAGGATATTTTCAGCGTTCGCCAATATTAAGGACAGTGGGCACATTCTACGGTGGAAATTTGCCGGCTAAACCTCCTAGACTCTCCGGGTAGGTGCGGACAAGCTGTCAAGGCCTAGCTCAAAGGATGTGGTGAGAAACAGAGGGGTATATTCACAAGAACGTGTGCTAAACATCTCCAAAAAATGTTAACGCAACTTCACACATCGCAGCCCATCGCGGGAAAATAACCCCGTGTTAACCTGGAATTCACAACACGGCGGTACCATGCAATAGTTCCCCGAAAACGCGGACAATGTCCGTGATACAACAACCAAGACCGTGATAAAAACACAAACCTCAACGCGAAAAAACATGCGATGAGCCAAAGCGCGATGAGGAAATCAGCGACAAGCAGCGCCAGGCCTGCAATACACACATGGCAGGAGGGAAAAACCAGTATAAAAGTATAAAAAACACACAAACACAAAATCACCAACACCCAAGCACCATGGAGGCATCCGGAGCAGGCGCAGAGGACGAGCGCAACCCCACAAGCACCCCGGACGAGCAGCCTGGGACCTCGGGGACAGGGAAGGTCAAGGACAAGAAGAAGAGGAAGACGAAGTTCAGTCCGCAGGAGAATAGGCTCCTGGTCAAGGAGGTGATGGAACACCATCAACTGTTCGTCACCTCCAACGTGTCATTGGGCACAAAAAATGGAATATGGCGGGACATCGTGGACAAGGTGAATGCCATCGGAGAGCACAAGAGGTCAATGGACGCGGTCAAGAGGCGATGGATTGACATCAAGCGCAAGACCAAGGAGAAACTCGCAGCCAACCAGAAGGCAGCAATGCAGACTGGAGGTGGGAGCCCTGCGCCACAGCAGGAGCTGGATGACATGGAGGAGCTGGTGTCAACAGTCATCAGTGTGGAGACCGTGGCAGGAGTCGGGGGCCCGGACACTGCTCGACCGGACACAACACAACCGCAACAGGGTGAGTGACCACCAGGTACTGGGGGGACGGTGGGAGATGGCCACAATGGCACACATGCACAATCAAGCAGAGCACAGTGCACACCCACAATCACTCTGGATCATGGCCCTGATCCACAGACTGTCACAATGTACAATGCCATGCTGTCTGAATGTGAACCTGTACCATGCGGCTACATACATGCAGACACATTGTAATACACCATCTCCCCTTCACATTGCAGGGGCACCGTCACCACCTCCTGCAGAGCAGTCCCAGCCACTCTTCACTGATGACGAGACGGACAACTCCAGCATCGACACCCAAGCCCTCCAAGACATCATTGAACTCATCTGCCAATCACCTCCAGGACCAGGGCATCCCAGCTGCATTGAGGAGACCCCACCCACTCCACAAACCACCCAGCAGGAGGCACCCACAGCCCAGGCAGTCTCCCAAGACCCCCAGGAACAACACATGGCCTTCCAACGCCGTGTGCTGGAGGGCCACAGGGAGACGGCTGAGCAGGTGCGGTGGGGTTCGACCTCATGGCTACCAAACTGAACGCCATCCATGGGTGTCTAGGTCCCATCAGGGACCAGCTCCAGTCCCTAACGGACACCCACGTCCCGCTCCATGGTCTCCAACGAGCCATGACTGACATCGTTGGAGTCCTGACTTGGAGACAAGAACACCTGTCCGCTCAGAGTGGTTCCAGCGATCCCAGCCGTGAGCTGGCACACATGCGGAGGCTCATGGATTACCTGGTGCGGATGGAGGCGGAAAGGATGGCAGCCATCACTGCACATCAGCGAAATGTAGCTGGGACCTACCATGCCCTGCATGTCCTCATCATGGCATTGCTGCCACAAGGCGTGGCGATGATGAATGCTGCTGCCCCCACACCATCCACATCTCCGCCCCCTGGTGTGTCAGTGCCTCCCAGTGCGGCAGGTGTATCCACTCCGGCACCTGATGTGTCACTGCCACACAGTGCGGCCGACAATCCTCCTCCGGCCCCTGATGTGTCAGTGGCACACAGTGCCGCAGCCGGTACTGCACCACCCACAGGTGGGGCAGAGCACACATACGAGGACGTGGATGGGCTTGGGTTCAGAAGGAGGCACTAGCATTCATGTCCGCCACCTTGCCTGTTTCTGATTGGTGCCGCACATGGCCCCATGACCTGCCACTGACCCCTGATACACTCCGCTGCACTCACCTTGGACCGCGACATGGACTGCCATATACTGTTTGATGACCAATGACACGGCGACCAGACTGCGGACTGTACCCTTCCTCTTCCGCAGTACTTGTCATCCCCGGATGGACTCAGGCTGGCCCTCCACGGGCCCATATTGTGTAGTGTGCTTGGCATGGCCCTGTACCGCTCCAGCTGCAAAACTCCACTGGATGTGCAATAAACATACAGAAACGCACTGCTGTGTCATGTCTTTCATCATTCATGTATGAATGTGTGGATGAATGTAGGGACAGTGATTTCCACGTCAATGATGCTCATCTAGTGGGATGCCAGTCACAGTGTGCTACATTGCCTATTGTCTTCCACTTGCCGTGGACACTACAACAGGGACACATGCAATAGTCACTCACTTGTCCGGACATTGACTGAACCACGCCCAGAGCCCCTGAGTCATTGTTGCAAGCCCTGCACTGGTCTGGCGTACACCAGGCCAGACCACTCCGCTTACGCTCTGAGGGGGGGCCCACATAGCTACATGTCGCAGGCGTACTCGCTGGTGGTATGCAGTTCACTGGTCTAGTTGTCAGCATGTCACGGCCACTCCCTGAGGGCAGGTCTGCACACATACCACACCCATCCGGCACAGGCGTCACAGGCCATGTGACCCCGCAAATATAAGGGGCCGACGACGTCACATTCCACACTGCCGGTGGTGACTGTATGACGGACGCTCCACGGTTCTCAATCATAAAGGGCCCATGAGTTGTGACGCACAGGGTTTGTCGCACCCGAGGCCAAGCGGCTGTCACGGGCCTACCACCACGTGGCGCTGACTGGGGTTGCACAGGGTTAGTGGCACCCGAGGCCTTGCGGCCGTCACGGGCCTACCACCATGTGGCGCTGACTGGGGTTGCACAGGGTTAGTGGCACCGGAAGAGCTGAGCGGGTGTGCAGCCTGCGATGATGACGTGTGCACTGATGTGGTCTCTGCCATTGATGCCTCAGGACTCAGCGACATGTGTGGGACCTGCTGGGCCGCGGGCGTGTCCGCATGATGTGGACCATGCCATGGTGGCGGGACCGGGGCCTGGAGCTTGCACGGGCACGTGGTGTGCCCACTGGTGGACACACCGTTGGCGGCAGGTGAGCATTGGGCCCGGGGTGCGCAAGTGCGGACAGCCAGCTCTGGCCGGCGGGAGGGGGTGGGGTGCGGCTGCATGCGTGTGCAGGGACAGACACGCATTGTTGCCGTGTGCTGTGAGATGGACTCTGCCATGATTGACTCTGGCCTTGATTACAAATTGCAGTCCTGGTTGCTTGCAGTGTATCCCGGCTCGTGGTTGGAGACACACCGGTGGCAGCAGGTGAACAGTGGGGCCTGGGTGCGCAGGGGCGGCGGTGTCTCTCTCTCTCTCCTTTACTTCCCTCTCTCGCTCACTCTCTCTCTCTCCTTTACTTCCCTCTCTCTCTCACTCTCTCTCTCTCCTTTACTTCCCTCCCTCTCTCTCTCACTCTCCCTTCCTTCCCTCTCTCTCACTCTCCCTTCCTTCCCTCTCTCTCACTCTCTCTCTCTCTCTCTCTCTCCCCTTCCTTCCCTCTCTCTCTTTCTCTCTCTGCCTTTCTTTCATTCTCTATTTCTCTGTGTCTCGCTCCTTAAATGTGCGCATGGCACACATTCTGATTTTGTGCTTTATTTTCCAGGCTGTGACGTCTTGATTGTCCCGGACGGACCCGACAGGAGTCTGCCGCATTGGTGTTTTGTGTTGTGTTTCAATAAAGTTTTTGGTTGTTACTTCAGTGCTGTGTGACTGTTTTTCGTTCTTCTGGTCACACGTGTGTTATTTTTTGACAATGTGCGTCATCATGCGCTTTTGGTGGCTCTTGTGTCGTGCACGGTATGTGTATGGCCGGGTGGGGGGGGGGTGCTGGGGGTGGTGGCGGTGGGTGTTGTGGCCCTCATGGGTATCCGGGATGCATGATGTTTGTCTCCATGGCATCTGTGGGTCTTCGGGTGTGGATCTTGGCTGGGCTCCCTTTCATGCTGCAGGTAGTCGTCCTGCTTAACACCAGCAAAAGGCAGGTGTTGAATCACTGGTGCTACCGCGGCTTATCGCCTGTTTTTGGTTCGCTTCGCAGATCTGGCAGTTCGTTGTGAAAGTGGTGTTGTGGTTTTTTCGTGCACGGGAACGCCTACTCTACATCTCATTAGGGTTAGTTGGTGGTGTCCACCGTGGTGTTAAATTTTGGGGCAGTTGTCGCGGGAATATTGGCGATGTCTGCAGTTTGCACCCGCTTGTGAATGGGGTGTTAAATCTATCTCCACTTTTGATGGGTTAAGGTGGGGATAAATCGGCGGTAGGTCCTTGTGAATATGCCCCAGAGTGAGTTTGCAGTACAACAATGTTGTAAAAATGATGCGCACGTCCAGCCAGGGTGTTTTGTAAAGACAAAGCACTTTAATAAGCCATGAATATATGAACGGTAAAAATGAAGGCAAACAGTAAAAAAGATGGAACACACAATATAAAAGGTAGTACTATGATTTTAGTGATAATGTAGGTGAATCTGGATCTAGACACTGTGTACTTTTTGCAGTCATTAAATGACTGTGAATACCCTATCAGTCTTAAAAGGAACTCCGAGAAAGTATGATGTAGCCACAATGAAGCGGAAGGTTCACTGCAGCTCTCCAATATTTATCAAAATATATCGCTTGTGAGTGCTACCCAAATGTAATCGCCGTACTACAAAATGGTGGACCAATAAAACCTGGTTACCCTGCAGGAGGCTTGCAAACCCACCTCATTCATGGCCTGCAAATCTCATCTCTTCAAGGACAGCGGTGTTCTGCATTGATAAACAAATTACAAATATGTCCTCGCCTCTGAATAAAGGATTTAGCCCTCGTCCAAATCTGTCCTTGTTCTAGGAAGAAGGAAAATTAGCGAAGGGCATTTGCCATGGCCTCCTCTCCTCCTGATTATCATTATTTAGGGTCAGAGTGAGATAGCTGATCTGGGAGGCTCGACTGAGCAGAAATGTCCTCTTGCCTCTGAATAGGGAGCCCTATGTATTGGTGGGAAGTTCACATTGGCCTAAGCCAAGTGAGTCGTTATCAGAATCTCTGCCTCAATCTTGGCCAACTTCTTTAGCCCCATGGGAAAGGCAGTACCTGGTTGGTGCGATTAGACTTTTAGAAATCCCTCTCTTTCGTCTTTGATAGTATAAGATGCTGAGTTTTGGGCAAGACTATATGTGAAGTTACTGAAGGTGTGCCTAATGGGTCCAGATCTTTGCTACGCAGCTGGCAGTCTTATTTTGGGCTACGACGGATGTTTACTAAAAAAGGGTCTGTGCAGTGATTCTGCAGGAAGATGAGAAATCTTCTCCATTTCAGTCTTGACACTCTGGGGCATATGTACAATGACTTAACCCCGCCGTAGCGTCAATTTTTTGACGTTACGGCGGCTATTTTCATCGCCTTGTTTACAAGTTGCCACTAACTGGAGCTAGCGGCATGTTTCCGGTTAATTTTAAAGATCGCCACTTCTGTTAGCGAGAGTTAACGAAAATGAGATGCAAGGTGGGCGTTCCTGTGAAAAAACTGCTGCTAACCCCACTTTGCGATATTTAGAAGGAATTCCTTGTAAGGTGCAAAACCCCAAAAACCGCCTCTAAGTTCAGTTAGAGGCTGTTTTTTAAGACCAGAAAATAGCTGGTCTTAAAATTGGTGCAAACACTTGGGGCCTCATTTCAGAGGTTTTGGTACTGGACATGCAGCAAAGCATATTGCTGCGCTGCCCTGCGCCAAAACAAAAGCTCAGGAATGCACCCCACAATAAGATGGGGTGCAATCCTGGGTCTCATTCATGAAAAGTGTTGCATCACTGCAACAAAATAGCGTTGGCACACTTTTCACTGCGCCCTCCTTGTGACACCATGGATGTGCCGTATTTACTGCACGGCACTCCATGTCGCAAGGATTTACAGATATGTATTCCTGACGAATCTGTCGGTGCTAAAGTCACGCATTGCTGCAATTTTGTTGCAAGCATGACGCAACTCCAGCATTGCATGGGGCAGGCCTATCCCTATGGCACTGCGTCACCCTTACGCCCGCCATGAGGCAGGTGTAAGGTTTTGACGCAGTGGCGTCCTAGCATTGTCGCAGTGAAGTCTCATAGATTTCACTGCACCACTCCCACAAGGCTTTGTTGCGTGGGAATGCCCACCCTGCATACATCCTACCTGACGCAGGTATAATGTGGCATAGGGGTTCACAAGGTCACACATATGCCTAGATGCGTCCCTTTGTACAGAGTCTAGTTTGGCGTCCAGGGTGTCTGCTGTCACCTTCCCTGGCAGCCAGCAACCCCCAGATGCTCAGTCCACTGACACAGAGGAGCTGCCATGGTGTTGGCGCAGTTGGAGCTTCATCGGTGGAGTTTGCGCGCAGCGGTGTTGGGGTCTGTAAGAGTTGCCGGAGTGGTGGTGCTGAGGGAGTTGCCGAAAAGTTCTTTGATGGCCTTGATCCAGCTGTGGCTGGGGGGGGGGCGATGATGGCGATGATGGCGGTGGTGTACGGTGGGCGTGGTGAAGGCATGATGTATACTATGATGGTCTGTCCAGCAGAGTTCGGTGGTGTGGCTGTAGTTGAAGTTCCCGCTTGCGGAGAAGACTGGGTCGAGCATGTGTCTAGCTATGTGGTTTGGTGCGGTGACTAGCTGCTTGAGTCCGATGTTGGGCGAGGTTCGCCAGGAGGGTGGTAGTGTTCTGGTCACTGGGGTTGTCCAGGTGGAAGTTGAGGTGTCAGAGTAGGATGTAGTCAGTGGATGGGAGAGCCTGGGGTGCGATGAGGTCTACAATGGCATCGGTGAATGGGGGTTCATGGGCAGGGGGGCTTGTAGACGAGGGTGCCGCAGAGGGTGGGGTTGGTCTGGATCTGGAAGTGGAGGTGTTCCATGGTAGCCGTCGGGTCATTAGAGCGCGTGGTCAGTCAGAGTGTGCTTTTTTAGACAATGGCAATGCCTCCTCCTGGGTGCTTGGGGTGGTCCGTGCGGGAGAATTTGTAGCCGTTGTGAATGGTGATATCGATGTCCGGAGCAGAAGTTGGTCAAGGTTTCTGTAAACAAGGCGATGTTTGAAGAGGTGGCATCGAGGAGTTCCCAGATTTCTGTTGCGTGTTTGTGGAGGGACCGCAAGTTGAGGAGGATGCAGTTGAGCCGGTTGGCAGCACTGTTGGTCGGCTGGCTGGCAGGAGGCACTGGGGTGCTGATGTGGCAGAAGGTGCATTTGCAGTTTCGGCAGGTGCAGGGTGCAAGGGAATTCTACAGTGATGCTAGATGGCAGGTGGTGTGATGTCCAAGGCTGATGTCGAGGAGGGTGCTGGCGTTGTAGCGGTGGAGTGTCCGAGAGGAAGGGTCCTTGGTGCTGGGCGCAGTCCAGGGGCGGACGACGCAGACAGGCTTGTCTTTGGTGCCCCAGTGGTACGCCCGCTGCGCATGGCCGCACAGCGGCCGCCACTATGTAGTGCTGCCAGGGGTGACTGGACAGCTGGGAGGCAGGAAACGCAGGAAAGGACACTGGAAGGGGCGTTGACGCGGGGGGAGAGGAGGGTTGTAAATAATAATTGTTTTAAATCTTACCTCGAGACCGGGTCCCACGTCTTCTGTGCTCTTGCTCTCCTGAGTCTGCTTCCAGGAACAGGAAGCAGGCAGCCAGGCTCCCTCCCCTAAGCCAATCACAATGCTGCAATGCGGCGTTGTGATTGTTCTTGAGCGCCGTGACAAGGCGTTCAGCCAGGGGCTGGAGGGTTGGGCATGTTCTCCATTCAAGCTGTAATGCAGCCTGCATTGTGGACAGGGAAGTGCGCATGACTGCTTTGGGTGGCCTGAGAGGGCCGACCAAACAGTCATTGTGCACTTGAGTGGGCATACCACTCCGCCCCTGCCCTGCTCCTTGAGTAGAGCAGCCCCACCCACAAAGGAAACATAGCATAAGAATATCAGAAAGTTATCATCATGTTATGTTTCCTCTTCTTGCACTGCTTGAAAGCAGTGGGGCACGCCTTTCCCCCATAGCGAAGGAGCGCCACTGGGGGTGCGTCACCCACAGGCGTTAGGCCTGGGCCCGACTCGACCAATGGGCCTCCTCCGCTACGCATCGCAGATTCTCCTCACCTGGACATTGACACTGTGGCACAATCCGCTGCACTCTACCACATCTATGACTCAGTTAGCAGGAGCCTCAGCCAGGCAGGATTTCACAAGCCTGGGTACAGCAGTCGCCGCCAAGTCCGCTGGGGAACCTCCTGATACAGATGATGCAACAGGGCCCCCTTATGCGTGAAGTTGCAGCGCTTCCACTACACAAGTTCCGGGCAGCTCAGGGGCCTCACCCTCCACAGCGTCTGGCCAGCGCAACATCCTCTAGCCTGTGATGCAGCTAGGTGCGGCCCACCATTGGTGATCCCCTCCGTACACCCCAGTATAGTGGTGGTGCGTGGTATGCGATGCCAACCTCCCTACGTTGGTGCGCAGGAGCACCTCTACCGTTCACAGCTCCAAGGGGCATCAGGCGGTCTTTTCACACAGGTCAGCAACGTGTCTCCATGTGACCTGGCAGACTTCACCACCAGGTAAGGGTGATCGCTGATGCCTCAATGTCTACCGCCACAGCCCAGCAGCTCCACAGCACTTCAACATCCCACTCCGGGTCCCAGACGCAGGCACAGCGAGGCCTCCGGGCCCCGGGGACTGTCCGCGCTTTCAAGGTTTTGGCTGCCATGGTGTTGCAAGTAGGGCACTATAAAAAGTGACGCATCACAGGTTTTTCTCAGCGATGTGCCTCATTTCATATATGTAGCTCTGATTCTGCATTTCCTCTTCCCCTGGGACTCTGGCTGGTCATCCTGGCTGTTGGGGGGGTTTGGGGAGGTTGTTGATCTTTGCTGCACTTGTCCCTGGCTGTTCCATTCTGCATTCCATTGTTTTTCTTTTATTTTTTTCAGTGGAGGTGGACTTATTGGCTATTTTTGCCTCGAGAGGCAAAAAAGGTGAAGTTCTGCTGATTAACGTGAATTTTTCGGCCGCAAATTGGCCTTTCGTCAGTTTTCGCCCGCTAACGTCAGAATTTGTATCGCCTTCACACTAGTGTTAGCAGCAGTTTTCACCGTGGCTACCTGAAACTATCGCCATATAGCGACGTATTGTAAATACATCGCTAACAGGGCGATAGTGTTTGGTGATAGGCCACATTAAGAAAACTGCAGCTAACTAACGGTAACGCTAGTTAGCGGCAGTTCTTATACATATACCCCTCTATTTTAAGACCACAAACAGCCAACCTGGACCATGACATTTTCACTGGCCTTCAGTATTGTGGTTAGTGAGATAAAAGATTGCTCATGCAGTATAAATGAGACATATGTACCCTGCCACTTGGAGGGTCTGTGACACAAGGTCTAGATATTACACAGAGCGCGTTGAAAATTTTGGTTATCCTCCATCACCGGCTGCCTCTTGATAGTTCTACTTTCTGGAGATTCCAACCAGGGCCAAAGACTCCACATGCAGAGAGCAAGGCACGTACATTCAGGAGTTCTTTCTTTTGTCTTAAAAGTCCAGTTGGAATAAAGAAATTGAAAAATAAATAAATGAGACCTGTGGACTCATTGGGTTATATTTACAGGAAAGTGGCGAAGCGCGTCATTAAGCCAAGAAGGCTAACGACATGCTCCATCACTTCAGAAACGCAGGACTGCACCATATTTACAAGAACATGGTGCAGCCCTGCGTTTCCACCTGGGCTGGGGCTACATTTAGCTGCCTAGCGCCAATGCAGGCCCCCTTGCGCATAGTGTAAGGGTGCCTGCATTGAGGGGAGTGATTGTTTATGTGCAGGAAGGTGTCCCTTCCTGCACATGAACAATCTTTAAATGGCGTTTTGTAACTATGTGTGCTGCCTAATGCAGCACACAAAGAAGTTGCAAAATGTCATTTTTTTTAAATGATTGTTTATGTGAAGGAAAGGACACCTTCTTGCACATAAACAATCAGTGGCCTTTTGCTGTTTCTATGTGTGCTGCACAACGCAGCACACATGAAAACAGCAAAAACGAGGAGAAACTAAACATTTCCCCTCGTTGCGCCCTGTTAAGACCATGTTTTCCCTGGTCTTAATTTGGCGCTGCCCCATATTTACGCCACCCTGGTAAATATGGGGCAGCGTCAAAATCAATGGGTGTTGAGGTGGAACACCCACAGCAACACCCATTGCCCTACCCTTTCACGCTAAGTATAACGTGAAAGGGTCCCTTATTTACAAGGCATCGTTAAGCCACGTTAAGTGGCGTAACACTGCCTTGTAAATAAGACGAAGTCCCTATCGCCACCACAACATTGTGGAAAGTGACCTTGTAGTGGTGATAGGGGCTTGTAAATATGCCCCATTGTGAGGTAATGTGGAACCCATCCTGCTGGGGCACCTGAGAGCCTGAACAGTTTCTCAGCTCTGTAACCCAGACACCCTTAATTAGACATACTGATCCTCAAAACTTCTGAGTGTGCTTCTGGCTAAGTCCACATGAAAGATTCTACACCGGAGACATGGAGTCCAGCATCTCCATCAAACCTTATTGGGACTGACTCAACCAAAATACCTCTTGCTTGGCTACACTTCCTTCCTTTTGATTTACTTTTTTTTTACTTTTACAGAGCTCCATCTTACAACATGAATCATCTTCTTTGCTCTTTATGTGTTAGGGACAAAACAGTTGTATTCTCTGAACTGGAATATGTCAATGGAACTGGAAGGTAAAATTGAGTGTGAGAGTTTGTTATAAAGAAATGCTGAACCTGGTTTAAAGTTTGGCAGATGAGTTACTCCATTACAAACGTTACCGATATGAAGTCCGTCTTATTGTAAGCTCATTATTTCCTATTGTGGCCCTGAAAGAAACGTAAATTATGCTGGCATAATTTATGTAATTTGGTGAATCTTCGGAATTCCTGAAATTATGCCATTTTGTGTAATTCCACACTTTTGTGGTAAAAATTTACAGCAAATGCGCTGTTCACAATAAAATTTTGTCTACAAATGCACTGGAACAACAAAACACGAGCGGCAGTTGTTCAAGGTGCTTTTGTTGTTTGCATTATTTTTTTGTGCAAAATGTGCCCTTGCATCAAAAATACATAGCACAAAAAATTGATTGCATTTCATGTAATTATGCATCATTTTATCAAAATTTTGAGTAATTGCATGAAAGCAAATTAAGTGAATTTTAAACACTCCTATCCTTTAACACTTTCAATAAGGCGAACAGGATGTTCCTCACATTTGTGACGGAGTAAACCACCCACCAAACTCTAAATTTTCCCCTCTGTCTTATATTAATTTGAAAGGTATGGTCTTGGTAATGATTTTATTCTGATACTGTACTAAACGCCATTAAAGTATTCACACTGATCATTGTCAGAGAATACATTTGATCTGGACCTTCTAGAAGCCATAGTTGACTCTCTACCAGACTACTTTAAGCAGATATGAGAGTCTTTGCTGTTTATCTGGAATGAGAAAGAACCTCAAAGGCAGCAATAAGGCAGAGCTCTCATTATTTCAGTGTTTTCTCTATGCATGAGTAGGTCATTCAAACCAGTTTTTACCTTTGCATTCTGATTTTTAGTTCAGTCTGTCCTATTATCACACCAGGAACTCAAGTCTTAGAATGCTAGACGACTCCAATCCAGCATGAGCACAATACTGTTCTTGGATTTCATTTACCAAACCAATGCATTCTTGAGATTGTAACACTGGGTCACGTTGCTTGATCCATTTGAACCGACACCCAAAAACAATGATTTCTAGCAAAAAAGCTGAGACTGGAAACTGTGGTCTTTGTTGGTACGGAATTATCTAACCTTATTATGCACACAAGCACAATCACAAAGATTGTCACATACAGTGAGAGCTAGCACTCACCACGCATTGTCAGTGCTTAATTTGAGCCAGTGGTTCCCAGTGCTCTGCACAGGCACTTAATCATGAGCACCAGTTAAGAATACATTAATTTATAGTAGGAACAGGGAGATTAAGTGATTTGCCCAGAATCACAGGATGTTATGCCGAGACTTAAGCCTGGTTCCCCAGCTCCAAAGTCGGCAGCTCCGGTATTTACGCCACATCCTCTCTCCACTTCATGGTTCCGGTTTAGGGGGCGCTAACAGGAGAAATGGGCTGGTGCAAGCTGACTCTTGAAGAGAGCTGCAGCACTTATTTTTTTTACAAATTAACCACTGCGCATTGCCACTCCCTTTTGGTTAGGATGATCAGATATCTTAAAATTTTAGGCATAGTCCAGGTTTTTAATGTCTTTCCCCAGCAAATGTTGGTAAATATACCACAAGTCCTGGTTTTGAAAGGGGTACAACTAGGCATAAATCGATTAATAGTCTTCATGTACCGAGGAAGGATCAATTAACAACATGAGGAAGCAATTTAGATGGCACAGATACTGTGTTTCAAAGGTGCAGTTCACTTTCCTGTGTTGTTGCTGTTTAAATATCAGTCCTTGTACCTTAGTTTAGGCTTGAGCAAAATTTTAATCACATTGGAGTAATTTTAGTAATTTTGCTTAACGAAATTCACACACAATTAGCAAATCAGACCATTATGCCACATTGTGTAATTTCAAGGACAAATTGTAATGCAAAATATACAGAGCTGGGTAATTTTTTTAACCAAGCAGTATTTCAGGAAGACTTTTTACTCAAACCGATCGTTCGGGTAAGTTTATTGTATGAAAATCAAAATCCGAACGAAAATGGAGGAGTTTTGGATGAGAGCAACAGTTCCACCAACATGGGCAGTCAACAAACATTTCAGGTTGTTTTTTTACCCGAGCAGTCTGCTCTAGTCATTTTTTAACACAAAACTACAAATTCGAACCTGCGTGTTCCCGGGTATAGATTGGTTCCAGTGGCACAGTGAGCATGGGACCCACATATAGGCATACCTGTCGCACTTAGGGTATCAACTACAACAACAACAAGGTGATTTATGGAATGCTTGAATTAATCTCAGCCACTGGCAATTACTTGTGACTGCATCCCAAAACATCATTTTGCACCCACAGTGGCACATCAGTTTAGACCTAACCATATGGAAATCAGCCTTGACCCTGCTCCTCATGGGAAAAATCCAGCCCAAACTGCGATGCTAGGTCCTCCCTGAACCGAAATACAAGCAACCTAGGAAAGGTTTTGCCCTGATAAGGATTGAACAAGAAGTTATAGCTTGATTCCAGTGGCACAGTGAGCACGGGACCAACATCTGGGCATACCTGTCGCACTTAGGGGGTCAACTTCAACAACAAAAAGGTGATGGGCAGAATGCTTCAATTAATCTCAGCCACTGGCAATCACTCGGGCCCCATCCTAAACCATCATTTTTTGCTCTTACTGCCACCTCAGATTAGACCCAGCCATATGCAAATCAGCCTTGACCCTGCTCCTCATGGGAACAGACCAGCCTGGACTGCCAATCCAGGTCCTTCCTGAATAGGAATACAAGAAACCTAGGACTGGTAACGGCTCAACAGCCAGGTATAGCTTGATTCCAGTGGCCCAGTGAGTATGGCACCAAAATCTGGGCATACCCGTCGCACTTAGGGCATCAACTGCAACAACAAGGTGATAGATGGAATGCTTGAATTAATCTCAGCCACTGGTAATCGCTCTGGGCCACATTCCAATCCATTGTGTTTTGCCCACCATGCCACCTCAGAAAACGAAGGATTGGGATGCAGCCCGAGCGATCAACAGTGTCTAAAAGGAATTCTAGCATTTCATTCATCACCTTGTTGTTGTTGAAAGTTAGAAAAGTGGCATTACTCACTGAAGGGCTAGTAAAAGAAAATAAGGAAAGGAAATATAAACACCAGTGTTTATAGTGCACCACCCCAATTAACTTTAGAAACAGGCAGTAAAGCCTCTATTTCTCCAAAAACCACGTCATTAATATGAAACTGTTATTGAATCAAATATGGGGGAATAAGACTAGTCGCAGCAATGTTGCAGAAGCGCGACATTACATTCCTCACAATTTTTGTGGGAAATAAAATAAAACATTTATCACAAAAAGGTCTCCATCACTACAGTCTCTTATTGAGCTGATGGTGAGTTAGTCCTCAGACCATATCAATGATGACCAGATCTGCTGGACTGCAGAGAGAAAGCTGACATGAGTCAATAGCAGGTTCTCATGCTCTTGTGGAGCTCATGATGGATTTATAGACTGAGGCAGAATTGGTAAACAGAAAGCAGCGTCATGTGGGACTCATGCCAATAGGAGACCCAGAATCTATATCATGCTCAATATCAGCATCATTAACCACCATTAAGCCCTGTCTTTTCTATTGCCCCTATGTTGTTTAGTCAGGGAATATATGCATTTTGTGGCCTTCGAAGTCCCAATGGACATGGCTGCTGGCTTTCTGCAGAACGTCACCCAGGTTGCGGTAATTCAATAGCCTTGCCAACATAGGTCTCCGAGTGGTGCCAGGGGAGGGGGCCTTGCTGGCACCATAAGTGCTCTTTCTACCACAAGGAACCTGGACTGCATGTTTTTAAGAATAGTTGTGAACTGCCAGTTTTCCAGAAATAGCTCTGCCAAGAGGTGTTCAGCGCACTCCGGCAGTTCCATCACCCTGATATTGCTCAGGCGGGATTGACCCTCTGCGTCCTCCACTCTCTTCTGTACTGTCCTCAGTTCTTTACACAGTTCTTTTATCTTAAGTTGTAGTGTAGTGATCGTCTGTCTCACAATGGCAAGGGTAGATTCTGCAACCCTCACCATGTCAGCGAGTTTTCAATGGCCTGACCACAAGAGGCCCAAATCAATAGCAATAGCATCTATTTTCTGTTTGAGGGCTGTTCAAGAGTCCTGTATGGCCTGTAGAATCATCTTGGTGTTGTCCCTGGAGGTCACTTCCCCTTCAGTGCACGTCACTGCTGACTCATTAGCAGAAGTCCCTGCTGTCTCCAGACAGTCCTGGGAGCTATCTCATGTATCCCCATAGCCGGGGTCTTGGTAGTGGGTTTATCCATATTACGCAGGTGGAAGATGGGTGCAGCCACGATTGTGTCTCACCGGACTGCAGCTGGGTGAGTCAAGGTCTGGAGGCCCTTAGTATGTGGTCAGATAGGGCACACTAAGCTAGGTTGGTCTTCACATCCCGGCTTACCCCGTCCGTGTCTCAATCCACCACGAATCCTGTGCAGGAGCGTAAAGTCAAACACGGGAGGGAGGAGGGCTTTTACTTGTAATTGTCCCAATAAAGTCCCTGTTTGTGCCTCTTGCGATACTTGGAGTTGTAGCGGTGGAGAGTCACGCCCTCTTGCAACTCAATAATTCCCCTTAATGACTGTCATGTCCTTCCAGGGCTCCCCACAGTCTTCCAGTACATGTGCACTATCCCCCTTGATGCGCCCCACTCCTTCGTGAGTTTCAACCTGATTATGCTATGGGTTCTCCTGTAGTGGCTCTGCCTTGTCATAGATATGAGGGGGTTTGAAAAGGGGGAGCCCCATCCTCCAAAAGGAAGCTTCTCAAGGGCCCACTCACCACCCAGGAAGGAGAGCATCACCATTGTCTTTTTCAGGCTTCAGTTGATGGCCTTTGTAATCTGCGCGTCTCCACCTGCAACTTTCCTTCACAGACACCTCATCTGCCAGGTCACTGGGTGCCGGTGAGTCTCCTGGCCACTGCATATCACAGGGCCAGCTGAAGACATGTGGTCCTCAGGATGCGACGGACACCGCTCCACCCCTGATGTGCCTCTGGTGGCTCTGCTGCACTCTTCCGGCAATCCAGACCCTCAACAGTGGCCTTGGCCCTGCTCTGGAATGGTCTCAACTAGTTCCTCAGTTCGGGGCCCAGTCCGCAGTTTAGCTCAGTTCCAGGGGCTGCAGGGGACCCTCATAATGACGGGACACCTGGAGGCAAGCATGGATGTCAGCCCAGGGCCGCTGAGTGGGACAGGATTAATGCAGTGGAGTGGGAGCGCAGCTCTAAGATGGCCAACATCTCAGTTAGTCAGGCCACACACCCCAGATAAGACAGTGTCCTTAAGTAGCGTTTGACCTCTCAATTTGACTGTGGCAACTGAGTTGTAACTTTGAGATTCTTGATCCTTAGCAAAGCTAGGTACTCTTGGCTTTGAAACAGTGGCTCATTGCCTGTGCTCAGTCTTTAATTACTCCATGGGTGGCCATCACCTTCAGTACACAAAACACTGCTGGATGGAATGCTTGAATTAATCTCAACCACTCATAATCACTTGGGTCGCATCCCAATCCATAATTATTTTGCACATCATGTCACCTCTGTTTTGATCCAACTATATGCTAATCAGTCTTGACCATGCTCTAATAGGAACAGTCCAGCCCGAACTGCCAAGCCATGTCCTCCCTGAACCGGAACACAAGCAACCTAGGACCCGTTTCGCTCTAGTTATGGGCTCATCATCCGGGTACAGCTTGGCTCCAGTGACACAGTGTGCATGAGCCCCACTTCTTACTACACAAAGTCAGTGATGTGGAGGAATCAATACGATAAAATTAATAATAGGACACAGTAAATTAAATCTTATTCTGTGGTACACAGTCCCTGTCTATTTGCATTTATTCGCATTAAGGCACATACCAGCTCTGATTCCAAATAGGAACAATTAGTAAATTATTTTATTTGTTCTCTAATATTATGTAAACACAAAACAATACATGACTTATATAAATACAGACACAATTACATACAATAGATAATTACAACAGCCACAAAAAACAATTACATACAATCAATTGCACATACTAATACACAGAATCCTATATTCCTTCCTACCCCAAACTAGGAGTTTTGTGTTTGCTCTATAACTATCAGCAATCCACTACGAGGTAATCCTGTACAAACAAGAGGTAAATACTTCCACCTCTGAATCCATTCACAGTGTGTATGTAAAAATGTTTAACACAAAAGTTTTTATTAATTGGACTCCTCTTTATTCATGCGGTCGACGCGTTTCAGCCCTTTCATCTGGGCCTCATCAGGACAAGGGTACAAGGAACACACATCACCCAGAACGGGCAGCACTGGACATCAAGGTCCAATCCACATTAATGGGACACTCTCCGTGGGCATACAGCAAGTATTTATTCAAGTTGACGACAAACTGTCTCTTAATTGGAACAACGCATCCTCTTCTGCGCACTAAGCGCCATATTAATGCGAGCCCCAAGGAGGTAGAGAGTCACAGCATGCCCTCTCGGCGTGGTTCACAACATCACAAGCCATTTGCAAACAACCAGCCACCCTCTACGCTGTCGCACACGTAGGCATACCCATCCCACTTGGGGTGACACAATAAGTACTCAAAACAGTGATGGATGGAATGCTTGAATTAATCTCAGCCACTGGTACATATCATGTACCATTCTAAGTGGCGTGGATATGCCCAGACGTGGGTCCCATGCTCACTGTGTCACTGGAACCAAGCTGTACCCAGCTGATGAGCCCATAACTAGGGTGAAACCAGTCCTGGGTTGCTTGTGTTCCAGTTCAGGGAGAGCCTGGCTTGGCAGTTCAGACTGGACTGTTCCCATGAGGAACAGTGTCAAGACTGGTTTGCATATGGCTGGGTCCAAACTGAGGTGGCATAGTGAGCAAAAGAGCAATAGATTGGAGTGCTACCCCAAGCGATTGCCATTGGTTAGACTTATTGCAAGCATCCTTCCATTACCTTTTGTGTGTTTCATGTGCCACCCAAATGTTATATGGGGTTATATAGTCCTTAGATACATTGTCGACATTGCTAAGTTAGCATGAGTTTTGCTTGCCCTATGCTGCTGCTTTTGCGCACGCCTCTGCTAAGAGTTTGTTTTCGCGACACTTTGCCTCTGCCCTGTACATGATAACAGATTGTTTTTCACGTTCTCAGCTTTCCCTTCAATTCTGTCTGAACATAATGTGCAAGGTCGGTCAACAATGTCTCTTGTTATTCTGTTCTGGTCCGTCCCTATTACCTAGACAAAACATGTTACCAACAGCTGCAATGTGGAAGAATCGAGCTTTGATATAACGTTGTTGCATGTTTTTGAAACACACTCGAAGAAAGCCGTTCCATGGAGCTGAGCTCTACTGTTCCTATGATGTAAACCTTTGCGTTTAGGCTTTCAGGTAGGGGTCTGCTAATAATGCCTAGAGATCTTCTGTTATATAAATTAACTTCTTACTGCCGTGGGGAGAGTGATTAGGCCCAGTTATTTTGCCTTTTTCACAGTCTTTATAAAATGACGACTCCTTTTATATTCTATGGTATTGTAACAATGCTAATGATTCTTGCCTTATGCATTTTGCTGCTAGTTGTGGTTTGCATACTGTTTTATGAATCACTATAGTCAAAATAAACATTTTGAACTTATTTAGTGACTCTGATTATTTTTATTGTGGACAAGTACGTGAGAGCGAAAGAGTGTCTTGTTCCCACGACTCTGAGGTGAGTCGGGAGTGTTCGTGTTCTGGGTTGTCTAAACATTCGTAGCTTCTTGATATTTGTAGGAGACCGAATGAGACACTATTGCTAGTCGGTTGGGATTTTGGGTACTAAGGTGATAGGAGGTACACCCCTATTTACTGAGGTCCTGTTTTCTTGTGCATAGTTCTGTGTATGAGCAGAATCCCCGCAACACTAAGTGGCATGGGTATGCTCAGATGCGGGTCCCATGCTCACTGTGTCACTGGAACGAAGCTGTACCTGGCTGATGAGCCCATAACTAGGGCAAAACTGTTTCTGGGTTACTGGTGTTCCGGTTCAGGGAGCACCTTGCTTGGCAGCTCAGACAGGGCTGTTCCTATGAGGAATAGGGTCAAGACTGATTTGCATGTGGCTGGGTCCAAACTGAAGTGGCACTTTCAGCAAAAGAAAGATGGGTTGGAGTGCTACCCCGAACAATTGCCAGTGGTTAGACTTATTACAAGCAGCCTCCCATCACCTTTTGTCTTCTGGTGTGGAGTTTACAATTTTTACCTCAGGTTATTATGGAATAGTCATTTATTTTCACAAACATGTGAAGACCATCAAGAAGGGTCCCAAATGTTGCACTCACTATTACCCAAGAGTGTGGTGGAGTCTCCTAGGTGATTATCAGAGCTGGAGGGACTAGAAGATTGGGTGCCTGAGAGTGAGGGCATGAACTCACTATGCTTCCCACCATCTGATCCAGTCCGGGGAGCCAGACTTTACTGTAAGTCTGCTTTTAGTCTTTAAAATCCCTTGGTGCTAAATAAGGACCAGCTGGACTGCTTCTGAGACCAGGGTTCGAGGGACCACTTAATGGGTTTCACTCAGAAGACAACCATCTGATGACACAGCAAGGTAATGTCCGTGTCCGTTATATAATGACATGAGAGTTTGTTGGGCTATTTGTGTGCAGGACGACAGGTTAGGTTTTAGGAATCTCCAATTTCCACTCTGCGTTGCATGTACTGCAAGCTATAAGGAGTTCTCCTCTTCCGTTGTGGTCTGAATATCTTCCTGAGAATGTGGCCTGGAATGAGATCACTCAACTATTAGTAGTTGTTTCAATAGCATTTGACTTCTCATGAATTGGGACAGACAAGGTGTGTTGTGACAAGTAGACTGCTGGATTTTGTGATCCAGGTCTTTGGACTATTAAAAATGAATATTTCTATAATTGGAGAATCCACTTTTCTGTCTATTGTGGAGGTTGGAAGAATGACTCTTGAAATAGTAGGATTAAGGGCTTGTGATCAGAACTAACAATAAAGAGGTGCCCATACCGATGGATGTGGAAGGAGAATGTATTGATATTGACATGTTTTCAGAGTGAGAGCAATTCTATTCAGTGAGGGTTAAGGGTTGACTAGAGTAAGCAACAGGAACCCACTCTCCACATGGTTGTTCTTGTGATAAAACAGCCCCTAATTCAGTAGAGCTCATGTTGACCAACAACTTTGCGTCTTTTAACAGGTTAAAGAATTGAAGTGTTGTTTCAGCGGACTAAGCAGTCTTCATTTCCTGAAAAAACTGCCTCTTGTGTATCCATCCAGATCCAGGTAGCCTTCGACTTGGTCAGTTCTTAATTGGTTTCGTCAGCGAAGTGAGGTTTTAATTGAACCTCACCCAATAAGTCACCATGCCAAGGAAACACCTGACTTCTGACACAGAGGTAGAAGGTGCCTGCTGATTTCGTGTGTTGAGGGGTCAGGAGTTGCTTCATCGGCGGAGAACCTGAATTGCAATCATTCAGTCTCTGAAAGATGTTTCAGGGTCAAGACTAATGTTCTTAATAGATTCTGGCATGTATAAAAATGTCATTGCTGATATTTATGACTCCAATGAGTCCAATCTCCACCTCGCAAATGATGTTATGAGAGGCCCAACTGCACTGGAGATTCCAAAATTGAGTCTATTCTAACAGTGAGGACTAGGCAGGTGAAGAACATCATGATGTACCTGGACGTTGGTCTAAAAGGCATTGTGGTACCCAGGAACTGGCATTTACCATGGAATAATGAACATAACATGTTCACCTCTGGTAGAAGCCCATCTCCTGTTGTAGTAAGGTGACGTTCTCGTTTAATCTCAGCTTTCAAAAAATGTCTACTCATATGAGCACTTCTTCAGGTTTTTGAGTATTTGTGGAAAAACCAGTGGGTTAGATCCATGGTGTGGACCATTCATTTCATTTGAATCAATCAGCCAATTCTACTTTCAACAGTTCAGCTTCTATTTTAGGCCTCAGATGAAAGGTCACTCATCAATAATGTAGCGCAACCAGTTGGACCACTCGGTCAATGTGTAGTTTTGCAGTTTTGCCTATAAGAAATTATATTATTGGTTGAGAGGGGTAGAAGCCCCACTCAGGCAACAACCACAATCCTTTTCAGGGTGAACCACAAAAGTCACTAAATTAACCTGTGCTTCACCCTCTGGTAGCTTTGCACAAAAGCAGTCAGACTTAACTTAGAGACAAAGTGTAAAGTATTTATGCAGCACACAAACAATAATAAAATGAAAACCCAACACAAAAAAATCCCAAACCAAATTTGAAAAATTGAGACAATGTAATCAAATAATTAAATAAAATGGTATGAGAACAACAAAAACCCAATCAGTAGAACCAGAGATATTGAATTTTAAAGTTTTAAGTACGCATAGCCCCTAAAAGTACAAAGCACCACTCTGTCAACTGGTCGTACTAGACATGGGGAAAGTCACAAGAACTGGCTGACCGCAGTTGAGCGCAGGCTGGATACAGAGACCAGGTTCATCCTGCTGAAAAAAATACCTTCTCAAAGTCTGGCGTCATGAGTACTGTTCATGGTGGGGCAGGCCATGAGGTGCAGGGAAAGCGTCATGGATGGTAATCACTGTAGTGCTAAGAGCAGGCCTGGTGTCGTGGATGGTTGTCGCTGTAGTGCGAAGACCCACTTGGGAATCGTAGACAGTCACCACAGGCTGTCATTGGTATACAAGAGTCCGGTTCTCTGGAACTTCGTGTTGGTGTCATTGTGGGTGGCAGAGTCTGTGTTCAAGCAAGTCCTTTCTAAGTCACAAAAAGCCCCAAACTTCAGGATTTCACCTCTCTCACAGAAGAATGCACTTTGATGCCAGCCAAGGGTCCATGCACAGGGGAGCCACCTTTTGGGGATCAGGGATTCACTCTAGCAGAAGCCAGCAGGTCTCAGGCAGGTCCAGTTACAGTAGGCCAGCTGGGTAGTTGCAGGGAGGCCTCCGGAGCTTGTGATGTCTATGTAGTTCAGAACAGGAGGTCGGTTGACCCTTGGAGTCACTTATGATAGCCAGGGATGAAGGGAGCAGACACAGTCACCCTTCACAGAAAGAAGGGTCTCAAGCAGCAGGCCAGTCCTCTGGGCAACAATACAGGCCTGAAGTAGCAGGGCTGTCCTCTGGGGAACAAGACAGGCCTCACTCAGCAGAGCAGTCCTCTGGTAGCAGCATGGTAGTCCACTAGGGGACAAGGCAGACCTCAAACAGCAAGGCAGTCCTCTGGAGAACAAGATAGTTCTTCTTCTGTAGTGTCCACAGGTCCAAATGTATGCTGAGGGGCTGTCCTGAGGGTCCAATATTTATACTTGGTGCTGGGTTTTGAAGTTGCGAATCATCTAGGCTACCCCCACATCTGGTTCTGCAAAAGTTCTTCCCTTCTCTTACCAAAACTCTAGGAAGTCTGAAGTGACAAAAGACTAGTGTCAGATTCCATTGTGTGTTCTAGAGGCCGGCCCTTTGAAATATAAGTGTGGCAGGGAACAATTCTGCTCCAACCATCCTGGCAGGATGGCCTTTCCTGGCAACAACTAGTCCCCCTTTGTCTCACTGTCTCAGAGGAATGCACAAAGCCCAACAGCTAAGCTATTCACATACGTGACCCAGAGGGGTTTGTGTTCTGTGTTAACTCAGAAGTGATTCCCAAACAAGTATCTTGGTTTCATCCATGCCCAGACCACAGTAAAGGTTTCCCTCTCAATTGCAGTCCACCTCTGCCCCCTGGGAAGTAGCCTCCTGCTAATTAAGGCTACAGGTTGACCTAGGCCCTCTTCATTTAACTGTGAGAGCACAGTCCCTATACCATGCTCTGAGGGGTCCATCTGGACAATAAATTCTTTGGAGAAGTCAGGGACTTGAGTACTGGTGCTGTACACATGGCCTCCTTCAGAGTGTCAAAGGCTTTGCGGAAGGTCTCTGCCCAGATCAACTTCTTGGACTGCTTCTTTGAAGTCGTCTCAGCTAAGGGGCAACACTGGCGTCATAGCCTTTGACAAACCTCCTGTAATACCCAGTGAGGCCTGGGAAGGCCCTCAACTAAGTCGTAGGGCCTGATTTAGATCTCAGCTGATGGGTAACTCTGTCACAAAGGCGATGGATATCCCATCCGCCGAAATCTAAATCCCATTGTATCCTATGGGATTTATATTTTGTTGGATGGGATGTCTGTCACCGTTGTGATGAAGCAACCCGTCTGCCGAAATCTAAATCAGGACCTAAGTCTTGGGGTGTTCCGAAGCCATTATAGCCTCAATTTTGGCTTGGAGGGGCTGCACCTTGCCCTCTCCATTTGGTGTCCCAAATAGACCACAGATTCCTGGCCTATCTGGCACTTACTGGCCTTGATAGTCAGTCCTGCCTGCTGCAGGGCCTGAAACACCTCCTGGAGGTGGAACAGCTGATCCTCCTAGCTGGAACTTAAGACTGCTATGTCATCCACGTAGGCGACACTGAAAGTCTCCATCCCAGCCTAATAACCAACCTCTGTAAGGTGGCAGGGGCATTCCTTTATCCGAAGGACACCACCCTAAGTTAGAAGGGGCCCTCTGAGGTGGAGAATACTGGCCTCCCATAGCCCCCTGGGTCAGGGCCATCTGCCCTTACCCAGAAGTTAAGTCCAGAGTACTTAGGAACTGGACAGCCCCAACCTATGTATGAGCTCATGAGCTCAGGAAATGGGGTGATCATGAGTTTTTGTAACTGAACATAGCCCCCTAAAGCTCACACAGAACCTGAATTGTGGGGCAGCACCCGGTGAGGCGGCTTTGGGTACCAGCACCACAGGCTGGACGAAGGGCTACTGGAGTGCTCAATCACCCCTAGTCCCAGCATCTTGGACGCTTTGTCCTTAATGCTAGCTCTCATCTTATTAGACAGTCTGTAAATTTCATTTTCACAGACATTCTGTCCCCAGTGTCAATATCATGGGTACTCAGGTGAGTGAGCCCAGGGGTTAGTGAGAATAGAGAGGCAAACTGCCCCCAACAAGTGGTAGCAGTCCCTCTGCTGCTCTGGGGTCAGGATAGGGAAGAGGTCAACACCTTCCACTGACCCATCCTGTACCTTGGAAGGTAGGAGGCCAGAGAAAGGTTCAATCTCCTCTTCCACTCCATAATCTATCACCAAGAGCAAAGTGACTTGGGACATCAGTGGTTTAATGAAAGTTGAGGGTGCCCCCCTGCAAAGTACATGCAGGGGACCCCCAAGCTCCGGACCCAGTCAAGAGCCCTCAGGCCAGGGGCTTCCAGCCTGTGTGCAATGCCGGAGCGGGCCTCCAGGGCTTGGGCTCCCCGCACCGCAGGGGATGTGGGGGCTAATGTTGCGTCACTGCCTCTCATAGTGGGGCTTAAGGCTGTTAACATAGAGGACCCTTAAGGGGTTTCTGGGGGTTGCGAGGACCACTGGGTAGGTGACATCCCCTTTTCTCTCCTTCACCTCATAAGGCCCAGACCAGTGGTCTAGTATGGTGTTGGGCTCCACTGAATCCATCATCTACACTTTTTGTCAAGGCTGAAACTTGATCAGAGTGGCCATTTGGTCATGTCAGAGCTTCAACACCTCCTGGCTGGCTTCCGGGTTCTCAGTAATCTTCTTTCAGAGGCGCTTCATCTGAGACCTGAGAGCTAACATGAGGTTGACTGCATCCTAAGGGGGCTTCTTGGGAACCTGCTCCACCTCTTCTTTACAAGACTGAGAGGTCCTCCAATGGGGCATCCATACAATAGCTCAGAGGAACTGAATTCAACTCCTTTCTGTGGCACCTCGCTGTAAGCAAAAGAATGCATGGTAAGAGCATGTCCCACTTCTGCCATAAGGGCACTGACTGACCCATAATCATGCCTTTAAGGGTCTTGTTGAACCTCTCAACAGGCCCACTGGTCTGGGGGTGATATGGTGTAGAGAACTTATAAGTTACACCACACTCATTCCACATGGACTTTATCTATGCTTGCTGACATGAAGTTTTTGCCCCGTCAGACACTACATCTTTGGGAAACCCCACCCAGGTACAAATCCCCATCAGGGCCCTGGCCACTGGAGGTGCATTCACCGTCTTCAGAAATATGGCCTCTAGTTACCTAATGGCATGGTTCACCAAGACCAGGATGAACCTGTTGTCTAAGGCAATCTAGGGGTCCAGGGGTCCAATTATGTTGATGCCCACTCTTACAAAGGGGGTGCCACTGTCAGGTAAGGGAACCAGGGGAGCCTTTAGCTTTCTCTCTGACTTTCCACTGCCCATGCAGGTAGGACAGGACCTGCAGAATGCATCTGCAGTCACTCTGATCTGGGGCCAATAAACGTGGGTGACAAGCCTGGCAAAGGTCTTGTCCCGCCCCAGATGTCCTACAAGAGGTGCATCATGTGCCAGACCCAGTTGGAAGGCTCTGTAGCTCTGTTGGACACTGGTTGTCCTGGGCTCAGGAACCTTAGGCTCACTATACAACATGTAATTTTCCCAAAAGTTCAGGTGATCTCCAGAAGTGGCAGCAGCTGCCTGGGCCTCAACCGGCTGCCTCAGGCCCTCAGAGTAGGGCCCTTTTTTTTCGCTCTGCTTAAATCCTCCCTGGCTGGCCCCCCCTCAGCTTGCCAACCAGACAGCTCAAACAGGTCTCCCAGGGCAGCAATATCCTCCCCAGTGGGTTCTGGGGTGTAGTCCTCAGCCTCCTCCCAGACCAGTGGAGTTTCTGGGGAAGGTTTCCCATGTCCCTTGCCCTTTCTCTTCTTAACAGATATCTGGGCCATTTTCCCAAGCTCCAGGACTCCTTGACTACCCTCTTGGGCTGCTGTGGACCTTGTGGTCAGGCACACCCACTAAGGAAACCCTAACATTTTCAGTTGGGACCTGATGTCCACCTCCTTCCAGATGGTTTGCTCTAAGTCATTACCATGCAGACAATTCACAGGAATGGCAGGACTCACATCTACCCTCAAGGAACCTGAGACTCCCCCATTCCTCAAAGGGAATCAGAGACAAGAAATAGGGACTCTCACAGTTTTCTGCTACAACAACCTGATGGAACACATTAGGGAATACCTGCTCTGTGGATACCCGATGACACCTTAGAGTAGAGTCACACTGACTCCTGTGCTGCTCAGAGCCTTTACCTGCTGCCCATTGATGGTGACCACTGCCTATACCTATACCTAACCCAACCAAGCAGTGCCTTACTGGAGTAATCAGAGTTTGGCAGCTTCTGGCTGTCCCTAAATATCAAGCATTGTTACTCTGGGGTGAGCCCAAACTTAGCGTGAGCAGGGTATCCCTCCCCACTGTAGGCATGTGTTTCCGGAGACCCCGCCCCCCCCCCCCCATCAATCATCCTCTGGAAGCATGTGCATTCTCAGGTCCATCTCATAGGCTGAAAAACATTTGTCAATATCATCCTCCAACATATAGCTAGGCACCAGATCTTCCGAAATGCAGACCCTCATGTCTCGATTGAACACTGCATTGCTGCCACCATTGCTACTGGACTCTGAGGCATTTTTTTGTTTTTTAGGATCAACTCTTTAAAACTCACTTCATGACCCAGAATCATTTTTCTTTCAACCAAGGCCCTTTCAGCCTCAGCTTTCTCCTTGGTTAGGGAAATCTCTGCTTCCGCCCTCATTACTTCCAAGGGCCTCTTTGCATCGGCATCCTTCTTGGCTGCCTCTCTTTTTGCAGGTGTCTCCTCCTTGGCAGCCTCTAGTTTCAACTTCACTTAAGCTCCTTCTCAGCCTTCCTGTCCTCCAGTTCCTCATGGGACAGGTTGTGGGAAGACACACTGCTCCCTGCCCTGACAGTGGGCTTCACTTCTGTGAGAAAGATGTCCTCCTCTACTTCAGGGTGCTGCAGCTCAGGGCCTGTGGCCAGGCCCTCTTCCTCCTCTAAGACTTCCTCCTCATCTTCAGAGTCATTCTCTCCCTGCTCCTCTAGATTTGTCTGCATCCTTCTGATGTCCGCAAAGGCTCGGAGGGCTACCTAGAGGTCCACCTTTGTGGCCTACTTTCCTACATTCAACCCCCTTTCCTTGAAAAGACTCTGCATCTCTGCCTTGCTGAGGTTATCAACACTGATCAGCTCCATTTTAATTGTAGTGAAAGGATATGAGGTAAGATTTTAATTTGGGGAAAGGAAAAATAGCTCAATCAAAAACCAAGGAAATATGCAATAAAAAAACAAATTTGATGTCAGATTATTTTGGTGATTTTTAGGGAAAGAGCACACCAAGGATGGCAGATCTAACATTATCTTTCGGGTATCTGATGCCTTTGAACAGGTTCTTAAATTTCCGAGCAAACTTTACCAATCATTCTTGTGAATGCTATATGAAAACTATATTAGGTTCAGGTTTTTTGTCTGTCTGATAGCTTAGTAGAGTTCCTGTTCCTTGCTGTGTGTGGTACACCGATGTTGTGATTAACGGATTGTTATGAAATAACTTCATAGTAAAGGTGCCACACAGTGGTAGGAGGGTTTTGTTGCCATAGATATAGATTTTGACTCCTGTGGGGCTTAGTTCTGACAAAGGTGTGATGGAGTTTGAGGTAGAAAAGCTGATTCTTTTCTTTTTTTGGTCCACCTTGCTGGGAATCAACTCAGTTGTTTTGTTAATACACATCCAAATGGACTTGTCCACCAACATATAAGGAGAACAAGAGTCAGCCCACATGGATATCTCCACACCATTTACTCTTATCAAACACTTAGGAGGACAGTAAACATCTTCCTTTATGGATTCACATCCTTCAACACCACACACTACTAAAACTTCTATGTCATTGTATGAGAGTCATCGTCATCACTTTCCACCAGATGCTCCCTTACGAAATTCACTTTGCTATTGTCAATATCCCTACTTCCTATTTTGCATACTCTGAAGAAATAGCCTTTTTTCTTGCACCTATAAAAGTGCACATTCACAGCCGGACACGCACTTAACTCAATCAAATGACGTGTGCTTACACATCTGTAACACTGCTTCCTAGATACCTCACTTTAGGGTCCTTTGTCTATTTTCTCCCCCTTTTGCTAGTCCTTCCTAAACTCACCCTCCTGCACTGCATTAACACTACCTTCCTCTGACTTGTCCTTGTCATGATTCTCATTTAACTCCTTTACATAACTGGATGTATTTTCAGTGTAGTGCACACTAGTTATGGCTTTCTCCTGTGTGTGGTTCTTCATCTGCAATAGTTTCTCTTGAATTTTGAGATTACTAGTCTTGTTTATCATCTGGTCTCTAATTATTTCTTTTGCAGGTCCATGTACTTACATGAAACAGCCAACATCCTTCACAATGCCACATACTGCTCAATTGTTTCACCTGGTCGTTGAGCACGTGAAAAAAACGTGCTACTATGCTCAACTTTTTCCCAAAATGTTCCTCTAACGCCTTCATGACCATCATATATGCATCTTCAGGACCTTCCTTTTTATCTGACCCATCACTATTCTCATTCTCATCACCTTGCAGTATAGGTAAAGTTTTAAGAACATTTCTTCCCTGAAGTCCAAGACTATGTTTTAACACCACTAACTTTCTCTTCACCACTAAAACATTCCCACCTATTGCCTCTATATACATCTCAAATGCCTCCTCCCAATCCTCTCACGCCATTATAGGGGACCCTGGATTCTACAATAACATGGGAGTGGCAGTAACTGAATGCACTGCCATGTTGGGAATTTCAAATGTATATACAATGCCACAAATAAGTACACACGCTTATACTCTAAAACAAAACAAAATAACACAATAAAAGTAGTCACCATTGTCACTGCTTAAACCTTCCTGCGGTCCTCACCACCTGAATTATCAGAAAAGGAATAATTGAATTTCAGATACATGTAAAATGCCACGATAATTACACTCGCTTGTGTCCCAAGTCCCAACACAAAATGAAATAACACAAAGTGTATAGGGAAAAATGTATCCCGATGGCTTCCTATGGCTGTGACGTGTGGGGATATAAGGGTGTGAAAGATCTGCAAGTGGTGGAAAATAGATTTATGCATAGGCTCCTTGCTGTCCCCCACTGTATCCCCGCTTTTACGCTGCATGAAGAGCTCCGCATGGGATACATCTCTGATTATACTGCAGTTGCACCTTTAGTACGATGGATGTGAATTTGGTCCTCCCCAGTCCCCACTCTGAATCAACTTGTTACAGTGGACTGCATGGCATTGGAGGGGGCATTGCGTATTCCTTGGTTAGGGTACATAGCAAAGCAGATGAGAGGTCTGGGCTGTCCCGATCTGTTCACAAACCACAAATTGCTACGTTCTACTGACATCAGAAGGATTAAATCTCTGTTTCTGGCCAGGCAACAGGATGACAGGAAGGAAACTGTTAAGCTTACGGTGAAAGCTTACATCACACTTAGTCCATGCCCACAGGCGCACCCATACCTGTCTCTTGTCAATAACGTTCATCATCGTTTCCTGTTAACCAGATTCAGACTAAATCTTATCCATTGGCTACCAGCCTTTCCAATACGCATCTTGAAGCCCGGGGACCTGAGGCCATGTCCATGTGACAATTTTTCTGATCAGGACACTTTGCACTTTACTCTATTTTGTGAATTTTTTGTAAGGGCGGGCAGAGAACTCCGCTCCGCCAGTGGAGTGTCCGGAGTTTTGCATACTCCGCGCTCCACCGAGAACATCGGAGTTTAGGCAAAAATATAACTACGCAGCAGAGCGGAGTTAGCCAGCCCCCCATGCGCATTTCTCGCAAGACGTACGTCAGACATAGGGGGTTTTCAGTAGAGAGACGGTGAGGAGGAGGAGGGCAGCCCAGAGACGCCACAGTACAGGTAAGTGTGTCATTTTTAAATATTTTTTTATTAGGGGGGTGGAGGCGGGGAGCGGAGCGAAGTTCCACAGAGTTTTTTCCCAACTCCGTGGAACTCCACGTAGTGGCACTACGCCTGGTTCCCCCGGGGTTAATTTTATGTCCCTCTGCGTAAAAAATATATTCTTCTGCTTTTGAGCCCATGCCAATTTGTCCAAGCAAGACCAGCGTTATTATACCTGCAGATGCTTTGCTCGCCCATGGTTTGTTTTGAGGTTGCTAGCTATTTTTCTAGTGCTGTAAGAATTAGGAAAAAGTTGCCTCCTGTCTAGATAAATTTGTACTCTCCCTTATTAAATGTACATGACCCTTTTTGAATGATGAATTTTATATGTTGAATTTTTAAATTCTGCGTTTTTAACAATGAGTCATATACATATTTTTATTCCCTATTTTTATATGTTTCTAGGGAAAACTACATGTGTAAACTGTATTTATGGTGCTCCATTGTCTAGTCTCAATAACTGCTGCTGGTATATTTATTTTGTGCTTTTATGGCTTTTATTAGCCGAATAGAGAATCTTTGACTGACTGACTGAAATAACACAATAAAAGTAGACACTGTTGTCACTGGATAACCCTTCCCGCTCACTTTCCCACCGGAAATTTGAAGAAAAGGAATAATTGTCTCTGAGTCCTCTCTCTATGCTGAGGGACCATTTTCCTGGTACAGATTCCTTGCTCCTTCTTCCTTGTTCACAGCACACAGAAGTTAGTCCCTCTTCACTGTTCATGACGTCTTGGGATTCTCCTCCTCCATATCTTCACTCAGAGAGTAAGACCTGCAGTGCCAATAGCACTCTAGCCACTTCTCCGGTCTTAAACTGCTCCAAAACATTGAGTTTCACTGGTATATATATCTTATCTTTGACACAACAGCACCACAAACAGCTTTTAAATGCAGCAGTTCCTGCCAAGATCCCTTGTCTCAAAAACGCACCCATTAAAGATAATGGGGTAACCCAGTGACCCTCAGAACGTGAGTAAATGTGCTAAAGAAAAACAATGGTTCTGTCGGGGAGTTCAACTGATTTGCACCAAGTACTTAATACATTAAAGGAAATATGTTTTAGTCATATAACAAAGTAACACACCAAGAAAAAGCAACCAATTTATGCCAAAGAACGAATTTCTTTACTTTGTATTTGTATATATGCAAATCAATAAGCAGGCTGTCTATGACATGAAACACATACGGCGAATGAGCCAATGGCTGTGTGGTACAATTAGTGACTGGTAGTGATATGTGACAAAGTGCTGTACATAGGTGACATAAATAACATATATATACAAACAATATTTAGCATGTAAGTCCACAACTCATTGCATAAATCCCAACGGAAGATATGATTTTCTGTTCAGGTCAGGGAATTGCGTGGACTAATTAAGTCAACAACGTCGACGTTTCGACCCTTAACGGTTGTGCAGATTAATAAGCATCAGAGACGGGTCTTCATCAGGACAGGGGGGAGAAAGGTGACAGCCTGTTGAATAATAAATAAATGAATGAGAGGTGTGTAAACGAAGTGTGGAGAAAGCAAGAGGTGCAGTAGCAACTTCATGCTTACCAAACAACTTGAAGTCCTATGTTTATGCGCATCCAACTTTGCAGCAATATTCAGGGAGATGTCAGCCGACCCCTCCAACTCACATCCATAGATTGTGGTTCTAGAAATAACGCAAAGTATTTAGTAAATTGTAGTACCGTTTGTGTGCAACAAAGCAATTATCATTGACTGTGTGTGATGGGGGAGGCACGTTCAGATGCCTACATACCTGTTTAAGTCATAAAAATCTTTCTTCACCAGCCGGTGGAAATGAATAGTGTGCAGCCGCCAAGGCGATCAAATGACTGTGGAGGCAAAGAGGGCAATCAGTACTGTTACTGAACCGCTCATAGATTGCATTTATTCTTTCACACACCCATGTGGATATAGTGAATGAGCCGTCAATGTGTACCCATGTACGCCTAGGAGAAGCGCCCTTCCCTTACATTCGAAGTAGTGGTGTCATGCTGGGCGTGGAAACCAAAACCTTACATCCGAAGTAGTGGTGTCAAGCTGGGCGTAGACCGCAATGAGCCACAACCATTACTTCATAACGTCTTACGAACCCAACTGTTGGGCGGGTGCAATTTGGAGTACTGTACACAAGGTGGCAGTGAAGGCATATGTAACTATTTAACGGGATCAGGTAGCATCTATACATGAAAGTGCCCGAAGTCGATCTAAATGGATTTAAACACAGAAGCGCAGTGGAGCATTATAATGTGCATTCCATACTCGCAAAAACGAGGTGTGCGCGACTTCTGTGCTCTATGAGGGGGCCAAACGAACATGGCAGCTTACTTGAGAAAAGGGGTAGGAGAGACGTCCTCGTTCGTCCGTATCTGATTAATTGTGCGAACGCGGTCGAGGAGAATGTCAGTATTTGACAATTCTCGTGTGGCCTCGTACGTGCCAAAGTGAAGGTGCCGGCAGGTGCAGCAGCTAAATCGTGTGGTGTATCTCAATTATTCAAAACCCGGCAAGGATTCCAAGTGGTGGAATGGATGTCTCAAGTTATATCGCACATTTAGACATGTAACATTCATTCTGTTAACAAAACTTGATACATTAACCCTGGGTAATCACGGAGACATTGTACATATTAACCTTCAAGTAAAATACACACGCTACGGATAATCAGTGGACATTGAACATCCATAATTGTCGTTTTAACTAGCCGTATATTTTGGTAGGAAGTTTAAACATTGGGCATAGTAATACAGCATTGTACACATATGATAAAACGTAGCTCAGATATCATAGAGTGCATACAAGGCACATCCAGCAATTTCAATATATAGCATATGCCGTCTGGAAATGAAATAGTGCACAAGAATAACCAATGAAGCGTTACAAAGTTTACACCCTAAACGAACGAAAATTAGTCATTTGTTAGATCGTGAGGCTTACCAACGGACATTATTATATATTTATACATGCCAATTGATCTGTTACATGGATCAAAGAAGAGATCTAGTAAGGTAACATGAGTTAGTCAGCAGGTTCAGGGGTAGTTAGACTATGGGTTATATCCTGCCCATTTGTTTACATGTTACATGAAGGCATCGGCTTACAGAGGTTTGCTTTATAGCCTGCCCATCTGTTTACATGTTTCCTCCTGTTCGTTTAATCCTTGGCTCACAGCATCTAGGATATGGATCCAACGGCACTCTTTGTAATTCAAAGAGGTGGTGATACTGCCACCCCTTGGATGCAAGGTGATTTTTTTCCAGAACCCACCATTCAATATGGTCAGCAGTGTGTCCCGCACTAGAATAGTGTTCGACCATTGGGGCTCCCTGAACTTTGCATTTGATTCTGCTAGTATGTTGCAAAATCCTGTTTTTAACTTTTTGTGTGGTCTGTCCCACGTAGATCTTTTGGCAGGGGCATCTGATGGCATAAATGACGTTCTGACTGTTGCAATTATATCCCTACCACTCCCCCAAATACTTTCAACATCAAGTTAGAGTTGCAACAGTTCTTCAGAAAGATCCGACTCAAATACTTCTACGTGAAGAACAATCAATACTCCAGAAAAGCCGCAGCAACTGAATTCCGCCAAGCATCCACCTTCAATCCTGCTTCATAGTTGATGAGTGAAAAAATTCTAGCCTATCAGAAAATAGTGATGACTGAAGTCATGACCCTTCTGGAAAACACAAAATACATTAAACACAACATCTCTAAGGATGAAAGACAAGCCTTACAATCCTTAAGTAATAACAGAACTATTGTGATAAAGACCGCGGACAAAGGGGGCGCAGTGGTTGTCCAAAACACTGATGATTACATAGAGGAAATCGACCAACAACTGAATTGTGAGACCAGTTACACCCGCATTAACCGAGACCCCACTAAGGAAATATCAAAGCTAATACAAGATCTTACAGGCAAGGGCCTTGCAGAAGGATTTCTCTCAGAACCTGAATTTAATTTCCTCAACAAAACCAGTCCCAGGATCCCAACTATATACACCATCCCGAAAATACACAAGAATTTACTAAAACCACCTGGGAGACCGATTGTCTCGGGTTGCGGATCCATCTTGGAGCCTCTGAATCAATATATAGTTAGCTTCCTACAGCCGTTTGTTTTGGAGACGAGATATTTCCTCCGTGACACTATGCACACTATCCAACTGATTGAGAACCAGCCCTTCGACAAATCATCACAGTTTCTCATGACACTTGATGTGTGCTCTCTATACACCAGCATACCACAGGAAGAAGTGATTGAGGTTATCAGGAACATCCTCGAGAAGCGTCCTTCACCACGCTGGATCCCTATGGAATTTTTAGTACAACTCCTACAAATTGCCATGACGAAGAACTACTTTATCTTTAAAAACACATTTTTCTATCAGTGCAAAGGAGTAGCAATGGGAGCTGGGTTCGCTCTTAGTCTGGCTAACCTGTTCATGGACAACTTTGAGGACCACAACATCTACACAGACCTGAATCCCTTCCTTGACAATATCACTATATGGAAGCGCTACATAGATGATATTTTGATGATATGGACAGGCACTGAAAATCAACTGACTGATTTTATAACATGGCTGAATGCGTGCTCACAGGACATCCAATTTACTATGTCTTACAACAGAGACTCAATACCCTTCTTGGACCTCACACTGGAAATTGAAGATGACAAAATTGGGATGAATCTGTATAAGAAACCAACAGACCGCAATACCCTCCTAAAATATAACTCACATCACCCGAGAAATCTTCGAGACAATCTGCCCTACGGGCAATTCTTACGATTGCGCCGCAACTGCTCTAGACGCAAGGATTTCTTTAAGGAAACTGACACCTTAATCTCCAAAATGAGAGAAAGAGGATACCCGAAGGGACTGCTGAACAGAGCAAGGAAGAGGGCGTGGTATAGACCCCGAGAATCCCTTCTGGAAGTGCAAACCTGTGATGAAAAATTGGACAAACTAATATGTGTGACCACCTTTAATACCAGAAGTCATGACATAAAAAAAGTAATTAAAAAATACTGGAATCTTGTTGGAACTGAAATCAACATGACAGAAGAACCTATGTTCTCCTTTAAACGTGCCAAAAATGTGAAAGACTATGTGGTCTCCTCTTATTTAGATACACCGTCTGCACCAGATATCAGACAGCAATTAAACTTACCACCAGTAACAGGCCACCATAGATGTGGCCACTGGAAGCCGTGCCAATTGACTCTAACAGGATCCACATTCATGCACCGAGGCAAAACATATGATCTTACTCAATTCACGAATTGCAACAGTCAGAACGTCATTTATGCCATCAGATGCCCCTGCCAAAAGATCTACGTGGGACAGACCACACAAAAAGTTAAAAACAGGATTTTGCAACATACTAGCAGAATCAAATGCAAAGTTCAGGGAGCCCCAATGGTCGAACATTATTCTAGTGCGGGACACACTGCTGACCCTTTTGAATGGTGGGTTCTGGAAAAAATCACCTTGCATCCAAGGGGTGGCAGTATCACCACCTCTTTGAATTACAAAGAGTGCCGTTGGATCCATATCCTAGATGCTGTGAGCCAAGGATTAAACGAACAGGAGGAAACATGTAAACAGATGGGCAGGCTATAAAACAAACCCCTGTAAGCCGATGCCTTCATGTAACATGTAAACAAATGGGCAGGATATAACCCATAGTCTAACTACCCCTGAACCTGCTGACTAACTCATGTTACCTTACTAGATCTCTTCTTTGATCCATGTAACAGATCAATTGCCATGTATAAATATATAATAATGTCCGTTGGTAAGCCTCACGATCTAACAAATTACACATTTTCGTTGGTTTAGGGTGTAAACTTTGTAACGCTTCATTGGTTATTCTTGTGCACTATTTCATTTCCAGACGGCATATGCTATATATTGAAATTGCGGGATGTTCCTTGTATGCACTCTATGATATCTGAGCTACGTTTTATCATATGTTGTACAATGCTGTATTACTATGCCCAATGTTTAAACTTCCTACCAAAATATACGGCTAGTTAAAACGACAATTATGGATGTTCAATGTCCACTGATTATCCGTAGCGTGTGTATTTTACTTGAAGGTTAGTATGTACAATGTCTCCGTGATTACCCAGGGTTAATGTATCAAGTTTTGTTAACAGAATGGATGTTACATGTCTAAATGTGCAATATAACTTGAGACATCCATTCCACCACTTGGAATCCTTGCCGGGTTTTGAATAATTGAGATACACCACACGATTTAGCTGCTGCACCTGCCGGCACCTTCACTTTGGCACGTGCGCGGCCACACGAGAATTGTCAAATACTGACATTCTCCTCGACCGCGTTCGCACAATTAATCAGATACGGACGAACGAGGACGTCTCTCCTACCCCTTTTCTCAAGTAAGCTGCCATGTTCGTTTGGCCCCCTTGTAGAGCACAGAAGTCGCGCACACCTCGTTTTTGCGAGTATGGAATGCACATTATAATGCTCCACTGCGCTTCTGTGTTTAAATCCATTTAGATCGACTTCGGGCACTTTCATGTATAGATGCTACCTGATCCCGTTAAATAGTTACATATGCCTTCACTGCCACCTTGTGTACAGTACTCCAAATTGCACCCGTCCAACAGTTGGGTTTGTAAGACGTTATGAAGTAATGGTTGTGGCTCATTGCGGTCTACGCCCAGCTTGATACCACTACTTCGGATGTAAGGTTTGGGTTTCCACGCCCAGCATGACATCACTACTTCGAATGTAAGGGAAGGGCGCTTCTCCTAGGCGTACATGGGTACACATTGACGGCTCATTCACTATATCCACATGGGTGTGTGAAAGAATAAATGCAATCTATGAACGGTTCAGTAACAGTACTGATTGCCCTCTTTGCCTCCACAGTCATTTGATCGCCTTGGCGGCCCCACACTATTCATTTCCACCGGCTGGTGAAGAAAGATTTTTATGACTTAAACAGGTATGTAGGCATCTGACCGTGCCTCCCCCCATCACACACAGTCAATGATAATTGCTTTGTGGCACACAAACGGTACCACAATTTACTAAATACTTTGCGTTATTTCTAGAACCACAATCTATGGATGTGAGTTGGAGGTGTCGGCTGACACCTCCCTGAATATTGCTGCAAAGTTGGATGCGCATAAACATAAGACTTCAAGTTGTTTGGTAAGCATGAAGTTGCTACTGCACCTCTTGCTTTCTCCACACTTAGTATACACACCTCATTCATTTATTTATTATTCAACAGGCTGTCACCTTTCTCCCCCCTGTCCTGATGAAGACCCGTCTCTGATGCTTATTAATCTGCACAACCGTTAAGGGTCGAAACATCGACGTTGTTGTCTTAATTAGTCCACGCAATTCCCTGACCTGAACAGAAAATCATATCTTCCGTTGGGATTTATGCAATGAGTTGTGGACTTACATGCTAAATATTGTTTGTATATATATGTTATTTATGTCACCTATGTACAGCACTTTGTCACATATCACTACCAGTCACTAATTGTACCACACAGCCATTGGCTCATTCGCCGTATGTGTTTCATGTCATAGACAGCCTGCTTATTGATTTACATATATACAAATACAAAGTAAAGAAATTTGTTCTTTGGCCTAAATTGGTTGCTTTTTCTTGGTGTGTTACTTTGTTATATGACTAAAACATATTTCCTTTAATGTATTAAGTACTTGGTGCAAATCAGTTGATCTCCCCGACAGAACCATTGTTTTTCTTTATCAAAAATGCACCCAGCAGCCTCATAATTCCGCCTTACACATTTCAGCGGGTCCCTTGCTTCTGCACCACTAGAGTGCTCAAGTTATTTGAAGAAACCAGTTCTCTCGAGTTCCCCACATACACAGCGGCAGTTCTCACTTGTTTCTTTCCTTTTTTCCCACGAACCCCAGCAGGCTGCACGACCCTTTTTGGAGAATGTCTGTGCGTGTAAAGAAACGTGAGCAAGGCAGTTCAGCGTTGTTTTTCCCCCGTGTGCTGCGGCAATTTGCACAAACCCAGAGAGAACATCTGTATGCACAGTGCCGGGCCCCGGGGGAAGTGTGGTCGCAGACCAGTCTTCCCCCGGGGATCTTCGCACAATAGGCCGGAAGGATATGGTGGGAGGGGGTCAAGGGGCTGGGCAAAGGGAGGGATTAGGGTGGGTTATAAAGGTGCAGGAGGGGAGTGTTCAGCCTCTTCCTGCACCTGGCACCACCGGGGAGGGTTAATTGAAGTTAGTGCAGTTAGTTGTGGGCCAAGTATTAGGCGGTCGGGTAGTTTGCTTGTGGGCCATTGGCCATTAGTCAGTCCATAATTTCAAGCACCTTACCGGGTATCCAGCTGGCATGGCGTAGCCCGGCCACGAGGCGGTGAGGGCCGCAATGCGGGTGCTCGGTCAGGCGGGCCTCCTGGACCTGCTGCGGCCCGGTGTCCTGGACCAGGCGTGAGTCGGCATGGTCCGACCCCGTGGTCCGCTTCTGCAGGAGTTGCAGCGGCAGTGGCGGCGTGCCAGGAAGAGCCACCACCACTGAAGAAATCAGCCACAAGCAGGGGGCGGGGTCAGCTTAAGCAGCTGATGCCCAAACGTGGAGGCCGGCGGCAGAGCCTGCCCGTGCGGCTGCTTGACGACACAGCCAGCATAGAGACGGTGAGCCGGGGGTGGGGCTACTCCTAAATGAACCGCCCAGCAGAATGTTAGTGCCAGCATGGTTTTAAAGGCAAATGAGCTCCACGGAGAGGTTGCCCCTCCGGACCTCACATGGAGGTCTCTCCCTGGGAGCATGCACAGTGGGACAGAGGGTGGCATGCCCTCCCCATAATAAAGAAATTGAAGGGGCGGGGGGCCCAGGTGGTTACGCAAAGGTTGGAAGCGGGGGGTAGGGAGGCAGGCAGCCGGGAGGGGGACCCACGCATCTTACCAAGGAGGGAAGGGCTAGATCTGGAGGCCAAGATCCGGGAACAGCACCGGGATGGTGCAGGTCTGGAGACTATGCGCGGGGGCCATGTCCCCTACCATGGGAGGAGGAATCAGCACTAGATCAGGACCTTGATGCAGAGGTGGAAGGGGGTAAGTGGGTGTGTGTCAGGGACAAACTGCAGATGGGGCAGGAACCATGGACAGCCGGTACGGCGGAGAGACCCGGTAGTGCTGGGGACCCCTCAGGTTGGAGCAGCCTGAGGAGGGGCACAAACCGACAGGTGAGGCCGGTAGGAGTGGGTTGGCACCGGTGGGGCACAAAACAGCCTCATGACGCTGGCTGGAAGCAGCAGGGGGGTACGCGGCGGCCTAGCCTCCAACGAGGGATCAGGCATCATCTGCAGCGACAGAAGAATGCAGTGGTCTGAGTAGAAAGAATGGGAAGGGTCAGAAGAGAGCGGTGCATGAGGTGATGTGGACGCCTGCAGAGGATGAGGCTGAAATACTGTTGGATTATGGGGTCGAGAGTGACGAGTTGGAAGAGGGTGAAGTACGTGATGAAGAGGATGTGAGTGCGGGGGTTTCTGGGGCACCAGAGAAGGCAACCAGAAAGATAGGAGTTTTGCAGGAGGCAAGTGCGGCCAAGGACAAGTCGAAGACAACGGGCCTGAAGAAGGCCGGCAACTGGGGAAAGGACAAAGAGGCTCATGGAGGCTTATCAGGTGAGGGTGACTGGTGGGCAGCATGGGAAGGGGGTGCCAAAGGCCGCCAAGAAAAAAGCCTGCCGGTCGGTGGGTGTGGGGAACGGGTCTGTAAGAGACTTGGCGGTGCACACAGGCGCAGCAGCGGCTCCTGCGTTAGGCATAAAGGAAAGCAGGTGAAGGTTTTAGTTGGAGCGAGTGTCCAGACGGACAAGGCAGAAGGAAGTGAAGGGAAGGAGGATTAAGGGGACGATAAACACCACAAGAAGCTGCCATACATGGGACTGGCAATGCCTTTGGGGTCGCATCGGTCTGACAAAACAAAGAATAGGATATGGAAGCACGAATACGTTGATGTTTTCAAGTTGCTCCATAGGGAGATTCAGGCGAAAGAGGGATCAAAAGAAGAGGAGTGGAAGCTGACGAGGAGGCCAAGGGTTCCCATCAATATGGAGAACTGGACCTCAGCTTTCCTAATATATGCTAGCATTTACTGTGAGAAGCATTTGGACAGAGCAATCGCCTTACTGAAGTATATGGATGTTATACGGAAGGCGCAAATGCACTTCGGGGGTTTTGCATGGTTGAGTTACGATGAGGAGTTTAGGGCTAGAATCAGCATCAACCCAGACAAACCATGGGGGGAGGTGGATCAGGACTTGTGGATGCAGTGGATGTCATCCATACAATCCTCGGCATCCACACATACGGCCAGCGGCCTGCCGGTGATGTACTGGTCCTTTCCAGCACATCCTGCCTAGACAGGGGCAGGAGGGACTAGTTTGGGGACGGGAGGTGCAGGAGTTCCACCAAAGCTAGGGGGAATCACTACAGGGGCATGCTGGAATTTCAACAAGGGTTTCTGTTCCAGGCACCCTTGCAACCATGAGTGCTCCAAATGCGGGGGTCGACACCCGCTCACACAGTGTTTTACCCTGTCCACCCCAGCGGAGCAGTGGAGGGCCACCATAGGCCGAGGACAGTCTGGGCCAAAAGGCTCCTACCCCAGTTAGTATCGAGGCCATTGGTCCGTGGCTCTCGATTTACCCTGACAGAGAGGCGGCTTTGAGAATACAATGGGGTTTCATTGACGGTTTTCGGGTGGAATATCAAGGTCCCAGAGAACGAAGGTGGGCTGATAACTTGAAATCAGCAAGAGAATTGCCAGAAGTAGTAGCAGCGAAATTGAAAAAAGAAGTCGAGGAAGGGAGGATAGCAAACCCATTCCCAAATTGGCCCGTGGAGGACCTGATCATATCACCTCTAGGGGTGGTGCCGAAGAAAAAGCCGGGGGAGTACCGGATGATCCACCACCTATCCTGGCCGGAAGGGAGGTCAGTTAATGACTTCATGCGGTGGAGGACTCAAGGGTGCTGTACGCCTCAGTGGATGATGCGGTCTGCCTGGTGAGGTTGTGCGGGCAGGGAGCGGAAATAGTAAAACGTGATGAAAATCAGCTTTCCGCTTGCTGCCTATACACCCTGCAGATTTCTCGCTGCTGAGGATGCAGTTTGGGGGCGCCATCTATGTGGACAAAGTCCTACTAATGGGTTGTGCAATTTCTTGTGCACTCTTCCAGATGTTCAGCACTTTCCTACAGTGGGTTTTCGTGAAGAGCAGCGTCACCGGGGACTGTCCCATTACCTGGATGACTTTCTGTTCATAGGGAAGGGAACTTCATGAGATTGCGTGAAGGTGCTGCATCAATTTCAGGAATTGGCACAGACATTTGGGGTCCTCTTAGCACCGGAGAAAACAGCTGGGCCCCGCTGCAGACTGACCTTTCTGTGCATTGAACTGGACTCGGTCCAATGGGTGGCGAGGCTGTCTAGCGAAAAAGTGATGGACATACAGGCTTTTCTGCTGTGTGTGGTAGGGGAGAAGAAGATTGATCTGAGAACAGTACAACAATTGATGGGCTTTCTGAATTTTGCTTGTCGGTGGTGAGAGCGGGGAGAACTTTTTGTTGGCGCCTCAGCATGGCCATGTTCGGGGCAGTGCTACCACACCACAGGGTCAGGATTTCGATGGGAATCAGGGCCGATTTGAGGGTGTGGCAGACATTTCTGGCAGATTTCAATGGGGTGTCTTTGGATTTCGTGGAGGACAATACGATCTGACTGGTCCAAAAAATTTCGGATGCAGCAGGTGCGTCAGGTTTTGGACTGTTTTGGGATGGACGTTGGTGCATGGAGCAATGGTCGGCACATTGGGTAAAGCAGGGACGGAGCATAGCATTTTTAGGGAATTTTTTCCACTTTTGGTGGCACTGGCGGTTTGGGGTGCTGAACTACAGAATAGGATGGTGCTGTTCCATGTAGACAACATGACTGTGGTGGAACTGGTGAACAGGCAGAAAGCAAGGGACTTGAGGGTCTTGCGGCTTTTGCGAAGGTTCACGCTGAAGTGCTTGAGGCTGAATGTGGTTTATCATGCAAAACACGTCCCAAGTGCAAGAAATTACATTGCGGATGCTTTGTCTCATTCGCAGTGGTGGCGATTTCGAGGATTGGTGCCTGGAGCAGATGAATACAAGACAGAGCTGCCGGACGACATCTGGGCCTGGGGGGAGTGAGAGTGATGGGCCTGGTCGAAAAGTCTTGGGCGGAATCCACAAGACGGAGTTACAGGCTAGCATGGTTTGAATTTGGAGGTTTCATAGGACAGCCTGTAGCCGCATGGAGCATGGCGAGACAGGAGACTGAGCAGGGAGTGATACGTTTTGTCCTACGTTGTATTGACAAGGGTTTGTCACACACGACTATAGCAGGGAAGCTGGCAGGAATATCATTTTATAGCAAACTATATCTAGGTTTCGATCCAGCCAAAGATGAGATTCTGAGTAAGATGTTAAAAGGTTAGTAGCGTGAACGGGGGCGGGGGGGAGCTCTGAGGGAGGACATAACATTTGAATTGTTGCAAGGCTTCTTGGGGGTGTTGCCAGATTGTTGCTACGATACGTTTGAGGTATCGGTATTTAGTTTATGTGTGATTTGGATGTTTTTTGGGGCTTTCCGGGTCTCAGAGTTGTTGGGAACAGTACAGCAGTCAGGAAGATCCCATGAGAAGGTGAGATTGGATCAGGGCCGACTGGGGATTTGGCTTGGTCATTCTAAGACAGATCAGACGGGCAGGTGTAGATGGGTATGGTTGAATGAGAGCGGTTGCAGTGGTGTGTGCCCAGTACAGGAATGGTGGGATTACCTAGTGAGACCAGGACGGCCTTCAAGAAGTATTTTTTACCATGCATCAGGGGACCAGTTGACGGCTTTTCAGCTGCCGGCTGTCCTACGCATGGCTCTAAGACGTTTGGGCAGGGACCCAGCCAGATATGGAACACATTCCTTCCGCATTGGCGCAGCGGCAGCGCGTTTAGGTTGGTCCTGGGACAGAATCCGCCAGATTGGGAGATGGAGGTCTAGGTGCTGCGAGAGATATGTGCACAAGTAGGGGAGTTAGAACCAAACAAGGGCAGGGGCAGGAATCACTTGCAAAGGGCAGGGTAGGGACTTGTTCAGTTTGTACACTAATCTATTCCTTTATGTCGCAGGTTGTGTGAGCGGCCAAGGAACCAAGACGGTTACCTGAATCGTGGGACATTCTTTCGTGCATTGGGCGACCAAATACGCAGATCGGCAGGTTTACGGTCGGGATGCGATGGGGGGCTTTATTGCCGCGAGTGACAAAAATGGTACCACAAAGAGGCTGCCCTGACATGTTGGTTCTACATTTGGGCGAAAACGATTTGATACGACTATCAGGACTGGCAATTTTGTAACATATGCAGAGGGATTTAGAGGCGATAAAATGCAATTTGGCTGGAACATGCTTAGTATGGACTGAGTTTGTGCCGCACAAAGTGTGGAAGGCGGCTGTCAAGCACACAGCCGTGGAGAAAGCCGGCAGGAAATTGAATAGGGCAATGAGGGTTTTCTGCCAAGCGAGAGGCATTCTGTTGTTTGCTTATGTAGGGCTAAACCTAAAGGATGAACCTTTCGCAACTAGGGAATGCTTACTACATGATGGCGGTGCGGGATGTGATTAGTAGGTTGTGAAACAAATCCATCTGGTGCCGCAGGAGAGACTGAAAGCGGGGCAAAAGGAGCACAGGAGGCGGGGGAGCAGGTAACCACCCTATGGGGCTTCCCTGGTTGGCAGTACTTTGGAGGGGTGGTGAGTCACATACAGACGCATCCACCCCTCGGAGGGGGAAACAGATGACTGATGGCAGGGTGCGGGATGCAAAACAGTGACTGCAGGAAATTCAAGAGAGGATGTTGGAGGGAAAGTGAAGCGGAGAATGGGGAGATGGAGGAGGTCGTAGAGTGAAAGGGGAGGAGTGCTACAGGTGTGATGGTTTGGGAATGGATGGGGTGAATGAGGGGGATAATGATGGAAAGTGTTATATTTGTATTGATGTTTTGGTTAATAATGTTAAACTGTTACAACCTTGTCCTAATAAAATGGCCTTTTATGCTTCAAGTAACAGCGTGAAGTGTAGTTATTGCGCGATGCTGGGCCCCGGGGGAAATGTGGTCGCAGACCAGTCTTCCCAGACCAGTCTTCCCCTGGGGATCTTCGTGCAATAGGCCGGAAGGACATGGTGGGAGGGGGTCAAGGGGCTGTGCAAAGGGAGGGATTAGGGTGAGTTATAAAGGTGCAGGAGGGGAGGGTTCAGCCTCTTCCTGTACCTGGCACCACCGGGGAGGGTTAATTGAAGTTAGTCTGCCCACCTATCCTACAAGTCATAAGGGAAGGGGTGCTGTTGAAGTTAACATGCCAGTTTAGGACAGGTTGCGGGCGTTTTAGGTTAACAGTACTTTGGAGGGGTGGTGAGTCACATACAGGCGCATCCACCCCTCGGGGGTGAACAGGTGACTGATGGTGGGGTGTGGGATGCAAAAGAGCGACGGCAGGAAATTGAAGAGAGGATGTTGGAGGGAAAGTGAAGCGGAGAATGGGGAGATGGAGGAGGTCACAGAGTGAAAGGGGAGGAGTGCAACAGGTGTGATGGTTTGAGGATGGATGGGGTGAATGAGGGGAATGATGATGGAAAGTGTTATGTTTGTATTGATGTTTTGGTTAATAATGTTAAACTGTTATAACCTTGCCCTAATAAAATGGCCTTTTACGCTTCAAGTAACAGCGTGGAGTGTAGTTATTGCGCGATGAAGCACGAGCCGTGGGTTCTATTGTTTGAATGCCACACGGCTGTAGGCTCTACGTATGGCAGAGCGCAAGCTCAAATTTAATCACAATGTTGAAATAAAAGCGAAAAATACCCAAACATACACCAAAGTCACCTTTACCTTCACACCGCCACCTCAGCATACTAAGCCTTGACTTTTTTCCACATGAAATAGATGCTCTTCAATGCTCAGAGAAGCACCCACCTGTGCCATCTGCACCATTACTCACAAGAGTAACTTTGTGGGGTCAGTATTTCTATAGGCTTCTTATGCCATCCCATATTTGTCACCACTTTTGAGTCCACAAAAAGACGTTTTTAATGAGGTTTAATTCTTCAATTTAGAAGTATATAACTGACCCCAGGCAGGCAGAGTCCAACTGACCAGCCCTGGGATTCCACGTTACCATAGCAACAAAAGAATGCCATCACGTGTGTTAGAATGTCTAAGTAACACCAGACACAAACTTTTCCATGACATTGACGGATGCGCTAGTGTTGATTCGGACATTTATTGTCTGTCCACCCAGCTGTACTTATCACTTTGGTTGAGAAAGGTCATGGTTTTTACCCTGTTACATGGCATAGGTGAAATGTACAGCTCCCTTATACACCTCATTGACATCCATTTATTTCACAGGAGGCTCAGGTGGTGCAGAACCATCAGCATTGATAGATTTATTTTCTGGAATGTCTTTGCAGTGCGGGATGAGAGGCAGACTCTCACAAAGAGATTGAATTTCCCCAGGGGCAGCTCTTCTGTTTGAGCGGAGGAGCATCGCCCCACTAATTAAAATACCCCCTTACCCCAGAGACGAAAAATAAAATAGTAATAAAGTTAATTTATTGCCATGTTATTTTTCATCCGCCCGTCCTGAACCGAGCATCAGGACGGGCGGAGTGGACCTGGCTAAATGACAGCAGCAGGGAGGAGGGTGGGCTGCCTGGCCGCAGGGCACTTACTTTCAAAGTACGCATGCTCCTTTGGCCAGCCGTCTTGTGATGGCCAGCCAGACATGTACACTTTGAAACCTCTAATCCAGCTGTCTAAAGACAGCTTGGTTAGACCAAGCCCTTACCTCCAGTGCCCTCGGGAGCGGTGAGAGAGGCCGCTTCCTCCAATGCTGGCACTGCTCTCAATATGAGAGCAGCGCCAGGATTGGTTAGGGGAATTGTTGAGGGTCTGTGGGAAGAAGAAAACCAGAGGGGAGCAAGGAGCACGTTTCTTCAGGTGAGTGAGTATTTCTTTCTTTATTTTATTTAATGTGTCACCCACCCCCCACCCATTTGCCCGCCCCACCACTCTCTAATGCTGCAAGTCATGACTGAATTTCTCACACAGTGCACACTTCTTCTCTTGAGCAGGGCACGTGCGAAAAGACTCAACAGTGTTCACATGACTTTCCTTTTTGTTTGCATGAAGCAGATGTCAGCCATGCGTTGGCTCTGGTTATCTTATTAACATGTTCAGATTGATGAGCTCGTTGAGGGCAGTTTCCATGTGTGATGCTCTGGAGAGTTCTAAGGCCCGACCCAAACTGAAGATGTCTGGAAATGAAATGCCGGGTTCTCTCAGAAGGATCGGACCTTTTCGCCAATGTGTGTTGCGCCCTGGCATGTGGCTTCGCACACTGGAAGGCAGTCAAAATGAGAAACGGACACCAGTGTTTAGATGACACAGCCCAAACGAACTCGACGTATGGGAAACACCTCCATTTATTCACTCAACTATGCAGTGCCTGCGCTAGGCATGGGCAGTGTGGGCAGCTGCCCAGGGCCTCGCGCTCAACAAAAAAACAAAAAACAGGGGCCCGCTTCACTGTGAAATGCCACACTTTGACAGTTAGCCCACCTGCTCCTCCAGGGCCCCCTGCCCCACACAATCACAATACAAATGGGAGAAGTCTTGACCTTGCTGGTCATGGCATGGTGGCATTCCTGGGGGTGCACGGGTGGGGGGAGAAGGGACAAACAGAATGGGTAAGGCACAGCAGCCGGCCAGCAATTATCTTGGAATTATCTTGGCTCACAGTGTCAGGGGTGGGGCAGCACCTTTGTAAGAACAGGCCATTCCCTTTCTGCATTTTGTTTCTAGGCAACATAAACCCCTTTGTTTCCAGGACCAGCCAGACACCGGTAAGGATTGGTGGGTGAGGGGAGGAGGGAGCAGCCAGATCAACTGGCTTTTGTTAACTTTTGCATCACCCATTTTTTTTATGGGAATGTGCATTTAAAATGTATGTAGAACTGCAGTTGTAGGGCAGTGTTTTACGAAATGCCTGGTTACTGCTTTGAGGCCCAGGGGAGGGGGCCCCTTTCCCTGGGCCTCTAAGCACTAGAGCAAGCTGCAAGGGCCAGGTGTGGGGACCCCCTTCCCTGGGCCTTGTAGTCATTACTCCCTCTTTCCTTTCCTTTATTTGTTCCGCAGCGAAAAGGCTCCAAAAAAGAAAAACACTTTTGCTGGATATGTCATCTTTTTTGGACATTTTTTACTTCCAAAGTGCAGTCTCGGGACAGAGAGAAATAAAAGGTTCAAAGTGTGAAAAATAACTAAAGCAAGACAGAGTGGGTCAAAAAGGGGCCAGATTCATTTTATTCACACCCAAAACACATTAGGGCCACTTTACAGAGTTTGCAAGTGAAGCGCTACTTTTGTTTTCTTGTCTTTCTCTGAACAGCATTGTTTTCCCTGGGTGGGCAAGTGCACCATTCCTGGATGTACTGCAATACCTGTTTAATGGGTGGATTGGAAAACAAAATGCATACCGTGGCTCTGTATTCACGAATGTGGTCTTTTTAAACCATACTGCTTACGTTTTGTAAGGATATAAGCAATGGCCATTGAAACGGGTCCCTGTAGTCATGTCCTTAACTTTTCATGCAAAAGCACTCATTCATTTCTGAATAATAAGTGTGGAAGCGTTAAGGTAACCAATTTGTTCCTTCTTACATTTCACATGCTTTACTTAATCTTGCATTCCCTATGAGGGTTAGCTTATTCCAGGATGTTGTCACTTTTCTTTAGGCAGCATATTGCTCTTGTCTAGTGCGTAATTTGAATTGAGTTGCATCCAGGTGTTTATAGCGGGGCGCAATTGGGTTGTAGTTGAAGGCAGTGCGAGTTTCTCTCATTGGAGCAGTATGGTGTTCAGTGGGGGAGAGGATGTGGCACTATGGTCAGAACTGCCGAATTTGAAACTGGCGAATCAGGTTCAGCCTTCATGACCAGTCCACCAGACCACTCTCCTGAGGGAGCACATTCCCATGCTAGAACTTAGAAGGCCCCACAAGACCTTAGAAGCCCTGATGACTTAGCACCAGCAGGTGGACCCTAGCGGTGGCAAGTGTGGGTTAACCTTGAAGGCCTGTCCACCACAACCCCTATTGAAGCTCACCTCAAGTCTTTTGGGCAGGCCTACGAAGCAGCAAACCCTAGAGCAACAGTGACTAAGGTCACAGGACCCTTGAGCAGGGAGGCTCTAGGGCGGTGTGACCGGTGAGATCGCACTGAGCGCTCACTTCGGGTGGGGGCTTCATGTGTGCAAGTATATTATGTTTTTAAAAGCACTTTCTGCCTCCTTCCTAGCCTCGAGCAATTTTCGGCAATAATAAAAATGTCATGATAACTCCGGTGATTAATGTTCTTCCTAGAGAGAGATGGAGTTTTTTCAAGTGGAAGTTTGGACTCATGGAAAGGTAGCGCCGAGGGTTAATGTGCCTGTTGCAAAGAACATGTACCATGCAGTCACAAAGTGCACATAATGTAAATAAGTCAGTGGGTTACTGCTTTTGTCATTGAGATACTTTTGTTACTTGCAGTTTATAAGTCAAAATCCTAACATAGAACAATGAGCTATTAACTGTCATCTAAGAGCTGCATGCAAATTGCAAGGTATAAATTAGAGCGCTATGGTTTTTTCCCCAGTCTTTGATTATCCTAATGTTGCAAAAAGGGTTCATTTGGATAGAAATCAATTCTGGTTATTAAAGAGAACCCCCAACCATGGTATTACATTCTAAATTCAGAGTTTGTGTTTCTTCAGACCAATCACTATTAAACTATACTGCCTACTAGTATGATTGTCGTGTGACTCCTACACCTTTGTCTCATGTAACATTTCCTATACAGTGATTTACACACGTATGATTGATTGTCTCTGTGTAATGTGTGTGATATAAAGTTCTCTGACACCCTACACTGGTAAATCAAATTAAATGCATCTGAGCGAGAATGTGGTTATGGAGACTTGAGGGGCACTGTTAAAGGGTGGTAGTGAGGGAATCCATGGCAGAGGGAGTCATTGGGGGGCACCAACAAACATTGTCGCACAGGGCTAAAGCCGGCCACTTCCACTTCCTACAGTTCTAACACCAAATCAAAAACGTTGATTTGAAAACCCCTTGAATCTGCAGCATACCTTCAAGTCAATGTATGATTTAGCAGTGGTCTCGGTTGCTCTAAGTCTTCTTTTTATTTATGTACAATCTTTATTTGTTTGCAATGGTGTCTTGTAATTTTGTATTATATGTGTTGTGTTTTTGCACTTAACATAATTCTGGCGAGCCCAGTCACAAAAAAGATTGTGCTATGACTCTTAGCATGTGCGTGTGGGATACTGGTGAGAGGATTTACGTTAAAACAAATTACTAAGTATTAATGTCATCCTGAGGTGGCACAATAATGGCACAGAAAGATAAGGAAGCCTTTTGAAATTTGCGATTATATTCATGGTGTGAAAGGTTTTCTCTTGTGTAATTTTATATTTTGCATGATCCCGCCCCTCTTTACCTCAACAGGGGGGATATTAGCAACAACTAATTATCGCAAACCGCGCTTAGCGCGTTTTTTTTATCGCCGCGTATCGCTGGATTTTATCGCGGAGATAACACGTTATTAGCAACGTTTATCTCCAATGCGATAAAATTTCCAGCGATAGCGGCGAAATGCGTGAATATCGCTGGAAACCCAGCGATATTCACGCATTAACGCCATGGGGGACTTAGCCTGACAATCCACCTCCCATTGAACAAACAGGTAAGTCATGTTTTTAGCAGGTGTTAAATTCTAGCGATAATCGCGCTTAGCGCAAGTTTTTTATCGCTCGCGTGCGTTGCTAATAGGGGAAGTTGTGTTAGCGACTGTTTTCAGTCGCTTTTAGTTGGGAACGCCTACCTTGCATGTCATTAGCGATAATCATCGCTGGCATGCAAGGCGATAGGGAAACCGGCCGCTATCACCAGAAAGCTGTCGCTGACGCCTGTTAGCGACAGCTTGCTGATAGGGCGATAAAAATCGCCGCTTTAGCGGCAAAAAGTGCCGCTAAAGCGGCGATAAAGCCCTTGCTAATATGCCCCCAGGTTTATGAGACTGAACTGGAATGTTTATCATGCTCTCATCTGGAAACAATCAGTTAACATGGAGTAAAAAATATCCATCTTTGTGAGACCTGCACCTAGCTTTTCCATCCAATGTGACAAATGTAATCCATGTAATCCAGTTTTAAAATATATGGGCTTATTTCATTCGCATATTTATCTTTTTGTCCATGTTACTGACATCCAGTTAGGTCTCTTCAGTGATACCAAATAAGATCAATAGTCCTGCAATGTCACTTTCTGTGATGTCGCTTCTTGTGATGTTACATGCAAATTAGAGGGGCCTCACATCTTCCCTTTCGCCGGGGGCCCCAGAAGTTCTAGGACCTGCCCTGCAACTACGTCACCAGGACGAGACCATTATTATGCCGTACGTGGGAGAAGTCAGGCTAGTCCCAGGAACGCTGCTCTTGAACGGCATGACAAATACCTCATTGTAGTCTGTTTTCTATGCTGGGAAGTGCTGTCAACTGAATCAATCTGTGTCCCATAGGCCCCCAGAATTGCAGTCCTGTTTAAATGTCTGTGGCATGTAATTTGTTTTTTGACTTTCAATATCTGGTCACGGTACTGTGATTCTTGTGTTATAAATGCACGGGTATATGTCCAATATGCGGTTGATGCTGCTCCTGTATTTTGTAGCCACCCGAAAGCGAAAAGCTTCTGCCCCTCTTCTCGCAGGGATGATTAACGCTTTGTTTGTTAATAGAGTGACACTAACAGCTTCTGTCCACACACATTTGCCAGCAGTGTCAGGCCGTTCTCTGCTCGCCTGCGTCCTGCAGAAAGCCCTAGCTGGACCTAGGAATCTCATTAGCATAATCCTGCCTGTTTATTGCCTTGTGAAATGCTTTAATGACTCCGCCGGCAGAGGCGGCGAGTCACTTGGGAATGGCCACGCAGCGGCTAATGCACCTTAATGAAGTCAGGAGCTAAGTGGGGGTCAGTGCCGAGAGCTCTCTATGCACCGGGAGCTTGAAACACGGGCTAGCGCCTTTCCCGTCGGTCTCGGGGGTGGGAATCCGACAAAGACAGACACGCCACTTCTATTCAGTTCTATGTTCTTCTCCACAATCCTTTTTATAGCCCGCCTCCTTAATTCCTCACATCTTTTCTTTTTCAATTACGCCCCCTTCCTCTATATAAAAACGGACTTCCTCTGCCCTCAAATCTTTTCTTATCTGACACGTGCCCCCTCCTATACTATTGGCCTCGTGCTCCATGCTCTTTGTGCTCTCCGTTCTCATCATCCTCCTTTCTTCCGATTCTATCCTCTGTTTATTAATTCTCGCTCTTCTTTAACTATATATGTCCTTCCTTCCTTCCTTCCTTCCTTCCTCCCTCCCTTCCTCCATTCCTCCCTTACTCTTTGCTGTTTGGCTCTATTTCTTTTTCCAGTGGTCGGTGATATCTTTGGGCAGGAAAAATCCATTCGGCCTAAAATGCCTAAGAAAGGTGCCACACTGACGTCTGAATTTACCATTGTCACTTAGAGTCACTGAAAAAGCAAAAAACTGTAAACAAACAGGAAGTTGATCTCGGCAATGCAATGTGTAGAAAAGCCCACTCTCCCAACACATTTAATCAACTGTGAGCAATGCTTTGTGTGGGTGAAAGATAGGTCATTCTCCCTAACTGGTCAGTCCCTGGGCTTTCGATGACTGTACCACATGTTGACAGTTTGACTGGGTTTCTAACACAACACCCATTCCTTGATTGGGATCTCTACAGAGATGCACATGGTGATGCTATATTACCAAAATAGGGGGCAGATTTATAAAAAAAAATGTGCAACAAATTGCCAGGTTCGAACTAGACAGAAAAAAGGCCTGTCACCAAATTAAAAGTGATACCATTAGCGAATCGGATAGATAAAAAAAAGTGGGCCACGTTTGCAAATCAGGGTAGTTTTAAACTTGTAAAAAGAAGCTTAATAGGTGTTTTGCACGATCTGGGAGACTGCATGTGTTGGGATGGAAAGGGCCTTTGCATGGTAAGAGATGTGTACCCCTGCCATGAGTGCCCAATTGTATGGTTGTCTGGATCCCTAATGCAGATTTTTTGTAATAGGCGAGCACGGGTCATGCCATAACATGCTTCATTGACTATGGCCTTGTTGGACTGGGGGGGGTGCCCAAAGTGCTGCCCTCATTGTGGTAGAAGGCTACCACCTCCACCAGGAGTTATGCAGCACAAGCGCTGTGGTTGCAGCATGTAGCGATCAGTAGTAGTGAACAGGACCTTGTTAGGTCTCGGCTAGACAGTGTATGCGCTTAGTTTCGAAGAGACATGTGTTTAATCTGTGGGCTTCAACCTGCCCACAGGCTTCCCATTTGCTTGCTTCATTGTGTCTCAAATTCTTCGTCACCATTTGTCCCTGGCGTTCATAGTCATGCTTCTTCTTGTGTTTAGCCCTCTCTACAGAGACTGGACCAGGTACTTGTAAACATCCACTGCTCCAGTTTTCACGACCATTTTAGGATCTACTTTCTTTCTTAGCACTGTACATAATGCTTGTGCTTTTACCAGCTCTGTATCCTCCCACCCACGCTTATTCCCCGTCCACAGATCACCCCTCCCCATCACTGCTCTTCCCTTCATTGCTGCTTTCCGTTTCTGTTTCTCCCTCACACCTCCAGGTCTTGCCCCATCCACAAATCACCCCCTCCCCCGCCACTGCTTTAAACCCCCATTGTAGTCTGTTTTGTTGTAGTGTGTGGTGGTGTTCTGCCTTTTATTGTCCTGTTAGTGTATAGCTGACGTGCTGATTGGAGCATGTGTACACTCCTTCTATTACTTGGCACATGTGTAGTCTCTGTATATTTTCTGCATGTGTGGGTACTTGGTGTGTGTGAGTTTGCACCATATGTGGTCATTCAGCAATGGTGTTTATAGCTGGAAAATCAGACCTCAAGTGAATCGTATATGCATCATCACAGAGCATGTCAGAGCTTCTACAGTACCTGTGTCTTCTGCTGTAATTGCTTAGCCACGTTTCTCCTGTGAGAAATGATTGAACGGTTCGTGTCTCACCTTGTTGCTTCTCATTTCATAGGGTGAGACTCTATTTTTTCAAATTTCTCCCATAGGGACACTTTCTTACTTTTTTAGCATTCACCAGTGAAGTATTTCCATGGGTCAATGTTCCTTAACTTGAATTCTCTTCAAAGGAGCAAGACTGAGTATTGAAGTCATCAAGGTCTGCCGCCCCTCAGGGTCCATGGCAAACGTAGTCCTTTTAATGTGGTTGCCGATGCAATGTATTTCCTCATGTTCACTACTGTAAACCAGTCTGACACTGTGATTCTGTAGGGTTTTTTTGTGCAGTTTTATATAGTGCCAACACCACCCCAAAGGTAGTGGAGTGCTTTACATTAGCACAAGTTACTTTTTTGTGCAGTTTTATATAGCAACAACAGCACTGAAGGTGCTGGAGCACTTAACATTAGCACCAGTTCCTTTACACAAGGGCACATCCATTTCTGTAGGCACAGGGAGATAAAGTGGTTTGCCCAGAATCAAGGATGTTAAGCTGATGTCGAAACTCAAACCCAGTTTCCCAGCTCCATAGTTGGTAGCTGTGGCCCTTATGCCACATTCAATACCAAGAGGACATCACATCGTCTCCCTAGCCTCAACCTCAGTTCCACATTTTGTGATAACGGTCAAATCACTTAATCTCACTGTGGCAGCCCACATTTGCTTGTGGTTGCCCTTCCACCTCCCGCCCATCGTTGCTTGCCTCACGGGCTCTGTTGCACAGATCCTCTCCTCCCCGTACTCTGCTTTTCACATTTTTGTTATCCAGATTTATATTGTGCCAACATTTCCCGAAGGTATTGGAGCGCTTTAAATTAGCAGCAGTTTTATATAGTGCCAACACCACCTGAAAGTATTTTTAGCGCTTTACATTAACACCAGTTACTTTTCATGAGGACACTGTAAACAGGCAAATCACTAAGGGCCTGATTATGACTTTGGCGGTGCTGCGCCAGGTCTGCTGTGCTGCCGCACCACCAAAGCTGTGGTCAGGCCGCTCACCAAATTTGGAGTTTCCTCCTGTCTGGCAGGCTTTTTTTGGCATTCCCACAGCGGTGCCTCTAAAAACGGGCATCGTAATGGGAACGCCAAAACAGGTCCTGAATGGCATGGACTGTAAAGTCCATGCTGTGCAGGAACTGGTGTGCATGCACACAGGGTTGCACGTGTTGTGTCCCCTGGGAGCATCCACAGGGTGTAGTGGCACCAGGGAGGCCTACTTTCCTCTCCGCCTGGGTCTCCGTGGAGGAGGAAACCGCCATGAAAACCCTGGCAGAGAGGAAACTCCTAATATGCTTGGTGGGACTGCATATAGATGCCTCTACACTGCCGCGACACAGCCAGGGAACAGTGGTTCCCTGGCTGCTGCGGTGGGGCTGTGGCAGTCCAACCACCCATCTCATGATAGGTCGGTTGGGAGAAAACAACCATCGCCACGCTCCCACGCGTCTGGTGGCCCATCTGTGGGCTTAAAGGCCGCCCATCTCCTACCATTGGTAAGCATCAGCATCGCTCTAATTTGTTTTGATACCAGTTGCTCATGGCATGCGTGTATCATGCCCTCTTCTTGTGTTTGACCCTCCCATAGCGCATGGACCAAGTACTTGTCTCCTTACACTGCTTACAGTTTGCGCAGCTATTGTTTCTTTGTTTTCAAACACTCCATAGGAGTACTTGGTGTTTTCATGTCATCTCCCTTGTACACATACACAGATTCCACTAAAATGTATGTGCGTGTACATAAACAAGTGCATTTCTTAAAAGCAGTTAAAACATGAACAGCACTCGTCAGAATTGGGGGTCTCTAGTTGGCAGTGGCGTGCACCATGTCCAAGTAGGGACCCTTCCTTCTAGTCAGGATAAGGGGATTACACATCTAAGATAACCCCTGCTCTCCCCCTGGATAGCTTGGCACAAGCAGTCGGGCTTATCTCAAAGGCAATGTGCAAAGTATTTGTTCAAAACACACACAGTAACACAGTGAAAACACTACTAATGGACTCCACACCAGTTTAGAAAAATAAAATATTTTTATCTAAACCAAACAAGACCAAAACGACAAAAATCCAACATACACAACTTAAAATAAGACCGTTAAAATGTTTCAAGCAATTCTGTCCATAGAAATCTATGGATGCGTGATTTTTACATAAAGTACCTCAAATGTGTCAAACTCCACAAGGCAAAACAGCTGTAGAGGAGGGAAGCGTTGAAAAACACAGTGATGCATCAGTTCCTGAGTCCTTGGGGAGGCATTCTGCTGCAAGCGCGAGAAGTGATGCGTCAAATCCAGACTGTAGGGGGAAGTGATGCTTCGATTTCTCAGACAATTTGGTCTGCAGGTGTTGCGTCAGAAAAACTTCAGGCACTGCGTGGATTTCCGTAGCTGCTGACTGGTGGTGTGTTGATTCTTTTAGCCGCACAGTGGGCCCTTTGTTGGAGTCGGTGTTTCTCAGGTCACAGGCAGGCGTTGCATCGATTTCTTAGGCTGCACTGGGCTATGCGTCAGGAATTTATCATGCATGGCGGTGCTCTATTGGAAAATTCAGCTGCAAGAAGATCGAAGCGTCGATTTTGTAGATTTCTTCAGTTCTTCACAGCTTTCAGTAACAGGAATAACTTCAAGGGGCCTAGAACTGGAATAGGGACCCCCAAGCAGGTTAGAACTTCCAGCAGTAGAGCTCAAGAAGGCTGTAAGTGACGTCTTTGTGTCCCTGAGACTTCAGAACAGGAAGCAAGCACACACACACACCCTTGGAGACTCTTCTCAAGCAGGTTTCACAGAAAAGTCCAGCTCCTTGGCAGAAGCAGAAACTACAGGCCAACCCGGCTAAGCAACACACAGCAAAGGGGCAGTCTCCTCCTCACAGCTCTTCAGCTCTTCTCCTTGGCAGAGGTTCCTCTTGATTCCAGAAGCAATCTAAAGTTCTGTGGTTTTAGGTCTAATACTTATACCCCTTTTTCCTTTTGAAGTCTTTGTTGAGAAAGTCTCTCCTGCTCAGCAAAACCAGTTCTGTCCTCCCTGGCCCAGTTTCACTACAGGAGGTGGAGAGAGCATTGTGCAGAGCAGCCACAGCCTATTCAGGTGTCAGTGACAACTCCTCCCACCGCTCTAGACCAGGATGGCCCATCAGCATATGCAGGGCACACCTCAGCTCCCTTTGTGTGAGTATCTGGAGTGAATGCACAAACAGCCCCTGTCACTCTAAAACCAGATGGTGAATCCACAAGCAGTCAGAGGCAAACAAGAAATTGCCCACTTTCCAAAAGTTGTATTTTCAAACACACAATTTAAAAACCGCCTTTACTAAAAGGTGTGTTATTAAATTCTGAGTTCAGAGAGCCTAAACTCCAAATCTCTAGCTGTTCCCAATTGAAAGTTACGCTTGTAAAATGTTATAAGGCAGCTCCAATGATAGTCTATGGGAGAGCTAGTCGTTACAATAGTGAAACATGAAGTACACAGTATTTCACTATCAGGACATGTAAAACACACCCGTGCATGACCTACATTTAACATACCCCCAAGCCACCCTGCCCATGGGGGTACCTTGTGCTTACCTTAGGGGTGACTTCCATGTAAGAAAGGGGAAGGTTAAGGCCTGGCAAGTGGGTGCACTTGCCAGGTCGACATGGCAGTTAACAACTGTGCGTGCAGACACTGCAATGGCAGGTCTGAGCCACATTTGAAAGGCTACTGGTGTGGGTGGCTCAATCAGGGCTGCAGGCCGCCCACTAGTAGCATTTGTTTTACAGGCCCTGGGCACACTCAGCGCACTTTACTAGGGACTTACCAGTAAATCAAGTATGCCAATCATGAATAACCAATCATAATTACAATTTACATAGGGAGCACTTACACTTTGGAACTGATCAGCAGTGGCAAAGTGCCCAGAGTACCTAAACCAGCCAAAACGAAATCCAGCACACAGTCAAAAATACAGGAGGTAGAGGCAAAAAGTCAGGGAAAACCACACTATGGATTCCAGGTCTGTCCTCCCTCTTTCCATAGCACGAGCCGATTGTATTGGAGTGCTTTAAGTGCTCACCAGTTACATTCTACAATGAAACAATCATTTTAGTCGCTGATGCTGCTTCAATTAAGGTAATTTTTTACCCCTTCATTATTGCTTCCTCCCACCCTCTCCTGTCATTGCTTGACCATCTGCCCATCCCCTCCTGCTTCTCTGCTTGACCTGTCTCCCCACTACCTCCCTCATCACTGCTGCTTTTATTTTTATTTTTTTGCATGATCCTGTGGTATTGGAGCACTCGCTCCGTCCTCCGTCTTTCCATAGCGCGAGCATGAGTTGACGGTATTGGAGTGCTTTAAGTGCTCACCAGTTATATTACACAATGACACATTCATTGTAGTATGCAGGGTGAGGCTTAAGTGATTGGCCAGAATCACAAACTGTTCAGCTGACCCTGAGATTCGAACCTGGGTCCTCAGTTCCCCTGTAGCCAGCTCTGGCCGTTATGCCACGTCCTCACTTCACTTCAAAGCTCCTCAACTGTTTCTCACTATCACTTCCAAATTTGTTCAGCAAGACCTTGTCAACATGAACAAGCATTGGCAAAGCCAATACATCTCGGCAATGCCCGAGCTATTGGTCTTGTCAATGTGAATGTCTTTTAGCCATGTTGTGTAGCAGCACATCCGCTATTCAGCATGGCTGAAAGTCACTAAAGAAAGTGATATGATGCGGCCAGCACAGGCCCCATCAAATTGCTTTTTTTGTGTTAGGAGGGCAAGGACAATAAACTCAACATGAGGACAAAGAGACTTGTCAACATCCTGTGATCCTATGAATTCAGGCCGATAGCTCAGGCATTGCAGAGACCTATTTGCTTTGCCAGTGCTTACTACTCTGTGTCACTGGGGTGAGGCCTACAGGCTCAGTCATCTTTTTAAATGTTCTGCTGCTGTGTACTTAACTCACCCGTGGCCTACATGAGGTAGATATGTGGTACTGCATAGCGCAAGGGTAGTGACTCTGTGCTGGATGTATGTGTGCCTGGGAAGGGTACAGTACAGGGATAGAGCAGTACAGTGTAGTGCATGTGTGGATAATATGTATGTATGCTTGAGAGGAATACATTACATGAGATGTATTCCTGTGCCATGCATGCGCTGGGTGTATGTGTGCTTGCGTGAAGTACAATACATGAAGGGTGAAGAGTTGTACAGTTCTCATATAATGTGTGTGTGTGTGTGTGCTGGGAGTGCGTGTGTTTTGAAATATCACCATTGTTAAAGATAGAAAAGCTTTAAGTGCTGAACCGGGCACTCAGACTGAGTGTGTCCTGAATGCATGTGTACATGTGAGGGTACAATGTATAGAGGTATTAGTGCTGAACTGAAAGTGAGCTATGAATAGTTACTGAGGGAGTGTGACTTCAATTGTACAGTTTATGGAGGACCCAATGTAGTGTTGTGGGATCATGTAATGATGGAACCTTTGTGGGTCCTGATGGACTCTGTAGAATTGTGACATAAGCATGAGAGCTCAGTGAATCAAATGCAGGTTTAGAATATTGAGGTCTCGATTATAAGCAGAAGAATAAAGACATGTTATACTAAGCTCCGTGTGTGGCATAGTAATTCGGGAGTACCCATGCTGGGGAGGATGCTACAACTGGCGACGAGATAGGGGATAAGCAAAATGAAGATCGACAGTGCTCACCCAGAGAGTTTGCCACAGTCCAGCAAACTGCTCGTGCGTGCCACATGTGCCTCCATTGAAATGCGGAATCGACGTTTGGTGTACGGGGAATCAAAGCACAGCCCTAGTTCTGTGGAAAGTATTTGATGCTAATGAAAGCATCACTGAAAAGTCTACACATCAGTGGCTGAGAATCTGCTGGGAAGGTCATCCAAATAGGTGCTGCGCTACTACGCAAGTCAAAAGCCATACATTCATTCCAGGTGACAACGCTATAGGCGGATGCAATCAGGTTTTGAAAGAACAGCAAAGTGCAAGACAGCGCTGCAAACAGAAGCACTGTGAGGCAGAGATCAACAATGTGTCAGACAGCACAAAAAATACGCTTAAAGATAAAGTGATACAAGCAAAGGTCATCTGCTTACCATCTCTGAGGAAAGAGCGTCATCGTGCCACAGTGCTGGAGGGAGTGACATCAGAGAAAGCACTACGCTTGTGCTTGCAGAGCCGTCCAAATCTGAAGCGGCACCCCAACAAAGTTGCCCAGTGGGGCTCAGAACAACTCCAAAGGTTTCCAAAGTGCAGAGAGCCGAGAGCGGAGATCAGAATTGTGACCGTTTGCTTCTCCAATAGAGACCAAGAAAGGGGTCCCATTTCCTGGCATTATCAAAGATGATCCATAGGCCAGCACATCCCAAGGCCTCAAAGATGGTTTGCATGGACAAGATCACCAAGCAGCAGTGGAGAGAACTATACTCTCCGCGCCAGTAAGTTCCACAAATGGTTACAATTCCGCTGCTTTCTTGAAACCACCACCAGTTGAATATTGGTTACAAATGGACTGCCTGGACAGAGACGTTTGATGATTTAATTGATGCGACTAAAGAAGCAGATAACAAGAAAATTATCAAGTACCTTAAGAATCTTGCTGGTGATGGCGTGAAATAAGTAATAAAGAAAATGCTGAGAGCTGACGAAGCTATATACAGTCAAATCAAAGCAGCCTTGAATCTCAAGTTCTTTCCAATGGCAAATGTAGATTGCGAAAAATACATCTTCAGTCAACAAAAACAGAAAGATGGTGAGACCATAAACAAATTTGTTGACAGACTGGATATGCTCATCAAACACTGTAAGATCAATGAATTTAATGAAGAGGAAGCTATAGGCCTCAGACTGATTGTCGGATGCTTGTCAGATTCGTTCAGAAGGCGAATGCTGAGAGAAACTCTTAGTCTTGAGCAAATTCTCATGGCTTCCAGAGCTTAATAGCAATATAATTGACAATCTGCTGACATGGAGGCCGGAGGGGCCATAATGAGTCAGTCATGAATGTGAGAAATAAGCCAAAGCACAAGGCCAAGCCACACACAGGCCAAGCCTCCACAGAAAAAACGGTTGTGGTTCAGATGTGGATTTTCGTTTCCACACAAAGGTAAATGTCCAACCATGGGGCAGATCTGCAAAGGCTGTGGAAAGGAGAACCATTTTGTGATGGTGTGCAAGGTTAAAGAAAAAGTAGGTGTCACGGTGCAAAGACAAAATGGCTGCTCGAAAGTTTCTAAAGTGACGTTCGACGCACGCCCATAAGATCAAGCGATCACATCAGCTGAGGCCAATCAACACCAAACAAAGTCGATCGACATCTAAATCTTCATCAAATAATTCTTCCGTGTCAATATCAAGTGAAAGTGATGTAGATGGGTGTGCCATGTAGGGGTGGGCAGGAAACTTCGCTCTGGCAATGGATATTGTGGGGTTTTCCCACTCTGAGCCCCGCTTGGAACGCAGAGTTTTGCAAAAGCTCCACCAACTGCCACTTGGTAGAGTTTACCGGTTTCTTTTTTTCCTTTCTGTGCCTCATCAGTATGAACTATCGTCTTGATCTAAAATACGCTAATTAACCTTGAGCTTTAACAGTTAACGCGAGTCTGAGAGGTATAATAAAATGCGGTTTACAGTTTGCACCGCATCGTGGCATTGCTAGATTGAGCCACCCGGAAAAGGCTGCTGCTGTCCCTTTAAATGTTTCACCTCAACAGGTGCATTGTGAAGCTCCAGGGAACAGTTCTGTGGATAGTTCAATGAAGGGTAGATTTTAAGTTTAACACAGAAGAATGACCCGGGGAGCATGTGACTATTTGTCAGCAAGTCGCTGGTATCACCGGGGCGAGGACAACAGCTGAGATTGCACTAAGCAGCATCACTAGACAGCGTTCATGGTGGATGGTAGCTGAGAGAATTAAAAAAATCGGGTGCATGCCTGTGTGGAAAATGTGAAAATAACTATCAAGAGGGGTTGTAGCATAAGGTGCACACACTGAATGTGTCTGATATGCCAGCACACGGGGTAGTGCATGGGGAGATGTAGAGAAATGCATGAATCCTCTAGTTTTCAATGTTGCCTGTACAAGGCTCAGGTGGGAACTGAAAGGCAGCAAATGACTTTAAGATGACGTCCCGCTGGCTTAACCCAATACGCCCTCACGCACTGTGCAGGCAGGACCAAAACGTTCCTCAGTCATGACGTAGCTACAAAGACATAGACATAGAAGAGGGTACACCCTCAAACTTTCCCACATGAATGGGGTGCTGCTGAGTACAGCATCCATCTATGGCATGGAGGAGGAAGAAGGCACCACTCATCACGAGAGGAGCCATTTATTTTGAACTGAGATAGATGCATTATGCTGTATTGTTATTTACCATCAGAATGGCGAACTCTGTGCGCTCCACAAAGCCACGCTTTACTTCCCGACGCCTTTCTCTCATTTTGGACTTCATGTGGAGCTGGGCCTGAGTGTCCATCTAGGTCTACTAAAGATCTAAGAGATTCTCACAATGCAAGAGCTGTTTCTCTCAAAGTTAGAGAGATGAGAAGGTCGTTCATTGCCATGTTAGCCTGCAATGATAAGAATTAACATAAATAACGACTGACAAGCGTGTACGACGGACCAGAATTCGGCCACTCGCAGAACTTCGTGCAATCTGATGGAGTTTTTAGGTATCTCCGCGAGTTCTATCCACCCCATGTGCCATGTCAATGTTCACCTCAGAGAAGTATGCTCATGTTGAACTGGCCGCCTGTTAGGAAAAACATTGGTCCAAGAGAAACCAACATGACAAAGCACCAAAGTCATTCAAACATTGTCTGAAGATCAGACTAAAGGTTATTAGTTGTTCAATACCTTTTATTATCAATAGTGGTGCATCAATAAATGTTATGCCTGAGGAGCAATATAATGAACTGTCTCCAGTGCCCTGACTTACGCCATCGATAACTAAAGTGTATACATGGGCTGCAACGACACCACTAAAAAGTCAAGGTTAACTTGTGGCAACAATGAAGCATAAGAAAAAAAAAAGTACAAGCGCCCATTCATGTACGTCAAGATGTAGCGTCAAATGCCTGCTGATATGGGACTGATATCCGTGAACTATAACATGAATGCTCATCACGAAATAGTAAGTCAATTAATTCTCTTCGTTGTTTCATGGATTGGAAAAACTCAAGACTATCAAAGTCCAATTACACATTAATAAGTACATCTGTACTATTGCTGAAAGACACAGACGAATTGCCTTTCACTAACAAGAAGCTGTTGAAAAGGAACTTGAATATTTTCTCAAGCACAATATCATTGAGCATTCTACTGGTCAAACTCCTTGCGTTTCTCCCATAGTGGTAGCCCAAAAAGGGCAGTGAAGGAGATTTATGCATCTGCGTGGATATGTGTCAAGCAAACAAGGCCATTGAAAGAGAAGGTCATCAAGGTCCGCACATTGCCAACATGACAACACAATTTTATGGGCAAAGGAATTCTCTCGCCTGGATCTGAACAAAGGCCTGTCATCTATGCAACTGCCTGTCATTGAAAATCACTCAACACCCATTAAGCATCTCAGAGTTGTCAAAGGCATGCATGGGAAAGAATTGCAGTGGACTTCTTCGGTCCTCCTGACAACGGACATCCCCTGATGGTGATCGTTGATGAACATTCCCATTTTCCATTGGTCGAAGATCTCTAATCTATCACTTAAGAACGTGTCATTGAGAGATTAGACATTATCATTGTGACCTGGGGTGTTCCTGCTTCTTTAAAGTCTGACAACGGCCTACCTTTCAAAAGTCAAGAATTCAAAGACTTTTTCAGTCATTTAATTTGAAGAATCAGAAGAGACTTTGTTGAACGCTTCATAAGTACTCTAACGAAAGCTATCCAGCGTGTTGTACTAGAAAAGCTCAACCTTAAAGCTGTTCTAAATTTCACTATTTGAGCTTACTCTCAACCCCTCACTCAACCACAGGTGAAAGCCCTGGATCTTGAACTTCGAGAGAGACATGACGATCAAGTTACCTCAATGGACACACAGAAGAGCAAATACCAAGGAAGAAACACGCATGAAAGACTTGGGTCATAAGAGGAAAATGAAAACCTGCGCAGACAAGCGTCAACATGTACGAGTTGTCACCTTCACGAAAGGAGATCAAGTTCTTGTGCGTCAGCATATTAAACGAAAGTCTAATCCTCCTTTTGATGCTGAACCATTTCATGTTGTGAACAGCAAGCAAAAGACACACTGTGACTGCCCAGTGTCCTGGGAAGTCCATTATGCAAGATTCCTCTTATTTCAGATGTTTTTCTCATCGCTTGTATCACTGATGTCATTGCAGAGACTGAATGTGAAAAGACAAGTGAAGAACCGCTGACTGCTGCTGTCTCTCTATCACCAACGCATGTCATGGACATTTCTACAGCCGGTTCCATTTTGGGAAACCCAGGCCTGCCTTGTGAAGACATGAGCAGGAGAGGAATTCCCCCCAGATAGATTTGTGTATTGCTGCATTCCTGTGAGCTGGGTGAGAACACACTGGAGATAAGATAAGGACTCCATCTACATCTCAAAATACTGCTCTTTAAATCCGTGATAGATCATCAGGAAGGGGCCTTGACACATCTCAGGAAGGGAGATATGCCTGATAAGAGAATCATTAAGAGTAAGTCTGGGGGTCTAGGATTAACCCCTTGATGCACATATTACTGTGGCTGTCATCCAGGTGTAAACTCTGGCCACTCCTAAAAATGAAGTTGTGGACAATCAGCTTCGGAGTCCTGCCTGCTTTGACAGACCTCTTTCATGAAAGAAGATGAAAAGGAGAAGTGCCCACTTCAAAAGAAGCAGAACTTTAACATAAAACTTCAAAGACACAGACATTAATCCTAATGTGGTGTCTGGAAAAGGACTATAAGAAGGGGAGGTTGAGTCCCCAAAAATGTGTCATGTGCCAAGCAGCCAAATGGGTTGTGTGAGGAAACAAAGGTCTGCAAGACATCTGTCTGTTACCAGGATTGGGTCTGCTAGTCTCCCTGATGGGTGAGGGGACATCACTCAGGAACACCAACATCACCTGCCCTGGTGCCTGGAGCACCATCACTTGCCTGCTTGCCTAGACCAGTGTTCTCTGTGAGGAAGAGCAGAGCATAGGAGGAAGCGAGGTCCAGTGGGGAGCCCAGCTGAGAGGAATCTCCGACCGAGGTGTGAGGAGAGCAGCTATGCACCAATCTGTCATTGCCCATATGCAGTAACTGTCCAGAAACCCCTGTATGCCAAGAGAGGGCCGCCCTGATCTCAGCCATATGAAGTGCACTGTACAGGAAGTATCAGGCCTGCACCGTCACCCTGTGGTGACCCTATATGGCAGAAGGTGCTACGGTAAACTGAATTGGACTGGAGCATGAGACCTTTTTTAGGGCAGTTTCCCCAAAGAGTCTGGGCACAAAAGAGAGCAATGCGGCAACCCCATATGCCAGAAGGAGCTGCCAGTATGACTGAGGCCACCTGTTCAGGCTGTGGCCTAGACCAAAGGTTTACTACCGTAACCTGCGAGTCTAGCCCACCAACTGCACCTGACTGTTTCCCCGAGGATTGCAGGACCCCACTGAGGATGTCACACCTTTGCTGGAGCTCCAGTCGGGAGCTAAAGAACTCCCCCTTTTTTACCAGTGGAAGCGCAGCTTACCTGTTGTATCCCCAGAGCGGAAGAAGCTTTGATCTTCTGGAAACTGAGCGCCAGCACTACTCAACAAGACGATGCACCATCAGTTGCTGCTGTGTCCATTGTGAGCAGCTTGACTTCACCATATAGGTTCCAGACATGGGAGCACACAAGGAGAGGGCATAGTCACACTGCCGGATTGGGTAAGACTGACACTGGCCTTTGGAGCATGAGTTTTGTATATTGTCCTTTTCTTGTCATGTAATTGAATTGATGTCATTAGTTTCACAAATCAAAGTTTGTTGACCTTAAAAATGTAAGTCATCTAAAATTGTATGCTGAATAAAAGTGGCATACATGAAAAGTGAACTCTGCACTGTTTATATGATGTCTAATGCTAAACATCGCTCTAAGTTGCATAAATATCTGTTTTTTAGCCTGCTGGGCCTTGGAATGGTAAATTTCACATTTCTCCTCTACTGTGTGGGTTAATAAATTTCATGTATACTTACTAATTTATCTATTTTCATTTCAGGACATCTTCTTATATGTTTATTTGAAGTAGTTTTGTATGAGACATAAACTGTGTAATTAATTACATTTCCACTGAAAGGTCTAATCATGGTATTCATTTATTTTCCCTTCTAGGTTGCTGCATTACATTTGCTTGAAAATCATTGGATGTGTAATCCACACTTTTACTAAATATTATTGTTGTTACATTTATTGTAAGTCCAACAGCCAGAGCACATGGCCAAACACCTGTGTCTCAGGATACCGCCTCTCCAGCCCAGGATCAAGTCTCCAAGGAGGACTCCACTCCTGAAAGTCTGGATGAAGAACGGCTGGTCCACCTGGTCTGCCAAGGCTTCAGTGAGTCTCCCTCTGTCCATAGCTACAGCTCCCACCCCAGCTGTTACAACACCTCAGCCGATGGATAACTCCACTTCCTGTGTCCAAAGCAACATAACATTCATCTTGTGCTCCCCAGTCCTGGCTGGTGGTGAGACTACACCGCAACTACCAGCCAGGACCGACTGGGATGGGGCACACTGCCTCAAGGACATAGGTTAGAGGGAGTAGGGATCATAGGAGGGATTCTGTGGGCCAGCATAGTGAGGCCACTGGGGTCATTGTCACCCAGTCCACCATCAACCAAGTCTTGGGAGCCCTCCACCAGTCCCAAGGCATAATGTGTCAGGTCCTTACAGCGCTCCAGGACATGACACAGTTGCAAAGGGAGCACAATGTTCAGATGGAAAATCTGAACTCCAATTTGGGCTCACTGACTGGGGTGCTGCAGGACATTTACACCCATATGTGCAGGGCTTTTCCTGCATCATCTTCCCCTTTCTGTGGTCCAACTACAGCTGGCCCTACTACATCCGCCTCAGCAAGGGAGGCCCTGTTACAAGAGGCAACACCTGTATCCACGACAGTCCCTGCAACTGTGGATCCACCAGCCCCCTGCAGGAGCACACGTTCATCTGGACTACCAGGAGAGGATGGTAAGACCACCACCAAGAGACACCAAACCTAATTGCCTCCAGTGTGTGACTACCATTCACTCTGTGGACTATTTCTGGTCGCATTTACCTTTCTGAGTCAAGTTGTCATTTGGACATTGGACTTCAAACAATTATGTTTTTTTTCACCATGACTGACTTTTTCTTATTTTGTTTGTTTTTTTGGTTTACATCCCCTTTTACTTTCTTTGCTTTTGTTTAATAAAAACAAATAAAACTAAGTCAAAGACTAGTATTATAGTTATTTTCTGTATGCATTCAATAGTTTTGCCTTCCATCATACATTTCAAAATGTAAACAAACAAAGGATTGTTTATTCATAATTAAATTGCAAGTAGGTAATGCTTCTTACTAATGTCTACCATGACAACAAAATAATAATACTAAAAACTTAACAACTAGTATTTTATTAACTTTGCAACATTGTTCTGTCATTTTTTATTAAACATAACAAACCATACATAACACTGTTGTATTCCGCTTTAAGTGTCCGTATATAGGTTTTCCTGAAACATGTCCTTATATAGGCACAATTCGCATTGCCCTTATATAGGCATAAGATCCCAGTCCTTATTTAGGCATTAGCCATGCTATCCAAATACAGGCATGGTCACCTACATCCGTCCACCCCAACGTCACAACGAATTCTTAGAAACCAGACCCTTAAGCTCTTGGGAGATCCCCTAGCACAGGATTATTGATTTCTCCAAGAACTCATTTATTATGCATGAACCGCTATTCCTTAAGGGTTCATTCCTGACGTCTTCCTCTGCCCGACTTTACGTCAATGCTAACATTCCAAGGGATCTACCAGGTATAAATATACCTTCCCTTGCCCAAGCAAGTAGGAGGAGACCTCGACTTTAGAGGAGCCCGTGCCCCGGCCTGACGCACTGACAAGAGACGCTGTCATCCCTGCTCGCAGAGAACCCAGCTTCCTGTGTTCTGACTCCCTTCGCGGGGTGTTAGAGTTCGAGACCCGGAAAGAGATTCCCACCTCTCTCATTCTCAAGGTATGGAGCTGACTAGAACCTAGAGGGACTCTTGGCATACCGGACTCTTGGCATACCAGACTCTTGGCATACCAGAGACTTGGCATACTATAGCATACCATACTATAGAATACATCACCTACTTCTTACCTTGCACTACACTTAGGTTAGGTACACTGGGGTAGAACTAGTTAGAGAAGCATCTTATGAGTACTCACATTTTTAGCTTATGTTATTTATGTATATGAATATATGTGTCATAGCTAAAAGATAATGCTAGCACAGTATTATTTCTTTCTACTGCTTACGCTGTACATTATATATCTCGCATACTGTCTTGTGATCATAACAGCTCATATCTCTTACACGAGAAACAAGACTGTTCAATAAATCCTTTTATTGAAACGCCCGTCTATTCTTTCTGTGTAACTCTGAAGAAACTAAGCATACACGATTAGCTGAGTGAAACTGTTATCTGTTGTTTCCACGATTCTGAGAACGAATGCTCAATGCCATTTTTACATTTCCAGTTCCGCTCCTTGCCACTAAGAGGACATAATCAAAAGAATCAGATTCAATAGGCAAATTATTTTTGGATTATGTCATCAGCTGGAGCCAGATCTTCTGCCTCACAACAAGAATTGCACAACAATAACATGAATAGTCCTAAATCATGGCAGTACTCAATTATTGGATCAGTCCAATGCACTGCTGCAGTAGCTGGGGAAATGTCACAACCAACTTTAAGTGGTGTCCTACGAGAAGTTATTTTTGCAATCATGAGACAGAGCAACATATTCATACACTTAACACAAAATATGCATTTGGCAAATGTGAAGGGGTATAACTATGCTTTTGGTTGACTACCAAGCAACCCATAATGGCTTGGTGCCACCATTCAACAAAAAACAAGTCAAATGCAATCTTAAAAACTTCCATTCAATCACTGTGCAAGTTGTCTCAGTACAAGATATGTACACACAAAATCTGTGTGTCTCTTCCATAGGAACAACCCATGGTCCCTTGGTATTTTGAAACAGCACCATTTAACTGCAAATGTCACAACTTTAAAATGTCCAAATGAAGAAGACATGTTGAAGATACCTAAACAGATTAAAACAAAAAGATGAATAATGAAACATAGTAAAATAGGCACATTACAAATTCATCTTTTTGAGGACCGTTAGACTTGGCATCTTTGGCGTGGTTTCCCCTGACTTTTTTCCTCTACCTCCTGTATTTTTGATGCTGTGCTGGATTCCGTTTTTGCTGGCTTAGATGCTTTGTCCACTTTGCCACTGCTGATCAGTGTCAAAGTGCAAGTGCTCCCTGTGGAAATTGTTGTTACAATTGGTTCTCCCTGATTGGCATATTTGATTTACTGATAAGGCCCTAATAAAGTGCACTGAAGTGTGTCAGGGCCTGAAAATCAAATGCTACTAGTGGGCCTGCAGCACTGATTGTGCCACCCACATGAGTAGCTCTGAAAAGGTAATTCAGGCCTGCCACTGCAGTGTCTGTGCGCAGTTGTTAACTGCCATGTCGACTTGGCAAGTGCACCCACTTGCTAGGCCCTAACCTTCCCTTTTTCTACATGTAAGGTACCCCTATGGTAGGCCGAAGGTGCTCCCCCTGGGCAGGGTGCAGTATATGTGAAAGGTAGGACATGTAATGGTTTGTGTGAAATGTCCTGATAGTGAAATACTGCCAATTTTGTTTTTCACTATTGAAAGGCTATCTTGCCCCTTAGGATTGAATGGGACTTTATTTATAACAGCTTATAAATATAACTTCCCATTGGGACAAGATAGAGAAATAAAGTTTAGGCTCTCTGAACTCAGAATTTAATAACACATCTTTTAGTAAAGATGGTTTTTAAATTGTGTGTTTGAAAATGCCACTTTTAGAAAGTGTGCAAAAGAAACAATTGATGAACGGAATGCTGGACAATGCAAACAATCACCCCCAGTCACAAGGATCTGGGTTTAATCCATCATTCTTTTGCTCACCACACCACCCCAGTTTGGACCCAGCCATATGCAAATCAGTCTTGACCCTGTTCCTTGTGGGAACAGTCCAGCCCGAACTGCCAAGACAGGTCCTCCCTGGACCGGAAACAAGCATCCTGGGACCGGTTTCAGGGCATCACCCTTCATCAGCTAGGCTAGCTTGAATCCAGTAGTGTAGTGAGCACGGGACCCACATCAGGGCATACCTTTCCCACTTAGGGCAACATATGCAAATTGTTCTTTTGCATGTGTCGCCCTAAGTGGGAGGGGTATGCCCAGACGTGGGTCCCGTGCTCGCTACGCCACTGGATTCAGACTAGCCTGGCTGGTGAGGGGTGGTGCCCTGAAGCCGGTCCCAGGATATCCTTTTTGTGCAAGTGTTCATTTTTTTGAATGCAGCTTGCACCAAATTTATAATTACAATGTGATCAAACAGGTGTGTTTCTTTAAATTTCTTAAACGTCAACATTACAGACATATGCATTGCACATTGGTATTCTATTGCTTGTAAGAGAGATTTAAAAATGCACAAGTCCAGTGCAAATGTTAACAGACAAGTCAAAAGGTAACAGGTAAAAGTGGAGCTTACCGTCAATTCTGTCCACAATGGTTTAGATTTTTTTCATCATCAAGCAGCAGCAGCGGCAGGACTTGGAAGATCGGGTCCATGGTGGAAAAGGAATTGTGAAAGTGAGAAAAGGTGAAGTTTTCTGCCTTATATCTCTTCCAATCTGCAAACTCAGGTGTGGAGGTTTTACTGCCACAGTCATGTTGGCGGGAAGGCACATCATGATTGGTCTGGCAAACACACGGACGGTCCTCCCTCCGACAGCTGCTTCTGCCTATTGCACCATTGACGCGGGCAAACATACCTGACAGAGTCGATGGCACTCCGACAGTCTTTTGTCCGTTGAACCGCCAGCATCTACATAGAGCAGGCGGACCACCTAATATGCGGGCGGAAAGACCGTCAAAAAAGAGTCGGCTGGACCAGTTCCTCCAAGATCTAAATCTGGCCCATAAACATGATGCAAGCTCATGGAAGAGAGTAAGACCTAGAAAGACTTGATCCACCTATCTGCCAGTCAGTCTAAAGACACTTTATCATGATGGATCTGATCTGATCGAGGACCAGATTATGCCCCACATTTCTTGGAACACCTTGACTCACCCATATCTGAGATTCTTTGAAGGAGTATTTCCATTTTTGTCTTTCAATATTTAGTTACTCTTTTTCATTTTTGAGAACCTGCCTGGCTCTAGGGATGCATACAAGCCAATAGTTTTCAGAGAAGGTGGGCATGCCTCACCTTTCACCAGAACCTGTTTCACAAATGTCTTTTCCAACCAGAAAAAACACCTACCACACCAGGCTAAAGTTTATCTCGTTAAAGCCTGCCTGCTCTGCTCATCTATCCGCATTTTCCATTTAATGCAGCTAGTGAAATTTCACAGCCTGCTGTGGATCTTAGGTTTCTACCCAAACAGGTCTGTAATCATATGTTAATATGAAGTTTTCTTTTATATGAAATATTAATGGCACAGTAGCACAATGAGAGTACATGGAGTAGGAAACAAGGCATAATATCAATGCTCACAGCCTGCCTTTAGCTGAAAATGTGGGCTGCAAGATCTCTCGATCATAGGAAAAGGCTTCACAGGGAGCTGGGTCCCATTTCCGTTGACATGGTTAAAGCGACCAGATGCCAACACCGGGCCCTGCTTGAAATTTATACATTGATTTCAAGGGAAATTCATGGCTGATTTCCATTAACAGAATGGCTGGGTTCTAGTAACAGAAATCAAAATACTACTCTCAAAGCCATTTTCTGTTTTAGAGCTTCGGGAATGGTTTCTAAAAAGAGACGTCATTTTCCCTGTAAGGCACTCTGAAGCAGCCCTAAATATGTCAAAGAAAGTGATTTCGACATCTTATAAATCTGAAGTGTGAGGGGATGGCCAAGGTGGCCCCTGCTTAATCGCCAGCTGTCCTCCATGCTGGCACACCGGATTTCTTTCTCCTGCAGTTCATGTCCTCCTCTGAGGACCTGAAGATGCTGGATACTGCTTTTGGACTTGGGGGCAAGACGGCTGGGCGGATACAGGCCCAGGGCCACCGTGTGACCATGGTTTAGTGCTCTTCCACGGGCTGAGTTACCCATCTCCAGGACTTGCGCTGCTGCCCCATGTTCCGCTTTGAACTGTGCGGACCTGTGGTGGTGGATGAACTGAGGCGATATGTAGAGGAGCCTGGATGGGGCCTGGGAGGGTAGCAGTCTAGTAGCAGCGGTTGTGATATAGGTCCGGACAATGACGCAGGCGATTCTGGGTCTGCAGCCTGATTTCTGGTCCGATGAGTACTTGAGGCCTGTTGGGCTCACCTGGTTAAAGATTAACCAAGTGGACATAACAGTGGGGAAGACCAGATGACTGAGAGGCAGGTGAGTGGTGGATGACTGTTGATGTCCCTGGGGGAGCCCGGGCATAGGGGGAGGGGGGTTGGAGACCCCTTGTGTGCTGCTGTTACCCTCTCACTGACCGCAGGGCCCTACCTTCTCTGCCGGGGCACAGAGCTTACCCAGTGGCCCGGCTTGACTGATGCCAATATCTGAGAATTGGACGGGCTGTGACCCATTGTTGGCCCTGGTGCATACCATCCTATGACAGTGCATGAGTTGCTGAAGCCCCCTTGGCTTGCCCCAATCCCTCCCCTGTAGCATTGTTTGTTCCCATAATTGATGATCAAGGGTGATGGGGAGATCAGTCTCTGCCAGGAGATCTACTGAGAGAAGGCCCGACTGTTCGTGCTGCCTGTGTAGGAGGAGCAAGTGGGTTGGGCAGAGGCTAGTTCTGGTACTGGCCCTGTGCCAGGCTGCCCAACATTCGGATTAACTAACCACTGCAACTGAATAAGCCTTGTGACATGGAAGGGGACTTTAATAACCTGAGTCTGGACCTCTTGCACTGCTTTGGGAGTATAGATTACTGATGGTCTGTCCCCGAGGTGGGCCTAATCTGAAAGTGCTGAGACCACTGGATTCTCTTTAGGACCATGGGGAGTGAAAATCCATTCACATCCCAGGCTCAAACTAAGAAGAATAGATTCACGGCCCCTGCAACATACCTGCACGGGGGCCACAGGGGGAGGAGCCAGCATGTTCTACCCCAGAGATAGTACTGTGATTATTCAGGCTATTCAAGATTAAAAAACGGCACTGGAATCCAAGATCAGAGAGGTGTGGATTGATGTTGTTCTGTTGCGGCAGGATCTGAGAAACGTAGTTAATTGAGTATTGGATGTAGAAGGCCGTATCTCAGAGGTTGAAGACAGAGTGCAAGAGCTCAAATCAGAGTTTTCCCACATAACTGTGATGTCCAAGACCCTAATAGACCAAGTGAAGAACAGAACTGCAAAAGCAATCTCCACTTTGTTGGCTTCCCCAAGGAAAGGTCAAGCAGAAACTCTGTGCCATGAAGCTCCAATACATGATTTATACCTGGCGAGGCTCTGGATTGTTATTGACTCTAAGTCCCATTTCTTTGATTTACCTGAGGCAGCGTCGGACTGGCTAGTGGAGCAGCCCCCCCCCCTGAGATGCAGCACTGTCCTGGGTGGGCTTCATCTGACAACAGACCACAAACACGCCTAACAGAGAAATCCGACAGGCCTCATGGACTCAGGAAATGCCGCAGGAGGAGTGGAGGGACCCCAGATTTGCTAGAGTCTTCTGGCTCAGAGAGTAGGCGTGTAGGAACGGGACGCGTGTTGGACCATGATCCAACAGGAGGCTCTTCATCTCCTACAGCCCTAAGTCAGGAGACACAAGGATAATGTATAGGGGATAACGTATGTCTGTTCCATAATGTATCATGGCACCTTGTGCCAGCTTCTAAAACTGTTTTTTTTTTTACTGCATGAGTTGTAACCAATAGGAAGATTTCCATCTGGTTTGTCTGTTTCTAGTTTTTGGGGGATGAGAGATGCTTCTGCGGAGGAAGTATCGGGAGGGGGGAGTTGGTGGATGAGGAGTTTCTTTGCCAGATGGACTGCTCTGGTTTTCGTTAGGGCTGGCTTGCATATACCGTTTACTCCAACCTTGACAGGGGTTCTTCAAACACCTCAATGCTTGCATCTACACAATCTGTGATGGCCCCGTCTGAACCCATCACAGGCAAGCAACAGTCACATGGCCACCACAAATATACTCCATAGATCCACCCATCTGCCCCTCTGGATGCATTTACTGTTATGACATGGAATGTCAATGGGTTGATTGACTGGATTAAAAGAGGGGCCATCCTCCAGTTTGTGAAGCACCATGCACCATCGGTATTGCTACTTCCAAGAGACCCATCTTATGGGATCGAAATGCCCCTTCCTAGTTTGCCATGAGTATGACAGGGTATATAATGCAGCATACACACCAGGTTCCAGGAGGGTGACAATTCTTCTCCACAGGCCTCTTCCTCTTGTGGTTTCCCAGACCTCCCTTGCGCCCCTTGAAAGATATGTGGTTATCGAGGGCTCCATGGAGGTCACTTAATATAACTTCCTGAGTGTGTATGTTTCTCTTCTCTTGCCAGGTCCACCCTCCAGACCATCAGAGGGCTGCTATTGCAGGCACACATAATCTATCTATTATGTGGCTGTCTGGGAGGAATAAATAAAATTCAACTGCTAATTACACCCGGTCAAGTGACCCAGGAACAGTTTGCAGGCATCAAATAGTTAGAGTAGAAAATGGCCAACTTTTTAAAAGTGGCATCTTTAAAATTGTAACTTAAAATCTGAATTTACTATTCGAGAGTATTTTAAATTGCAATTTCTCAGACATCAAACTTCCTACTTGCTCCAAATTGAAAGTTATTACTTATTAAATGTAATATGTCATCCCATTGTTATCCTATGAGTGAAGCAGGCCATGCAGTAGTGAAAAATGAATTTAACAGGACATGTAAAAGTTAAAAGTACATGTACAACAATTTACATGCACTGCACCCAGCCCTAGTGGGCTATTTAGGGCCTACCCTATGGGTGACTTATAAGTATTAATAAGGCAGGGTTAGGCAGAAGGAGAAAACACAAGCACTTTAGCACTGGACAGAAGAGATAAAGGCACAGAGTCCTAAAAGCCAACAAAAATGTGTTCAGAAAACAGAGGGTGAAGGCAAAAACTTTGGAGATGAGCCTGCAGAGAGGGCCTCACCCATCATGAACCCCTCCAGCCAAAAGCCAGGGTAGACTAAATAGTACCTTGATGGGCTTTGCTACTTAGGTGACAGAACATGGACGAAGGCCCTGTTATGCAGTGGCACTTGTCAGTTCTACGCCCTTCTAAACTCAGTTTGAATCCTATGTCTACACTCTTGAGCCACTGAGCTGACCCACAGGGAGCCCTTGTCCTCATTGTGGACCCCATCTGTAAAGCATCAAACCTTAACTTGCCCATAGATGCATACCTGTAGGCAAAAATTACCATCATGGCCAACAACGTGATATGGCCCATTCCACCACTTAGATCAGACTTCTGTCCCCAGCCCAAGGAAAACATTGTCCATGAGGACCGTAACCAACAGAGGCCACTGACAGCTGTCAGTGTCAAGAGCCCGGCCCTAGACCATCTACTGCCAAGTGCAAGCTCCAAGCAGGGACATTTGGTAAGCTTCTCTTCCAGCCTTGGGGCTGGCAAGGAGGTCTCTATGGACTCCTGAGAGTTTTCTAGCCTCTGAGGTTTCTCAAAGTGGAGGGGGTCAACAGCCTGGGTGTTGGGCATTCTACTTCTATTCTACCTCCCACCAGTTCAGGGGTGGTATCCTGAGACTTACCTTTCAGCCCAGGGTCTGCGCCCTAAAGCTGAACATATGACAGGGGTGTGTACCTCCTCTGCCTGCATCCCTAGATGGGCCTTATTACCCTCTGCTTTGGAGTGGTACCCCAAGAAAAATGAGCTGTCAGTGTGCCCTGGGCAGCCACCCCTGCCAGCTCTCCTGACACTGTGGAGCTCCTTCCTGTGGATGGTCCCTTGGTACAGACCAGGTCCCCTTGCTTGTGCCCCAACTGAGACCAATCAAAGCAATGGGGTTTGGAAATGGGGCACCCTTGGACTCCAAATACCATAACCTCCCCTACTATTCTTAGAAGGGGTATTTGAACCCTTTCTCCCTACACTATACTGGGACCTGTCTGGGTCCCTGTGTACCTCCCCCTCACTCTGTTGGGGAGAACTTGACCCACCCTCCTCATGATCACTTCCAGGTTCTTTCCCAGACACTCTGGTACTAACACAGAGATCTGCCTCCTTTGCAAGCTCCCTGGGGTTAGTGAGTGTGCACTGTGCAGTCAACCATGTGTTGGTACAACTTTGTAAAATAGTTATTGAGCATAGGCTCTCTAAAAATTAGATCATACAGCCCTTCATAACTACTCACTTGGCTGTCTTTACTGGCAAAATCCAGCAAATCTACCCAATACTGGGCAGTCAGTCTGTGACTGTCCCTATACCTTAAGTGGAATCCCTCTGGGGTGAGACTAAACTTCGTGATAAGGACTTCTTTCATGGGGGTGTAGGACTTCGGGTCAGTTACCTCTAAAGCCAACACAGTATCCTTCCATACAGGTGGCATGTGCCTCCACAGATTGTCCACCCACAATTCCTCTTGGACTTATATATTCTAAGGGCTACCTCATAATCTGTAAACCACCTATCAATATCAGCCCCCAACTCAAAGCTGGGCACCAAGTCTTTGGGTATGTGGACTCCTTGATCTCCTTTGTACACTGCAATATCATTGCCACAATTTCTGCTGGACTCTGACAGCTGTTTGGCCTTAAGTCCAGCTCCTTTAGACTCAATTCATGAGCCAACAATATTTGTCTCTACTTCCTGGCTCTCTCTGCCTCAGCCTTTCTCCCATCCACTAAGGCTTTTTTTGCTTCAGCTGTGCTCTCTTCTGCAGCCAGTCTGGCTAGTTGCAGCTTCAGGTCCTTCTAAGCCTGTCTGTCCTTCAACTCTTCAGAAGACAGGGTGTGAGAGGATACACTGCTTTCACGAGGGAATCGATCCAGCAGTGGACCCAACCTCAGTGGGCCCCTCTCTCTTTTCTGGAGTCATTTCTAAGTCATTTACCTCTTCTTCATCGTCGTTCTCAGGGTCATCACCCTTTTGTTCCTCTGGCGAAGTCCCCCACCAGTGTGCTACCTCAAAATCATATAGGGCATCCTAGTGGACCTCTTCTTCTCGGCAAGCCCCCTCTCTTGCAGAACTCCTTCAGCTCCCTCATATTGTAGTATTATAGACAGTTAGGATCCATTTACATTCTGGCAAGGTATCACAGGCAAACATACTCATTGACCAAACCTCAAACCATTTCTTGCAACACCTGGAGATCATCCATTGAAATGGCACGAATGGAAGGAGTTTGATGCCATTGGTGTAAGTGGCTATTGGGCTGCTTGCCCCAGCAGCTAGTCCGCCCCTGAGGTGACCACAATCAAGGGTGTAGGTCACCATTTCTACCCAGAACCCTCTATTCTGCCACTTCTAAAAATGGCAGAATCATTCTTTTAGTAAACAGACCGGGCTGCCCACCCTGGAGGTGTGACTAGCCTTCTGGGGATGTACACCTCCTTGACTATCTAATTCCCACCTGCCCAGGTGGAAATATGCCTGGGGCAGGGGCAGGGAGCTGTTTCCTTCTCTGGGAGTCAGCCCTGATGCATATCAGAGGCAATACAGCATTTGAAGTTCACTGCCTTGATGTGCCACCTCACTAACCATCCTGGGAGGGAGGGGGTGTGACCTCCTTCATGCCCAGCTCTTTGTTACTGACTCCTAGGAGTGATCACACTACCTGCAGGAGGTCAGAATCCTATATTGGCAGCAGCAAGGGTGGGTTGCCAGCCAGAGCACAGAGAAGCTGGAGCAACCAGGTGGGCAAACTCTAAGGAAGCCACCTGGGTGCATGCCACATCACCCTCAACACAAAATTCATGTCAGAGGTGAGAAGGCACATTTTTTATACCACACACAACATATTTAGGTGGTACCATAATGGAGCTGCCAATCTCAGGCTTGCCCGGGTGCCAGTCCATGTTATCCAATGGAATGTCTATCACTTATAGTGTCTTTTACTGGTAAAGGGCACTATAGGGACATATAAGCTTGCACATGTGTCCACACCTCTAATATATTGCACCCTGCCTCCTCGGCTTTAGGAGACCTTTCTTAGGGGTAACTGATATATATTACAGGCAGTGCAATGACTCTGCGACACATGCTGAGGGCAGAGTCATGTTCGAGTAGTTTGCACTGCTCCTGCAGTCTGTAATGGCAGAACTGCTGTCATCAGTTTACTTGGGTCACCCAGGGTGGCACAAACAGTTCTGAAGGCCCTGGGGACCCCTTTACCACCCAAGCTCTGGGTATCCCTGGTACCATATACTAGGGACTGATAAGTGAAGTAAAGTCCTTGTAAATTGGGGATGCCAATTTACACATTACAGTTTTAGGGCGAGAGCACTGGCACTGTGGTCTGGGCAGTAGACTCCAGTGCACTATCAGAGTCATAACCATCAGCATTGCTGCAATAAGCAAGTGGGGGAACCATACAAAAATGGCACTTTCCTACACTGGTAATTTGTGAGAGTCAAATTGTGGGGACGAAAATCTCAGTGGAGTTTCTAGAAGTTTTTTCTAGGAAAATGAGGGCCCTCGTTGAGTATATTCACAGAATTGTCTTAAGGAAGGGAACAATAACTAAGATGATAAATCTACCATGAGTGGTAAAAGATGAGGGAAAACATGAAATAGAGAAATTCTTGGTGGCTGGTATCATAGAACCAATGGAGGCAGCAGAAGGGATTGTCCCTTGGTTGTGGCCAGAAGGCCTAATGACAACATTCAGTTGTTTATTGAGCTTAGAGACATAAATGGGAACATGGATGTTGAATGGTTCCCTTGCCCAAGATTAAAAAATGTAGGCAATGACCAAGAGAATGGAATGTTTTTTTTCAAAAGAATTGTCATTTGCATATAATCAGGGGTGCTTGCACCCTTATTGGAAGGATCTGACTATGTTCATCATGTCCATGTGATGTTACCGATTTGTACGCATGCCATTTGGATTAGTCTCTGTGGCTACGGTCTTTGGAAAATTAATACTTAAGCTGTTCAAGGATTTCAAAGGCGCTATGTTGTTCATAGATGATATTATGCTGATGGGTAGCAGCAAGGAACAATATGATGAGTGTCTAAAAAAAGTTTAAATTGATTTATGTAAACATGGATTGACTGCAGCGTATTCCAAATGCAAGTTTTTTGTTCAATCATTGAATTGTATTGGGCATGAAATCAGTAAAGAAAGTATCAATCCTAAGAAGGAATTTGTAGGTGTCATCAGAGAGGCCCATGCACCTAGGCATGCATAAGGAAAAACTATAATCCTTTTCAGAGGTAGTTGAGTTTTAGGCTAAATTTGTTCCCAATTTGTCAGACAAAAAGTCACAGCTTAAGACAACGTCTTAAAAACAAAATAGGGTTTTTATGGACTGATCATGTAAATCTGATATTAAATAAATTGAGTCAGACAAGAGGTGAACTTTGCGATGTAGGTGAAGCGTTTCTGCATGGAACAAGAGTTGACCTACAAAAGAGCTAAGGAGGGGGCAGAGCTCTGTCGCGATTGACAATGGTTCTCTCTAGAGCAGCTCCTGGCCCTACTGTTCTATACAGCCTTCTATTCCCTACCTGGGATGGTTTTATCCCTGATCTACACTCTACTGGGTCCAGTGCTACCAGCTCTCACCTCGGGCTGAGACTCTGGCTGAGCTTTCCCATGGAGCGTACCCTGTCAGGCCTATCTGGAGCACCACATATGGGTTTGCATACCCGCACCATGTCACCCCCAGATACTAGGGACTTAACCCTGTTGACCGACTGCCATACCACACTTCCTACAGCACTATCCAGACAATATGGCACCCCTGCCTCCAGCTGAAGATGGAAGTCCAAGAGGTACTGGTGCTACCGAATAATTGCTACTGATAAGGCGCCTCTCGGACGTGCTTACACAGAGCTCAGCTACCTCCATCCACTGTGTGATGGCTGGGGGAAGCGGGTGGCACAGACATTGTTACAGGGAGTGAGGAGGTGCCCATCTCAACCCTGACTACTGCAGTCTTGTAGGGTGAAGAATGTGATGGAAGACCACCATCTTGGATCCAGCGGCTGAGAGGCACACACCATTCAGGCTTTTTCAGTAAACCCTCCTTTCCGAACTATTCCTCCCACCTGCTATCTTTGTGGACCCAGATGAGTGCTGATGCTGCCGGGCTGATACAAATGGTAAGCCACCTCTTGGGCCTGTTCCCACAGCAGGAGGATACTGCCATTCTAAGTTCCCATGTATGCCGAAACGCCTCATGGAGAGGATGTGCTCATGTTGCCGGGCAACAGAATATGGCAATCAGTCTCCTAAGAGTGCTTCCTGCATACCTCGTTTCTATCTGGAGGATCCGGGGCCAACGAGCTTCACTCATTGGGCCTGGTCCCTTTGGCTAGTTGTAGAGCATGGGACCTTAATAAATATTTGGTTTACGATTCAGAGTTTGTGTGTCACATACCCAAATATAAAGTCCCTGCTCTTAAGGGGCCCTTTGTCTCCAGATCTTGGACATAGGTAAAGAATTAATCAGAAGCTACAATCAAAATTTTAAATTATGCAAAACAGTTATATATCAATTATTGGGAGTCAATGATGAGATTTGTATGTGAGTTTAAAGGGTTTTATTAAAATCTTTTAGTAAGTATTTCTTTGTTAATCATAAATTGATTCTTCTCAAATAACAGTTAAGACCATAAAGCATAATTCCTTATGAATAAAATCCCTATTCTAAATCTTAAAATGAGAAAATTATACTGAACCTATAAAGAGTTTGAAAACAAGAGGTAAAAGCATAAAGCTTTTAGCAACCCAATTAGCACTTCTCATAAAGCGAAGTGCAGGAAATTCAGTGGAGTCTCAGAAATATAGCATAGATTCTGACAAGGGGAAATGAATGTGTCTGCTCAGAGCGAAGAGAGTCTGGGTCTTCAAAGGAAAGGAAGCTCAGTACTAAGAGAGTGGGTGTGTAAATCTCTCTAGTCTAGGAACATACACTTATATAACATTTTGATATCTACAAATAAAACAAATGTAGCAAAAGTCCATTTTCTCCACCAATTGGAACACAATGTCTTCATGGGAATGAAAACCTTCAACCGTCTACACTGTCTTGAAATAAAGACTTACAGATATTAAGTCTTATATGTAACATTACTGACAACATTGTACAAGTCGTGGTTTGGCTCCCTATGGTTCATAATGTGCAAAGCACAACAGTTCTCAGTTAGGTCTGTCATTCCCCAAATGAAATCATCTCTTTCTCACATATTCTAACTTGCAAATCTTATTCATGAAGAAACATTTAAGTAAAATGTAACAACACAACATTATTTAATACCCCATTGTATTTTATGAAAAATATGTCTATGAGAAGGTCGAAAACTAGTTCTTTCTATTCAATCATGTTGGTTCAGTACATTTTATCATTGAGCTTCAAATCTTCACATTACTGAGAATGTTGACCTAAGGTCAGTAAGAATGAAAAAGAAAGCTGCATTCATAAACATTTCTAATTTATCATGATTTGCTATGAAAGCCTAGTGCTCTTTTTTGCCTTTTTAAAAATATGGCTTTTTGTTTTAGGCCCACACATTATTTCTACACATTAATTGCATTAATTTGCACTTTTAAAAATGCTCTAACACTAGCAACCAGTAACTAAAGTGGTTCCCCTCTGGACCATCTATCCCCGCAACTGAGGTGGGATATGGAGGCTTGCATCAATGCTGCTTCATCAACCTCCAACTTCGCCAACTGCTTTTCCTCAGCCTCTTCCACTTACGCCACCCATGTCCAAAGGGGAGGTAACGAAACAGCTTACCTTTGCGGAGGTCATGCAAAACACCAAACCACCTCCTGCAACCTCCACCATGACCACTCCAGAAGGGACACTAGACTCTATTATGGCAGCCCTCAAACCCATACAAGTCTTGATCGCTATGTTTGAACTCTCGACTACAGAAACTAAGGAACTTAAACTACTGAAAGGGGACATGACTCAACTGAGACATCGAGTGAACTCCACAAAATATAGAGTTGATGACCATGAGATGCAGGTGCGGAAAGCATGACTTGTAGTATGGAACTGTGGAACACCCAGAAGAAATTGACGAAGTTGGACAATGGTAGTCATAGGAATAACCTCTGTATCTTTGGTGTCCTGTAGTCAAAGGACACATATGACATCCTATTGTTCCTTCAGACTTTCCTCCAATGACTCCTGGACATGGCTTTCTTGCCCCCTCTAGAATTAGAACATGCACACCACACTGCTCTCCGATCCTCATTAGCACGTTTGGGGCCTCGCTCAATTACTGCCTGCCTCCTTTGCCATCAGCAAGTGAGAGCAACTTGGAAGCATGATCCCTACCAACATGAGGGCTGTATGATCACATTTTTGGCAGACTTCTCCTAAGAAACACACATCCTGTGGTAGAAATTTCTGGATTTACGAAGGGGGACTTCAGAAACTGGACCTCCGCTTTGGTCTCCTGGAGCTGGCGACCTTGCTGCTGACCGTGAACTACAGGATTAAGGAATTTTGTGACCCAGCTGAACTAGAACTCTCATTGGAAAATGCCACAGTGTGACAACATCAGAATATGGAGAGTAACCCCTTGCACCACAGCATCTCTGACGCCACATATGGTGGCCTCTGCCAGGAGCAGTGACTCAGACAGGGACCTCAGACAAGAATTCCATTCGGATCGAGATAAATTGAGATCCACCCATAAACCATGGCTGCTGTTTCCCGGCCTTACCCCGCAGATAGCTAATCAGGCCCTTTTCTTTTTCATGATTGCCATCCTTTGACAGGTTTACCCAGCTAACCCTTGCATTATAGAGCGGTGGTCACTCAGGTGTTTTTCCACCACCCAAATGAAAGTTGTACTTGGTATCCTTTTCCTCCTCTTGGGACACTGCCTCTAACTATCACTTACTACCTGCACCTGTATCTGTGTGAAATTGGGTTACTGGTTGAGGGGGTGGGCCCTACTCAAGCAGCAACCCCAAACCTTTTCAGGGTGAGGCACAAGCAAGCCCTAAATTAACCGTGCTCAACCCTTGGGTAGCTTGGCACAGAGCAGTCAGGCTTAACTCAGAGGACGTGTGCAAAGTATTTGTGCAACACTTCAAACAGTAACACAGTGAAAACACACCACAAAAGTATCCCACATCAGATTTAGAAAAATAGGGTAATGGTTAAGAAAGAAAACAAGACTAAAATAACACACATCTGTAGAGCTGGAGATAGGCAGGTTTAAAGATTTCAGTAAAAATATCACCAAAAAGCACAAAGTGCCAACTGTGGTTATTTGGTTGCACTGGACCGGGACAGTCACAAGTTCAGGCTGACCATGATGGAGTGAGGGTCGACTACAGGGACCCACTTAGGTCAGCTGAACACAGTACCTCAAATTCTGGTGTGCGGTCTGCCTGGCGTTGCGGGACTTACTGTAGTCCGGGGTTGGTTCCGATTAAGCTGTGTGACGAGGATTTTCAGGGCTTTGCGTTGCTTTACGTCGGTTCCAGTGAGCTATGTGGCGTAGCTTGGCAGGGCTTTTTGTCGCTTTGCGTCAATTCCGATGAGGCTGGCAGCTATGCGGCTAAGCTTTGCGGGGCTTTGCGTCGTTTCACATCAGTTCCGATGGGGACCACAGCTGTTTAGCAGTGGTAAAGTGTGCTGAGTCCTAAAAGCTAACAAAAACGCGTTTAGAAAACAAGAGGGTGAAAGCAAAATGTTTAGGGATGACCCTGCAGTAAGGGCCAAGTCTAACAGTATCCATAATTTGATTTCTGCCTCCGGTGTATCCCTGATGAGCAAGGACGGTATGCCCCAACATTATACTGTGCAGCTGACCATTTGGTCTCTCAACGTAAATGGCATGACCGATTATATCAAACTCACGAAAATCCTTTCTTTCCTCAGCTCTCATAAGTCAGATATCATTTTTATGCAGGAAACGCAAGTCAAAGCCGAGGAATCAGCCAAGCTTAAATGTGACTGGGTAGAGAAACCCCTCTTCTCTGCAGGATTGGATTTTGACGAGAATCCTAACCAACCTCATATGACTACCTCCAGGAAAAATGGAGAGGCCATACTATTCCATTAGGGCTTGCTGGTTCATATACTAAATACTTGGTCTGATGACAATGGTCATTATATCATCGCACAAGTGAAGATCGCAGACCAGACAATGGCTGTTGTCTCAGGCTATGCCCTTGTTGGTGCCAAACAAGCCTAGTTGGCGAGACTTCAGAGACTGTGGGTGGAATTTGGCTCCCACAAACTCATCATTGGCAGAGACTGGAGATTCTAGACCCCTTTTTGGATAAAATGGGAAGACCTGACATGAGTTGCAACAACGATAGGGCGATACTAAGCAACTTAATTGAGAATCTCCCAGATGTGTGCCATTTGCTACACCCTTCTGACAGGGAGTACACATACCATTCCCCGGTCTATGGCTCAGAATCTAGAATGGACTTCTTTCTGACTAACACTGCAGCCTTACCTTTAACAGTTTCATGTGCCATTGGAGTGGAAGTGGTGTCTGATCATTGCACTCACCCTGGGCTCTTCCTACATCCCGGACCTGGCGGCTGAACATGACCCAATTTAAATCCCTGGAGGAGAAGGCCCACATCAAGGCTCTCCTGGATGACTACCTGACATTGAATGAGCCCACTACGGCTCAAAACAGCTTCTATAGGCAGCAGGAATGGCCTATCTGAGTAGGATGTTGATGAGAGATGCCGGTATAGTGAGAGCCGCTGCTGCCGTATTGAAGAATGCACTGGAGGCGGAGGTAAATACCCTTCAGGATGACTACCATGTTCACCCTACACGGGAGTTGTTGAGAGCGCTGACGAACAAGAAATATGAACTCAACAGTGGCTATATGAAGGTAGCGGAAAAAGCGCTCTTCTGCATTAGGCAGATGAACTGTGAACATGGCGAGAAGGCGGAGTGGCTCTTGGCCCTGCAATTGAAGCTGAAGGACACCTGATCGTTGATTCCAGATATCTGCACAACCACCTGCGAAGTTCTGACATTGGACATTGTTACAGAATGTTCGACAACCTACTCAATGCTTTGCACAAAGAAATGCCTGGAGGACACCTCATGAGAAGACGTGCTCATGTGACCCTCCACCTTCCCACCCTTCCCGCATACATCTAGGAAGAACTTGACTTGGACATTAGCAAGGAGGAAGTTGAGAATGCTACGGGTAAGACGCCGAGGGAAGATAGATTCACACTGAAATTCTGTAGAGCCACGTGGGACCAAATTGTCCCACTCTTCACTGTAATGTTTCAGGATGCTTAGGCCACTGACTCCTCAGACAGGAACTCAACAGAACACACACCTCGCTTATTCCGAAACCTGGTAAGGACCACATATCTTGCATCCAAACTCACTGCTAACTTGCAATATGAAGGTGCTGGCTAAGATCCTGGCCACCAGACTGGCCCATGTCATCAGAAAGGTGATCCATGACAACCAGGTCAGCTTTTTTCCATTCAGATCATCCTGAAACCACCTACGAACTTTGAAGCGCGTCTTATGATCTACTAGGAATGATGCAAACAATAAACTCCTACTTTCTCTTGATGCGGAGAAGGTGTTTGACAGAGTCAAACGGCTGTTCCTTTTCCACACCATGTCTCGATTTGGCGTGGACCCAGCCTTCATCCGGATAGTCTGCTGACTTTATCACTCTCCCACAGTGACGATCCATTATAACAGCATCCTCTCTGACTCGATCGACATCACCAGGGGTATGAGACTGGGATGCCGCTGTTGCCACTCATTTTCCTCCATGCCTTGGAACCACTGGTCACTGCTATTAGATCATCGAATCAAATCTTTGGGGTCCAGACACTGTCTGGGGACCTGAAACTCCTACTTTATGCAGACGATACCCTCTTGACGCTAAGCAATCCTGGGACATCGATCTCAGTGCTCCTAGATCTGGTTAATTTCCTTTGCTCACTTCTCTGACTATAAGATTAATTGAAGTAAGACTTTCTCACTGACATCCCATACCTCACATCAGTCCTTGTCATGCCTTCACACAAGATGGATACAAAGTGGCCTGAAATACCTGAGCGTCCTACTGCGCAGAGATCCTGGCACCATGGTTAAGGAAAACATGCTATCCCTTGTGGAGACAGTGAAACCGGACTTTACCAAATGGTCAGCACTCCAGTTATCTCTCTATTAAGATGGTAATGGTCCTAGATTCAACTACCTTTTCGGCATGGTTCTTTTTTGAACATTCCTGCCAGGCTCCTATTGCAGATTGATGTCGCTGTCCACAAATATGTGTGGGGTTTGAAACCTATGATACTGGCATCCAAGAAACTTTAAGGAGCTAGAAACTACAGTGGCCTTCGCCTCCCTCATTTTTGGACCTATTACAGAACCCATCACTTGTCGCTGATGGCCTGTCACCTGAGCTCCCACGTGAATCACCTCTCTGAGTCAAGATAAAATGGAAACTCCATAGTGGAACGTAGGGTCTATCAGTCTTCTATGCTGACCTCTGAGCCTCGACCGACTCCAAGAACCCAATGCTGACAGAAATGAACGTGGTCTGGAAATCGACCCATACCCATCTGAAAGAAGATGATTTCCTACATCGTATAGCACCCCTGTGGCATAACAGAGCCATTATCGTTGACCACTCCACACTGTCCTGGCTGGAATGGGCATGGGCATGGGCTGGAATAAGAGAGGTACAAAACCTACTTAAAGAGGGAGCTATCATGTCCTTTCCAGATCTTTCTACAGAAATCGTCTCCCGAAATCCCACCTCTGGCAATACCTCCAAATTAAATACTATCTCCAAACCCAGAGGCATTCAGGGGACTAGTCCTTGTCCCCTTCTTCCCTCCACTCATACTTAGTGAAATGGGGACAATATAAAACGCTGAGTTCCAGTCTCTACAGGCTCCTGGTTATGAAACTATTTTCAGAACCCCTGGAATGCCTTCTGTGAGAAAATTAGGTTCTGTTGCAGCACCCCCCCCCCCCACACACACACACTGCAACTTTGACTGTAGAGTACTGGGTCCCTGCTGTACTGGTTTTCAGTGGCAGTGTTCTTTCCCTAAAACAAACTCCCAATTGGTACTTCTGCCCCCTGTAAGTCCCTAGTAACTGGTACCCTGGGTACCTAGGGTCTGAGAGCTGAAGAGGGTCCCTTGGGACCCCCCCTCACTGGGACCATGCCACTGCCCTTGCAGCCTGCATGCCCCTGTGAGGGAGAAAACAACAAAGTCGATATGACCCCCTGTCTGTGTGCCATGTCAGCTAACACTGCCTGGCAGCATAGGTAAAGTCCCCCATCTAGCAGGCCTCACAGCCCTAAGGCAGGGTGTACTATACTACAGGTGTGGGCATATCTGGAAGAGCAAATATTCCCCTACAATATTGGGCACCATTTCTTAATATTGTAAGTGCCAGTGAAGCAATAGAGAGTACATGGGCTGAGAATTTGACAACTCTAGTTCCACAGCATCACAATGGCTTCACTGAATACAGGAGTGTTTGGTACCAAACTACTCCTTTTAATAAACCCACACTGATGCCAGGGTGGGATTTATTGTACCATGTAGCCAGAGGGCGCCTCAGAGGTGCCCCCTGAATCCCTACCAACCCTGTTGCAGTCTCTGACCAGCTGTAGGCAGCCAGCCACCACCAGGCATGTTTCTGGACCCCTGGGTAGAGAGCCCCAGCTCTCTGGGACCAGAAACAATGCACATCCTGGGCAGAGGTGTCATGCTTCCTCCCCTGGGATGAGGCAGTGCTCGAAGAGGGGAAGCTTCAAAGGCCTGTCGCTTTTGTAATGCGACCACCCAGCTTCTGCTGCTAGCAGCAGATGGCAGCCCCTGGATTACACCCCCACTTTGGGTGGGAAAACCAGAAGGAAAATTCAAAAATATAGGCGGTGTGCCCACCTCTGCCAACCTCATCTCTCAGGTGGGGGGAAGCGAGGTGAAGCACACTTTTCAGTGCCCCCATTTGAGGATGGGGGACCCCTCCAATCAGGGCTAGGTCTATGCCTCTTCCACAGGCAGGTGGCATAACAGAGGGTGTAGTCACCCTAGGTACGGTGCCCATTGGCCCTACCTCTACTCCCCTAAAATACCTCCTAGATTTAGTATTTAGGTGGCTCCCCCACAACTGGACCCCAGATCTGCAATGACCTAAGATACAAGAAGACACCCTGCAGCAGAAGCCAGATGACAACTGCCTTGCCCCCAGCCCTACCGGCCTGTCTCCGGCTTTGACGAAACCTGCGACTTGTCTTGCAGCACAACCTCCAAAACCCCTGGGAGGACTGTTGCCTTCAATAAAGACTCCAATCTCCCGAGGACAGTGGACCTCCCAAAAATAAACAAACCCCAAGGAGAACTGCCAATGGGAGGCCCGACCCTGGTCCACGCGACTCCCTGCTGCACAAGAACTACAAGAACTGCCGCAGTTAAAGACCGACACTGGTGTAGATGCGACTTACTGCTACCAAAGATATCCCAAAGGCTGCAGTGGTAGAGAACTGGCACTTTAGTCGACACGACTCTGCCCTGCCCACAAAACGCCCTGCAACTGGATTGCATCCACGACCTCAAGGGATCCTCTCGGCCCCACGACCCGAGGTGCCCACAGCTCCGGGCCTGAGAGCCTGTACCCTCCTGCTAGTGGCCCTGCAGGCCGCCTCCTGCACCGCCGATCCGACTTCAATCTTTTCAAGAGGATACAACGACGTCGGACCACCATCCGAACTATAGCCATCGACTGCCAGTGACCGTGACGGTAACTGTGTTGGCAGCATGGTGAAACCTATCCCGCTCCTTGCCTCTGCCAACCGTGAGGGTGAAGAACAAGGCCGGTATCAACCGCCTCGGCGAAGGTACTGAAATCTACACGGTACTGGTGCCCTAGTCCCCCCACGACCGACCCTGCACTCCGCGTGGGTCTGACCACTCGAGGACTGGAACTGTAAGTTGTATGCTCGCTTGATACACCCCTCACTTGATTCCCTCCCCAGGAATCTTGAACTATTTGAATATTGTACTGTCGATTTTTGAACATGAAAAGTAGCCTTACTTGAAACGTACTTACCTTAATACGAAGTCTTGGTCTTAAAAATGAAATACAAACACAGTATAATTTTATAAAATTGGTTGGATCTCCTTCTTGAGTCGTGTGTCCTTTATTGACCATGTGTGTGCAATAAATGTCTTATACTCCTCTGTGTAATGCCTAAGGCTGCTCGCCCACACTACCACTAATAGAGCACTTTGGGTTTTGTATTGAGCCCTGTACACTTTTGGGGAACCCCTGGACTTTCTGCAGAGTATTACCACCTAGTGATAATATCATATACAGAGCCGGCTTCCTATACCTTCTCAGGACTCTATGGCAGGACCACCTAGAGGTTGCATACAGCCCCATCACCTGGTCTCGACTTATGGCATCACCCAGCAAGGGACTAGGGGAGGCCTGAATGAAGTTTTGTTATTTCAAGGTTCTGCAAGACTGGCACTGGTCCCTGGCTAGACTACATAGGGCCAAGTTAACTCCCACATCTCGATGCTGTCAGGGCTCCCAGTAGACTGTGATATACTGCATATCCTCTGGGCCAGCCCTGTTCTGCGTCTTTTCTGGTCCAGATTTGACAACCTGCTCAGAGACACTCTCTTCATCCTGCTCTCCTACAAGTTCTGATGGCTGTCCTCCATGACACCCAGGACTTACCAGATCTTACAACCCACGAGAAACGCTAGCTGGCTTCAATACTGACAGCCATTATAGACTAATGGGGTAACCCATTCACTGTCCGTGGACCTGGGTATCATATGGTATAGAACAACAGTTGGTCCTAGGACAATTTTCATGCATTCAAGGCAAATATTTATAATAAATGATTTTCACATAAATGATTCTGCAGAATCCATGACGGACGGTCACACGGGTTTGCTCTCGTTTTTCCTAAATATAAGAATCATTTATGTGATTTACTCACAACTGTGGATTCATTGGATATCTCTACTGTGAACCGACCCCCAGGGGTCTCTTGGCCTCCCTTATACCGCAACTACGATGCGGACTACCCGATCCAGGGAGCTGTTACCAGGGCTTTTCATCTACTGGCACATGGAATAGGTTGCCCCTCCTTCACCCCTGTCCTGAGGAAGACCCGCAAGCAGAGGTCCAAGCAACCCTTTGCGTTATAAGTCGGGTCGAAACGCCGACATCCACCCCCTACATAGGGCCTGTACCTAGTAACATCACTTCCCTCTCTTGTGGAACAGATGATAACTCTGCCACACTACTTGTAAAAATTATTCTGTATCATCGATGCAATGAAAGTATTGGACAGGCCACAACCAACTAGTGCTAGTGTTGATGTTATAACCAGTTGCGTATGATAAAGTATCATAATTTCTGTTGAATTATTTACATTCTATGCCCTCTTCTCAAGCTGTACCTCACATGAGCACTTTTTTCTTCACTTCCCTTTCTCTGTTTGTGCAACCTCTTGATGATCTCATTATAGGTAAATGTCTTTACCTCCAGCATTGGTACTATAATTAAAAAATACCATGGTGAAAAAGATACAGTGGTTACCGTATTCCTTTTCTCAAGGTGCATAAATACAATTTTGCTACTTGCTTGATACCTTATTGTATGTTTTCAAATTATAAATATTTGCCTTGAATGCATGAAAATTGTCCTAGGACCAACTGTTGTTCTATATCAATACTGACAGCAGCAGCTAAGCAATGCATACTTCGCAGATGGTCTACGCCTGCGGCCCAACTCAGGAAGATTTGCTCAAGAGTGTCAAGAGTACATGTATGACTGATATAAAGACTGAACGACCAGGAACCTGTTTTCAATTATATCTGGGGTACATTTCTTCACTGAGGTCTATACAATCCACCTGACACCGCCCAGAGCCTGCCACCTTGACGACCTCCGACAGAACCTATCTTAGCCACTGGTCCTACACAACTGCCATACTCAATGTGCTTGGCGTCTCCATTTCAGACTCCCCACTCCTGTTTCCCTGTCCAACGCCACTCAGATGTTCCTCCACACAGCACCGCTGTTCTCAGCCTCTCCCCTCATGAGACCCCGCAGACACACATCTATTCCTGTTCCCTTTTTTCCCCATATGTTGGCCACAAAACCTTAGGGATACCATATCCCTGCTTGACGCCTACCTACCCATACCTCTACACTCCACATGTTCATATTTTACTATGTGAGCTGAGACCCAGTGGGAGGTACAGTTTGGGTGAAATGTTGATACCAATCTTGATTGTGATTTATTGTTTCTGTTAGTGTGTTCTTTAGCCTTCGTCCAATGCCAATATAAAAAGATTCAAACAGAAAAGAGCTAAGGAGAAGAATTATAGATTTATGGCACAAAGGACACCTAGAGATTGTAAAAAGTAAAAAAAAAAAATCAAAGGATCTAAGAATCATATTATAGGCCAGGCGTGGAATTCGAAATGGAACGGCTAGTGAGAGTGTGGTTGACATGTGTGAGTGTTGTCAAGCCTTAAGTTGCTTTAAAACCCTCCTTTGCAATTTGTTCAAAGCCCTTCAATGGTGTAGAAGGCCATGAGGTGGATATAATGAGACCAGTGCTGGCAGAAGAGGGTAATAACACATACGTTTTTGTTGCTATGGACTACTTTTTAAACTGCCCAGAGGTGAGTTTTGTGAATTGTGTGGATGTTTCTAGTATGGTTACATTTTTGGAGGAAATTTTCCGAAGGGAATGTTTACCTAGAAGGACAGCCACTGACAATGGTGTGCAGTTTAAAGCTGATGAAGTGGAAATGTTTCTAAAACACAATGGAGTTGCATTAAATGTATTTTGATATACCACCCAGAGAGTAATAGAGAAGTTGAGAGGTTCAATCAAATTATTCAGGTTAATTTTCCACATGCCTAAGAGGAAGAAATGGTTGTTGGAAATGATGAAAATGATTTGAATGTTCAGGACTACTACTATTATGGGGAACAGTCCTTTTAGTATAATGCGTGTTAGAGTTCCATTTACAAAGGCTAACCAGAGTTGGATGTTTAAATCCAGGCAGGTGAATTGGTCGACAGAAGTTGTAAGGAACAGCTTTGGGAGGAGTCGACAGAAGTTGTAAGGAACAGCATTGAGAGGGCACAAGAGGCGTACAAGAAATATCATGACAAAATATATGTGACTAAAGTATTCCAAATGAATGGAGGGGCGATTGTGCATGTTAAGAAACCTCGAAGGGTTAGGGAGGGGGAAAGAGCATTCTCTCAGTCTTTGTTGATGAAGGAAGTCTTTCTCAGTTCAGTCAAACTTAGTGATGGTCGAGTTTGGCATACGAGTAGAATTGCAATGTGCAAAAAGATGCTCAGTGAGGTTGTGTTTGGCGAGGAAAAAAGTTCCTTCAGGAAGAATTACAACTGGTTGAGTGACGAAGAAAGTGGGAAAGTGCCTAAATCTGAAGGTGAATTGTCCACATCTGAAGTTGGTAGTAGGACAGACTGCAGGAATGGTATGACTGATGGGATAATGAATGCTTGCAACAACATCGGTGTAACCAGAAGCAAATCCGGGCCTAATATCAAGCGTCCAACTTACCTCGAGGATTTTGTTCCTTTATGGGTTATATATTAAATATAAGTATAAGTGACATATTTTTTATATGTTATGTATATATTTTGGTTGGAAACCTCAACGTTCAGAATGTTGTTATATTATAGCGCTGTGTAAGTACACTACATGATAAAGAAATGGGATGAGTGGCGTTTATCGGTATTGTAATATAACATATTATGTCATTAGGAATGTTATTACCCAGTAGGTTCTACACAGTTTAGAATGTCAAGGGTTTCGTTTTATTTCAAAGCAGCTATGGCAGAAGATGTGTCAAGTGCAGCTGTGTACTTCTCAGTGGCGGCTCCTCCGCTAAGGCGGAGGAGCGTCACCCCACTGCTTCAGCTGCAAGCTAAATACAAAAAACAAAATGATAATAACATTCTGTTATTATCATTTGGCTTTTTGTATTCAGCTTGCAGTTGAAGGGACGGTGCGGGGTGGGGCTGGGCTCCCAGCGCCTCACAGGGAGGAGGAGTTGTGGCAGCACCAAAAGTGTGCATGACGCTTTGGCCTACAGCCTGGGTGGAGAACATGCTCAGCCCGCCAGCCCCTGTCTGAGCGCCGAACCACGGTGCTCAGACCAATCACAATGCTTGTTGTGATTGGCCAGGGGATTCTTGGAGGATGTGTGCTTCGCTTACTGGTTCCAGGCTGCTCCAGAGAGGACAGAGGAGAGGTGGTAGTCGGCGGTATGAAAGTAAGTGGTATTTTTTTATTTTTTTTATTCCCCCCTCGGCCCCCCCGCCTCACCACCACTTTTGGGTAGCAGCCGCTACTGGTACTTCTAGGACTTGAATGAAGTGTTCACTTACCCCTTTACTCACGACAGACATGTTAGTTTCTGATGCCAAAAGCACATCTTTTAGTGACCTATTCTTAACTTAGCCCTCATGCAACATTTTTCAATCTACAGCAGTTCATGCTTGAAATACTTCTGCTGCAATACAGTTTTCTCTAGAAGAAGTGATACTGTTCTTTGACATTTAGGCCTATGCTATGTCAAATACAAAAAATGGGAAAAAGGGAAACGCAATCTGATTTAAAGTTCGCAAAGTCTTGAGAGCTCAGAAACTGCTTGCATTTCAAAGTGAGCTGCTCTTTGGGGCTTGGCATTTCTCCCCTTCAGTTGGCAGCACTGAAGGTTAGAGTCCTTTTCTTCTATTCCACATGCCCTGTCTCTTTACAAGCGTCTGAACCTTCTAGGCAGCTCAGGGCAGCCAAACTTTGAAAGGATATGTGTTCCCTTTTTCTCAGCTGGTGCTCCTGTTTGAAATCTCTTTTCCTGCAAGCATGTCAGCGCTCACCCATCAAGGGTGGGGGGAGCCAAATTGAAAAGTTCTGCAAGTTTCTCCCCAAAACAAACTAGATCAAACAGAGTTGCATGGCAAGGAATATCCAGTCGTACCCACGTGCACAGTCCACACTCCCCTGCTGTGAACAAAGATGGTTTATCAATCCCTCCCACTCTCTGTATGACATCACCAGAGGTAACGTCACTGGTAAGTGGCACTGTAGAGTCTACTGTAAAGACAGAAACTTAGAGCTAAAATGCTTAGAACACTATACCATGGTTTACAAAACATTTTTGGCTAACCTTGGTAGTAAATTAAGCTAGTGTTTGCTCCAAACACCTTTTTCTACCGTATTATGAAAACAGGATTCTTGAAGTGATAGAGCGTGAAAAGAACGTTGGTGCATATTTGTTGTCTGCTGTTTTATTGTGTGGCGATGTGTTATGTTGTTTTTTTGCTACTGTGTTTTGTGCTGCATTATTGCATTCTGAATTTGTTGTATTGTACTGCAGTTGCGTTTGATTCTGTTTGGACTGTTTTTGTGATGTGCCCTGTTATGCTTTAAATGTGCTGTTATGATGCTCTCCATATGTTATTGTGTTATGTTTTATTGTTTACTTTAGATATGCTAACAAATGTTGCTACATTTCCAGCCAAAAGCAGCACATTCATGGAAAGTTACTGTAGCAACTAATGAGCGAGCACCTGGAAATGAGAAAATTCGGACTCTATTGCAACACCTTGCTGCAGATACTGAACTGAAGGTCATACAGCAGAGACTGCATTGTGTGTTAGATCTGGGAAAGAAATGGAGTGACTTTATTACAGTCTAATCAATACGGATTGGTTCCCTTCATGGGAATGCTATGTATGTGTATCGTTTATGCAGAGAAGATGGTTTAAACTAATGAACTGTATAGTTAGTAAGGAGATTATTTCTCTGCTCCCTTTAGAGATAATGTTGTTTCCTCTTGCCCGAAAGACTTAGACTCCTGGACAAATCCCTTTTTCCTTTAGTTGACTGAATCTTTGTTTGATTCATTTGATTCTGCCTTTACAAGCTTCTCATGCTGACATCTTCTGACTGCCTACTCCCCAACCTTTCTGACTTTCATAGTTTAGCTAAATAGGGAACTTTTCTTCTTGGAAAGGTAAATCTGCTTTGATATACTAAATGATAACTTTAAATATGTGTCCTTTGTGTTTGTGATTTTGAATTGATTTGAATTATATTGACTAATGCATCCATGTATTGATTACTGATTTAAGACTAATTGTAAAGATTTGAATTCGCAACTTTGTTATTCTGCTAATGAACCTTCATAGTTTGCAAACCTAATACTCTGTCATTTCTGTGGGACCAAATGTGCTTCACGTTACTTAAATACATTTGATTTGTTATGTTGAGCCTCAGTCGGGAACTAAAGGTCCATCTGCTTGAGTGCGGATTGTACTTGAGTTTGCCCAAGAAATAAGCGCAGTGCAAAGAGGTGCAGCACAAGCAACCACTCACCACTATCTAAGGTGATAAAATAGAATGTTCTAGTGTTGGAAAGTGGGTTATTGGTAGGGATAAATAACATCTACCTCTGGCAATAAGGCCACTAACACAAACTAGGGCTCAGAACAGGTCTCAGAAAATTATTCCCATGCTCAGCACTTGGTAGCTTTGTTATGTGCTGGATTGAGGGCCTAACATAGGTGAGCTGTTTCAGAGGCTCAAATCCTTCGTGCCACAGAGACAGGCAGGACCTTTCCCCTACATTGGCCCTCCCTTTACAAATAACGAGCAACAGAGTCTGTCCCTTATCTGACGTGTGCTCTGGGTGCAGAAGACGGGCCATTCTACATACGTCATATCCATGCCCAAACGTGGCTAACTTAGAAAAAAGACCCTTCGCTCTTGGGATTTTCCCTAGCACAGGATTATTGATTTCTCCAAGGTCTCATTAAATATGCATGAACCACTATTTCCCAAGGGTTCATTCCTGACGTCTTCCTCTGACCGACTGTGCGTCAATACTAACATTCCAACGCACATATCCGGTATAAATACACCTCCCTTTGCCCAAGCAAACTAGAGAGGACCGAGACTTCCATGCCGCCACTTTGACGTGAGACGCTGCAACCTGCATCATGCCACAGCTCCAGCTGGCAGAGGTCCCTCCACCCATCCTGGGGTGTCCAGCTCAACACCAGGATGAAGTCCCACTAAGGTAACGGGGTTAGACTAAATCCTAGGGGGATTCTTGGCTCTCTAAGACCTACACACATGCTAGGTACACTTAGGTACATCTAGTTAGGCATCATAGGGGTATAGGTTTTATCTTAATGCATTCTGCATTTCATGTATGTGTTCATTACTATTGCACAATGGTAAAACTGTACCATGCATTTTTATTTAAATGCACTGCTGGCCATATTTCTCTGCTACTGTCCAACAGTTGTCGCAGCACATATAACCAGTACTAGAACAACAACTGTGCAATAAATTTTATTGTAAACACACCCGACTGTTTCTTCTATGTACTTCTCTGAGATGAGTGACTGAATGAAAAGTAGTATATTGTTTCCACGGTCCTGAGGGATCAGGGTTTTATGTTATGTGGTTGCCAGAAACTATTCCCTTCTTGTCTTCAAGAAGTTTCTAGCGGCCTCTGAGCTAGCTGGCACAGGTAATTAAGTTTAATATAATCGATAGGGACATACCGACCTTAGTCCTATGTCAAACCTATAGGTTATATTATTCCAATGCGCAGAGCCTATTAGGGAAATAGGAACTACACTACATGACGCCCAAACGTGAATTTGGCACTTATTTAACAGTAGAATCTGAGTAGTTCAGTCATGCTTATTCTCAGAGACCCCTACTCACAAAACGCCAGAGACGTCTGGAGTGGGTAGGCACAAAATTCCGCCACAGCTGAGTAGGCAATCTTCCTATGTATTGGCTGTAGGTTAATCAAGCTTGAAGGAAAAAGTTCCCGAACAATTGTGCCTTTTAAAACCTTATCTTAAAACCCTTTTTTAGGACATTTTGTTTTCACAACACAATGCCTGTCGAGGCAGCTGCTCCTGTCACTGGGACACAGGTCTCAAACGACGAAGAGGAAGCAAATGCAATACATTTTGCACCCAAAATCAGGCTTACACTCACACAAAAACCCCTCAGACACGGTTTAACAGACCGAGAGGGTACAGTGATATTAATAGAGGCACACAAAGATTATCAAACAGATGTGTTCTTATCTTGGGTTACATTCCCAGCAGTAAATGCAACAACTCAGACTTTTCATTCTTACATACATGAAAAAGTCCCAGCGGTCTACACTCCGTTCGAGGAGATTAAGATTCCGCACACTGACCAGGACCACAATTTCTGGTTTAAAGGCGCCCTACAACAAATAAATAAAACCAGGTTCGGTCCACTAGGTAGACCAGGAGCTACAAGGCCAATATTAGCTGGCTACACACCACATCCTGACATTGACATAATGCCACAAGATGCACTGCTCCTACAACACAAAGAGTTGGTAAAACTCTTAAAGAGCCATGACGCAACTCGTCATGAGGACACTTGGTGTCCAGCCCACAGTAGCTACAAATAACACAGCTCCAACACAGAGCACCGCTACTAAAATCACTCCACAAACATTACACACAGTAATGGGCAAACAGCCCACAAAATGTGAACAGATTCCTTTCTGGGTAGCTCAGAAAATTATCCAGTTAGAAGCAGTATTTCCAAATACCACACCATTTGAAAGCATATAATGCTAACACTCTGCTTGCCCATGGGGATCACACCACAGTTAGAGGACTACACCACTTGGGGTACAGTCTTTGCTGCCATATATACCAGGACTCATGGTATTCCTTCCTTAGCAGTAATTCCTGATGTCTTACGACAGATACAGAACAAGTATGGAGCTGAACCAGCTCTGACCTTAGGTATGAAATTACTAGGTAACTACGACCAAGTATCTACAATAATACTAGCTAACATTAAAGGGGAAGCAGCTTCAGTGGCGATCCGCCAACACCTAAGAGAGGTCAGTCTTATAGACCAACCACAAGAACTTCCCAATATAATTGAAACTGCATATGCAGAACTGGGAAGGGACAGTTTGGGTGGGAAAGCTTTTAAAACCACAGCTAATGGGCAGTCCTGAGAAGGACAATTCTAAGCAGACACCTACTTCTTCTAAAAATAAGTGGGATAATAATAAAAAACAACATTTTTCAGAAAAGATTCTCAGTCCCGAGGTAGGTCTCCTCAACAGGAGCCCTCTGCAAAGAGGTATAACCTTAGGAATAGGGATAATATTAGGAAACCTGACAGGTATCAGGATACTGATACACATTCCTCTCGACAAAAATACATGGAGAGAAGGAAAGTCAGCACACAAAGAAGAGCACAAGCAGTCCAGGGACAAGCACGCTCATGACTCTTCTAAAAAAGAAGACAAACAACAATCCAAACCTCAATTTAAAAAGAAGGAAGTTGCAGGTCTCAGTTAGACATGCACAGAATCCTAAGGACTCAAATTCTGAACGGGGAATGGGCTCAGACAGTGCTAGACAGCGCGGCAGAAGTAACAATAGCTTGCCAGAACCTGAAGGAATTTCTGGACAGCAAAATTGAATGATTACATCACGGTGGAAACACCAGACAAAAGGGTGAGCGTCCCACACAAGTTATATGAAATAACACTCCGCATGGAGGTGGACAAACACAGGAAAGTAAAAGGTCTCTTTGCGAAGAACCTATCGTCTGGTTTTGACATACTGTTAGCAGAACAAGATTAGCCGCCAGCATTCGTCAGGGAGCGCCCAAAGGGAGAAAGTATATTTTTCCTGCATTTTCCAACCATGTTCCAGTTCACCTTAAACATACATATGCACGGGAGTGGGCAGTAGCCCAAGCTCCAGCACTGTATAAAAATCACGCTGGATGGGATGATGCCTCAACCCACCACGTGATCCCATTAATAGTTTCACCACATGCTCAAAGACAATATCGTATTAAGCAAGAAGCTAAAAACACAGGTCAGGGAGATCTTAGATCAACTTGACTACCAGGAGATCATTGAAAAATGCACTTCACAAAAAAACAATCCCTTGTTTCACTTATCAAAACATAATACATTTCGTCTAGTTTTCATCTACAGACACTTGAACACTTGCACAAAGACATATGCTGTCCAACATGCAGATAGTGCCGCATTAATGAATAACATTATGCGGGAAAAAATACAAAACGACACTTGTTGTCTCAAATGGATTTTTCTGTCAAACTATAGCACCTGAAAACAGGTACCTAACAGCATTTAGTATATTAGAGTCCCAGCGACAATTTTTTGTCATCTCCCCCGTGGGTATAAGACCAGCGCAGGGGTATTTTCTGAAAGAGTTACTGAATGGTTAAAGCACTTTGATGAAGAAGCGTTGTCCTATTTGGATGATATTTATCTAACGGATGACCTATTGGGGAAACACTTGACCAGGGTGAGCACCATTATTATGGGATTCGCCTCTGGGGGCTACAAATTTAATTTTGAGAAATCAAAAATTGCCCACCTCTGTGTCCTATTTTTGGGATACTAGTTTTCAAGTGAAGGGAAAAGCCTGGCAGCTAACTTTTAGAAAAGTGTGCGCTGCTCCAGCCTCCAAAGACATTAAAACAACTTCCAATCAGTACTGGGATTCCTAGATTTTGGCAGAACATACATTTTTGATTTCGCAGAGAGAGTAAAACCTTTCTACGACCTTTTTCAGACCTGACTTTTCAGTCAAACACTGGACAGAAGAACACACCAATATTCTTTGTTCACTCCAGGAAGATATTGCTTCCAAACACATACACACACGTGTAAACTTGCACCACTTGGTACTCAGTATCATTTATGGTCAATGTGGGTACACTTATTAAACCTTTAATGAGGGTGAAACTGTACCAATCGCATACAAATCTCATCTGTACACAAACACAGAAATGAGTTTTAATTCAACAGGAAAAAATTCTGACAACCATTCAGACTGCTGTAGCAAAAGAAAGAGCACTGGCTCATTGGATGATGCATTATTGTCGTCACCCCAGTACCGGGGCTAGCATTCCTAATGCCAAAGCCTTACATCCAGAAGGGATACAAAGGGCTAATTCTTTTGCTACATCAGACTTTGAATCCAGATTTGATCCAAGTTTAAAAACATAGGCATTCCTGCAAATATGAGAAAGAACATCATCGACCAAATGAAATCTTGCCTCTAGACCAGTATGAATTTTTAAAAATTTACACTGATGGGTCTGCCCCACCGGCCGCCTTTGTTAAAGAACAGATGCTGGATGGCAAGTTCCGTCCTCAATGCACCAAAAAACTACCTCTAGGTAATAGCACGGCTCGGTTGGCAGCTTTAAAAGCCCTGATACTTGCACTTGTAACCACGGATCGCGAATTCCCCACACTTATAGTGTGCGATTCCTTTTACTGTGTGCAATCATGTAATAAATATTTACACCACTGGGAACAAAATGGGTTTAAAGATGAAAAAGGTGGCATAATTAAACACAAAAATTATGGGAACAGGTAGTGGAGTTGAAAAATACGACCTACCAAACAAAAACTCACGTGATTAACACACTGAGTCATCAACGTGATGGCGTGCACGTTGCAGGGAATTCATTGGCTGTAGAAGCCACACAGGGGGCTGTTCACATAGCTTCCGTAGCTGCGCACACTCGTTCAACAACGAGAATAGACGGTTAGAATATGGTGGCTGTAATTGCTTCACGCAAAGGCAGCACAGCAGTGCCTAAGAAATTTCCACTTATATACTCCTACAAGTTAGGTGCAAACAACATTCCATATGCTCAGATTCCTGGAGTGGGGGATAGAGTATTTCCAAATATGGATAGTAGGCAGGAATTAATCATTTAAAGCACACAAGGGCTTGGGCTCCGCACATTCAGGGCTAATAGCTACTATTTCTTCATTGCAAACAGTGCTATTGGTGGCCAGGGATCAGAAGTCAGACTATTGGCTTTGTCTTGAACTTCAAAATCTGCAAACAAATGCCAGGCTACACCATCACAAGACCCGCGCAGGTCCCATTGCTAGACAGCATCAGACTGTCCACTTGATCGTGTCATGTAACAGGACCACTGTGGCCCCTCAAATTTTGAGGTGGCTTAAAAATATATCTTGGTGGCAGTGGATCCGTGCTCAAGTTTCCTATAGGTATGGCCTTAGCTCTCGGCTGACGCTCAAAACTGTTATAAAAAGATTTGCGAGTCCATAACAGGAGATACGCATTCAACGTTACACCCTGACTGTGGCTCCACGCTTAGCTCTCGGGCTGACAAAGAGGCCATGGAAGGGATGGACGTAATATTGCGGTACTCCTCTCCAATGCCATCCTGAGGGAATTTAGGTAGAGGAAAGGAAGGACTGGGGCATAGAGCAATCTTTAACAGCTAGGGTATTAGGCGGGGCGCTAGTGAGGTCAAACACTTATATGGATTCAGGGGGCAATACACACCCAGCCAAGAAGCTCTCTAGGAGGTCTGACTCCATTTACGTATGTGGGAACCTGATCATAAAATGTGAAGGCACAGTGGCGGATGAAAACCATTCTGTATCTATGATCGTTTGGCTGTTTTGCAGGAACTAAAGGAAACAAAGAAACAAACAAAGATTCTGTCAAAGTGAAAAAGGCCGCCACTGGGAAGTCGAGGTAATCACGGCATGACCTGTCTGAATCCCAAAAGTCGGGGATCTGGGCAGAGAGAGATAAAGATCGCGGACACAAAGGAATTTGGCCCCACATACAGGAAAACCTGTGCCATTCCTTGAAGTGAAAGGAACAAGAACTGTACTTTTGCCGCATCTTGCTGTGAAAAAGGAAAACAGATTAATTTCAAATAAAAGAATCAACCAAAAACTATGTGGCCAATACTGAGCAGTAGGCCTTGTGAACTCCACAGTAGTAGACGTCCCTCTCACTACTATTCAAGAACTTCAAACTGAAAAGCTCATCACATTTGAGAAATCAAATCCATGGAGTGGGGGACTATGCAACTATGCAATGGAACTAGTTCTCCTTGAACCAACCTTTCAAATTCAAAATAAAAGTCAAGACAACACTCAAGTTGCAATTTGGCCAAAAACAAATGTGTACACCAACGTTTTTCAACAAAAAGATCAAATAATAAAAGCTTCAACATTTTTCAACAAAAAGATCAAATAATAAAAGCTTCAACGTTTTTCAACAAAAACATCAAATAATAAATGCTTCAACGTTTTTCAACAAAAGCATCAAATAATAAAAGCTTCAATGTTTTTCAACAAAAACATCAAATAATAAATGCATCGTTTTTCAACAAAAGTAACAACTAATACATGCTTCAATGTTTTTCAACAAAAACATTAAATATTAACTTCAACATCTGAAAGTTTTTCAGCAGACATCAACTATTAATTTCAACATTTCAAACGTTTTTCAACAAAAACAGCAGAAATAACTTCAACTAAACACGATGCAATTTCAACAATTAATCATACTGGCTATTTCATTAACTGTGATACATTTTCCATGGCTCCACGGAACAGGAAACGAAGCCTGCCAAAAACAAACAATAAACATACAAGTGCGAACTTTTGAAACTTTTTTTCTTTTTCCAAAAAGATACAGACCTGGCTTCACCATGGGTAGAACTATGGAGTATTTCTGGGTTCATCTTTTTCTGTTCTAGCTTTGCTTAGAGCTAGCTTTTAGTATGACTTTTAGTGGACACTTTCTACAACACAGGATCAAATAAAACTGAAGCCACATCCATTTTCAATTCAAGTGCAAAAGAGACTTATAAATGTATTCGGCCTGAACAAGCCTTTGTATTCTAAATGATCTATTTAATCATCCGGTTTTTAATTCTGATTAATGTATTTTGAACTTTCATTTATTTTCATTCATTTTATCATTCATTCAGTGATGTCATTACCTGCAGTACATTTTTTCGGAGAATAGGGTTACTGATACAGTGAATAATATGCTGTCTGTTTTAGGAATAATTGCTACATTTTCAGATCATGAAATGTTAGAGATTTATTCTTATTGTGACGCTTTATACCTGTTACCTTCATTAAGGTTATCAACTCCTACACAATTGTAATGCATCTAGAAATGTGGTTGTTTAAACACCAGTAGGAACGTTGCCAAACACCACCAAACACCATCACACGGGGGTGGAATAGTTGACATACATCAGCAGGGGCGACATTAGATGCCATTTACAAAACAATAGGACAGACCCAGTTAGGAAAGTATGATGATTTGGCCCTTTGACACAAATACCTGTCACAAAAATGATTCCTGAACATCACCAAGGGACTCAGTATATACAAGCCAAACCTACGTTATGTACAGATAACATCCAGAGGTAGTGAAATCCTACAAGTGTAGGGAAGTTGTGCCCTTTTAGGCTAGAAGCCCCAACACTGAAAGTAGTGAACCAAAAGTTTCCTTTATAAAATTCAAATGCTTTGAGCAATCTGAAAACCATGCTTGTGCAGCACTTTTATTTTTTAATTTTCACATCAGCTAAAGAAATATTTTTTCTTTTTTGCAAAATAGCACTCTTAAATACAGACTGCCCCTCTTTTCTTTTTGATACATTTTATCTTTCACACACAAGCAGTGTGATGCACCTTGGGAACACCTTGCAAACAAGAACCATGCTTTTCATGGATTCTAATATTTAAAAGACCAGTCTCTGATGCTTGGATTTTTTAGTGGAGAATGCGTGATCATCATCTGTCTGACACTTCCAAAGGAAACGCCAGCGGCATTTACCACCGGGCTGGAACTGCTTAAGTCCCATGCTTGGCGTATTCCCATCAAACCCATGCATTCCTTGCAAATCCAAGGTATTGATTACAGTACCGGCTGCCTCAGAACCAGCAACTGGCAGCACTGCTCATTCTGTGCTCCCACAACGAATCTGCGAGGTATTACAGAAATGTTATGTCTCTCAGCCACTTGTTATCTCTCATTTTGCTAAAACATGTCCTGAAACACATTTTTTCTCTTGTTGTTTCAACTATGACCGAGTGCTTGGAGCTTCCCTCTAAAAGTGACCTTTTTTTCTTTTTTTTGTTTCTAAAGAAAGCATGGTCTTCTGAACAGCTTGTAAGAGTTTTCAATCTTATAAACAGGAACTTTCATAAGTCACTGCTGACTCTAAGAGAGTATTTTTTAATGACACTATAGATTTTTCCTGTCTCCACAGAGTCTATAGTAATTTTACATATTTTAACAGCTGCTATTTTTTCAGCTCATGAACAACACTCTCATGCAACTACCTGCCAATCATATGCAAATGCCTATTTTAGTCACGTAGTTTGCTTTTAATGGGTTAGTCACGATTGTCCATAGATAGGAGTGGGTGTTATGTGCTGGATTGAGGGCCTAACATAGGTGAGCTGTTTCAGAGGCTCAAATCCTTCGTGCCACAGAGACGGGCAGGACCTTTCCCCTACATTGGCCCTCCCTTTACAAATAACGAGCAACAGAGTCTGTCCCTTATCTGACGTGTGCTCTGGGTGCAGAAGACGGGCCATTCTACATATGTCATATCCATGCCCAAACGTGGCTAACTTAGAAAAAAGACCCTTCGCTCTTGGGATTTTCCCTAGCACAGGATTATTGATTTCTCCAAGGTCTCATTAAATATGCATGAACCACTATTTCCCAAGGGTTCATTCCTGACGTCTTCCTCTGACCGACTGTGCGTCAATACTAACATTCCAACGCACATATCCGGTATAAATACACCTCCCTTTGCCCAAGCAAACTAGAGAGGACCGAGACTTCCATGCCGCCACTTTGACGTGAGACGCTGCAACCTGCATCATGCCACAGCTCCAGCTGGCAGAGGTCCCTCCACCCATCCTGGGGTGTCCAGCTCAACACCAGGATGAAGTCCCACTAAGGTAATGGGGTTAGACTAAATCCTAGGGGGATTCTTGGCTCTCTAAGACCTACACACATGCTAGGTACACTTAGGTACATCTAGTTAGGCATCATAGGGGTATAGGCTTTATCTTAATGCATTCTGCATTTCATGTATGTGTTCATTACTATTGCACAATGGTAAAACTGTACCATGCATTTTTATTTAACTGCACTGCTGGCCATATTTCTCTGCTACTGTCCAACAGTTGTCGCAGCACATATAACCAGTACTAGAACAACAACTGTGCAATACATTTTATTGTAAACACACCCGACTGTTTCTTCTATGTACTTCTCTGAGATGAGTGACTGAATGAAAAGTAGTATATTGTTTCCACGGTCCTGAGGGATCAGGGTTTTATGTTATGTGGTTGCCAGAAACTATTCCCTTCTTGTCTTCAAGAAGTTTCTAGCGGCCTCTGAGCTAGCTGGCACAGGTAATTAAGTTTAATATAATCGATAGGGACATACCGACCTTAGTCCTATGTCAAACCTATAGGTTATATTATTCCAATACGCAGAGCCTATTAGGGAAATAGGAACTACACTACAGCTTGGTTGCGAGCAGGCAGGCTTACCTTCAGAGACAGGTATGTAAAGCATTTAAAAACACCAATTAAATAAATAATTAAGACACAACACACAATAAAAAAAATCCAATACCAATTTATAAAAATAGGAAATATTTTTGTCTTTAAAATGACACCACAATGAAAAAAATCCAATGTAGGGAACCGGAGATATGATTTTTTTTTAAGATTTAGCACTATATAGCACTTAGAAACCTATAGCGCCTATTGTGACATCTGGTCACGCTAGACCGGGAAAAGTTCAACGCTGACCGCAATGGAGTCCTGCGCGGCTACCCCTCGTGGTAGGTCTCAGTCGAAGTTTTTACCTTCTGACTTAGAAACTTTTCTGGAGCTTTTCTTCCCAGGGTCCCTCGAAGCTCTCAGCCAGTCCAGATTCGGTGAGGGTTCACCGGCTTGCCTTGCGACGAGCTCCCGCTCAAACTTGTGGAAGTCAGACCTCCGGAGCTTTCCAGCAGGACGAACCAGAGATCCAGGCCAGCGCGCCGTTGAAGGTGGGCGGCTTGACTCTCGTGGTTGGTCCCGGTCCCCTCTCATACGTTCGGAATTAGAAACATTTACAGAGCTTTTTCTTCAGGGGTCTCTCGATGCTCTTCATCAGGCCGGATTCAATGAGGGTTCACCAGCTTGGGTTTCAGTTTACTCCCAGTCAAACTCTGGAAGTCGGACCTCTGGAGCTTTTCAGCGGGATGAACCTGGATGGCAGGCCGGCTTGCGGTTGAGGGTCGCCGGCTTGGCTGGCTAGGTTGAGTTGGTCCACTTATGGAACTTTTTTTCAAAGTTGCTCCAAACTTCTGGAACTTCTTCCTGAAGTTCCCCAAAGGGTCTCAAAGTGTCCAAAACTTACTCCGGGAGTCTGGAAGCTCTAAGATGGTCCTTGAAAGTTTGGGACTTCAGTTCCCACAATCCACTTGGACAAACCCCTTACAAATCCACTTGTAGCACCCCAGGCTGAGGATTCTTGGTGGTGATGTTCCAGGTGAGCCCTGTAGCTTGCAGGAAGTCCACTCTTCAGTCCTCTTGAAGCAAGGTAGTCCCTAGGGCTGTAGTTCCAGATTGTGTAGCAGGCGCAGTCTTCAGAGTGCAGAGCCTGGTTGGTGCAAATCAAACTTCTCAGCAGGGACCCTTCTTCTTCCTTTAGTTTCAAGCAGCAGATCTGAGAGGCTGTGCCCCTCTCAGATACGTATTCCAAGTTCTCTGGGTCAAACAGAAGGGTACTCCTGTCCAATGAGGTGCAGGGCAACACCCCAGTGAATGACCATATCCTCCAAAGTGTGGCACTATAGTCTCCCATAGAGCACCATTTCTCCAAAATTCAACATGGCTGATTTTCCAGCAGAGAGACAAGAGCCAGCTAAGCCCCCTTCAGGATGGTTCCTTTCCATACTGTCCCTCCCCCTTACATCTGTACATTCCTTCCTTAATCCTGCCATCTGGCTGGGTTCAAAGAGAATGGTTGTAAATGAAACTGGTCTGTCTTGCCTGTCTCCTCCTTCTATTGAACATTATTGTTTACAACCCCTCCCCCACCTCTGGACTTCCTATGTAGCAGAGCCCTGCCCTCCCAGAACGGCTCTCTAACCCCCAGGGTGCTACTTATCACCTCATCAAAGCAGCCTGGCTAATCCACTTAACTCTGACCAATCAGGTCTGATTACTGGAAGGCTTAATTTTGGCTTACAGACAATAAAGTCTCATAACTTCTTGCCTGTACATTTTAGGATAAATTCAACAATAGCATATTGTTGGATTTATCAATGCCATTCTAGGAAGTCCTTGAATGATATTTTTATCACCTCCTTAATAACTTCCTACCATGTTAACCTATGTGGCTTGGGATCTGCAATGGGGGAAATTAACTGGGCAATTTCTCCAACACCAGGACTTATAAAACATATTTTATAAGAGTCCTGCCTATATCTACAGGACCCCACCACTGGCACACCTAGGGGAGACTTTAGGGGTTCTGAATATGTAATAATATTGCAGATCCTCATTCCACAGTGCTCCTAGCACAAAAGTAGATTTTGGAAGCACTTCACTACAATGTGGGGAGTGAAATGGGCAATTTCTCTAACCCCAGGGCATATAAAAACTTTTTATAAGGACCCTCCTTATAAAAACCTGACCCTCCACCCATGGGACACCGAGAGGAGACCCCGGGGGTACATAATATGCCAATATATTGCAGTTTATAAGTGCCCCAAATACCAAAGTCGAGTTTGGGCACAATTTGCATTTTAAAAACAGTCCTGCAACACAGGACTGCTTTTAAACTGACCTCAGGCTTCAGCAGTGCACACATGCAAGTGCAGAAAAGCTAATGGCCTCTAAACTGCCATGCCCTATGATATACTAGGGACTTAAAGTTAGTTTCAATCCTCTGCCCTATTATGTGCTAGGGCCTTATAGGGGTGGTCATGCCAATCATAGGGGTACCCCAGCCCATAGTGTACCCTAGTGTATGTAGGTGTTTTCACTGTATTCTAAGTGTGTTTTCAGCATAGCACTGGCCCAGGGCCTGGTTAGGCAGAGCCCACGGTCAGTCAGAGTCAGTTACTACCAGTACCAGTCAGCAAAAATGTCAGGGGGGCACAGGGCATAGGATGCCTTTGCAACATCTAGCTCTTCACCTACACACCAATCAGCCCAAAACTTTGGCACAGAGAAAGGGCCGTACCACATAAAACGAGCACTGGGAGCATTAAATTTAGACCCCGGACCTGATTTAGAGTTTGGCAGAAGGGTATTCTGGAGGCCTTGTGACACATCCATTACATCCTAAATCACCTGTAATATGGTGGAGAAGACATCTGCCACTTTTGTGACAGAGTACCCTTCCTACATACTCTTTATCATGCCTTCAGTCTCCACAATTATAAGACACACAATGGTCCGGCAATAGAGCTTTGCAAGGAAGGAAATACCTTCACATTTATCCACTGAGCCTACCTTCTGTAGCCAGAGACATTTTAATGCATGGGCAAGGTGGGCAATTGTCCAGGCCCCCACCTTCCAAGGGCCCTCCTCGAAAAAATAATTTCCTCTCTGTTTTACCTCTGTCTATCCTATTTCTCTTTCTAAACCTCTCTCTCATTCTGCCTACCTCTGACTCTCTCTACACCCTGTATCATTTTAAGGATTTTTGGGGTCCCAAGCAAGACATATTTCTACTGTTTTTGTGTGGCCCTGATAAAGTTTAACATAAAATGTAGCTTTGCTTGGCATCACGCAGGCTTGAATTAGCAGGAAATCGGTAATAATATTCACATTTGTCTGTACCGGGGCCCATAAATATGTCTTGCCCGGCTCACCAAATTCCTTAAGATGACACTGTCTGTAACCTGTCTCTGTTCCTGAACACACTTAAGTCAACCCCATAGACAGACACTTTTCATTAAATCACATGTTTGGGTGCCCCATACTTGTCAGTGTGAAACTAAAGGCAGCCCTCTGGTTGAACTTCAAGTAGACAGGTGTATTTAATACACCCCAGCCATGGGCATTCCTTTATGTTGTGATCTTTACGTACTTCTAGATCTATTAGTCCCCCAAATTTTCAACTATGTTTGCTCTCCTGGCTTAGTATGAAGTGAAGTCTGTAAATCTAAATCTGCAGAACTTTAGATCAGCCAACCCCGACATCTCTGAGAAGGCTCCTCCAGTTATAGACTAACTTGAGCTTGCCTTGAACATGCTCAGTGACAGCCAGTCACTCCTCTGCAGCCTTTAAGCCTGTGCGGCAGTCTGTCTGGGAGGTGTGAGTCCTCACCGACTTACAGTTGAGGCAGGATTTGTGGTGGATTTTTCTTTCTATTTTTATTTTTTGCAGTTTTATATAGCGCGTTCTGTGTCCAAGGAGCGCTTTACGTGAGGTCCAGATTACATTACGCAAGGTCAGATTCATTTTTGCCCTGTCGTGTGTACATTAGAATGCAGCACACAGAAAATTATTGGATTTGGCACGGCCAAGCACTCCCGAAGTCATACACTTCCTAGAATTCTCCAATATGCGGAATGTGAATGGTGAATGGACTTTTATATTTTTTCTCCAAGAGGAAAATATTTTTACCTGTGAGCGTTTCCATTCTCTTCCCACCCTGGAAACTGATTAACCTGTGGTCAAGCCAGGAGTGAAGTTCGCTGTTCCTAGAGTCAGAGTAGGCCTCAGACATGTGTATGAATACCCACAAAACAATTCGTTGTCAGAGTGCATAAACATTCCAGTCCGCCCCTCCTGCTAGCCGCAGTTTGTAGAGAAATTACTCATCCAAAGCATTACACTATATGAACTCCACAACGTCACTAACTATTCGAGAGAGCAGATCAATATCCATTGGGAACAAGCATTTTCCCCTGCAATTCAGCTGAGAGGCCTACTGTTTAGGTACAGGAGAAGTGTGGAGTTCATGTCTGAAGGCCTGTTTTATATTTGTAAGCCTTTCTTGGTGCTGCATAGGGTTTAGTGGTAGTCAGAACTACTGCCTTTGGTTGTATGTTGGAACCGAGACTCCATTAACCATGCATGCTTTTACAACGCGGTCTTAACAATGAATGCGTCTTTACCACACATGCCTTGCAATGCAATGAATTGCTGTTTAAAGGCATGATTGGTAAAGGTATATGCGTAGTAAAGATCTCACCCCGGACCTGAGCCCTGGCACCATCCCTGCAATCTACCCTCCCCAGCCCTAACAACTACTGCTATTCCCCACCCTGAGCCCTAAAACCTGGCTCCAGCCCTAAAAACTATGTGACCCCAGCCCCCCCGCCCAGTGCCCTAAAACCAGCCACAAGGCCTTAAAACTACCCCAACTGCAACCACCCAACCTACCCTCCTACCCCCCGGCCCTACTTACCAAGCCACGTCCCAGTCCTTCCTCTCCCAATTCTTATGGTTCCTCTCCCCGGCCATCCACTCAGCATCTAGACCGCTGACTGCCTAAACCATGCATATGCAAGGTTGAGGCATATGCGTGGTTAAGGCAAGCGTTGTTACGATTGCGTAAAAATGGCACGCGTGGTTAAGCCTGCGTTGTAACGGCCATTTCCCACTGCCTTCCCTTTCCCTGCCTGTCCCCCTGTGCTTCCGCTTTCTTCCCCACCCATGAGAAACCACCGAAAAGCCACGTTTTTATCTGTGGTTTTAAATCACGGTCAATTGAATGAAGGAGGAAGATTACTTTGTGATCACCTCTCATGGAATAAGCCAGTTCCAACAGCTCAGCATGTAGCCTGAGAAAAACAACACCTGAATAAATGCTTTGGAAAAGGGCAGCAGAAGCTGCACCCTTATAACCAAGAGAAGGACTGCCGTCCCACCCCGTTCATCCTGTGTCCTTTTCTGCTGGGAAGTCAGGTCCCAACAGTAGTATTTGATTGCCAGAGGTTACCTGGGTTCCCGTTAACAATCTGAAAGTGTCAGTGCACACTGGCAGCTGTTTGCCGTTGAGTTGTGGCACACATGAAGAAAAGTTTGTTTCTGTATTCACCCACTTCAAAGTGGTCTGCGTGCTTGTGCAAAGGATGGTAGGCCTAGGCAGAGGAAAAACATTTGGCTTTCTCACCTGGAGGGGTAGGGAATGTACCCCAAGAATGAGGGAAGTCTTTGCTGCTGTAGATGGAAAGCAGCTATACTGCCTGGCATGAAGAGAATCTGCTTGACGTCCAATCAAACCAAGCCCAGTGTGGTGTGAGGAGTTTGGACAGCCATGACTGCTGAAGCTGAACACATACCCAACCTTATCTGTGGCCTATGAGCAATGATCAGCCCTATGTGTGGGCTGTGGGGTGCCTCTATTCACTGCTGCATCTGTGAGCTCCCTCTGAGTCGCACTTATTCCAGCGGGAGGGCCCATGCGCATCTGCACTTTGTCACTGCACTTGTAGTTTTCCTATGAGTGACATTTATACCAACATGAGGACTCATGTGTCTCCGTACCTCATTGTACCACATTTTATCTCCCTTGAGTGACACTTCTTCTCTAGTAATATCTCCTCAGGTGAATTTGAGCTGCGCATAAGAGCCCATTTGCCTCTACTTCTGTTGCAGCATTTGTGACTCCTTTGTGAGTGGTGATGATCTCTGAGTGATGATCAACATGCCTCTTCCACAACCGCAGCATCTTTGTTCCTCCCTGCTTAAGTGTGTCACATTGGACGTGGAGGACCAATATGCATCTCCCACTGCACAGTCAAGCAAAATAGCAACAAACGCTACTCCACAAAGCTTAGAGGATGATGAAGATTGACTGAAGCCTGAGATGGATGATGCCTAGGTCATGGAGCTTGGGGATGAGGTCTTCAAGGAACAATGGGTGCTCTTTCCCCCAAAGGAATTTAGTAAGATTTCGAACTACATGACTATACCTGCCTCAACCAGACACTACACTTTTTGGCTATGGCCTTTAAAGACTTGCACCTGCATAGTGATACTTACACATGATAATGTTTTAGTCCTTTTTTATGGGTTTAGGTCACTGTGCATGTTTTGTTTGACTGGCAAGGACTGAAAGTGGGAAGGGTGAGGTTCATAATTATTTTGGAAATACTCTCTATTAGACTGGCACAGGAGGAACTTTACTACATTTACAATGCAGAGTCTGTCAATATATCCCATCAACCTTTTACATTTTTAAAATCTTGTATTCATGTTTTCAAATGGTAAACATTATACTGTGATACAGTTATGTTCCTCTGCGGTAGTACTATGTGTTTTTATAAATGAAGCGGAGACGTCCCTATGAGTTTTTACTATTGCCTCAGTGCCACATGCACTCTTAGAGACAACCTGGAGCCAAGGGACAGGTGCCCGCAGTCCTTCCTTTTCTTTCATAAGAGTCAGAAGCTTGGAAGCATTTTCGTTAGACCTGACATCCTTGGGTTGATTTTCCACCAGACGTTTTGCCTTCACCCTCTAGTTTTGCTGAACTCATTTGTGTTGGCATTGGGACTCTGCACACTCTATCCCTGCTAACTAGTTGTAAAGTGTGTGTTCTCTTTCCCTAAAACATGATGCAATTTGGCTATACCTAATTGGCACATTTAATTTACTATTTGGTCCCTAGTAAATAATACTACATGTACCGAGGGCCTGTAAACTAAAAGCTATCAGTGGGCGGCAGCAGTCATTGTGTCACCCACTAAAGTAGCCCTGTAAAAAACATGTCTCCTGCCTGACACTGCAGACTGTAGGGCAGTTTTAAACTGCTATTTCGCTCTGACAAAATGAACATTTTTGCCAGGCCTAAAACTTCCTTTTCAATTCTTTTAAGTCACCCCTAAGGATGCCCCTAAAGACTCATAGGCAGGGTGCACGGTATTTATAAAGTAGAAGATATGTGATTAAGATTTGCATGTCCTGACAGTGAAAAACTCCTAAAGTTGTTTTGCATTTTTCTGCCTAAGCCAACTGTGCCTTTTGTCCAATGTCCTGGGTCATATGACTATGATTGGCTTTCTTGTTGAGTTTTCTTTCCGGACATAGAGACAAAAGAGACCTATGTGTGAGGGGAATGGATCTTCATGGCAGGATTGCTAGAGAGGGGCTGTGCCCTGATTGAACTTTAAAGGGCCCAGCCTGCAGCCCACACAAAGGAACCTGACACTAAGCTTGCCCTTGCTTTTGTCACCCTAGACAGTTTGGAGCCAGGGAAAGAACTGCCCAGAGGCAGTTTTGGGGGTAGGCCATGGAATTCCCCAACACAAAGACTGGCACCTAGTATAAAAGTGCCACCTTCAGAACCTCTCATCAGAATAATCATGGACCTGTGGAAGATTCAGAACAACTGCTTTGCTGTCTGAAGAAGGATGATTGAACTTACTTGCAATGACCCCAGGCTCCCCAGAAGAGACACCAAGCATAAGTTGGCTGACTACCTTTTTGAGCTATAGTGGCACAACAAGCTTCCAGAAGCCTGTCCTACAACAGCCTCACTGACAAGCACCAACTGGACAGACCTGAGCCCTAATGCTCCCCTCTGCTGGAGTGTATCCTGATCTCCAAGAGATGCTCCCAGGTCCTGGACCCATGACTGGCATCAAAGTGTACTCCTCCTGAACAAAAGGTGAAAATTCAGATGTTTGGGCTCCTGTCAATGCAAAGTGTCTCCGCTTGTGGACACCAGAATGTAACTTTTCAGCTGGATCAACCTGGTGCCTATATCTGACTGTGCTCTATTGCAGTTGGCCTGAACCTATGGCTTTCAACTGGTCCAGCGAGACCAGATAACCACAAATTGGCGCTTTGTGCTTTTTAGTGCTATTTTGACCTAAAACTTTAAAAATTCATATTTCCAGTTCTACTGATTGGATTTTGTCATTTTGGTGTCCTTTTATTCATTACATTTTAATCCATTTTTCTAAATTGGTTTGGAATTTTTGTTGTGTTGTGTTTTCACTTTATTACTGTTTGAGTGCGGCATTGATACTTTACACACTGCCTCTAAATTAAGCCTGACTGATTTTGTGCCAATCTACCAATGTTTTAAGCACAGGTTTCTATAGTGACTTTTGTGGTTCACCCTGACAATTGTGTTTAATATTTGAGTGGGACTTCCACCCCTCTCAACTATTAACCCAGCTTCTTACAATTTCCAAGTGAGGTCAAGAATCTGCTTTGCCCAACAGAGGACTCCCACACTCATGCAATCAGCACCACTACATCAATCTTTCATGAATCAGGAAGCACATCAGCAAGTGTATACTTCAAACTACCTGTTACAAAGTCAATCCTGTGCCCTGGGCACAACCATGTTTTGCTGACTGGTACTCGTGGTAACTGACTGACCCTGGGCTCTGCCTTACCAGGCACAGGGCCAGTGCAATGCTGAAAAGACACTTAGAATACAGTGAAAACACCTACATACATTAGGGTACACTATGGGTTAGGGTACCCCTATGATTGGCATGACCTCCCCTATAAGGCCCTAGTACATAATAGGGCAGGGGGATTAAAACTACCTTTAAGTCCCTATTATATGATGGCAGTTAGAGGCGGAAGCTTTTCTGCACCTGCATGTGTGCACTGCTGAAGCCCGAGGTCAGTTTAAAAGCAGCCCTGTGTTGCCAAACTGATTTTGAAATGAAAATTGTGCTCAAATTCGACTTTGGTGTTTGGGGCACTAAAAAATTAATAAACTACAATGTTTGGGCGTATTAGGTACCCCCAGGGTCTCCCCTAGGTGTCCCAGGGGTGGGGGTCCGTGTATTTATAAGGAGGGTCCTTATAAAATGAGTTTTATATGCCCTAGGTTAAGTGAAAAAGCACATTTCACACCCCACATTGTAGTGAAGTGCTTCCCAAAATCGACTTTTGTGCTAGGAGCACTATGGAGTGAGGATCTGCAATATTTAGACATATTCAGACCCCCTAATATGTCCCCTAGGTGTCCAAGGGGTGGGGTGTCCTATAGATATAGGCAGGGTCCTTATAAATAATGTTTTATAGGGCCTGGCGTTGGAGAAATTGCCCAGTTCATTTTCCCCATTACCTAGACTATCCAGCCCTCCATTTGTTATGGCTTGGGTCCTGTGGTTAACCTTTAGTCTATATCAATGAACTCCATTTAGTATCCTGTAGTCCCCCTCCTCCCCCATGGTGACGTCAGATGTGGTGGCTGCGTATGGTATTTGAAAGGTTGTCCGTCAGCCCCTGTTTGGAGGGAAGGACAGAGCTATGTTTCTTTACGCAGGTTGTGGCGCAGAACGTATTCCTCTCTGCTCTAAAGTAGCGTTCCCTCTGTAGACTTTCTTCCTTTGCAGCTGGCATAATGTTTTTTTTTTTTAATTCCTGAAGAATCTGAACTGCGTGCCTATGAATAGAAGCTGAAGAAATGGAATCTCTTAGAGGCGCTCATCAGCAGCTCCTGACCCGTGGACCGCAGCCGAGGGAGGTGTGCTGCCTCGTTCCAGACTACAGCTCGCCTTACACCGGAATCTGATTAGGCAAAATCCACAGCACTAATCACATCAGACAATGTGAACAAACCCGCTCTCCCTCTCTCTTCACACCGCGCTGCTTCAAGGGTAACTAACCGGCGGGGAGGAAATCTCATTTCCTTTCATTAATTATTCCTACAAACACTGATTTCACTTGCGGGAACAGCAGCCACGTCTTCGGGGCCTGTGCTTTTTTTGTTCCTCAGTTTGAGCTGTTGAATTAATCGTTTTCATTACGAGGAGATGAGACGGGGCTGCGGCTTTCACCTCCCTCGCCCCAGAGGAGGACAGGCGAGGACGAGAACATTTAAGTCCGGCTAAACCTCGCAACCAGGTTGTGTGAGTCTGAGCTTCGTGCTTGTCTACATCAACTATGTTGCACAAGCTGCAGCTTGAATGGCTTCCGAAAGACCCGATGTCATTACCAGAAACATCTGCAGCAGCAAGTGCTATTTTTTTTTACCCAATCAATAAATCAGGGAATTTATGAAGCGGAAAAACACAACAGAGTACAGCAAAGCACTACCGGATATGCATCCTTGAAATTGCAAGCCTACACTTTCAATGGGAAAAGTGAATCTATAAGAGGTAGAATGCAAAGCGCTGCTAGAAAAACCAAGGAGGCGCACACCTATCACAATCTCAAGTTGTTGCGAGAATACAAACAAGCGTTGGCCAAGCCACTAGGGCTATACCACTTTGAGCTATTAGCTTTGCCAATGCATTTTTTATTTGCACTTGCATTATATTTACGTGCGAACACACACGTGTATTGGAACTCATGACAGCAGTTTTGCAATGGATTTTCTGTAAAACAAATCCTGTATAGCCACTTGTAAGTACATGTGCCTTGTGATGCATACCTACCTGTGCTTTCTGAGGCAGGCATCCACATGTGTTGGGGTGTATGTACACATGTGCATCCAGTGGTGTTGGAACAATTTTCAGAGATGGGGTGCTCCCATCAATGTTACATCACAGAAGTCATAGGATTGTAAAAAATCCAAGTGTCACACAAATAACAAGTGTAGCAAATGAGCCCTGCCAATTAAGTGGGAGAGTGGTAATGGTTTGGTATGTGACCGGTAATGCATTTTGGAACACACTCGCTAATGTATTACTAAAGAATTGTGTGGTAGCGCACTGTCATTTTAGAAAGCACAATTTCTGCTAAATTTGCACAAACATGCAGTTTTACTAATAATAATAAATACAGCGCACAAGTGATTTGTGGAAAACAGAATCCAGTGAATTTATCATTTGTACATCACCAAGTAAAGCGTCTTTTGATTTGTTTGGATCAAATTAAAATCTTTCTTTCCATCACACTTCAGAATTAATAATGTGTCTCATTTATTCTCTCCTTGCCTCTGATACATTTTGAAATATTTGTACAGTTTATTTACCGGTATCTACATTTTGTTGTTTGTTAGAAAAAAATGCCATTGTACAGACTTTCCTATGACGCTCCCTGTATCCCAGTAAGATCATCACATAGTTCATTACAGAAACTTCTCTCACTTTGCAGTCAGGGAAAGAAAAGTAAGCACCAATATCTATTTTAAGAGAATGTATGACGGAATCCCGCATGTGTTTAGCATGCATACCTTCATCACGCCGTACAAATTCATTCGGCACGCAAGTCGTTATAACGACTTGCCTTAGAGGGGCGCTGGACTTTGGAATAGGATCGTTTACTATTCCAACTCCAGTCTGCGCATCAGTAGGGAAGGTGTTGGACTTTAAATCCAAAACCATTCCATTAATGCATCCCCTCTAAAGCAAGTCGTTGTAACGTCTTGCGTGCTGAACGAATGCATGCTAACGACGCGTTCGTTCTATTTCCGGCGTTGTGAAAACACAGCGTGATTCCGGCTTCGTACTAAATGACGTTCCCATTTTAAGAGGATAAGCAGAAATTTGTCAGAAGACAGCGTGACATTTGACCCCTGTCTTTGAACGCATTTCAAATGCATATTTAAAGGCCTCTTTATTGCTCATGCCCCTTTTGAACTATAGTATGGTTATTTTGGGGGTGCTGTGGCCCCCCGCACTTCCAACGCCTAGGTGTGTGTTATGGCGCATGCCAGCACATGCGCAATGATGTGTGGTGACCAATTTTAATTTCCCATTCTGACATGGCAGCAGGCGACCATTTTAGACCAGTAAATAAAAAATTAAAAAATTAAGGGGGGCGTGGCCAACTAACATGGCCGATGGGACGTGTTCCTGATCGGCTCCGTCCCAGGCCCCGTTCTAATCCATAATATAAGGCATGATTTTTGCTTCCTAAAGGAGTATTTGCATCCCCCTGGGCAGCGGGATGCTGAGAAGCGCCATAGAGACCGTGTAGTGTGCAGGAGCGAGGAGAAAGCCGCTTTGGTGACCTGATAACGTTCGGAGCTCCCCCAGAGAAAATAGCGCCTCGCGTAGCGGTGCAGTCCCGGTGGCGCCCCGATCCCCGGGACTCCTGCTATAGCAGCGGATGCCTAGATTGCCTAAAAAAAAAAAAAAAAAGAAGAAGGTGACGGCGTTCCCTGTGAGGACTGAACGCTAAAATGTATCCAGGGGTTGCGGCGGATGTGGCGGGAGGAAAGCCCGAGGCGGGAGCCCTAATCATATAAAATGGTGGTCTTGGCGCGCTGGAGAAGACGCAGCCGGTAAAGCGCTGTTCCTGCATTGATAGACGCGCCGGCCCCTCGGCGGAGCGCTGTGCGGCCCCTTCCCAGCTCAGCGATATTAAAAAAGAACTTGGATGCAGCCCAGCAGAGACAGCCTGAAACTCCGGTCTGCCACTACAGTCGGAGCGCGCGCCTCGGCAGCATCGCTCTAATTACCCCCCACACAGGCAAGTGCGGCATACAGGGGAAGCGGTTGTGTGTTGGCTGAGGGGATCTAGCATTCAGGAGGCAGACAGGGCGTCACTCTGGGGCCCCCTTCGCGATAGACCTGTGGAGGCCGGATGCCTGACCCCAACATGGCCGCCTAGCTGATGAGAAAATCACTTGCATGGGATAACAAATGGCCTCCAGCTTGCCCAGTGTGGACAGGATGGCCCCAGAGCTCTCCTAAGCCAAGGTATTCAACGAGGACAGTGGGGAGATCCTCGGAGTAGACGACGTGTCAGCAGAGGTGGAGCCTGACGAGGGAGGATAGGAGATTCGGGGATTCTTCTTTATGCACAATCGCTCCACACTGCTTCTACGAGATGGAGGGGGCGGCCTGGAGCTGACCAAGGCGCGAACCCCCTTATGCCACCCAAAAAGACCCCCAACAACAAGGTCTCCAATTATTTTGCCTCCTCAGGCACAGGAATGGCAGGTGAAGAGGCGACATCAGCGCCAGGGGCCATGGCGCTAACTAAAGAGGATCTCCTGTCTTCCCTGCGGGATTTTAAAAAGGAACTCCGGGCAGAAATCAAGGCGGACATGGATGCCTCCTTAGCTTCCTTCCGAGCAGAGATGAGGGAGAAAATGGTATCCTTGCAGGCCGATGTGGATTCAGTGGGCACCCCACGCTGGACCTTGAGGCAAAACATCAAGAGATGGCCGATCGTCTCGCGCCCTTGGAGGGGGGCTCGGCAGATCTACGTAGCCAACTGTGAGCCACCATGCTTAAATGTGAAGGCTTAGAAAATCGCACTCGACACGATAACATCCGAGTCAGAGGCCTAGAAGAAGACTGTGAGGGCCCAGATCTTGAGGCGTTCATGGTGGGCTTGTTCTCCTCAGTGCTGGGCGAAACGGGCCCGGAGATCCAGCTGGAGAGAGTCCACAGGGTTGGACCGAGGCTGCTGGGAGAATATCGTCAACCCCGCGATGTGCTGGCGAAGTTTAGCTCGTTTAAAATTAAAGAAATGGTCCTCCAAAAGGCGAGAGTAGCTGACAAGGTCCCCTTCCAAAATGCTTGGTGTGCACTCTATCAGGACGTGGCACAGGCCACGCTCTTACGGCGCCAACAGTTCCTACCGATCACCGAGTTCCTGCGAGACAAGAAAACTAGATATCGATGGACTTATCCCTTTGGTATAACCTTCCAATGGGACAACAAATCTCATCATTGCACAATGCTCCAAGAAGCTGCGGATCTCCTGGGAATTGAGCTCTCATCCTCCAATGACGGATCCCCTTCACGGGATGCAGAAGGCGAACAGCGGCGACAGGGCGGAGGCCAGTGGCGTACGATGGGCCCAGGGGGTAGGAAATCCACAGAGTGAGTCAACGGCTGTTGACCCCTATGATGTACTTCATAATTCTTGGAAGATCTAACAGCCCCGATCAGTGAAGCTGACTATTAGAGGCTGGATGGAGCGAAAGACTTGCATTTATCCTGACTGAGAGACTCCTGCCGGGCCTCCTTCCCTGGGGGCGTCCGGCAATTATCGCTGTAAGCTGGATGGAGCGGAGGACTTGCAAGATTCGCTCCTGTGTAGAGCCTGAACGCCTGGGCCACACGGGACGATCCGATCCCGGACTCTGGCCCTGGGGCCAATTGGATGCACAATGCCAATCATGAGAAGATGACGGGACGGTCCGGTCCCCTCGGTGGTAAGGGGGTTCCAGGTGGAGGGTGATGGATGCAGAGGACTTACATTTTTTCTCCCTGCCGCCTGTGGGGCCACTGGGACTCTTGGTTTGGTCTGCTTTCTTATTTTCTGCAGAGGTCTTCACCCATAGGCTCACTGATAACTGACTATATACTGTTATAAACTATATGCCTTGTTTTTCTTGCTCATCAGAGGGGCTAGGGAAACGGGACTGGTAACGTTCCTCGAGTGTGTATTAATCGGGGGATCCCCCTCTGAGAGGAGGATTCTCTACACTCGTTTTCACTGTTTGTTTTGGTTCGTTAATTTACTTCGATGTTAGGGTGTTCTTTTTTTTGGTTGTGGGTTCGGGGGGTGGGCAGGGGGGTGGGGTGGGGGTATGGTGGTGGCGGGCTCTACTCGATTGACAAGAAGGGGTTTTTGGCGGTGGCATATATATTGAGGCAGGGAGGTGGAGGTACTCTTCCCACATTGTCGGTTACAAAGACACGAAGGAATGGATCTAGGCTGGGGAGGAGGGAGACCCACTGGGAAAGATGGTAATTACTATAGCCTCGTGGAACGTTAGGGGCCTCAACTCCCCACAGAAGAGGCAAAAGGTTTGGAAATACCTCACAGATCACCACTTTGACATAGTGGCTCTTCAAGAGACACACTTACAGAAGGCTGACGAATTGAGGCTTAAGCACAAAATGGACCCCCTTATCTATAGATCGTCAGTGAATACCAAGCACAGGGGAGTGGCAGTATTATTTCACGCCTCGACGAAATTCCAACCGCTAGACATCCATTCGGACAGGGAGGGTAGGATGGTCCTGGTTAAAGGCACACTGAGGGGCACACTTTGCACTTCTGTAGCAGCGTATGCGCCGAACACAGGCCAGACGGCCTTTCTCAATGCCATGCTAGATAAGATGGAGCACTTTGTGGAAGGACCAACGATATTAATTTGGGATTTCAATCTTACCTGGCAACCCGATATAGACAGCACTCACGCACACAGATCCGAAACTGGCTCCTTCCCTACAGAAATTAAGCACAGAATGCACGAGTTTGGTCTGCAAGACGCCTGGCGCACCCTGTATCCCCAAACTAGAGACTACACATTTTATTCACACGTACACCACACCTATTCACGCTTAGACTACAATTTCGTCAACCAGCGTTTGATGGGCAAGCTTACTGAGGCCAAGATCTTCCCCCTTGCCATCTCGGATCATTGTCCGCTATCAATCTGCCTACAATGGGGATCTGCCCCAACCACGTCCCGCAAATGGTACTTTCCGATCTCCCTCACACGAGACAGTGTATTGCGTACGGAATTACGAGAAGCAATCACAGAATACTTTAAGGTGAACAGGCCGGAAGACACCTCCCCGGGTAACACTTGGGATGCCTTTAAGGCGATTATTCGAGGGAAGTGTATAGCACTTAACTCCACCCTGAATAAACAACGGGCACGGGAAAGGGAAGGTCTAGAGAGGGAGTTGGAGCAAGCACACAAGACCAATCCCACTAGGGTGACTCTACGCACCCTCACAGCACTGCGCGGCAAGTTAAAGGCAATATATAACAATAGGGCAGAATACACGCTCTTAAAACTACGCAACATCTCTTACACTCAAGGGAACAAGATCAGCAAACACTTAGCGAGGCAACTAAGAGTGAAACGATTGAGGGAGTATATTGGGGGCATACGGGATGGGAATAACGGCCTAGTCCACGCAGATCGGGACAAGGTGGACCTCTTTGGGTCTTTTTACAAGACTCTCTACACCAAGGAACCCAGAGCACTGGACCTACAGGACAGCTACCTTCGGGCCCTACGGTTCCCCCGAATCTCACAAGCCTCGAATGATATACTTACGGCCCCTACCACTGTGGAAGAGGTGAGAGTGACCATCGCAGCTCTTAAACTGCACAAGGCCCCAGGGTCCGACGGCCTTACAGCCCACTTTTATAAAACCTTTGCCCCCGATCTTATCCCTCACCTCACGAGCCTTTTTAACCAGATGGCGGAGACAGGTGAAGTGACCCCCTCGATGGCTGAAGCAGTGGTCACGGTCATCCCCAAGCCCGGGAAAAATGTACAGCTCTGTGCCTCTTACCGTCCAATAGCTCTCTTAAATCTAGACGTGAAGATGTATTCCACTATCCTTGCGAATCGGATACAAGACTTGATGCCAGATCTGATCCACCCCGATCAGTCTGGCTTTATTAAGGGGCGACAAACACACGACAATATTAGACGTACAATACATCTAATTGAGAAAGCCAACAAAAGGGAGATACCAGCGATTTTGGTGGGGCTCGATGCCGAAAAGGCATTTGACCGGGTGGATTGGGCATTCCTCTTTTGGGTCCTTACGGCTTTCCGTTTCGCAGACAAATTCATCCGCATGATTCGGGCCAACTACTCACAGCCCCGCTCCCAAGTCCAGGTCAATGGGGTATTGTCGGCCCCGTTCTCCCTTATGAGAGGCATTAGGCAGGGATGCCCTCTATCACCCCTATTGTTTGCGCTGAGTATTGAACCGTTCGCAATGTCCACCCGCAATAATTCGGCGATACAGGGCATACCCTTCGGAGGGGACAATCATAAAAATGTCGCTTTTTGCGGATGATGTGCTTTTGACACTCGCGGATCCATCACACTCACTCCCGGCCTTGCAAAGGGAATTAGCCAAATTCGAAGTCGTAGCAGGCTTCAAGGTCAATCTCGATAAATCCTACATACTTAATCTTACCCTTCCGGATGCAGAGGCGCGCTTTATTCAATCCCAATCCCCTTTACAGTGGTCGAGCCGCTCCCTCCAATACCTAGAGATTCAACTAACACCTCGAGTGGAGGGGCTCTACAAAGCCAATTTCCCGAATGCACTACTTCAAATACAGAATGACCTTAAGCGGTGGTAGCCCCTATTCATCTCCTGGCTTGGTCGCATCCACGCTATCAAGATGACTCTGTTGCCCAAATTATTGTATCTTTTTCAAGCCCTGCCCATCGACCTTTTTGCCTAAAATCAAATCTTTGCTCATAAAGTTCATCTGTCAGGGGGGACGGGCCCGATTATCATTCTCCATTCTGCGGCGCCCCAGAACGAGAGGAGGGGTGGGAGTGCCAGATATAGATCTATACTATAAAGCGGCGCAATTGCGGATTGTATCGGAGTGGTTTAAACGGGAATCAGGGAAGCACTGGCTCCATATGGATAGAGGAGCGGCGGGGAGGACGATATGGGATCTGATCTGGAAACCAAAGAGAGAGCGACCAGCGAATGTGTACATTAGCACTCCCACGCGCACTGTACTGAAGGTATGGGATTCCGTTTCTGGGGTTGAGGCTTGGACCACGTTCCCCTCCCCATACACCCCGATCCACTTTAACCCGGCCTTTCCGCCAGCCCTTCATGAGGGCCAGTTCGACGCCTGGAGAGAGGGAGGCTGTCTCATGCTTAATCATTTATTCCACAATTACAACATCTTAACCTTTGATAACTGCAGACGGGAATTCCACTTACCACCGGAGGAACACTTTCACTACCTTCAACTTAGACATTGGACGCTCACCCCCACATATGGGATAATGCCACTAGGGAGGAAACGGGTTTGAAAAGTATGTAAGAACAGTGATTTTGTGCAAACTAGCAGAAATCGCTGTTAGCATGAGCTGAAGCCATTTTGGTTATGGCAGCCATTTTAGTTAAAAAGAAGTTGATGGCCCGTGAAGTATGGGTCGGCAAAGAGGCTTTGCTTGAGGTGACCCCCTTTGTGAAACAAGGGTTGCTTCAGATCCTCCAGCATCAGGCCTCTGAGTCCTGGTCCTCAAGTGAATGCAAGTCTGCACCTCTGTTTGTTGATTGAGAGGTGCCTGGGCATACTAGGTACAATCTGTGGCCCCGAAAAAAGAGCAGTGCACCAGCGGAGCAACACAGGAGTTAGGGAAGGACTTGAGTTCAGGGTACAGGTGCTGTGCCTTTGGTGCCTGTTAGAATAAAGTGAAGAATACTGGTGCACTGCCTGAGACACTGGACAGGATTGTTGAGGGTGTTTGCCCTGGAAGGTGATTGCCCTATCCTGAAAGAAGAAACTTTTCCCTTAAAACTGGGCCGTGATTGTTTTCTTGAGTTGCAAGTTGTGCAGCTCCACCGTGGGAGAAGTGAACACTTGATGAACAATAAGAGCCTGCCTGTGAGGCTCAGACGGACACAGGGAGAAGACTCCCCTCTGGCTGGTTGTACAGCGGCTTCTATTCTTCAAGTACTTTTTAGCAATGTACCCCTTTGGTCGTCTCATTTTTGAGGAGGAGCAGCCCTTTGCGGCTCCTCGACCAAATTCCCATGGCCCCGTTTGGTCCTCCTGGTCCCCTGAAGTGAAAATTGTTTTTGTGATAATCTGTATACTCTCTTTAATACTATTTGGAGTGATGTTCATTCTGCAAGAGAAACGTTTTGTGCAGTCCTTGATAAATACTACTCCGTTCCCCCCGAACATATCATTGGTACCCTAGCACTCATAAAGAAGAAAACTGGAAGGTTTATTAAAAATGTTTTTATGTAGACATTGCATCCAACATGTGCTGTTGGCTATTTCCAATTGGCCTAAAACAACCACTGAAATTCATCCCGATATAGGAACTTTGACTTTAATTGGCTGGTTAGGGACATTGTTTGTTACTTGGGGCTGGAAACTGTTGACAATTCTATGTATATTCTTTGCGATCCTACTATCATGCTGTCTATGCATACCATGTGGCCCGATGCTTTGTTCCCTTTGTGTCTCTACTTGTATACCTATCAAGCGCAACGTTAAGAATGTGAACGCCCAATATGTATTAGACCAAGAAGTTAGCAATATGATAAGAATAGATGTGTAAGATATTTTCTATATTCCTTCTAGATCATAGAGATGTCTTCAGCTGATGCTAAAAGGGTCATCTGTGGAAACTAGCAGAAATCGCTGTTAGCATGAGCTGAAGCCATTTTGGTTATGGCAGCCATTTTAGTTAGCCATGTGCTGGCCATGTGCTTCTTGTCTCTTTACTGTTGCCTGCTTTTCTATTCTGCTTGAGTCATCAGTTACAGTTAACTCCTTCAGCACTGAGCCTGAGCAATGTATAATCAGAAAGGCCTGTAGCTGCTAGAATACCTGTTTTAGAATAGAACTGTCAGGCTGTTTTAACTGATGTAAGCAGAAATGTCTCCCCTCCCACTTTGTTGAGCAAGCAATGTTTGTATACCCATGTTAGTCAATAACTATTCTTGTATGTGCCAGTACCTCCCCTTTGAGTCTCCATGCTGACTATGCAACAAATGTATATACATAAGGCCCCTGATTTCTGTACTCCTTGGACTACCTCCTACAGTCACCTGAGGGTACTGTATTGACATAGTCTCTCTCATGTGAGGTTAATAAATCTATTTTCTTTGATATTACAGCTTCCGTGCCAATCTCTATTTGTTAGTCCAAGGACTTGAGTACGCAGAAGGGTGAACCCCTGTACTGGTGGGCTTCTAGAGAGTCTCACTCCCACAAATTGGCGCCCGTCGTGGGGCTCATCAGGAGACGCGGTCGCCCAAAAGAGTGGTCTTGACGGAGGTTTGGAATCTCGCTGAGGATGTACACTGCACGATGAGACCCTTGTCTTTGCAGACCAAAGTACTTTTCCGATTTTCCCGATTTGACCCTCCAGGTGGTGACTGGTCCCCGACTGAGATCCCTTTGGCGTTCATCTCACAGTGACCATTAGGTCGATTCAGAACTTGGCAGTTGGAAGCTGGAGACTCTTGTTTGGTAAGGTTGCGATGCGACCCTTTTGTTTTGGATTAGCTTGGCCAAGATTCTGGTTTGTTTGTTTGTTTGCTGCAGCAAATAAAGGGAGGTAATGAGGAGATTTTTCTCTAATTTTTGAATTCTTGAACGGTACAGTTTGCGTTAAGTACTACTTTGTTATAATATTATATATACTATAATATTTTTGGCATGCCTGCTCCTAGCACACTTCGTAGAATGTGTTGCTGTCTTGGTGGTACCAATATGGATTTACAAAGTACTCAGCTGACTCCCCTAGAGGGGATACCTAAATAGGTTTATGTACATTAAATATGGTATTTCTTCCATAATGTATACACTGTGGAACCAATACACTAAAAAAGGATCCTGATCTACGCACTTAGTAAAATTCGTAAATGGTGATACGGAGCGCTTTTGAGTGTTCCGCCAGCTCCATTGGTAATTTGGTGTATTTTGGAAAAGGCTTGGGGTTAGAGCCTGTCAGTCTGTGTACTATTTTTGAGAGCTCTTTTTGTAAATATGATTTACAATTGGTATTTACAATTGGTTTGGTTTGAGTACAGTCTGTGGGCTGCCTCTTGCTTTTGTCCTAAATGTTGATTTGTGGGTTGATTATGTGTTTGTGTGTCTATGTGGTTTGTGGACTGACACCGGTAGTGATGCTTGTGAAGTATTTGTTTGAGTGAGTAGCGACTGTGTTTTTTGTGTAAGAATGGCTTGCCTTAGCAAGCAGTGTTGTGTGTTCTGAGTGTGTGGCCCCCTTCTTGAAAATGTCTGGAATGAGCTCAATTTGGTTTGTTGTCGTCATTGTGTTCTGCAGATGTCATTGGAAGAATTACACTTTAAAATTCAAAGAATAAATTGTATAACATATGCTAAATTGCTGCAAGCTACTATTAAAAGTAAAGCAGTAACAAAGTATAGATGTCTGAACCTTCAATTATTATATCGCCCCAGTGGTAAAACACAAAATTAGAATTAACACTACATAGCGAAAAAATACGCCTCACAGAAAGAAAAACTAATTTGTGTGTTTTACACAACTAGGACTCAATACAAAATGTTACAGCATTATTCTTAGATACATTATATTAAATATTAAAAGGCATTCACATTTTCTGAGTAATTAGTTGCTGCTAAAATAAAAGCGCCTCTTTTATCACATTGCAAAACGATAGATTTTGACTGGCTTGGAAAGCCTGGGTTTTAAATAGACTGAACCGTGCTCATTCCCGGCGCTAGAAAGAGAGCTTTTAAACAGCTGTTCAAAGCTGTCTGTCCGAAGGAAGCTGTCTGTCAGAACAGATGGAGGTAATCCATGGTTTACAAACTTTTTGAGGACATTAGAATACAGCAAAGGGTTTTTCTCCTGCAGAAGCGTGGAAGTTGACGCCTGCTGGTCGTAAAACACAGCTGAGTAAATAAAACATGGCTATGCCCGGGTGCAAGCTACAGATCAAGCTGTGGGGACTAGGGTTTAAGTTAGTACAAAATGGTATCAAAGCACGTGCATTAAAGACTACTGATTTTGAAAGTTAGAAATACAGTTTCATTATTTTGGATAAAAGAGACAGGATAAAAAGTAAAGACTTTCTTTCTTGTTGCTTTTCTACTAAGCACATCTGTGGATCTGTTGGTAAATAAATACTGCTCTCTAAAAAGTGATACAAACTTTTTCTGTTTCAGTAAAAAGCTTCTGTGCTTAGTGTTATAAATAAATGCATTTTCAAGGTAAAAGGAAAGGAATAAGGCTTGCTTTTCATATGTAGAAATCACAAAAAGGGTTAGTGATCATTATTCAAAAAACTGACTACATGTAAAAAATTATTAAAAGTTATTGCACTAAAATCGTTTTTGCATAATTGTGCTCCCTATAATGTCTAATAACACAATTGTGACAATTCAATAAAATTTAGCACTGTAGAAAATTATCCTGTGCAAAGTATGTATTCAGATATCAATGTGCACATTAAGATTTCTATCTCCAATTGGTTAAAATATGTTGTTGCACCACATTAAAAGGTTGCATATTAGTTTATCTAACAACGCCAATATTACTGTGTCTTAGTGACAAACTTAAAATGTAGTATGGCCTAATGGCTGCAGTGTCAAATACAAAAGCTATTAAAAGTCATGCATAGAGCAGCTGTACAAACATGAGAATTACATTGCGTGCCTTAATGCACGATAGTTCTGAGCGAATTATGGCATTCTGAAAACTGAAATTTTGAGCCAAGTTCTTTAGGTGCTAGAACACACATTTCACATGAATAAAAGCAGAAATAAGACAGCAAAAGTTGCATCTTGCCTTTAAATTCTCAGCACACAGGCACGGAACAGGACTTCTTTTCAGCTGTGCTTCTCCAGAGTTACTTTGAATTGTAAAGGCCGCATGGAATATCCTTGCTCAGACAGGGGACAACAGGTTTAAGGGTCAGAGGCCAAGTTCTGTATTTAGAATTGACCAGTACTACTGAACGAAAAATGTCCACGCAGAGATTTGAGCACTTTTATTATCTAAGGTTAGCCACCGTGTCAGTGTGTGATTTCCACTTTTAGGGGCCTCCATCAAACTATGAAAGCATCACAGCATTTCCTGCTGTATACATGTACATATATAATTGTGTAAATGCAAGTTGTACATTTAGTCTATAGCCCTTGCAGTAATAATATAAATAAATGAATAAATAGGGCTGTATTTGGTTGAACGGGGAAGATATTCCTTGTCAGTAGTTTTGCTTCTATTTTGGGTTACAGCAAGTGCTTCCTGTAACACGTGTTAAGGAAATGCACACTCCAGTGCCACTTGTTCTAAATAGGAAAAACATAGATATATATAATACCTGCTTGTAATGTTGCAGAGTAGTTTAACAACTTAATTCCTTTGAATTAGGGTAAAACACTACAGGTAATGTACATTTTGCTCTAATGATGTCTGAGGCTATCATGTGCCTAGGAAAATTAGGGTCAAATTAATGCGTAATTCATGTTAATAATATTCAGGATATCGTCATTAGTAATTTAACTACATTTAAGAAATGAAAGAATTTACTTAGTTGTTTCAATGAACTAATGGCCTTGATTGAGCCTTCCTGGAACAAGATTGGACACCACAGATCTGTTTTAGGTAACATTAGCTAAAGGAAATATTGCATATTCTGTTAGGGGCACATGGGGATATCACTGTTTTCTTGAGAAATAATACAAGTATAGGAGGTATGCAGGTGGGGTTTATCCTATTGAATAACATTATCAAGGGGTAGCAGCGTCTGTAGGCCATGTGTAGAGAACAGCTCTGCCATGCATATACAAATAATGGTTTTAGTTTAAAGATTACTGTGCAAGGGCTAAAATAAGGAGGCAATGAAATTCAGTTTGCATTCATGCGCCCTCATGTTAAACTAGTACAATTGCTAAAGGAATTGGTAGTTGGTTCTTAATGTTTTCTAGTTAGCTCAATGTGCTATTTACCTCCTACAAGTCTGTTTGTGCCCAGCTGCCAAAAAGGGGGGTAAATATTGTCGACAGAAGGTCACCTGTTTAGGTTACCTACTGTCGAATGGGGGAAAGGAGGCTAGCTCCTGGGCAAATTAAGGGTAAACAAATTTATGTTCTCTCTCTCTCTCTTTTTTTTCTCACTCTCTCGCGAGCCTGTTTAAGCTGTCTAGGAACGGCCATGAGACAATTGGTTGGGCTCGCTTTACTCATTCATTCCACAGGATGCTGTGAATATGTTGAATCAATAGAGACAAAGCACCACACCAGTGCACGTCTAATTGGCTATCCAGTAATACTGCTTTAAAATTGTTAGAATTAATAAAATGAATAAATAAATATGCCATGTTACTGCCCATCTTGTCTGATGAAATTATGAAAAGATGGTTAGAATAGACTGATGTTCCCTTATTTGACCTTTAAGGGGAACTATATGTGGGTAGTTTTTGTTTACATATCTCAGGTGATAGCACCATTATTGTTTATTTTATTCTCATGCTATATACAGTTTTGCAAAGGCATCACTAGTCTCTTATTAGTTAGTCTGTGTAATTGAGCTGACAGCCCTTATTAGAGTTGGTGAATAGGTTTTTTTTCCTTTGAAAATGATGTTACATAGTCCAGATCGTGAAAAGTAGAATGCACAGGGTTCACAATCTTAGGAAAGACGCCTGTGTGATCCTTAGCAAACATTTTGACGGAAAATATTGCTTTATAGGAGTTTGTTTGCCACAACAAGTTCTGCTGGAGAAATTTATGTACCCACTATGTTGAGGTTTTGTTAGTTATTTATGTAGTAAGGATCCCTGTTAAATTAGCAGTTTTTAGATTTTCCCGCCACGCCTATAACATGAGAGCATGGTCCTAAGCGTAAAATGTACGTGTTTTTACGTAAGAAAAATAATTTTAGAAGTGTCTGCAGTCCTGTACAAGTAGTGGAAGGTTCATAAGTAGAAGAGTAGTGAACTATATGACTTATGAAACACAAGCTTGTTAAGACAAGAAGCACAAAAGAATGCTTGTTCTGAAAAGTTCTTCAGATGAATAATATAGGAATACACAAATGTAAGGATTCAGAGTATGTCCGTATTGTTTTTCTTTTTCCCTCAGAATTTAGAAAATAAACACAGACTTACTTGGCTGCTTGGGATTGGGAGAAACAAATCAAATCGTGTAACATTTTACTCTTGTCAGTTCACCAAAAGTTCCTTTTATACTCGCTTATAGGTCCAGGGTGTTTTTTACTTTCAGATAGATGAAGTGGTTCTTGGGTGCCCTGCTAATGTATGGGGCGCCCAGAGACTAAAAACGTTTTCTGAAATAGAGTATCCTCTCTGTTGATAGATTATTTGTATGCCTTGTCTAAAGATCTTTTTGTTCTGACCACCAATAGATATCTGCTGCCCTACAACCATTGCCAGAGGGGCCCGGACATCAGACCCAGCCTCGGGAGTCAGCGCCAGTCCAGCTTGGAGCCGAGATAAAGGGAACCAGCACAGTCATTGCTGGCAACTAGGACCGCAGAGAAGGTAGAAGGCCGGAAGCACTGGGCCCATGAAAGCGACGTGAAGTGTGTACCCCTGCCACTGTCTTGGATGAAAGACGGGGTCACAAATCAGAACGGAGAATTCTTTGCGCTGGTCCAGTTTTATGATGCCCAGCTGAGAGAGTCACAGACCGACAAGGACGGCAAAGAGGCTTTGCTTGAGGTGACCCCCTTTGTGAAACAAAGGTTGCTTCAGATCCTCCAGCATCAGGCCTCTGAGTCCTGGTCCTCAAGTGAATGCAAGTCTGCACCTCTGTTTGTTGATCGAGAGGTGCCTGGGCATACTAGGTACAATCTGTGGCCCCGACAAAAGAGCAGTGCACCAGCGGAGCAACATATGAGTTAGGGAAGGACTTGAGTTCAGGGTACAGGTGCTGTGCCTTTGGTGCCTGTTAGAATAAAGTGAAGAATACTGGTGCACTGCCTGAGACACTGGACAGGATTGTTGAGGGTGTTTGCCCTGGAAGGTGATTGCCCTATCCTGAAAGAAGAAACTTTTCCCTTAAAACTGGGCCGTGATTGTTTTCTTGAGTTGCAAGTTGTGCAGCTCCACCGTGGGAGAAGTGAACACTTGATGAACAATAAGAGCCTGCCTGTGAGGCTCAGACGGACAAAGGGAGAAGACTCCCCTCTGGCTGGTTGTACAGCGGCTTCTATTCTTCAAGTACTTTTTAGCAATGTACCCCTTTGGTCGTCTCATTGTTGAGGAGGAGCAGCCCTTTGCGGCTCCTCGTCCTAATTCCCATGGCCCTGTTTGGTCCTCCTGGTCCCCTGAAGTGAAAATTGTTTTTGTGATAATCTGTATACTCTCTTTAATACTAAGTATTTGGAGTAATGTTCATTCTGCAAGAGAAACGTTTTGTGCAGTCCTTGATAAATACTACTCCGCTCCCCCCGAACATATCATTGGTACCCTAGCACTCATAAAGAAGAACACTGGAAGGTTTATTAAAAATGTTTTTATGTAGACATTGCATCCAACGTGCTGTTGGCTATTTCCAATCGGCCTAAAACAACCACTGAAATTCATCCCGATATAGGAACTTAGACTTTAATTGGCTGGTTAGGGACATTGTTTGTTACTTGGGGCTGGAAACTGTTGACAATTCTATGTATATTCTTTGCGATCCTACTGTCATGCTGTCTATGCATACCATGTGGCCCGATGCTTTGTTCCCTTTGTGTCTCTACTTGTATACCTATCAAGCGCAACGTTTAGAATGTGAATGCCCAATATGTATTAGACCAAGAGGTTAGCAATATGATAAGAATAGATGTGTAAGATATTTTCTATATTCCTTCTAGATCATAGAGATGTCTTCAGCTAATGCTAAAAGGGTCATCTGTGGAAATTAGCAGAAATTGCTGTTAGCATGAGCTGAAGCCATTTTGGTTATGGCAGCCATTTTAGTTAGCCATGTGCTGGCCATGTGCTTCTTGTCTCTTTACTGTTGCCTGCTTTTCTATTCTGCTTGAGTCATCAGTTACAGTTAACTCCTTCAGCACTGAGCCAGAGCAATGTATGATCACAAAGGCCTGTAGCTGCTAGAATACACCTGTTTTAGAATAGAACTGTCAGGCTGTTTTAACTGATGTAAGCAGAAATGTCTCCTCCCACTTTGTTGAGCAAGCAATTTTTGTATACCCATGTTAGTCAATAACTATTCTTGTATGTGCCAGTACCTCCCCTTTGAGTCTCCATGCTGACTATGCAACAAATGTATATATATAAGGCCCCTGATTTCTGTACTCCTTGGACTACCTCCTACAGTCGCCTGAGGGTACTGTATTGACGTAGTCTCCATCATGTGAGGTTAATAAATCTATTTTCTTTGATTTTACAGCTTCCGTGCCAATCTCTATTTGTTAGTCCAAGGACTTGAGTACGCATAAGGGCGAACCCCTGTACTGGTGGGCTTCTAGAGAGTCTCACTCCCACAGTTTCAATGAGGGGTGTGATCTCTTTCCTCTACAATTATCTACTTTCCACCACACATGCGGCTCAACCGAGATACATGGCTATGTGGGAGGGGCTGCTGCAGAGAGACATACACGACAAGGAATGGGCGGCACTCTGGTCCGATATCTCGAAATTCAGTCACTCCTTGGAACTCAGGGAAGCACATCTAAAAACTCTAATGGACTGGTACCTTTGCCCGGCCAAACTCAAACGACTCTTCCCAAACTCGTCTGATAGATGTTGGAGGGGTTGTGGGCTTTTGGGCGATTTCCAACATATCTGGTGGGACTGCCCCACTATACGTCCCTTCTGGGAGGAAATCTTAGCTCAACTTAAAACCATGTTGGGATATCCTATACCGACCTCCATGGAAGGAGTCCTCCTAGGTATTCGAGACCCCGCTCTAGAACACCAGACCAAGACCGACAAAGCCATCATGTGGACATGTATAGGTGCAGCGAAAGTAACATTAGCAGCAGCATGGAAGAGGAAGACAGCCCCTACTCTCTCAGTCTGGCATGCGCGACTTTGGAAACTCCTCTGCCTAGAAAGAATGGCGGACATATTCCGCGATGACTATAAAAGCTTTGAATATAAGTGGGGTCCTTTGGTCGCTTTCCTTACACGGGGCCTACCGCTGGCGGTGTGTCCCCGACTATTAGAGACATGCATCTCTTTCAGTTCTAACATCCTACATTTCTGCCCAGCCACACACCCAGCCCCCATCAGTAGAGTCGTCACCACACACCTTGTTAGTGGGAGGGGGGAGGGCATAGGGGGATTATTGTGTTCATTGACGCTAGGGACTGTGAATCTGCATAGTGGAGGGAAGGACTCACTAAGCCTCTGAACTATTTGAAACTGTACAAATCACTATAGAGTGTCCCCTTTCCACAGTTTGGCACAGTGGCATAACGAATGTGGTCCTCAGCCTTAATTTCATGTGCTATGTTGTACTGTACTATATGACATTGATGCGCCTGTTATCGTAAAGCAACTAATGTTTACCTAACAAAATGCCAATAAACATACGTTTTACAAAAAATTAAAACATTAACCCCTTCGACGCTTATGACGAGCTGGACTCGTCATGGCACACAGTGGTCGTGTGCTCATGACGAGTCCAGCTCGTCATAAGACCACCCACGGGGGAAGCGCTGGCGCTCCCCCCGTGGGAATCTGATCGTTGTTTTTTTTGGGGGGGAGGCAGGGGAAGGGCTTCCCCTGCCTCCCCCCGCCCCCTCCCTTCAATGACGTCAGCGCGCGAGGCAGGCTGACGTCATTGGGGGTTTCCCTTTGTTCCCCGACACGCTGGAAGCCATTTGCTTCCAGCGCGTCGGGGAATAAGGTGAGTTTTAGCTCCGGGGAGGGGGGGTTTCAAAGAAAAGAGGCATCGAGGGAAAGGAAAGGGTTTTCCTTTCCCCCGATGCCTCTTTTGTGTATTCCTGCTGCACGATCATGCGATCGTGCAGCAGGAATGCCCACTAGACACCAGGGAATTTTTTTTTTTTTTTTTTTTAAAGTGAAAATACTGTTTTGGGGAGCGGCCCCTTGGGCAAGGGTCGCTCCCCTTTTGGGGGCCATATGTTTTTAGTGGTCTGCCCCCCTGGGGGGGGGGGGCAGTTTTTTTAATATTGCGCAGGCTTTACTCGAAGATGTCAGAGCGCTTCACAATAGGAACAGTAACATTACATGAGGAGAAGGTTACAAGTGAGCATAATACAAAAGCAAGCGTTACATTACATGAGGAAAAAGTGACAATTGTGCAAATAAAACAAACAAGATACAAAAAGAGGTATGCGTTACAAGATACATGAGATACAAAATACAAATAGAGGTATAATACTGCAATAAGTGGCTGTCACTCAGAACACACTGGGAAGGCACTTCTATAGGCATGGAGTACAGAGTTTCCTTTAGTGGAAGAACTTCCTTGAGGGAGTAGAGAGGGCGTGAGTTAAACAGGAGACTTAAAATGAAGGGTACACAAATGCAGCACAGCACGCAAGGGTGAGGAATGTACAGGAAAAAGTACAAATTTACAATGAAGAGCGAACTTCCTAGAGGGGGCTGAGAGTGAAAGTATTAGTTCTGAAAGTGTCTTTGGAAGAGAAGAGATTAGAGGTCAGCTTTGAAGATACGGGTAGAGGAGGTGGCACAGAGCAATGGGGGAAGCGAGTTCCAGATTCTCACCGCATTGCCTGAGAAGGATTGCGCCATTGATCTTTTCCTTTTGAAGACGGGGGGGGGGGCTCAAGCAGAAGTTTTTCCGCATTGCGAGAAGGGCGAGAGCCACCGGACAATTTCAATTTATTCGCCAGGTAACGAGGGGAGGATGTGTGTAAGGCTTTGTGTGTGATGCAGGCAGTTTTGTAAATAGATCTTGCCTCGATCGGAAGCCATCGAAGAGAGGACAGGATAGGAGTGACGTGGTCGCTTCGTTTAGACCCTGAAATGAAGCGAGCTGCTGAATGGAGGATGGATTTGAGAGGGGAGAGGTGGGATTTGGGTAGGCCCGTCAGAAGAGAATTGCAATAATCCAGTCTTGCGAGAACCAGAGATTGTACCAAGGTTTTTAAGTCTTTCTCCGGGAAGAACTGACGGATCCCCCATAGAAGGCGCAACTGGTAACGTGCGTTCTTAGCAATAGAGTTGATGTGGGAGATTAGGTTGAGTCTTTTGTCAAGAATGACACCTAGGGATTTAGCGCTGTCGACAATGATGGGTTTGTTGTTGAGTAGGTTCAGCTGATCCATCCAAGATTGAACAGGAGGAGGTGGAGAGAGAGGTAGAGAGGAGGAGGAATTCAGTTTTGGCGGGATTCAGAATGAGTTGGTGAGCTAACATCCAGTTGTGAATAGAGTTGAGAGTAGAGTTGAGTAGGGAGAGATCGTGTGCGGAAGATAAAGGTATCTTCCCACTAGTCCACCAGGCATTTATTTGTGGAGAGTGACCCCTTGGGCAAGGGTCACTCTCCTTTGGGGGCAATATTTGTGGCTGTGTCTGCCCCCCAGGAGGGCAGATCGCCATGTTTTTTTTTTAAATTGGGCCCACTAGACCACCAGGGATTTGTTTGAGGGAGTGGCCCCTTGGGCAAGGGTTGCTCCCCTATGGGGAGCATTAATTTGGCCGTTTCTGCCCCCTGGGTGGGCAGATCGGCTGATTTTTTTGTATGGCTACTAGGCCACCAGGGATTTTTTGTGGGGAGTGGCCCCTTGGGCAAGGGTCGCTCCCCCTTGGGGGCATTGTTTGTGGCTGTCTGCCCCCATGGGGGGGGCAGATGTCGCCATTTTTTTTATATTTGGCCCACTAGACCACCAGGGATTTGTTTTTGGGGAGTGGCCCCTTGGGCAAGGGTTGCTCCCCTTTGGGGAGCATTAATTTGGCCGTTTCTGCCATCCTGAGGGGCAGATCGGCTGATTTGTTTATTTGTAGGTCCACTAGGCCACCAGGGGGTTTTTTATGTTGGGGAGCGGCCCCTTGGGCAAGGGTCGCTCCCCTTTATGGGAGGATGATTGTGGCCATTTCTGCCCTCTTTGGGTGGCAGAATAGCAGTATGTTTTTAGGCCCATCTGCCCCCAAGGAGGGCAGAAGCCACTAGACACCAGGGTTTTTTTTAATTTTTGTGTTGGGGAGTGGCCAAAAGGGCAAGGGTTTCTCCCGTTTTACGGGGGTGAATATTTTATTTATACTCTTTGGCCCACCTACCCCTTAGCTTGGCTGGTGGATTGTGTGTGGACTGGTGCATTATTTGCATATGTGATTGTAATGTTTTTTTTCTCCTTTTTATTCTAGTGTAAAGCTTTTGATTCCTGTTTGCGGTTTCGGCAGTGGTTGTTCTGCAGTTTTGCGTAATTGCATTTATTTGGTAAGAAAAATATTTTTGTTGTGTGTACTCCAAATGAGTATTATTGTCATGCATGAATGAATTTTTTTGTAAGTGGTGTCATAATGGCAGCATATTTGTTAGTGTTCAGAGCATGAAATTCTTTGCGATGTTTTGCATTGTCTTATGTGTAAATTTTTTTCTTCTTTTTTAGTGGGATATTGTTGATCCTTACTGTGTCTGTGCAGAGTAGGTGGTGGTGAGTCTAGCTGCTTCTGTCACGTGAGTGGTATAGTGTTGGAGTATATAGGTCTTTGTGATAAAGCTACATTTTGTTTATTTCTTTTTTTTTACTAAGGGTTTGTTGTTGTTGACTTGTTTGACAAGTAACCTTTATTAGTAAGCATTATGGCTAGCCGTAGAATGACTGCTCAGCAGGTGGTTGGTTTGCTTCTTGAATCTTCCTCTGAGCAGGATTATGAGACTGACAGTGCGTCTGAGGGAGAGGAGGAGGGGAAGATTCAGGCAGTGAGTTTTCTCTCCACATGGAATCATCGGATGATGAAGGTACTCTCAGTGCAGATGAAGTGCCTGTTTTAGAGGAGGATACTAATGTGCCGATGGTGCAAGAGGCATCTGTATTGCAGCCTGGGGCTGCTAGGCTTCCTACTGGAAGTGCTGGACTCTGGGTTGATCCAAACATGGTGCAGCCGGTGTTGCCTGCCTTTAGTGGTTATGCAGGGTGTAGAGTGGATTGTGAACATTATTTGCCTATACAGTATTTTCAGTTGTTTATGGATGATGTATTTTTGGGTGAGATTGTTGAGCAGACTAATTTGTATGCTGAACAGTTTTTGAGGGACAACAGTGCCAGACTTAGGCCCCATTCTAGAGCTACCCGGTGGAGTCCCACAAATCTGGAAGAGATGAAGAAGTTTTTGGGTTTGACTTTTTTGATGGGTTTGATAAGGAAGCCGTCCATGGGTTCATATTGGTCTACCAGTCCCTTGATGGCAACGGCCATATTTCCTGCAGTTATGACTCGTGATCGGTATTTACTTTTGCTTCGGATGCTGCATTTTGTTGATAATGGTTTGGCGTTGCCACGAGATCACCCTGAATGTGACCGTCTTTTTAAGATTCGGCCTGTTCTTGATCACTTTGTAGATCGATTTTCAGAGATCTATACTCCAGGGAAAGAAATATCTATTGATGAGTCTTTGGTCCTGTTCAAGGGCCGTTTGGTTTTTAGGCAGTACATTCCTAGCAAGAGGGCACGCTATGGAATTAAGCTGTATATGTTGTCTGAGAGTAGGACAGGATATGTTTTTAATTTGCGTGTGTACACTGGTAGGGATTCCACTATTGACCCCCTGGTTGTCCGTCCACTTTTGGAGTTTCAGAGAAAATTGTGTGGGATCTTGCTAGAGGACTGTTTAACAGAGGCCACCATTTGTACCTTGATAACTTCTACACTGCTGTGCAATTGTTTAAGGAATTCTTCAAAGTGGACACTTTTGCTTGTGGCACAATCCGCTCTAACCGTAAGGTTATCCAAAAGAGCTTGTTTGCAAAAAACTTCAGAGGGGACAGTGCAGTGCCTTGCGTAGTGAGGAACTGCTAGCTGTGAAATTTGTGGACAGGAGGGATGTGTACATGCTGACTACCATCCATGATGAGAGTACTTCACCTGTGGCTGTTTGGGGTCAGATTGCTGAAGTGCGCAAACCTGTGTGCATTTTAGACTACAATAAGCACATGGGTGGTGTTGATAGAGTAGATCAGAGGTTGGAACCTTACACTGCTATTCGTAAGTCTTACATTTGGTATAAGAAGTTGGCCATCCATCTCTTCAATTTAGCAACTTTCAATGCTTTTGTTGTGTTCAAGGAGTGTTCTCCTGCGTCAAAGTTGACTTTTGTTCAGTTTCAGGAGTCTGTCATAGGCAGCCTTGTTGTTGTGGAACAGGCAAGTGTTCCTAGAGTTGGAGTGGTGGAGGATGTGGCTCGATTGAAAGATCGCCACTTTCCTGATCACATTCCTCCTACACCCTCAAAAGACTTTCCCACTAGGAGATGTAGAGTCTGTTGGCGAAGAGGTGCGCGGAAGGAGACTCATATGTACTGCCCTGAGTGTCCTTCTAACCCTGGGCTGTGTGTGCCTGCTTGTTATAGAGCGTACCACAAGCAAAAGAATTATTGGGAGCAACCATGAGTGGTAAAGTGAACTGCCTGTTCTGTAATGTTTAAGAATTGTTGTTCTGTTTCAAGGTTGGCATTAGTGCAATGTATTTAGTTTCTGATTTTGTGTTTGTAGATTTGTATCTATTTGCAATTTGTTTGTGTTTTCTTTTTTGTATAAAAAAATCCTAAATGTGATGGTGGTGTGTTTAGGCTGGTGCTTGGCTGGCGGTGTGCGTGGAGTGGCGCTTGGCTGGCGGTGTGCGTGGAGTGGCGCTTGGCTGGCGGTGTGCGTGGAGTGGCTCTTGGCTGGCGGTGTGCACGGAGGGGCGCTTGGCTGGCGGTGTGCGTGGAGTGGCGCTTGGCTGGCGGTGTGCGTGGAGTGGCGCTTGGCTGGCGGTGTGCGTGGAGTGGCGCTTGGCTGGCGGTGTGCGTGGAGTGGTGCTTGGCTGGCGGTGTGTGTGGACTGGCACTTGGCTGGCGGTGTGCGTGGAGTGGCGCTTGGCTGGCGGTGTGCGTGGAGTGGCGCTTGGCTGGCGGTGTGCGTGTAGTGGCGCTTGGCTGGCGGTGTGCATGGAGTGGCACTTGGCTGGCGGTGTGCGTGGAGTGGCGCTTGGCTGGCGGTGTGCATGGAGTGGCGCTTGGCTGGCGGTGTGTGTGTAGTGGCGCTTGGCTGGCGGTGTGCGTGGACTGGCGCTCGGCTGGCGGTGTGTGAGTAGTGACTTGCTGCTGGTCACTACACACACTGCTAGCCGAGCGACACTCCACACAATCCATCAGCTTGTGTGGTTGCTGTGTTAGGAATGTGGGCGTGTGAAAGTGATGGGCCCTTGAATGGCGCTGTCTGCTGGTGTGAGTGTTGTAATGTGATAGGCCCGCGGCTGGTGGTGTGAATGGTTTTGTATGTGTCACACGTATGAAAGGTGTATGAATGGCCTGTAAAGAGGTTGGTGCCTTGTCGTGGCTTTACAGCTCATGAGCTGTGAGTCAATGGTTCAGTTTCTCGTCCTTTCAATTATTAACAGTGCATTTCATTTTTGTGAAATCACTTGTTAATACAATTGTGTATACTGAACCATCACTCACCCTCGTGCCAAATCCAACCAGTATGTGTGTGTGCTTGAGGATTAGATGGCTGTGCAGTAATATTTCTTTTTTGTCTTTCTCAAGCAGGGTGTACCTTGTCCCTTTTTGTGAATGTTGTAATGTGTTTATTTCGTGCCTGGTGGTGTGAATGGTCTTGTGTGTATCACGTATGAAAGGTGTGTGAATGGCCTGTAAAGCGGTTGGGGCCTTGACGTGGCTTTACAGCTCACGAGCTGCGAGTCACTGGTTCAGTTTTTTGTCCTTTCAATTATTGACAGTGCATTTCATTTTTGTGAAATCTCTTGTTAATAAAATTGTATATACTGAACCATCACTTGCCCTCGTGCCAAATCCAACCAGTATGTGTGTGTGCTTGAGGAATAGATGGCTGTGCAGTAATCTTTGTCTTTTTAGTCTGTCTGCCAAGGTGTACATTCCGTCTAAGAATAACCTACCAACTGTAGATCTTGTCGTAAGCGAAACACCCATGGGAGTACATGGTGATATCTCTCTTGTGGATCGCAACAAGTTATGTTACCCAGAATGTCCTGCAAACCTCAAAATGTCTGTCACATTTTCCTTGCAATATTGTGCCAAACTTTTCACGCTGCAGAAATAAACAACACATTATCTCAAAATGACCTGGTTTTGCAAGGGGGGTTTTTGGCCCGGGGCTCGGCGGCCACCTAGGGAAACCTACCAAACCCACACATTTCTGAAAAGTAGACACCCGGGGATTCCAGGGAGGTATGGCTTGCATGGATCCCCCAACGTTTTCTTACCCAGAATCCCCTGCAAACCTGACATTTTGCTGAAAAAATCACTTTTTCACACATTTTTGTGTGGTAAAGTTGTGGCATCACCGGGCTGACACAAATTTCCTACCACCCAGCGTTCCCCAGGTCTCCCGATAAAAATGGTGCCTCACTCGGGTGGGAGGCCCAAGTACCCGCGACAGGCAAGGGCCCACAACGTATTGAGGCAACCTCAAAATGGCCTATCACAAAACGACCTGGTTTTGCAAGGGGGGTCCCATGACGTTTTGGCCCGGGGCTCGGCGGCCACCTAGGAAACCTACCAAACCCACACATTTCTGAAAAGTAGACACCCGGGGGCTTCCAGGGAGGTATGGCTTGCGTGGATCCCCCAACGTTTTCTTACCCAGAATCCCCTGCAAACCTGACATTTTGCTGAAAAAATCCCTTTTTACACACATTTTGTGTGGTAAAGTTGTGGCATCACCGGGCTGACACAAATTTCCTACCACCCAGCGTCCCCCCAGGTCTCCCGATAAAAATGGTGCCTCACTCGGGTGGGAGGCCCAAGTACCCGCGACAGGCAAGGGCCCAAAACGTAGTGAGGCGACATCAAAATTGCCTATCTCAAAACCACCTGGTTTTGCAAGGGGGGTCACCTGGGTTTTTGGCCCAGTGCTCGGCGGCCATCTAGGGTAACCTACCAAACCCACACATTTCTGAAAAGTAGACACCTGGGGGCTTCCAGGGAGGTATGGCATGCATGGATCCCCCAACGTTTCCTTACCCAGAATCCCCTGCAAACCTCAATTTTAGCTGAAAAAATAACTTTTTTCAGAAATTTTTGTGTGGGAAAGTGTGGCATCACCGGGCTCACACAAATTTCCTACCACCCAGAGTTCCCCCAGGTCTCCCGATTAAAATGGTGCCTCACTTGTGTGGGAGGCCCAAGTACCCGCGACAGGCAAGGGCCCAAAACGTAGTGAGGCAACATCAAAATTGCCTATCTCAAAACCACCTGGTTTTGCAAGGGGGGTCACCTGGGTTTTTGGCCCCGTGCTCGGCGGCCATCTAGGAAACCTACCAAACCCACACATTTATGACAAGTAGACACCCGGGGGCTTTCAGGGAGGTATGGCTTGCGTGGATCCCCCAATGTTTCCTTACCCAGAATCCCCTGCAAACCTCAATTTTAGCTGAAAAAAATCACTTTTTTCACACATTTTTGTGTGGGAAAGTGTGGTGTCACTGGCCTCACACAAATTTCCTACCAGCCAGCGATCCCCCGGGTCTCCTGATAAAAATTATGCCTCACTCGTGTCGGAGGCCCAAGTAACCGCAACAGGCAAGGGCCCAAAACATTTTTTGATAGGCAATGTTGATGTTGCCTCAAAACGTTTTGTGTCCTTGCATGTCGCGGGTACTTGGGCCTCCCACACAAGTGAGGCACCATTTTTATCGGGAGACCTGGGGAACGCTGGGTGGTAGGAAATTTGTGTCAGCCCGGTGATGCCACAACTTTACCACACAAAATGTGTGTAAAAGGATTTTTTCAGCAAAATGTCAGGTTTGCAGGGATTCTGGGTAAGAAACGTTGGGGGATCACGCAAGCCATACCTCCTGAAGCCTCAGGTGCCTACTTTTCAGAAATGTGTGGGTTTGGTAGGTTTCCCTAGGTGGCCGCCGAGCCCCGAGCCAAAACGTCATGGGACCCCCTTGCAAAACCAGGTGGTTTTGTGATAGGTCATTTTGAGGTTGCCTCAATACGTTGTGGGCCCTTGCCTGTCAGCGAGTACTAGGCCTCCCACCCGAGTGAGGCACCATTTTATCGGGAGACCTGGGAGACGCTGGGTGGTAGAAAATTTGTGTCAGCCCGGTGATGCCACAACTACCACACAAAAATGTGTGAAAAAAGGGATTTTTCAGCAAAATGTCAGGTTTGCAGGGGATTCTGGGTAAGAAAACGTTGGGGGATCCACGCAAGCCATACCTCCCTGGAAGCCCCGAGTGTCTACTTTTCAGAAATGTGTGGGTTTGGTAGGTTTCAGTAGATGGCCGCCGAGCACGGGGCCAAAACCCAGGTGACCCCTTGCAAAACCAGGTGGTTTTGAGATAGGCAATTTTGATGTACGCCTCACTATGTTTTGGGCCCTTGCCTGTCGCGGGTACTGGGCCTCCCACACAAGTGAGGCACCATTTTTCTCGGGAGACCTGGGGGAACGCTGGGTGGTAGGAAATTTGTGTGAGGCCAGTGATGCCACACTTTCCCACACAAAAATGTGTGAAAAAGTGATTTTTTCAGCTACAATTGAGGTTTGCAGGGGATTCTAGGTAAGGAAACGTTGGGGGATCCACGCAAGCCATACCTCCCTGGAAGCCCCCGGGTGTCTACTTTTCAGAAATGTGTGGGTTTGGTAGGTTTCCATAGATGGCCACCGAGCACGGGGCCAAAAACCCAGGTACTCCCTTGCAAAACCAGGTGGTTTTGAGATAGGCAATTTTGATGTCGCCTCACTACGTTTTGGGCCCTTGCCTGTCGCGGGTACTTGGGCCTCCCACACAAGTGAGGCACCATTTTTATCGGGAGACCTGGGGGAACGCTGGGTGGTAGGAAATTTGTGTGAGGCCAGTGATGCCACACTTTCCCACACAAAAATGTGTGAAAAAAGTGATTTTTTCAGCTAAAATTGAGGTTTGCAGGGGATTCTGGGTAAGGAAACGTTGGGGGATCTACAGCAAGCCATACCTCCCTGGAAGCCCCGGGTGTCTACTTTTCAGAAATGTGTGGGTTTGGTAGGTTTCCCTAGATGGCCGCCGAGCATGGGGCCAAAAACCCAGGTGACTCCTTGCAAAACCAGGTGGTTTTGAGATAGGCAATTTTGATGTCGCCTCACTACGTTTTGGGCCCTTGCCTGTCGCGGGTACTTGGGCCTCCCACACAAGTGAGGCAGCATTTTTATTGGGAGACCTGGGGGAACGCTGGGTGGTAGGAAATTTGTGTGAGGCCAGTGATGCCACACTTTCCCACACAAAAATGTGGGAAAAAAGTGATTTTTTTCAGCTAAAATTGAGGTTTGCAGGGGATTCTGGGTAAGGAAACGTTGGGGGATCCACGCAAGCCATACCTCCCTGGAAGCCCCCGGGTGTCTACTTTTCAGAAATGTGTGTGTTTGGTAGGTTTCCCTAGGTGCTGGCAGAGCTAGGGTTCACAAACTACAGCTAGGCACTTTGCCAAAAAGGGTCATTTTTCACTGCGAAATTGAGGTGTGACCACGTTGCGTTTTGCGCAGTTTCCTGTCACGGGCACTAGGCCGACCCACACAAGTGAGGTACCATTTTTCTTGTAAGACTTTGGGGAACGCAGGGTGGGCGGAAATTTGTGGATCCACACAGATTCCAGAACTTTCCACCACAGAAATGTGGGGAAAATGTGGTTTTTTTGACAATTTTTTAGGTTTGCAAGGGATTCTGGGTAACAGAACCTGGTGGGAGGCAGTCAAGTCACCCCATCCTGGATTCCCCTGGGTGTCTAGTTTTCAAAAATGTATAGGTTTGCTAGGTTTCCCTAGGTGCCGGCAGAGGTAGGGTTCAAAAACTACAGCTAGGCACTTTGCCAATAAAGGGTCATTTTTCACTGCGAAATTGAGGTGTGACCACGTTGCGTTTTGCGCCGTTTCCTGTCGCAGGTACTAGGCCGACCCACACAAGTGAGGTACCATTTTTCTCGTAAGACTTTGGGGAACGCGGGGTGGGCGGAAATTTGTGGATCCACGCAGATTCCAGAACTTTCCACCACAGAAATGTGGGGATAATGTGGTTTTTTTGACAATTATTTAGGTTTGCAAGGAATTCTGGGTAACAGAACCTGGTGGGAGGCAGTCAAGTTACCCCATCCTGGATTCCCCTGGGTGTCTAGTTTTCAAAAATGTATAGGTTTGCTAGGTTTTCCTAGGTGCCGGCAGAGGTAGGGTTAAAAAACTACAGCTAGGCACTTTGCCAAAAAAGGGTCATTTTTCACTGCGAAATTGAGGTGTGACCACGTTGCGTTTTGCACCGTTTCATGTCGCAGGCACTAGGCCGACCCACACAAGTGAGGTACCATTTCTCTCGTAAGACTTTGGGGAACGCGGGGTGGGTGGAAATTTGTGGATCCACGCAGATTCCAGAACTTTCCACCACAGAAATGTGGGGAAAATGTGGTTTTTTTTACAATTATTTAGGTTTGCAAGAGATTCTGGGTAACAGAACCTGGTGGGAGGCAGTCAAGTCACCCCATCCTGGATTCCCCTGGGTGTCTAGTTTTCAAAAATGTATAGGTTTGCTAGGTTTCCCTAGGTGCCGGCAGAGGTAGGGTTAAAAAACTACAGCTAGGCACTTTGCCAAAAAAGGGTCATTTTCACTGCGAAATTGAGGTGTGACCACGTTGCGTTTTGCGCTGTTTCCTGTCGCAGGCACTAGGCCGACCCACACAAGTGAGGTACCATTTTTCTCGTAAGACTTGGGGGAACGCGGGGTGGGCGGAAATTTGTGGATTCACGCAGATTCCAGAACTTTCCACCACAGAAATGTGGGGAAAATGTGGGTTTTTTGACAATGTTTTAGGTTTGCAAGGGATTCTGGGTAACATTACCTGGTGGGAGGCAGTCAAGTCACCCCATCCTGGATTCCCCTGGGTGTCTAGTTTTCAAAAATGTATAGGTTTGCTAGGTTTCCCTAGGTGCCGGCAGAGCTAGGGTTCAAAAACTACACCTAGGCACTTTGCCAAAAAAGGGTCATTTTTCACTGCAAAATTGAAGTGTGACCACGTTGCGTTTTGCGTCGTTTCCTGTCGCAGGCACTAGGCCGACCCACACAAGTGAGGTACCATTTTTCTCATAAGAGTTTGGGGAACATGGGGTGGGTGGAAATTTGTGGATCCACGCAGATTCCAGAACTTTCCACCACAGAAATGTGGGGAAAATGTGTTTTTTTGGGCAATTTTTTAGGTTTGCAAGGGATTCTGGGTAACAGAACCTGGTGGGAGGTATTCAAGTCACCCCATCCTGGATTCCCCTGGATGTCTAGTTTTCAAAAATGTATAGGTTTGCTAGGTTTCCCTAGGTGCCCGCAGAGCTTGGGTTCAAAATCTACAGCTAGGCACTTTGCCAACAAAGGGTCATTTTTCACAGCGAAATTGAGGTGTGACCACGTTGCGTTTTGTGCCGTTTCCTGTCGCAGGCACTAGGCCGACCCACACAAGTGAGGTACCATTTTTCTCGTAAGACTTTGGGTAACGCGGGTTGAGTGGAAAATTGTGGATCCACGCAGATTCCAGAACTTTCCACCACAGAAATGTGGGGAAAATCTGTTTTTTTTGACAATTGTTTAGGTTTGCAAGGGATTCTGGGTAACAGAACCTGGTGGGAGGCAGTCAAGTCACCCAATCCTGGATTCCCCTTGGTGTCTAGTTTTCAAAAATTTATAGGTTTGCTAGGTTTCCCTAGGTGCCGGCAGAGCTAGGGTTAAAAAACTACAGCTAGGCACTTTGCCAAAAAAGTGTCATTTTTCACTGCGAAATTGAGGTGTGACCACGTTGCGTTTTGCGCCGTTTCCTGTCGCAGGCACTAGGCCGACCCACACAAGTGAGGTACCATTTTTCTCGTAAGACTTTGGGGAATGCGGGGTGGGTGGAAATTTGTGGATCCACGCAGATTCCAGAACTTTCCACCACAGAAATGTGGGGAAAATGTGGTTTTTTGACAATTTTTTAGGTTTGCGAGGGATTCTGGGTAACAGAATCTGGTGGGAGGACAGTCAAGTCACCCCATCCTGGATTCCCCTGGGTGTCTAGTTTTCAAAAATGTATAGGGTTTGCTAGGTTTCCCTAGGTGCCGGCAGAGCTAGGGTTCAAAAACTACAGCTAGGCACTTTGCCAAAAAAGTGTCATTTTTCACTGCGAAATTGAGGTGTGACCACGTTGCGTTTTGCGCCGTTTCCTGTCGCAGGCACTAGCCCGACCCACACAAGTGAGGTACCATTTTTCTCGTAAGACTTTGGGGAACGTGGGGTGGGTGGAAATGTGTGGATCCACGCAGATTACAGAACTTTCCACCACAGAAATGTGGGGAAAATGTGGTTTGTTTGACAATTTTTTAGGTTTGCAAGGAATTCTGGGTAACGTAACCTGGTGGGAGGCAGTCAAGTCACCCCATCCTGGATTCCCCTGGGTGTCTAGTTTCCAAAAATGTATAGGTTTGCTAGGTTTCCTTAGGTGCCGGCAGAGCTAGGGTTCAAAAACTACAGCTAGGCACTTTGCAAAAAAAGGGTCATTTTTCACTGTGAAAATGTGGTGCGTCCACGTTGCGTTTTGCACTGCTTCCTGTCGCGGGCACTAGGCTTACCCACACAAGTGAGGTACCATTGTTTTCGGAAGACCTTGGGGAACGCGGGGTGGGTAGAATTTTGTGGATCCGCGCAGATTCCAGAACTTTCCACCACAGAAAAGTGAGGAAAATGTGTTTTTTTTACCAATGTTTTAGGTTTGCAAGGGATTCTGGGTAACAGAACCTGGTGAGAGCCAGTCAAGTCACCCCGTCCTGAATTCCCCTGGTTGTCTAGTTTTTAAAAATGTATAGGTTTGCTAGGTTTCCCTAAGTGCCCGCAGAGCTAGGGTTCAAAAACTACAGCTAGGCACTTTGCAAAAAAAGGGTAATTTTTCATTGTGAAAATGTGGTACGTCCACGTTGCATTTTGAGCCATTTCCTGTTGTGGGCACAAGGCCTACCCACACAAGTGAGGTACCATTTTTATCGGGAGACTTAGGGTAACACAGAATTGTAGAAGAAACTGTTATTACCTATTGACTTTCGATGCATTTCTGCCTTCCAAATGAAAGACAATGTGTAAAAAATAAGTCATTTTGAAAAATGACCTATAATTCTCATGCTAGTATGGGTACTCCCAATTTCGGAAATGTGCAAATATCTACTGTTTCTAAAATCTACATTTTGTTCCCATTTCAGAAATACATAGGTGTCTTTCATAACAATTTTTCCATGTATACATTTTCCCAAAATAATTGCTATATACCCGGTACATAATAAAAAACCATTGCAAGATGCTGCTCCGTTATTGGCTCTGGGTTCGTCGGGTTCTTGGTGAACCTACAAGTCCTATATATCCCCACAACCAGAAAGGTCCAGCGGATATAACGGTATATTGCTTTCAAATAGCTGTCATAATTAGAAGAAGTTACAGGTGAAAACGTTGACACAAATGGCTGTTTTTTTCAACTAATTTTCAATTTTTCCTTCATTTAACTGTTAGTTTCTATAAGGAAAACTTTAAGGATCTACACAAATGACCCCTTGCTGAATTCAGAATTTTGTCTACTTTTCAGAAATGTATGGATTTTTAGGATCCATTATTGGTTTCATACCCATTTCTACCATTAACTGGAAGGAGGTTGAAAGCACAAAAAATAGCAAAAATAGGCTATGTCCCAGAAAAATGCCAAAACTGTGTAAAAAAAAGTTGGTTTTCTGACAAAAGTCTGCTTGTCCCTGAAAGCTGGGAAGATGGTGATTTCAGCACCACAACCCCTTTTTGATGCCATTTGCAGGGAAAAAACAAGATGCTTTCATCTGTAGCCCTTTTTCGCATTTTTCCCCCAAAAAACAAAATTTTGCTGTATTTTGGCTAATTTCTGGGTCCCCTCCAGGGGAATCCACAAACGCTGGGTACCTTTACAATCCCCATGATGTTATAAAAAAAGGACGCAAATTTGGCGTGGATACCTTATGTGGTCAAAAAGTTACAGGGGCCTAAGCGCCCACTACCCCAAATAGCCAAAAAAAGGCTTAGCACAGGGGGGGAAAAGGCCTAGCAACGAAGGGGTTAAAAACAAAGTAAATGCGAGGCAAAAAAAAAAAAGCGAGCAGGTGAGTGGTACTTTGCATCTCATATATATATATAACAGGAACCGGAATGGGGAGCAGGATGAGAAACCTTACTGAGTGGGGAGGAAAAGGTATTAAAAACAGAGTACACAAGGGCACAGAAACAAATGGAGAGAGCAAGGAAACCCTTGCACTTTCATAGTGCGCTGAATGAAAACTAAAAAAAGAAGTCCGATCATGTCAACAGTGGAAAGATAAAACTCATTCTAATAGAACACTGAGACCGAATGCTCCTAAGCAGAACAAACACAAGAATAGAGAGAAATGCCACTGAATCAAAAGCAGATACATGAGATGGACAACAAAGCAATCCAGTTATGAGCAAATAAGTAAATAATGGGTCTGTCAGCAGGCAGCAAAAGCTATCTATTGCTGAGTTATAAAACACAATATTTGCAACAAAAAATACCTTAACAGGAAAATAGAAGCTGCAACCAACTATTTCAAAGAATTTGCTCAAATTATACATTAATCTGAGTTGTTTTCTCCTATGTCCCATTGCACCTGCTAGGAAGGCAGGTTTGTTATTAAAAAATCAATGATATTAACTGGGTCGCTAAAAATCATCAGCACCACAACAGTGAACACTGAAATGACACAGCTGAAATCTACAACTGCCCAACACCAAAAAATGACAGTTGACCCCGGTGTTTCTTTGAGGAAGTGGGACAGGTGACCATTAGAAGCGTTTTAGAACACTGACAACATACATGCATTGATTAATATGTACTTCCAGAGGCAATTCCCAGAAAAATGGCATCTATTCTTACACCATTTGTTACAGAATACATAAATCATACCGTCAGGCTATGAGTGATTATTGGCTTCTTCAAGCAATCAGTTTGGTCTCATCTGATTAAAAAGCATCCTAAATAATCCATACATACTTCAAAATTACCACCCGGTAGCAGCTTGCCGCGCTCTCTATAATGAGGTGGTTATCTAACTCCAGGCTGTTTTAAACTTTCAAAATTGGCTGAACGACCTCAGTCAGATTTCAGAACCCATCATGACCACAAGACAGTGATGGTGCTGTTACTTAACAATGTTTAGAAACCGAAGATGAGAGGAACTTTTTATTTCTCGTTCTTCTGCATTCATTTTTGGCATTTGATATGAAAGAGATTTTGCCTGAGAATTAGGTCTGAGGCCGCAGTGTTGGACATGGCCATTAACCTACCTGTTCATTATTTAAGTCCTTTGCACATGTTGCATCGTAGTGTTCACAACAATCATAAAATATTGTTTTATTTACAGATGAATAGTGCATGAGGCAAATTAGTTTGTGGAGTGTGCTTAATAAATAAAATAAATGCATAAAAACCCATAACGGTTAGAACAGGTCTTGAGTACACATGTACATTGGACAACATTATGAACCTGATAAAAGGTCTTCAGTTCATTCTTCACCAGGTCGGATATGTGGCGAGCAGGCTTTTTTAATGTTAGAGATAAACAAAATAGCAGTTTTGTTTTTTATTTTCCTAATTATTCATTTATTGCACTCTATGGACCAGATATATCAAAGGGTTTTACCCATTCTGTGTCTATGGGAAAATGTGTTCAAACATATGGCCCTATGTTCCTTATGAGCAAATAGGGAGGAAAAGGTTCTGAAGATTGCCTCGTTACATTAAATGTACTGCTATGACTAAAACCATAGCAAAAAGGTTCTGAAGATTGACTTTTTACATTAAATATAATGCCAACGTGTGTTTCGCCCTCTGGCCATTCACCGTGTGCTTTCTCTAGACTGGAGAAATCAAAGCAACACACCCTAGTAACTGTGATGTACCATATATGAACCAATCCGTGGGGCCTGCCCATTTCTTACCACTTGTTGGCTTTTCTGTCACTTTCATTTGCTTGCTTCTTGTTCGATGGCTTACTTTGTCCAGCTTGTGTCTGACCCTCCCCTGGAGCATTGTCCCTTTACTTGAGTTCTTCCACTGCTCACTTTTAGGGATTTACTCTTTTCCTTTGATTTAAGCACTCAATGAGAGTGCATGCGTTTTCCAGTTTTCTTCCCAGTGTACTTCTCTTGACCCCCTGCACATACCATGTCCTTCTCCATACCCCCTCCATTATGCACTTGTCATCATATGCTTCTTCCCGGCATTGCTTTCTCACCCACCCGCTCCATGTTTCTCTCTCTGCTTGTTTGCTCCCCCCAGTTCTCCATGTTACTCTTAATTGCCCATTGCATCTCCTCCACACCCCTGCCCTCTGTTTTGCTTTCTTCCCCCCCTGGGTTGCTTCCCCCCCACCGCCCTCCAAGTTCCTTTCTCCCATCGGTGCCCTCCTTCTCACTCACTCGATGCTTCTGACCAACCAGCACATCACTAGAAAAAAAAATCACTCCCATCATTTTTCGACACATGCATGAGTGGTGTGCAAGCTTAGAAAATGATGCTACTGCCTGTGCAGCATGGATAAAAATCCCTGGCAAAGTGAATAGGTCCCAAAGCCAAGACCTATTGGCTTTGTCACTGCTTGTTTAAATGTGATAATACTACTTTCTTCTGAATATAAATCTAGTTCTGTTAATGCATAGAAATCCACTTATCACACATATAACTCAAGGTTATTTCAATTCTGATGAACAACAGATCAGGAACTTAGAGCCCGTGGACAATATACCTCTGTGCTTTGTGGACCACAACATGCTGCAAAGGACACACTTCTGTGCGGCTAAATGCACACAGCCATGAATAGGTGTGACCTGTATGTTAAGTTCCATATCTGTGCTCCAAACCCATCTAGTAACATTTGTTGTGCCAACCCCTTCGTTCACATACTTTGAAAGAAGAGGAGGAATATCAACAAAAGCACAATAATAAATTACTGTAATGGGAAAAACGTCAGACCCTGCGGGCATTCCCACTACACTGAAATGGGACTAATATGCCTGAGCCTCACAGTGCAACCCTGAGTTCCCAGGCATTCTTAAAGTTAGAGAGTCTTTTAAAGTGAGAGTCCTGCTGTGCAAATGCATCTTTTCTTCCGTGAAGCCTTTATTATTAATGGGGGTTTGATCCTTTTTCAGGTGACTGTCTTGGAGACCCACAAAGGGAACTTTCAAAAAGTTGTGTTGTGTTAAGAAGTGCGTCTCACGTGCATTTGTATTCACCTGTCTACCCCTAAATGATTCAATTCACAAGACAGGGCTGGTTCAAGATACGGAAGGTCCATTTCAGTACAATATAGAATTATTACTCTACAGATATCCAGAATCAAGATCTTCCACCACATACTCTCCCACCAATGCAAAACTGCTTTGATGGGGGAAGGTTTAAAAACGTGTAAGTGAATCTCAATGATTAAAAAGAACTAGGCTAGAATGCCAAAGTTTATCACAGACTATTCACCAATAATTTTTCTGTCATTTATGCGCATCTCTTTGCTAAGAATAAATACAGGCTCCTATCATATCATGCTAGCAAACAGTATTTACTGTGTGAGTGAGGATGATTCAAGCATTGGTGGTGTTTCTTGTGACACATTGCACATTACCCCAGCTAGTAAACAAAACTGCCCCGTTGAAGGTCCTGTGTGGCCTGGGATAAGTTTGGCTGGGGCCTGTGGGGCTCCATTAAGGATCCTCATCTCTCAAAGCTAGTTTGGTTCCTAAGCTTGCATTTGTTACTTAAGTGTGCTATTGGCTTGCTTCTCTCCTACAGCTGGCCATCCAAAAAAAATGTAAAAAGAAATCACTCACGTCATGGTTAACCAGGTCCTCTGTGCATTTTATTGATGAGCTGACTTCGATCTTGATTTCAAAGTTATTTTGGAAATCTGGCTTAAACCTAGCCCCAAATTGTTGCTCGAATAATCCATTCTGCCTGACTTTGTTTAACTGTCTCGATCTGTGTCACAGACTCACCTTTCTGTGCTTGAACTCTCACCAAGGTGTAATACTCCAAACTCATTAGTTCCACGCTCATTCCAAGAAAGGAAAGATTGGCAATTCACTCGAAACAAAAGTGCCTCTGTGCAGAAGAAGGCGTTGTGCCTCTATAGGACTCACCAGGTATAAAGAGCTGAACGCAAATACAGAAACTGCATTTTCCATGAAGCCACATAACTCTCGTGATTTTAGGAATGATAGATTGCGATTTTGAAAAGACTGAATATACGTTTTCTTGTGGTTGAGAGAATCCTTGCTAGGCAATCAACATACTTTGGTTGCTGGTGTCACAGACTTGATGGAAGACCTTGTAGAAAGCTTGGAGATTGATTGTTTACTTTTTGTTAGGGGTGGCCATAACTGGTGTAATTCTCTCTAGTGTAATTACTCGGAATTACCTCAAAATTACTAATAAGTATGAGTAATTCCGTGCGAAGCGTAATCCAGCATTTAGTGCTATTTTCTTCCAAAATGCGCAAGAGGATGCATTTTGCTCCAAGAAAATACCACTAAAGGCTACAGGACATGAACAACAGTAGCCAGTAGCCAGCAGCCACTTGCTTCTTTTAGTTCATTGTTTCTATGCTCCTGCGGTAGAGTTTTACTCCAAATTAATCCTAACTCCAGCTGGCGTAATTGTGTAATTTAGGTGATTTCCCATCACAAGAGTAATTCGTATTTACTGAAATCACTACCATTACTCTGGCATACTTAACATTTCTCACATGCCTACTTTTTGGATGCATGTTTGAATCACATTTTGGAAACAAGCTTGAAGAGTATAAATTACTATTTCTCTGAGAATCTTGAAGGACTATAACTCATATTGTTGTTGTATATTTAGATACTAGGGCACATGTGGAACAGGAGTGAGCCTCATCACCTTTAAAGACTGTTTACAATATAATAATACACATGTTGAATTTAGGATAGTGGTTTGTGCTTTAGAAAACGATTCATTAGTATCAGCATGAGCTATCCAATCTTTCTGGAAGTTTGTTTATGTAACAGTTTAAGAAGCAACGTTCACGTACATCAGAACCAGAGTGTGCACTCAAAAAAGAGCAAAAGTTGCTTTTAAAAGAGAAGGGAGTGTGGTTATGCTAAAAACCAAATAATATCAATAACATCGATAATATTTTTATTACAACTCTGGAAATGTCAAAGTTCCACCAATATCTCAGATAGCCTGAGGCATAAAGAGATTCTGTAAGTATTGCATATGTTATAGCTGGTGTTAGATGTTTTTTCACAGACATAATGAATTAAAGATATCAATCTTGTTTTTAGATATCACTATGACCCAGTCAAAGTCAGTAACACATAGAGTGATGCGTCCGGGTGCGATATCAAGTGTCTCTATTTTTCCCTCATCCCATTCTCAACTTCCAAGGGTGTACAGGTAATCAACATATTCCTACTATGTATTGTTGGATGTGGACAAGTAGAAGCGTGGAACAGTTGATTGCGCCTGTTGGAGGTGAGTGGGGTTACAAGCCCTCTTTTGTGTTAGGCATCATTTCCTGGGGACTGTGCCACATTCTAGTTTACCATAGCCAACCAATATCTACCTCACACTATCACAAGGGAACTCCAACAGAGTAGGGTGATGGGTGAGTTCAGTGTCTGAGGGTGTGAACATACCCTCACCCCCATTAGGCCTACCCATATGATCCAGAAGATCAAGCCGTCTGAACTTGTGTATGTCAAGTAACACACAAGTCCTCAAAGCCAGTGCTTTCATCCTTCTAGGAGACCTCAATTTCCATCTTGAAGACCTGACTGATCCCAACTCAGCAGCCCATCATCACAACCTTGGGAACCTGGGACTAACCCAATGCATCACTGAGCCTACCCACACTGCCGGACATATCCTAGACCAGTCTTTATATCTTTCAACAAAATTTACGATCAACACCCCTAGACACATCACCTGGACAGACCAAGCCATAGTCTGTTTTATAATCAACATCCATCAACCCAGAAGATCCCCCACAGTGAGCCCAGCATGCTGCCACTGAAACAGCCTAACAGAGGCAGACTGGATGACTGCCTTACTCGAGAACAAACCGAAACACACAAGCATCCTGGCATGGGCCATCAAGAACTTCAACAAGAGGATCACTATCTGCGCCAACACTCTGGCTCCCATGAAACGAAGCAACACAACAAAAACCTGATCACAGGCCAGCTGGTACACAGACACAGACGACATCAATATGACCAAGCGACACCGCAAACAACTGGGACGGAAATAGAGAACAAGCAAAGGGGAAATCGAAAACGATGCCTTCAAAGCTACCTAATTGAGGTACCACCAGCTCATCTGAGAAACCAAGAGAAAGGCCCTAGTCAAACTAATAACTGCTAGCTACAGCAGCAGCAAAGAAATCTTCACAATCATGAAAGACTTCACCACACCAACAGCTGCCACCAGAAACATCAACCCATCGCAAGATCTGTTCAATTACCTTTCAAACTTCTTCTGCAGCAAAACTGCAAACATATACAGCAACTCCTCCAGCAACCGGACCCCCTGGCCCTCTCAAGATGTATCTCAGTGATGAAGGAAGTCAACGCAATCAACACATGGGAAAAAATTAGCACTGAGAAAATCACAACAACCATGAAGACCATTCACTCCAGGGACATGGCGGACCCCTGCCCTCACCATGTCTTAGGCAAAGGAGCAATATCTATTAGCGTGGCCCTCACCCCTATCCTCAACACCTCCATCAGTACAGCTACCTACCAGGAACCAGGGAAACATGCAGCCGTCAATGTCCTCCTACAGAAACCCTCGGCTAAGCTGATCAAATTTGCCAGTTACTAACTGATATCCCTTGTTCCCTACACAGCCAATGTCCTGGAAAAAGCCATCAACAACTGCTACTCCAACTATCTCAACAAATACCATCTTCTTGACACCACACAATCAGGATTCAAACCAAACACATCACAGAACTGCCCTTATAGCAGGAACGGACGACATCCAGATGATCCTCAGTAGGGGGGAAGCTGCCTCCCTCATTCTTCTAGACCTACCAGTACCTTTCAACACTGTCTTCCTTGCCATTCTAATCCAACAACTCCATGTAGTAGGCATCCAGGGTCTCACCTTCTAATTTATCTGCTCCTTCCTTAACGGAAGAACCCAAGCCATCAACATGCCCCGTACGCCTCTGAAGCACAAAATCTTATTTGGAGATTTCCGAAAGGGTCCTCGCTCAGTCCAGTGCACTTCAACATCTACATGATCCCTTCTGGCCGACGTCATGTGAGCTCACAGCATAAACATACTCACTTACACCAACAAAACGCAATTGATACTGTCCCTCTTTGACAAAACATTCAACACCAGGAACAAGTTCACCACATACATGACAGAAGTAGCCACCTAGATGAAATCCAGTTGCCTCAAATTGAGCTCGGAGAAGACCGAGGTGGTAGTCTTCGGGAAGAACTCCTTGCCATGGGACTCCACTTAGTGGCCCATAGATTTTAGACCCATCCCCACGCCCTTCTCACAAGGGAGAAACCTCGGCATCATCATAGACATCACACTGGCCATGACCGCGCAAGTCAACGTAGTGGTCTCAGCCTGCTTCAACACACTAAGGATGCTGAAGAAAATCTTCAAGTGGCTACCAGACATTACCAAGAAAAAGATCACCCAAGCCCTCATCACCAGCATACTAGAGCATCGAAACTATTTGTACACGATTACCAACCAGCTCACAAGAAGACTGCAGACCTTCCAAAATGCAGCAGCCAGACTAGTACTCAACCTTCCACGCCGAGGTCACATCACACCACACTTCAAAGAACTCCACTGGCTCCCAATACACAAGCTTGCATGCTTTAAACTCCTCCTCCATATCTACAAAGCTCTCCACAGCACTGGCCTTGCCTACCTGAACAGTTACATTCACTTCCACCAACCTTCCAGACAAAGCCAGTCTACTGGTCTCTCACTAGCATACATCCCACACATTCACAAAAGCGGAACGGGGCCCCTAAAGCCTGGAACGACCTCCCACACCACATTAGAGCCTCTTCCGCTCTTCTTGACTTTTGCAAGAAGCTGAAGTCCTGGCTTTTCAAGTGAGCCCCCAGGGCTGGCCTCCAACACCTGCTACAAATTGCCTGGATATCCTCACAGGTCATTAGCACTCTATAGAAACACTGATAACATAACAATATAACATTGAAGGGCATCAACTGGACTGGGTGGTAAATTGGGGAGTAGGCCTGTACCTGATTCATCAAAGGGTGGAATCTTTGTTAGACAACCATCATCATTTTGTTATTTGTGAGGCACTAAAAGGGTTTGGTAAAGCATAGGGTATTAGGAAAGCATCTAAGGACATCAAACGGTGCTGTTAGTAGACATAACATATAAAGAGTTGTGTCTTTAGTAGCTTCCAATAAGGGAGCTGTTCGTTGCACATTATTGGTTGCCTGGCAAGATTACCACACATAGTTGTGTTCAAATTAGTGGATGCATTTTGTACCCGGGCCCAGAGCAAAGTACAAAACCAGAAAGAATAGACTATTCAAGTGAGGAAATGTTCAAAGACAGGTGCGGAAAGCTTCATACAGGAAAGGCTACCTAAGGACTTGGTTTCAAGACAAGGGAGTATGGTAGAGACAAATGTTGAGTCTTTTTCGAAGCACATACAAGTTTGAAGGTGTTGGTGCCTCTGAGTAAAGTATTTTACCGGTTTGTATGACCCTAGATCAAGGTTGATAATATTGACACACAATTGTATTGCATCCAGTCCCAACCCTTGATACAAATGTGTCCAATCGTCATCTAAAGCAGACCTCAGAGTCTAAATAGGAGAATGAAGACTGTTGCAGGAAGCAATTGCTATTCTGTAAGGCAATGAATAAGGCAAAAAGGCACTCCATCCTTACTAAATAATATTGGACATTAACAGTACATCGCGGCTGTTCAGGCAGTTTTCTTATTTACAAAGTCTCACTTGAAAGGTGTTGCTTTTGCTAAAAATATTGGAGAATTGTGATTTTGCTTGAAAGGATATTTAAAATCCCGAATAAATTGACAATCCCTTTATGGAAACTTTTCGAAGAGACCCTGGGCAATTAGGGGTTACTGGACTCAAAACTGTAACAATCTAGCCTTTTATACCTGTTGTGTTTGGGCTTACCCTACTGTTGGACCCAAACGCCAAGGCCACCCCTTTACCACTACATCCTCACAGCAGCAAAGGAGAGCAGCCAAAGACTTACACAGGGGGATGGTGTCAGGTACAGACTCAAAACTCAGTCAGCATATAATAACCATTAATAAGTCATCTCCTGTACGTGATTTGATTAGAAGAGCAAAAAATACTGTAATCACAATACAGAACTAAATACTCCACATGAAATACAGAGGACAAATGTGTCAGTTATCTGGGTAATCGTAGGTAGATAGCCTGTTCCAACTTTAAGCAGCTCCCAGATTTGTAAACGCAGTGTGGTACGCTCAGTGTGATTCACAATAAGTGGCTTCCAGAACCTTGCGTACAAAGTCCTTTCACCCCTAAGAATGATAGAACAAAACTGGAATAAGAGAGGTAAGTTATGGTTGTCTCTCTGTTATGGATGTAGCTAATCTTGGTGTCTGTGAATGTCATCATGGTCCCTGCACTATCAGTTGAACACTACCTTTAAAGTCTTGATGCACAGGTTACTAATGCTTTGAATTGCTGCCACAGGCTGGGCGCCTCTCCTGCTTGTGTGCACGCTCACTCACCGCCTCCTGGAGAGGTCGCACCCTTGCAGCATGGTGTGAGGGTGCCTGCGTTGTGCTAGGCTGCCGAAATGGCACCAGCGCAGCGGGAAAGGACAGGAATGCACCGTATTGGATAGCCCTTTCAAATAATATACGTAGGGCAGTGCAGCCCTTGCTGCACTAACCCTACTCCAAAACCCCATAAATGAGGCCCACATCGTATAGCTGTTTTGCAAAGTATGGAAGTCTTCATGCATTTCTGTTTGCTGCATGCAATTTTGAGGTAATGTCAGAGAAACTAATAGTTAAAAACTGGCCCACCAGACCATAAAACAGGTCCACAAACAGCCAAAAAAGCGCCCTACACACTGACCTGTTGGACCAGTCCTTCCTGGATTGCCTTCCTACACTACAGGCCAGTCAAACCCTGCAGGTGCCCCTGTCTACCAGCAGCAATGAGTTATTTTACAAGTTTAATATCAGCACTTTCTGGTTAGGTGGAGAGGGTGGTTACCATTCCCTCCCCCTCGTAAGTTACAAGTGTACTTTAGAAAATCTAAAATTGTGCTTCTGAACGTATTTTTCCTCAGATATAAGTGATCCAGTGAATGGAAAGGTTTAGCACCTGATTTCCTCGAAAAATGTGCATTCTGTAACCGCAAAATACACTCCATAAACTGAAAGCCCTTTTGGGTTTTGACCATACATGCATACCACACTATGCACAAATGGTGAACCCCTGTACTAATTAATTTGATCCATTTCAGAAGCAGACTGGAAGGAAGAGAACTCACTGAGAGGCGTGCAGACTGACCAGCTGGCAGCTAAACGAAGCAAGCAATAAAAATTAATTTAGTCACAAGTGGTTTAAAGCAAATACCATGATCTTTATAATGAGGGACACACCACACCTATTGCATGCAAACCACTCTTATAACCAACTGTGAAAAATAATCGATCAAATACACAGACTGCTATTTTCAAAGAGAGACTTGAGGCTCAGCCAAAAACATCATTGCAATATCAGTGGTATCTACGTGGGTAGCAGCTGTTACGAAGGCAAGCATTTCAAATTATAAAATCTTTCTCTTTTAGTGGGTGCAGTGCTCTGCACTGCAGACAGCATCTGATACACTATTACAATTGTATGCATCACTTAGGAACTAGGAATGCCTACAATTTTAATAGGTTGTACCAAAAATTGAACCCATTTTACTCTTGGAAGGCGGCCATACTTTATCTTAAACAGACAGATCAGCTCGAATTCCTACAGACAAAGAACACAAATACTCTGCAGTTTGCACAGTAGTTGGATGAGTTTTAAGGCTCTGAATTCAAATGCTCTGCTATACATACAAATAGATAGGTGATTCCACTGATGGACCAGTCCTTCCTGCATTGCTGGAAATACAAACCTTGGGATCTATTCACAAAGGTACATTTACATGTGTAGGTTTACTTATGTGCCAGTCTTCTCCTGCACCTAGGTGTAAGTATACACTTTTTCATAATTCACCGTTTTAGAGTGTAGATTTACACGTAAATGTAGACTTGCATGTCTCCACTCAGTAAGTTCAGGTTTGGAGATAAGGAAAACAAATTTTACGAGGGTAAAGTTACTATTAATAACTTTTCACACATGGGTGGAGAGCACCAACACCGTGGTAGAGATCTCCCTATTGGAAAGTCTCAGATTTTTTTTTAAAGTTGATTCATTATTAAAAAATGTTTATATGTAAAATTAAATTATAAAACACATTAGAAGAATTATTTTTACTCTAGAACTAATAAAATGAACTGTTAGAGCACATTTCGTTTAATAAATAATTATAAAATTTAAAAATATAAATTTAGGTTAGACATATTATATTTTACCAAAATAAAATAAAATCGCTTCCAACTATATTCAATTTTTAATTAATATTTAAGCATTGTGTAGTAAAGTTAAATAAATATTGTTTTTAATTCATGTGAATTAATTTACATATTTAATAAAGGTGTAAAAATGTGAGGCAAGTTTATAAGTAAGATGTCAATTTTTAAAATATATAATTATTAATATTGTATAATGTATATTTCTGAGACAAAATAATTATTGCATATATGTAGAAATAGATTGGGTCACTACATGATGACACTTGGGGAGTAGAGTTGGCCTACCGGCTAGGACGGTCGACCTCGAATCTGGGGAACTGGGTTCGAGTCTCGGCAATGACGCTGAACATCCTGTGATTCTGGGCAAATCGCTTAATCTCCCCGTGCCTAACAAAAAAATGAATGTGTCCTCATGTAACGCAACTGGTGCTATGTAAAGCGGTCTGATACCCGATACCTTCGTGTCAAGTTCGTGCTATATAAAACTCCGTAAAATAAAATAAAAAATAAAGTGTTAGGTGGAGTGTTAACTACAAATAACTACCATATAAGCTGACCATGGCTAATTAATAAGTGTACTCCATAACACAGATAGATAGATAGATAGATAGATAGATAGATAGATAGATAGATAGATAGATAGATAGATAGATAGATATTCACTGAAAAAGACAAAGGGTACAGGGCCGTTATAGTTAGGAAATTGAATTTAAAAAAACTTAGAAATTCACTAAATAAACCACCAAAGGTTACAGGGACATTATAGTTAGGCTCAGGTTTCACTCATGCAAAACCAGTGAAATTCAGCAGTTATAGTTTGCTGAGCTAAATATAACTCACGCCCCCCGCAATGCACTGCCTATTACCTCACGTATTACATCACTCATGACATAATCAGTGATATCACTGATGACATCTCAAATGACATCACTGATGACATCATTCGGTGACTGTGAGTGTTTTTAAAAAGTTTATGAGTGTTAAATATATATACCAAGGTGTAGTGGTGAATCAGTAGGTGTATCACTGCCTGTATGAATAGTTCAGTGGGTGAGGGACTGTATATGTGAGTGATTAGGTGTCTCAGTGAATGTATGGGTGAGTGACTGGTTGTGTGAATGTCTGTATCAGTCTGTAGTTGGTGTCTAAGTGGCTGTATGAGTGTGTAAGTGGGTACATGAGTGGCTGTATTGGTGAGTTATTGGTTGTCTGAGTACCTTTATGGTTGTCTCTGAGTGTCTGTGTGGGTGGGCTAGGGGTTGTTTGACTGCCTGTATGGATGAGTAAGTGGGTGAATCAGTGGCTGTATGGGTTAGTGAGTGCATTTGTGAGGGGCTTTATGGGTGAGTGCGTGTGTGTATGGCTGTGTGGGTGAGTAAGTGGATGTGTCAGTGGTATATCAATGAGTAAATGGGTATGTGAAAGGCAGTATAGGTGAGTGATGGGGTATATGAGTGTCGGTATGGGTGAGTGAATGTGAGAGTGGCTGTATGGGTGAGTGTGTGCTTGTGTCAGTGACTGTATAGGTGAATGAATACACGTTAGTATCTGTAAGAGTGAGTGGGGGTGTGTGTAACTGTATGGGTGAGTAGGTGGTTGTGTGATTGACTGTATAGGTGAGTAACTAGGTGTTTAAGTAGCTCTATGGGTGACTGACTCAGTGTGTGAGTGGCTGTATGGGTGTATGAGTGGATATGTCAGTGGCTGTATTAGTGACTGAGTGGGTGTATGAGTGGCTGTATGGGTGAGTGAGTGGATGTGTGTGTAGATCTATGAATCAGTCAGAGGGTGTGTAAGTACTAGTTAGGTCTGGGAATGGGTTTGTAAATGGTTGTGTGGGAGTGGTAGTGGGTGTATGAAAGGTTCTATGGTGGTGTGAGTTGGTGCAGCAGTGCATCCTGAGCCTAACTATAATGTCCCTGTAACTTTTGCTTTTTTCAGTGAATTTCTAAGTGTTTTTTATTCCATTTCCTAACTATAACGACCCTGTAACCTTTGTTTTTTTAAAGTAAATTTCTATGTTTTTTTAAGTAGTAATGGTGTTTGCAGAGTGGTGGAGAAAGGGGGCGGGCCTCTGACCAGCTCTCAGGAATCCCATTGTGTAGGACTTACAGAAAGTACCAAGAGGGCTTCCTCCCTAAGGCCCTCAGCATCCAAGAGGACTTCATTCCTCAACCAGTAGTGCACCAGGAGACACATTTGCAGAGTGGTGGAGAAAGGGGTCGTGGCCTCCGAAGATCTCTTAGCAATCCTGATGTGTGGGACTTAATGGAAGTAACAGGAGGGGTTGTCTGCCCCCAAGGACCCACAGCAGCCAAGGGGACTTCATCCCCAAACTAGTAGTGTGCCAGGAGGCCAGATTGAAGAGTAGTGCAGAAAGGGGACGGGGCCTCCGGCATCGTGCCGGTAGCATTTTCTTTTTTTTAATTATAAAGGAAGGGGGGCAGTGTGGCCCCCTTCCTCTGGGCCATATTTGGCCAGGGGGCCAGACATTTTTAGAATGGGGAGGGGGCTGCGCCCCCCCTCTTGGGCTGATTTTGGCCCTGGGGACCCCATCCCACCCATGGCACCCAGTTTTTCAAGTTGGGTACTCGGGGGGAGCCTAATGGCCTGTAGGAGCCGGGATTGCTTTTGGACATAGGGGGCTGCTAGCATGCAGCTCCCTCTGTCTAAAAGCTATTCTCCTCCGCTTCTAGTAAGCAAGAGCATTTTATGCTCTTGCCTACAAGCAGAGGAGCAGAGTTTGCAATTGCTTGGCAGGAACGGTGATCCTGCCAAGCCATAGCAGACTGCATTGTCCCGGGGTGGGCATCCCGAGTCATTGCTGGAGCCGGGCCCAGGGGGGTGGACCCCAGGGCTATCTAGGGCTCCAGGAGGGGGGCTGTGTGGGCCCCCTCCTTTGTTCTAATTTGCCCTGAGGAGGAGGTGGTCCCTGGGGCCAGGGGTCTGCAACGGACCCCCTGCATATATATTATTTGAGCCCCGGGGAGGTGGCCATCCCCGGGGCTGCAGGGGAGCTTAGCAGGTCCCCCTGCATATCTATTACTGATTGCCCCTGGGAGCTGGTTGTCCCTGGGGCTGCAGGAGGGGCATGTGCACCCCCTGCATTATTTTCTTATTTAGCCCCGGGGAGGTGGGGGGCTGGAGCCCCCCATTAATTTTACATTTAGCCCCGGGGAAGTGGTTGCCCCCGGGGCTTCCAGGGCAACCCTTGCATTTATTGTAATGAATGTCCTGGGGAGGTGGTGGTCCCGGGGCTGCGGGGGGGCTGTGTGCCCCCACATTATTTAAATGTAAAGCCCTGGGAGGTGGCGGCCTCTGGAGCTGCGGGGGAGGCCATATGGGCCTCCCCCACTTTAATTTATGACATAGCCCCAGGGAGGTGGTGATCCCTGGGCATGGGGTGTGTTGCATGAGCACCCCCGCATATTTTTATAAACATGCCGCTGGGATTTAGCCCACCCAGGGCTTCTTTCTTTTGCCGCAAATCCATGGATTGACCCGCAATCGCAGCAAAATAAAAAATAAAAAAATGCTTTTATCCCCTGGCGGGGTCCCTGTGGGACCCCTCCCCCCACCATATCTGTGGGGTCAGGGTATTCCTATCCTGCCCCCTTTTATTTTTGTTTGTGGGACTCGGCTTCAAGCTATACTGTTTATGCAGAGTTTGGATGAATATATATATATATATCCACCAAAACTGATTCTGAACAACTCCAAATATCCGGAATAGAAACGGAACGGACACCAATTTTCCTTCGTGCAAATTTATTCAGTGCAATTCCGCCATGACGCGTTTCAGCCCCTAGAGGCCTTGATCACATGACGTACCAGTGTTTCCTTCAAACTTTAAAGTGACAGTGCAAGTAATGAAAACTAAAAACAGACTGACCGTCTGTTACAGTACAGCAATAACGATGTTATAAATTCATGTTACTTTTTATCTTTTTTTCTCTCATTTTGTCTTTTTTCTCTTTTTACTCTCTTATTCGTATTTTCTCTTATTTTGCAGTCCTAATTTAATATCGGTTTAAAATACCAATTTACAGACTGCATGTCACGCTGAATACAGAAAAAACACAGAAAAAGCACATACAGTATAAAACACTTTGCAACGATGAAGGTAATCTCAGTTTAAAATACCAGTTTAAAATACTGGCTATTACTGTGCAAATATCGCATCGAACTGTGCAAAATTATGCAAAACTGAGGTACATTAAAGATACCAAATAATAAAACACTTGATTAAGTGCCATTATAACAGTTTAGATCAGATGCTTTGTTAATTCTTGAAGCCCTCTGAACTATGCAAAAACCGCGCATTTCTCTATACTAAAAAAACGCAATTTGCAATACCGCAACCTTTCACATTGCAATTAAATACCGGTTTCAAATACCAACAGTGCAAATCTGTACTTATTGTGTAAATAACGCAATTACTAACACCCAAATATGCACCTCAGTTATTTGATAACAATTTGGATGACGACAATACTGTGCAAAATGACGCTTTCATCTGTGCAAATTGCGCAACTGAAAAATGCAACAACCTAGAGAAAATGTATTGTACCTGGATTAATCAAAGCCTAATACCACATGTGCAGTCAATTGTTCTATGTAAATCCAAATACGGTACCTAGTTATCTCATAATTAAAAAGAGATACTTGCTGTACTTGGAAAAAAGTGCCATTAGTGCTAAAGTGCCTAAACATGATATCAACAATTGAATAATAAAGAAGTTTATATTTTTAAAACCATTTCAATGTCTTCGGCCTGCCCTCGGATGACTAGAACAGCTCATCCAAAGCAGCCGAAACCCGGAAACAACAACAACGGGGAGAGGGTGGCCTAATTAAACAAGGAAATTAAATCATATCAAGACATTGTAAGAATCCTAAATAGAATTCCTTTAAAACAATGCATGAACATGTAAGAGAAAATCATCATGATAATTACATTATTATCTAGTCTATGCAGGAAATATCAGAGCCATGTGTACAAGTCCTCCGTTGTGTTCAAACCATTTGGACTCTTGCAGTCCAAATCCAAGATATACTTGGTCTCCAGACGTCTGAGAGTAGCCTCTCTATTACCCCGCGTCTGGGGGAGGAACACTATCTATTACATAGTATTGTAACTGTTGCAGGTCATTCAAGTGTACCTCCTTAAAATGACGAGCAACTGGATAGGACTCATCCGAATTTGTAATAGCCCTCATGTGCTGGAGTACTCTCTTGTGGACCTGCAGTTTAGTACTGCCAACATACTGCAGTCCACAAGAACACTCCAGCACATAAACCGCATATTCAGACTTGCAAGTCAGATATTTGTCAATAAGGCATGGCCTGTCTCTAAATGGAGAAACATATGAAGTTTTATTAGTCCCATATTTACAGGCCTTACACGTCTGACACTTGAAAAAACCTTTACGGTTCGTTAGCCAACTACTCTTAGATTTTATATCTGAGCTGTTACTAACCACCAGATCCCTGGTGCTTGGTGCCCTCCTGTAGGTAAGTATCAGTGTACGTGGTAGTCTCTCACCTAATATGGGATCACTCAGAATTAAATGCCAATTTTTCTTTAGTATTTTGTGAAGACTATCCCTTTGTCTATTATAAGTCAGAATGAGTCTCGGACTACTGCTGTTACTGTCCTCCTTGGTATTGGTAAATGCCAGAAGGTTCTTGTTCCCGACTCTAGGCTGTTTCTTTAATAGGTCAGTGCGAGACATGGCCCTAGTACGTTTAATTGCATCATCAATGATATGGTTGGCATATCCCCTCTCACGGAATCTGTCCTTACACTGTTGTTGAGCCAATACTAGGTCTTCCTCCCTACTACAAATTCTCCGAATCCGCAACATTTCCCCATAGGGGATGCTGCAGATGGTGTGCTTGGGATGAAAACTCGAGGAGTGGAGTATTGTGTTGCCCGCGGTTGCTTTTCGATGCAACTTAGTTTCTAGCTTACCGTTTGCAACAAATACTTCCACATCTAAAAAGGTGATGGATCTATCACTGATATCGTGAGTGAAATGTAAATTAAGATCATTGATGTTCAATTTGGCTATGAACTCTTCTGCGCTGTTTTTATCCCCTTGCCAAACCACAAAGAGGTCGTCAATATATCGGACCCATTTCACTACATTGTTCGTAAGGTACTCTGAAAAGTCTGTACTAAGAGTCATTTTTTCCCACCATCCCATATGTAAGCAGGCGTAGCTAGGGGAGAAATTTGCCCCCATAGCTACGCCTCTCACTTGATGGTATACATTTTGTTCAAACATGAAGTAGTTGTTTTCCAAGCAGAATTTAGTTAGGTCAATGAGCATCTTGTTGTGTGTATAAAACTCTATAGGTCTACTACCTAGATAATAATTCAATGCTCTTATGCCATCCTCATGTCGAATGGATGTGTATAAATTGGATACATCTAATGCAATAAGCAAAAAATCACTACAAAATTCAAACTCTTGAATTTGTTTTAAAAAGTCTGTTGTATCCCGGACGAATGATGGGAGGCTTCTCACATGCTCCTGTAAGAATGAGTCTATATACACAGATACATTTTCCAATAAGCCCTGCTTGGCTGATATTATCGGTCTTCCCGGAGGGCAGTCAATGTCTTTGTGTACCTTCGGTAATAAGTACATGATAGGCAAAACAGGATAGTCAATCTTTAGAAATTTAAATTCATCATGATTTAGTAGGCCCATACTCTTCCATGCTAACAGTTTAGTGTACAACTGATTTTGTACTGTCTTTGTTACTTGGCGATTACTTATCCTATAGCAATCCCGATCCGATAGTTGGTGAGAGGCCTCCTCCTGATATTGTTTGAGAGGCCAGATTACTACATTTCCGCCCTTGTCAGAGCCTCGCACTACTATGGAGTCGTTGTCCCGTAATTTCTTTATTAATTGATGGTATTTCACCTGATGTTTCTTTCTTTGATTTGTAACATCCGTTTGGATCCTGAAATTTAATTTCTTTACCTCTGATGTTACAATCTCATGAAATAGATCCACTGAATCCTTAGGCATTACGGGAATAAACTTGGATTTAGGTTTGAACCCAGTAGTAGGAATGGCATTGATGATAATTGATTCATTGTCCATAGTTCTTTGGGTGAAACTCGACTCAATTGAACTAAGACCTTGTTCGAGATGATGCAAGTCACAGAGCGTATTTACATCAGAAGACCAACAGGTTATTTTGCAAGCTATTAGGAACTCTTAAAGCCTCTGTTGTTCCAGATTTTTTAGTCCTTTGGTGATGATATTTTAATAACTTGAGCTTCCTAATAAACATAAAGATGTCAGCTCTGGTTTGTGGGTAATCAAAATTGTATTCCGGACAGAAGGAGAGTCCTAAGGCCAAAAGTTGTTGCTCGGCCTTATCAAGCACCATTTCTGAAAGATTGATAATGGAGTTAGTGCTGGATGGTTCTTGTGTTATTTGCGCCTCCACCCCCTGTTGTTCGGTTTGTTGTTTGTTTTCATTCTGGCGCCTACGTCTCCTTCTTTCTTTTCGTTTGATATTTCTCCTCTTTTTAGATTGGGATTCGTATTTCTGGGACGTAATGTTTGTCGTCTTTCCTCCCGTAAAAAACCCACTTCTTCCACCAAAGTATGTTTGCGTATATTCAAACCACTTTGAGTTCCTTCTGTTTCTGATTCTGTTTCTGCGGACGAACTAAGATCAGAGACTGAGGATGCAGCTGGTAATCTGCTACTGGGACCAGCCAATGCTCCTACCTCCCTTTGATTGTCATTTTTCCTGTAGCTTGATTTAGCCGCATCATATTTGCGTGCAAATGTAAAAATCTGACCTTGGTCATAATCGTTTTTATCACGCTGAAACTTGTAAGTTTTACGCTTCTTTATGACATCTTCATCTTTTTTGAGGCGTGCACTCATTTCTTCTCTTAATTTAGTGTTCACCTCATTGCCCTCTATAGATCGTATTGTCACATTGAGTTGGTCTATTTGATTTTGCAAGTCCGTTCTATCGATTTCTGCATAGTCAATTAAAATCTTCATTAATCTTTTAGAAGATTCCAAATTGCACTCTCCCCAATGCCGAAGCATGTTAGGATTTGGGTTGTCATAGCTCGGAGCAAGCATTATCCGAAGGCCGCGAGGGACCCTCCCCACCTCCAAATATTTGGAAAGGGACCGGTGCTCCCACCACTTAGCTTGCTCCGAGCGCATGAGTTTCTCTAATTTCTTGTATGATTCCCTCAAATTTGGAGTGCCGCTGCTTTCGCCGAGACTTATAGTTTCAATGCGTGCGCTTGCCACTTCCAAAAACATTTCATCTGCAGCCTCCTCTCTCCCACGTAGTACGTCGGCGGCCATTCTAAGCACTTTACAATTGATCGCCAGGAACAACGATTCCACTGTGATGTTCCTTGACACGCACACCTCTCACCCGACACTGATGGGCAACTCGTACCTGTGTTTCCGCCTTGGATTCCCACGTCCTCCGACCCGGGTTCCACAGCTTTTCCACAGCTTTTCACCACTTGTAGTCGTTGCTTCCGCCGTCGGGGGTCTGTGTTGCTTTCTCCTCCCAGAGACTTCTCACTTCCGGAATTTCACCGGTATCGGCTTTCCGCCACACAGCCCTACTCGAGAGGGGGTCCGTTACGTCCGAGAAAGACGCCTCGGACCAACATCCACCAAAACCGATTCTGAACAACTCCAAATATCCGGAATAGAAACGGAACGTACACCAATTTTCCTTCGTGCAAATTTATTCAGTGCAATTCCGCCATGACGCGTTTCAGCCCCTAGAGGCCTTGATCACATGACGTACCAGTGTTTCCTTCAAACTTTAAAGTGACAGTGCAAGTAATGAAAACTAAAAACAGACTGACCGTCTGTTACAGTACAGCAATAACGATGTTATAAATTCATGTTACTTTTTATCTTTTTTTCTCTCATTTTGTCTTTTTTCTCTTTTTTACTCTCTTATTCGTATTTTCTCTTATTTTGCAGTCCTAATTTAATATCGGTTTAAAATACCAATTTACAGACTGCATGTCACGCTGAATACAGAAAAAACACAGAAAAAGCACATACAGTATAAAACACTTTGCAACGATGAAGGTAATCTCAGTTTAAAATACCAGTTTAAAATACTGGCTATTACTGTGCAAATATCGCATCGAACTGTGCAAAATTATGCAAAACTGAGGTACATTAAAGATACCAAATAATAAAACACTTGATTAAGTGCCATTATAACAGTTTAGATCAGATGCTTTGTTAATTCTTGAAGCCCTCTGAATTGTGCAAAAACCGCGCATTTCTCTATACTAAAAAAAACGCAATTTGCAATACCGCAACCTTTCACATTGCAATTAAATACCGGTTTCAAATACCAACAGTGCAAATCTGTACTTATTGTGTAAATAACGCAATTTCTAACACCCAAATATGCACCTCAGTTATTTGATAACAATTTGGATGACGACAATACTGTGCAAAATGACGCTTTCATCTGTGCAAATTGCGCAACTGAAAAATGCAACAACCTAGAGAAAATGTATTGTACCTGGATTATATATAGTCAACATAAAAGATTCACCCACCATCAGATTGCATACAATAAACTAATGACTAAATTGCAAAACAATGAACAGATCATCATAAGAAACTCTGACAAAGGAGGGAATATTGTAATCTGGTCTCGCAAAGACTATATGGGAGAGGCACTCCTACAACTGGAAGACAACAATTGCTACAGAAAATGCAACATGCAAACAGTACGCAATTCATGGTATGAATACTATTCAAAATTAAATGCATGGCGCAGTGCGGGATTAATAAGTATGGATGAACTGAAATTTTTAAAGAATGAATTTCCGGTAATGCCGGTAATTTACTTTATTCCCAAACTGCATAAGAATGCTACATCCCCTCCAGGAAGACCTATAATTTCAGCTATAGGCGGGTTGATGGAGAATACATCAAAATATATAGACTTTTTTCTACAAGATTATGTAAAACAGTTACCTTCCTTTGTACAGGACTCTGGTGATTTTCTGAGACAATTGAATGATTTTAAATGGGACTCGAGCTATTTACTTATGTGTCTGGATGTAACATCGCTATACACAAGCATCCATCATCAGGATGGGATGCGAGCAATTGAATTTTATTTAAATTCTAGACCTCTACATTTGGCACATCATAACAAAATGCTTAGTATGATGATCCTGTATTGTCTAAATAACAACTATTTTCTGTTTGCCAACCAGGTATATCAACAAATAAGGGGAGTAGCTATGGGAGCATGTTTCTCCCCTAGCTACTCCTGCCTCCATATGGGCTGGTGGGAGGAAATGGTACTAAACAGAGATCAGAAAACAGATGTAGACAATCATGTCAGGATTTGGCTACGCTATATAGACGATTTATTCGTAATATGGCAAGGCACTGAAGATTCAGCACAGAACTTTGTAAATAGCTTTAATCAAAACAACATTAATCTACATTTTACTTCTAACATCAGCAGTACTAGTGTGTGTTTCCTTGATGTGGAAGTATTTATTGAGAACAACAAAATTGAAACAAAACTCTATCGAAAGAAAACCGCAGGAAACAGCACGCTACATGCGTCCAGCCAACATCCACGTCATCTCATCCATAGTATACCCTATGGAGAAATGTTGAGGATGGGCCGCGCATGTAGTAGAGAAGGAGACCTTATAGAAGCCCAAAAAATGAGTAAATTAAGATTCTTAGAACGAGGCTATAAGGAGAGCACCTTAGACATAGCTATTGATAAAGCCAACAAAATCAATAGAAAGGAACTCCTGATGAAGAAGGCCCTACGAGATCCTCCTTCTACTCAGAAGAGTGAAACTGAAACAAGATTGATTTTAACTTACAGTAGGGAACAGAATACCCTACGTAGAATAATCAACAATATTTGGCCAGTGGCTAGAAATGATCCAGTCATTGGCAAATTGTTGCCTAAGAATCCCAACATTACATTTCGCAAGTCCAAATCCATGAGGTATTACCTTGTAAAAAGTAGTCCAGAAGTCATCAATACTACAAACTGGCTTAGCAAACGTAAGGGATTTGTTAAATGCCAAACGTGCAGGGCATGTAAATATGGGACTAATAAAACAATGTATACTACACCATTTTCGGATGTTCCAAAGAAAATTACAAAGTTTCTCACATGCCGTTCAGAATATGTGGTGTACGTGTTGGTGTGCTCTTGTGGTCTGCAGTATGTGGGCAGTACCAAATTACAGGCCCACAAACGTATACTGCAGCACATGAGAGCAATCACTAATAATGACCACACATACCCAATTGCACGACATTTTAAGGAGAAGCATGCCAGCAGTTTGGAACATTTATCATATTTTCTGATTGACTCGATCCCAGTTTTGAGGAGAGGGGGAAATAGGGAAGCAAAACTAAGACGCTTGGAAACCCAGTATATCATAGAACTTGATACCAAGACCCCCAATGGACACAACTCTAGTGAGGATTTTCACACATGGTTATATTAAACTAGATGTCTATAACATAACCATTCCTCATATATCAGTATTCCCTCATGTGTCCTATGTCCATATGTCTGCATTCACTACACGATAATTTGTACTTTTTAAACTAGCCTGATTAGAATCATCATGAATACATCCTTCGGTTGCCTATTAGCATTTATGCTACATATCAAAAAGGGAAACTGGATTTTGATTCAAAGTCTGTATATGTTCCTTTTTTAAATTTAGTTAGTTAATAAATAGCCATGGGACAGGGGCTGTTCCGGGCAATACACGTTAATTTTATTTAAGCACTTTTAGCACTTTTTAGATAAACTTTGAGACGAGTCATGCTGGCTAAACGAAAAAGAATTGTGCTAGGACAATAATCCTTATGACCAGCCAAAAAGGGAAATATTTTAATCAACAAAAATATTTTTATAGGAGCTATGTATTTTACAAATATATTTATTGGCTTTTATAGTATCAACCAATTTTGATATAGAGATTTAAAAAGTTTAATATGCCTTTTAACATTGTTGAATTATTTATACTCTACCTTTTTATGTATTTAATATATATATACAGATTGGTTTTAGTATATACATAAATATTATATTAACATCTAATCCCTTATAACAATTAAATGTAATAATATTATTGTTTGCTGAATTTGCACAGTTCCCATGTAAGATAGCCGTGAAGTATTTTCTCTATGTCTGTCTAAATTCGTTTTGCACGAGTGAGGCACTTGGCACTTTAAAAGAGTTTGTGTAACTCCTAGAGCGCGTCATGTGATCAAGGCCGAGTGAGGCCGAAACGCGTCATGGCGGTTGTGGTGATGGACGATTAAACCTTTAATTTATGCACGAAGCCTGGGTTCGTCTCCGTTTGTTCCTGAGGAAAAGGAAGTAGTGGTGAACGGTGCAACAGGAATATATATATATATATATATATATAAAAATATATATTATCCCGTGGAGGTTGCCACTGGGTAGTTAGAGTTAGGTCAGTGTTTCCATAGAAATGTCCTTATTGGTCTGCTAATAACTTTGGCGCCGTATGACAAATCTCTCTAAAACTTTCCAAACAGTTTTTTGTTTGTGCCCAGTTTAGGCATGGAATGTTTCAGGTTGATCCGTCAAGCGGGGACCAAGAAATAGAGGGGGTCCCAAAACACAAAATCACCATGCATTTTCCATTGACGTTTTTGGAAAGCAAAACTGCTGAAAAGCATTGCACCAAATTTGGCAAGAAGGTAGATCTTGGTCCAGAAAGCGTTGTGATTTGGGAGACACACTCCTGTGGCAACGAGTGCTCTGATTGGCTGCCTGCGATATGAAGAAAAATATTGCAGGCAGCCATTTAAGGACTCGGGGACTTAGTCCCCAGTCCTGAGTTTTATTTTCAAAACAAATAAAAGAGAGCAGGGTAGAGATACCCTTTCCCCACCCAGATCTTATTGGGATGGTTCCAGAGGGTTACCCCCTGTGGCTAAAATATATATATATATATTTTTTTTTTTTTTTTTTTAAAGCTACGATCCCGTGGGAGTTCCACAGGGATCTCAAGGGATTGCAGCTTTTGTTAAAAAAAAGAGCTTCTCTAAAACCAGAAATAATCACTCAGAAACTCTGCTGTGAAGCCTTGATGGCTACACAAATGCTCAATCTTGTTTCTGTAACTTCAATTCTACAACATTCCTCTTCTCATTGAAGTACCAAGGTACCATCACCATTGCATCCCACCATATCTAATACTGCTGTGGAAATCCTTGGAAAGTATCTAACCCCACCTTGAGTAAACTCTTGGATTACAATATCTCGATTTAGGATTGTTGTGTGGCTTGTAATTGTGGTGATCATAAGGAAGATGGTACACAGACAGTAGCCACCAAAGGACCCAGTACCCAATCTAGTCATGGAACTTGAGTAACATCTGGTTCTCATCGTGTTTGGAGCTATGCATTGGCTATTAGTATTGTTACAATTCCACTGAAGATGATATATGTTGGACAAAGATCAAGTGCCAGATTTAAGGATCTGGTGAGATGGTGCAGGTGCTTCATGTTTTTTGTAATAATTTAGATGATTATCTATCACTGTGGCATAGAGAGGCAATAATGCAAGCGAGAACAGGTTTAAACTCTTATCTGCCGGTTGTGTATACTGAACTTTACAAGGATGTGAACTATTAGAAAAATCTATTTTGTTGTCATTATATGCGGATTGCTTCCTACCCTAGCAAATACTTCTCATTAAATCCACAGTTACAACAAATGGGAACATTGCCCAACACAGAATATCCATAGTGCATCTTCATTCAGAAAAAAACATTTTTGTGCTATTACAGTGGTTCTAAATAGATGCTAAAGGTGTTTATTACTTACAGGAACCAGCCATTTTGCTGAATTTTCTTGTTACATAACATAGAGCAATCTATGCACCTGATTTTATTTAATCATTTGTAATATCAGATTGTGCATTCTGTGGTGTTTATACCCCTCTATACTGTATTTGTGGCACTGAATTTGGGTACATATTCGGTTTTGACACTCTTCCTCTGCTTGTGTGTATTCTCACGAATTCATGTTTCCTAATAACACCGTCCATTAAATTAAATGTGTAGATTTTGCCTCACTTGCACTTATATACAATGTTAATGCATTTGTATAATTATTCTCTTGAATAGTTTTGGGGAAGAGACATTTCCATAGAGAATTAAGGGAAACTGTAAATAATGGGACCTTTTCAATAAGAAACTAGGTTTCCTAAGTTACAGTACCTTAGTTAATACAAACTGATGAATGTAACACATATTTAGAGGGAAGGTTCCTGGTCCATTTGCAGAGCTATCATATTCTAGATACACCTTGGGTTTGTCACTACATATTCTATAGGATACTCTGTCAACTTAGATCACAAACACAGTCCTTTGCAGCTATTACGTCTCGCAGGTAATAGCTCACTGACATAAAGAACTTAAAAGTCACACGTTTTCTTCAACACACAACTCCTTCACAGAAACACAACGATGAACTGTAACCAAAGCGCTTCTTATGTTAATTAATGCAAAATCTGCACAAATGCAAAAACAAGCAATAGAGTGTATCAGGAAAGTTGATGGGGCAAATCAACAACATACATTCTCTACGTCTAATAAAATCAAAGTGCACACTCCAAAAATAGACGATATCTTTAAAGCTGCCTCTTTTGCCTTAAAATTGGTAAAATAGGATACTATTACTCACAGTGCTGTGAAGGCGTTGTCGGTACATGCAAAAACAACAAACCAAATGATGCTGCAAAATCTGCAAGAGGGTAACATAAAAATTGAACAGGATAGGGCTGGGAGATGAGCCTTGAGGGACACCACAGGCAATATCTTTAAAAGAGAAGAGAAGAAGCTTTAGAAACAGCTTCAGCTCGACCACTCAGAAAAGAGAAAAAACATTTAAGCACAGATCCCCAATGCCAGTCTCACTCATCCTGCTTAGCAACATTTTATGGGAGAGGTGTTGAATGCTGCAGAAAGGTCAAGAAGGACAAGGACGGCACTGCCATCCTCGTCCAAAGTGAGCCTGCTGTCATTGGTGGCTGTGGCCAACACTGTCTCTGTATTAAGACCCACGCGAAAACCAAAATGAAAAGGATTAAGCATAACGTGAGATTCCAGAAAGTTCGTATGTTGTAGATTAACATCTGTTGGGATGGAAAAGTTCCCTGCATGGTGCTGGATGTGACAACCCTGCCCTGAATACCCCAGCTTATGGCGACCTATTGACCCTTAGTACGGATTTTTCAGCATGGGTGAACACGGATCATGCATGTGTGTCATGACGTAGGCCTATCTCACAGATTAAGATCTTGTTAGGACCGGGGTGGGGGCTCACAAAGCATTACAGCTGCTAGCAGAAAAGTGATGCTGCCCGTACCTCAGAGCTAAGTTGCACGAGCACGGAGGTGGAAGCATTGCGTTTTTGTGATAGTGATCACCTGTGTCACTGTAGTGGTGGCTACCGGCCTACTCATGTAAAGTTCTGCTGTTGTGAACCTAAGATGCCGTTTGCCTCTCCACCACCCTGAAATGAGGTGGATGGACTTTCAGTACTACTCCATTTCTGCTGACAGCTGGACAAAATAAAGGCCGTGTGAGGTTTGGCCATTGTCCGCCCACCTTATTTAGAGTGGACAAATTTTTTTCCAGTTTTCACTGAAACCTGGTTTGGGATAATGAAAATAAAAAAGAAATTAAATGTTTGCTGCATGGCTCCATCATGTTGACGGAGCATTCCGTCAAACTTTCAATGGATATACAGGAACCATCATGATAGCGGTTCCTGCAAATGAATGAGATGTCCGCTGGAGTGGTGGACATCTCAAAATTTTGTGGGTGGGTACTCTCTCAGGGTAATAGAGTACTATACTCCATCGCCCTGATGGAGTAAATACCCATCTGCCAAACTCTAAATCAGGTCCCTCCTAAATCACATTTGTGTCTGGAAACGGACTATAAAAAGGGGAGTTTGAACCTCCCAAAATTATCAAACTGTAGCTGTACATCAGGGTGGGAAAGCTCAGCACAACTTCTGCCTGTTATGATTACGGGGACTAGTCTCCCTGCTGGGTGAGGGGACATTGTACAGGACAAACAAGACGGCTTGCTCTGAAAACTGGAGCACCAGCATCTGCCTGCCTGCTGAGACTATTGACCCTGGCCTCTAGGCGACAGGGCCTGAGGGAGTGACCTCCAGTGGGGATCCTTTTGAGTGGATCTCTGAAGCGTATGTGTCCACAGTGAGACTGCTGCACTGATCGGCCTGTCTGCCCGTTTGCAGTGTTCATGACCCCCGTATGTTAGGTGTGGCCTGCGGTGAAGATTAGGGGTTCACATCGTGATGCAATCGCTGTGACAAGAAGAGGGCCAGTGCTGTGAGCTGGAGTGGTTATTGCCTTGAATGCTGCTGTTCCTGACACCCGTACACCAGACGGGGGCTGCAGTGAAGAGAGGGGGCTTTCACCCTGGAGCAGTGTGCAACAGTGAAGTGTAGCGGGTTATGACCCATGGAGGCAGTGCACTGACTCAACCACCTAAACCTAGAAGAACCCGACACCTGCCCCCGGACTCAAGAAAGACTTACAGCATGACTGTTACAGTGCCGTGGGTTTGTGCCACCTCGCCCACAGCATTCAGACTTCAGCTCACAGCCAGGCCACTGACACACACCTGGACCTTCTGTACCACAATTCCAGTGAGAGCGGGTGAAATTTATTACCAGACTGCCAGGCCCCTGGGGGAACTTGCTCTGACTGAAGTGCTACAGCGCTTCATACTTCTTACTTTATAAATGCCATTATGGAACTTCTAAGACTTGTACTTACTAGCGGGGCCTGCCTTACGAAGACTATGTATATTATTTGTGGTGTGTCTTATTTTACTCTGTGTTTGTATATAAATACTACTTTTTTCATATAAGCAAGTATCTGGTTCGACATTCATTTATTGGGGTTGCTGCACCTGTTTTGAGTCTTGTGCCCTTGTAAACCTTGCATCTACCTTCCCCCCCATCCCCTGAGCAGCCTTGGACTACATGACCTGCTCTACATCTGAGAGCCAAGTACTAAAGGAGTACTTGGTCCTGTAGCTCAGAGCCCATAGTAGGTCAGGCCCTGGAACATCAGGAATAAAAGGTCTCACCCCCATGGTTGGGTCCATAGTTCCTGCTAGCCCCATGGTGCTCTGAAAGGAGTTCTGACAACATCTTTCAGTAATTGTGGCTATAAACGGTAGTAGAGAAATTGGTTGATAGTTGTATGGTTGAAGAAGTAGCATTTTTCAAACGTTGAATTATAACGTTATTCCTCCAAGAGTCTGGAATAAACTCAGACTTTAGAAATATGGAGCAAATCACATGAATATCTATTTTGCGCTGTTTGGGTATGACCAGCTGTAAATTATTGAATAGAGGGTTGTTTGCTGGTTTTGGGATTGGATTGTGACAGTAGTTAGAGAAAAGCTCCTTCTCCAAACCTGGTGTTGCTTCGATACATTAGTCTGGTCGGGGCTGCTCTAAAGAGGATAGGGCCATAAATATGTGTTAGAATACATTTGTGGCATGCATTGTGTCCCCACCTCACCTAACATGATGGAAATAAAATTATAGCTCACCACTTGGAGTTAAGGTTCATTTTGATTGCTGTGGGAGGCAGAGCATATTGTTTATAGTTTTATCAAACCGAGTCAGGATACACATTCCTGTACATTTCACACCATTGTCAAACTCCATACCTTTGTACCCATCCAACAGGTCTGACTGGGGCAATTCTGCAAGCTTGTGTTGCTGAGAAGTGTTCTAATTAGTGGTTGGTAATAAATTCCGGTCTGCCGGCAGAGTTCGCAAACTTTTGCCCACTCCACGTTAAGCTTTTAGGGGCAGATTTACGAGCCCCCTGCGCCACCAGTACGTCACTTTTCCTAGAGGTCCTCGTTTTTTCCTCTTTCAATGCGTGCTGCATTCTGCAGCACGCATTGAAAGAGGAAAATGCTTGTATTGATTGTTTTTGTGCAAGAAGGTGCCCCTTCCTGCACAAAAACAATCTCCCCATGACGCAGACACCCTTGCACCATGGTGCAAGGGTGCCGGCGCATGGCTGCAGTTTGTGCGCCAGTGCAGGGGGAAGGACAGAGATGCGACATATTGTGGTAAATATGTCGCATCCCTGTGCTTCAAAACTAACGCAGCGCAGCAAAATGACTTGCTGCGCCGTGCTGCGTTAGTTCAACGTAAATCTGCCCCTTAATGTGGAGTTCTGGCAAAACTCCACCAGCCGTCATTTGGTGGAGTTTTTTCTCACGCGTGGCTCGCCAACCTTAAGTTGGCAAGCGCAAGTGAAAATTGGCATCCCCATGCATGATTTTCCAGCACTAGACTGGCACCCAGTGAGATTTTCTCAATGCGGGTGGTCGTGACCGTTTGCAGTGAGAAAGCTGCTGCTCGAGCAGAAAATCTACTCAAGCAGCAACAAAGAAGCAGATCCCTCTGGAATGCCAAGTGGTGCCATTTGATCTGATTTTGCAGCATGGAACAAGCTCCTGGCGCTAAAAATTAGTGTGAGCAGTGCGACGTACCTATTTCTGGCTACTTGCGGAAATCCACGGAATCGCTGCGTTTTTATGTAACTCTGCGGAATTCCATAGAGTGAATTTCTGCGAGTCCGCCACCCCTAGTTCTAATCCATATTTATGGTGCTATTCTCTTTACAGAACACAAGCCCTGTTACACATCTTCTGGGGTATGTACTCAATTTTTTAAATCTTTGACACACTTCTACAATGTTACTCCAGAGTACAACTGATTATTTCCTTTTATTACTTACAATTCCTTGCTTAATGTCCTACTGAAACTGAGGGAACAACCCTGATGAAGTTCTCCATGTAAATATATAATTGTTTGTTTCATTACTAGAAGGTTGAAGCGCATCAGCTCGTTTGTCTATTCAAGGAGTGTAGGATCATCAATGGAAGATCCCCTAATTTTTCCTATAAAAGAAAGTAAAAATTGCAGAAAGAACTGGGTATTCTAATTAAGATGCATCCCGGATTGGGAGGGACTATATTAATTTCAAATAGCTTGAAGACTTGTTTGAAATATACTGGTTGGACACTTCATTTCTGTGTTTGTTTATAGTATACAATGTTTTTAGTGAGAATAATGTTATGTTCATCTTTTTTAGGTATGTACACTTTTGTTTCATTAAAACAAAATATATGGTGAGTCACACAATTCATTGTATGCACCTTTATTGTGAGACTGATATTTTGTGGGCAATGCATCCCTATGTGGTGTAATGTGCTGACTGTTGGAAGAAGCTACAAATGTACAATTTGGCAAAAGAAAAGAGTGATTCATGATCGTATCCATGTTTATTGGGGGCCCTTGTTGACTGATAGCCTCTCCCTGATTGACACATTTATCTAGGGGGCCCAGAAGGTAAAGAGGGACAACTAGAGCGGGAGTTAACACTACACTTTCTTCTTTCCCAGGGTATTCTGACTTCTCAGAGGGCAGATATGTTAGGATGTAAGGGAGAGTGCTCTCAGCTTGCTTAGGGCCATGCCCAGAAAATCACCAAATTTAAAGTGGACTTTGTTAGACTATCAGAATGTAAGGCTTCAAGCCAGGTTTGCATTGGTGACTGTTGCAGTGGAACCCCTAATTTCCTTGCCCAATTAGGGGTTTGGCTTGCACGTGGGCATCTCAGAATGTAAGGTTCAGTCTCTTGCTATTTAGATTTAGGATTACAGGGCAATGAACTGCCAGGCAGAATGATGTTATGTTATGCAGAGTGCGAGAGGAAGTGTGGTGCGGTGCTCTACAGTAAAGTGTGGTGTGGTGTGCCCATGGGTGAGAACAGCATGTCAGGCTCCATATAGCACAGGGCACAGAGCACATTTTAAAGTGCAAATGGGTCAAAAGTGGGTGAGTGTTTGAATGGATGGGGGTAATGTGTGAGGGAAAGTAGACAGGAGTGCATAGAGAAAAGAATTACGAGGAGCATTTCACACTAAAAGTGCCTGTCTTCCCAGTTTGTAACCATAACATAATGACATTCTTTATGTGCGTTAAAAGCAGACCACTTTAAAATGAGCTTGCCTGTAGCACTGACTGTGCTTATTACCATTACAACATGTAATAGCAAAGCCAATCAGTCTGGCACTGGCTGCTTGACCTGTGTCTTTGTCAATGCTTGTTTTGTCTTGCTATTTTTTTCTATAAAACATTGTTGAGGCAAGTGTAAGGACCTCTACAATGTTAAAAGAAAGTTGAGAGAAATATTTTTCCTTGAAAACCACACCTTCACATAGTGCTTGGCACTGAAGGGAACTACTTTGTGTGCCAATATGCTCCTTGTAAAAGCGCATAATGCTGTCACTCAGCGTGAAGTTAGACAAAGGCTGCAGTTGGCTGACTCATTGTCTCAGGGTGGCAAGTCAATAGGTCTGGTTTTGCCGTTGACTAACTGCCTTTTGTCTTTGTCAAAGCTTGTTTTGTTTTGTTATGGTTTTTGCTGAACTTTATTGTTGGGAAATCTGCCAGGTCTTCGTCACTCTGAACAAAAGAATTGGCTAAAATCAATTTTGGTCCTAAAAACACACAATGCCATAGTAGTCCCTGCTCACAAAGGAAACTACCTGGTGTAAGGCTGTTCTCCCTGCGAAAGGGTAGATTGCCGTGACTCACAGTGAAGTTAGCCAATGGCTGAAGTGGGCTGACTGACTGCCCCATGCTGTAGAGTGTAGACGGTGGCACAAAAGAGTGAATGACACAAATGTAACAGACCAGTGGATGAAGAGGACAGGCTGAAAGCCCCTCTAAGAAATAATACATATAATTCCAGTAAAATCAATAGGAAGTGCATTATAAATATAATTTTAGTAAAATCCAGACGTCAGAGCTAAAAATGGATTCTTCTGCTGTATTAAACCCATATCATATAGTCCATTCATTCCACCCAGTCGTGCTCAGTCGGCTCCAGAATTTAGCACGGAGCATCCTTGATTAGCTCAGCACGTGGTAGATTCTGATAAAATCATTTCATTTTTCTGAGAAAGATTTATCTGCCGTCTTTGGAATGAGCTGCGCGCGCGAAAGGTGGCGGCGGAGGTTGGGTGACCGTCCTGTGTGGGGGAAAAAAAAGTATTACCTTTATTGTTTTCATTACCGCCGTCAGTGGGTAGCTACATGTAAAAAGAAGCCCTGGCGTCACGCTGGCGGCTTTCGAAATGTCACTTGCAAATGTTGCCTCTTATCAGAATTTGAATTGCGTGTCAATGGATTTATTTCTCGCCCTCTTATTACTCTCCGTCCTGTTTTCTTCTGAAGGATGGCATTTCACGTAGCAGCGAATGGCAAAGCGCGTCCCCTCTTTTGGGCGGGGAATTTGACTCTCTCGATGCTGTCCGCATTAGGCTTGGTGATCAGACAATCTCCTGATCTGATCAGACAAGGCCTCCTGAATACATATGTACACGGCATCCAAAGCAGAGGTCCCTGTTTATTCAGGACAGGGACAGCCCCTCTTTTCAATAATCGGTCCTGGCATATTTCTCAAATACACATTGGTCGAAGTGCCCAGGGCACAAGTCCTAAAAATAGAAGTGGGGAGACCAACCTAATTAATCAGTATGCAAGTGGCATCACGGCGCGTGACATCACGGCGCGTCAGGCGCGTGACATCACAGCGCATGACATCACTGGAAGTGGCATCACAAGAAGTGACATCAGATCTTAAGCCCTCACATATATGTTTAGCAGGTGTATCATGAGTAGATTTGAGCACATTTCGAGCATACTTGCAAACCCTCCTGATTTAGGCAGAAGATTCACACTTTTGTAAGCTTCACATAAACCAATGTTGCCTTTTGTCAGCGTAAAGCTCTTCTACCCATAGTTCTTTAAAAGAAAAAATAGTGATATTTAAATTATTACAACGTCTCCTCAGGGGTAGTATGCGCTATATAAATGCTATTTATTTGTGCAAATACTGGGAAAGATCAACACATCTGACATTACAGTGCATGCATATCTCCTAAACAGAGCCTCAACAAAGTGAAAAGCTGCCTCTCTTAAGAATGTGTGAAGTGCTAACAAGGTGTGAGCCTTTGTTTCCCCTCTGCTGCATTTGCTTCTAGGTGTGAGGCTCCTGACTGCTCCCAGCCAAGAGACAGGAACAAAAGGAGGCCTGATGACCCCTCAGATTCGGCCTTTGTTATGGGCCCAGCAGGAGTCTGAAATAAGAGAGCCCCATCACTCCAGCCTGCACGTTGTTGAGATCGAAAGCAGATAACGTGCAGGCGCTGCTGAAAGTGTCCCAGTGTTTGAAAATTACACTGGGACGAAGTCAGCATCTTTTTTAGTGGGGCCCAACTTCTTGGCAGGGTGGACGCCCTTGGCAGGGTGGACGGTGTCCACCCTGTGAAAAAATTGGGTGGACGCCATCCACCCGCGTGTACCCCCGACTCGTGCCCTGGAAGTGCCTACAAAATTTATAATAACTGCGATCCTGAGTATCATGGCTGCGGAGTCAGTGAGTTGGGGCGGAGTCAAAGACGTGTTTGATAAGAGCAAAATATTCTGTAACTATATTCATGGCCTTTCACATAAATATAATTCACACACATTACATGAAAAGTAACTGCAAGTTAAACTAATCTACACATTGCTCGGGTAGGAAAGCTCAGTTGCGAACAACTTCTCAGATGTCTGCCTTCCTAACAGGAGGGTCATTGATTTGACTCTTTGTTGGTGGACTGGGGAGTCATGATGTATATTTATAGTGGTATGGCGTCGCAGGCTGTCACAGAAGGCACTGAGAATATGTAAGTTATTTATATTAAAAATGAATTACACACAGTTCAAGACAGGTTGTTGCTGCAGTTAAAACTCTACTACACACACTATAAGCAGCCGCGGCCCGTACAAGTAAGAGCGGTGGGGCCAGGTGGGGGAGGACTTCGACAGACGACGACGAGCGGAAATTCATTATGTATTTCATTTTCCCTCATGGTCGTTTGTTGAATCCCCCCAACCTGGCCCCACCCCTCTTACCTGCATGGGCTGCGGCTGACTATAAGGTATGTTGCAAACAGTGTAAGGTAGTCTGCAAAGTGCCATATGTACAGAGATTTGACACTATACTTCTCTCTCCCTAGTGCTGGGGCACAATCAGACTGCTCTGCACCACACACGCACCTTTACACCATAGTGCAAAGGTGTCTCAATGATTCTAGCATAAGTTTGGTACTGAAAGGGTACACTTCCAGTACAAAACACTGTTCTTAGACTAACTTAAAAACTTTTCCCACTTCGAATGTGTGCTGTAAAGTGCAGCACACATGCAAAGTGTGAAAAGGTAGGAGAAACAAAAACATTTCTCTTTTTAATGCCTGCTTAAAAGTTATAATTTGGTGCAAAACTCTGTCTCCTATTGTTAGGAGATAGGGATTTTGCATCAAAAGCCATGGGTGGTTGCATGGGAACACCCATGCACCACCCCAGGAAAGCCCCTTTGACACAGAGCATTGGAAAACAGCATTTAGCGTTTGTTGGAAATTGGGTTACGTGCTGAGGGGGGTGAAACCCTAATCAAGCAGCAACAACAATCTCTGTCAGGGTGAAACACTGGCAAACCCCACATTAACCTGTGCTCAACCCTCTGGTAGCTTGGAACAAAAGCAGTCAGGCTTAACTTAAAGGCAATGTCTAAAGTATTTATGCAGCAATTCAAGTGGTAATAAAGTGAAAACACAACACAAGAAAAATCACACATCAATGTAGAAAAATGGAGTAAAACGTAATAAATTATTTGAGACCAAAATGATAAAAATCCAATCAGTAGCACCGGAGATATACAATTTCAAATTTTAAGTAAAAATATTGTCTAGAAGCACAAAGCGCCAACTGTGGTCATCTGGTAGCGTCCGGCCAGGACAAAGTCACAAGTTCAGGCCGACTACAACGGTGCATGGGCCAGACCCTGGGACCAAGTTAGGCCTGCTGAACAAAGTACTTTAGATCCTGGTTTGAGAAGTGTTGCGAGATCCCGCGTCAAGGATGCATCGCACAGTGGCAGTTCCGAAAACCTGTGGGGTTGCAATGCGGAGTCATGCTTCATCGTCGAGGATGGTGTTGACACAGGGCTTGCGATGCGAAGGCCTGCATCAAGGATGCATCACGTAGTGGTGGTTCCAAGGAGACTGTGAGTTGGATGAGACATTCGGCATCAGGGACGAGTCGCACTGCAGTGGTTCAGATGTGGCTGAGAGGAAATGCATCACAACCCGTGGGTTCTGCTTCACAGGACCACAAATGGGCTGAGACATGTTTAAAGGGCTACTCAAGTAGGTGGCACAATCAGTGCTGTGGGCCCACTAGTAACATTTAATTTACAGGTCCTGGGTACATGTAGTATCGCGCTACTTGGGACTTACAAGTAGACTAAATGTGCCAATTGGGTGTAAGCAAATTTTGCTATGTTTAAATGAGTGATCACAAGCACTTTAGCACTGGCTAGCAGTGGGAAAGTGTGTAGAGCCCTAAAAGCCAACAAAAATTGGTTAAGATAACAGGAGGATGAAGGCAAAAAGTTTGGGGATGACCCTGCAGATGGTCCAACAGTGTTGCTTTGGATACCTCTCAGGCAATTTTCCAGTGCAAAACAAGTTTTGCTTTGGAAAGAAAATCCAACAAAAAGTGTTTAAGTGCTTACAGTGCTTTCAAAAGTTATATTTTTAGTAATATAAATCAGACTGTACCTTCTTTATAGGTTTCCATTAAAAGGACGCATTCAAGATGTTGTAACACCGTTACACTACCTTTCAAAAGAATAACTCTTTGACACCACAAAGCTCTTAATAATTCTACTAGTTAAAGCCTACACTGGCTCTTAGGCAGACTGTAGACATGGTCACTGGAAATATGTGACAAGGGAGGACCAAATTATACGGTAGTGTTACCCAAATTATGTGGCAATGAAAGCCAAATTATGTGGTGTAATGCAGTACATTTTGTGATAGTATTTCTTCATTATTTTGACAATTTTATAAATGGTAACACCCTTCTGGGCAAACATTACACTGATTAGTACCGATTTAATACCCAGATAGAGCAAAAAGCAAAAGAAGGTGACCAGTAAACTTTAGAGAAGGGACTTCCACTGTGCGGCAACACGTGTCACTGCAATTTTAGTAACTATTGAATCACTTAGTCTGCAAACAACATTTTTTGTTAAAATTTGTAGATTATGCAACAGATGATGGATTATATGGCAAATGCGGCATGTAGCAAATGGGTTCCACCCTTTTAGTCCTTTAGGATTTTTCACTTATGAGTATCCAGTTTTTGACCCTTTACTGTAGGTGAGTCTCACTTCCTGAATCTCACTCACTGTAAATTTACTGCAACTGATCTGAGTGTGTTAACTGCCAGTGACCACCTTTTGAGATAAGGTTGCTGTTGTGAGCTAGGGTAAGATGCCCTGGGCTTGTTACATGTTACCAAGTGTGTGCATATGTACAAGCTGCATGTGTGTGAGACTACTATCATGCGCAGCCCAATATCTGCGCACCGGGTGCCTGTCACATAAGGACTTTGCAAGGATTAGTCCTGGCATGGGGCAGGCCCCATAATACGAGTGGGCATACATAGATTAGATGTGTAGGGCTTACTTGAAAATCTACAGTACTTTCAATGTATTATACACCGGGCCACTGGAATTACAGCAGGGGAGGACCAAATTATGCTGCAGGGTTGACTAAAGTATGTGGTAGGAAAAGGCAAATTTTGTGGCTTAATGAGGTAAATTTTGTGATAGTATTCCTTCTTTAGCTTGTCATTTTTACACAGGATTACACTGTCTGGGCAAATGTTTCACCTCCTTTGTACCAGTTTAATACCAAAATACACAATAATCAACACAAAGGAGACCAGTCAGCTAGGCTTTCTACTGCTCGACGTACGATCTGTTTGAGTAAGAAAAACGGTTTGGGGGTAAAATCTGCAGATTATGCAGCAGATTATGGATTATGTGGTAAATGTGGCAAATCCTTAGTTATGCAGAAAATGACACAGCCGCAAAATCACATAATTCCAGTGGCCTTGATTATACATATAGGCAAAATCTACCCTAAAGTACAGTTTTGCTCCACTTATCCCTACTGGGTCTAGCAAATAAACAAATTGGGGTAAAACATGCATGCCAGGTTTGAGTTTGAAGTCCCCATCCCACTGAATCCACACCTTAAGGGGTTTCAGAAACTGTCATATTTCTCTGGCTTCACTCATAACCAGATTGCAGGCCTTTGTCCCCCCTGCTGGGTCATGTCACTTAATCTGCTTCCCAGCAGAGGGAACAAAGGGCTCCCAACATTAAAAGAACAAGTATGAATGAGTGATCCAGTTCCATGGAGGGAAAATGGTGTGGGGTGAATCTGTATATGATAATTAGCTTATCACACTGCACCTGGGCTGGGACAGCCCAGGCCCACTAGAACAAATGGGGCGGTCCAGACCTCTGGAGCCAACACAGTAGGGGATCACCTTCAGTTACAGACAGAGCTGAGTCCCTCATAGGAGATCTTTTCAGTGAAAATTTGAAGTCACCATGTTGAATTGTCCAAATAGGCTGCCCAGAAGGGCTAGGATAGAGGTGGAGCATTGATGTGGAAGTGGTGTCTGGATATCTAGAACTTTCCAGACCGACTTTAAAACCCCTGCACAAGCGAGACAGTTGAGAACACCCTGGTCCTGAGAGATGAGGATGGAAGAAACGATGCCCTACTGGAAAGACAAGCCACTTAGTGCCCTGCAAGGTGGACTAAGGACTTTGTCTCCTGCTGACCCCCATGAATAGAATGGGTCTCCTGAGGGCCAGTGGCGCTGGTCCCCTTATGCCTCCTTGAAAAGAGTTGGGAGAAAGGACCTGGACTCCACTGTTGCTCTCAGGAGGCCATCGGGCCTGGGTAGTGTGTACAGAAAGGCGCTCTGTGGACTTGTAGCAGAGGGTCTGCAGAAGATGTCCCCACTAGATGGAGAGGAGCACCAGAACCGAGTCAGAGGAGCCAGTAAATCCATCTCCCTGCAGACTGTGATGCTTTAAAGTCCTGGACCCTTGATGAAAATGCTACCGGTGGCTAGGCCTGCCTGCCAAGAGCAAAACGAGCCAAAGATGGAGGCAATTGGCCCTATGGGGTTTGTGATATTCCCATTTACAGAGTTGCCCCTTTAAACAAAGAATATGATGAATACAGGTGAAAATCACTTTGCTGGCATTTCAAGAATTTTCCCCGAGGTAGACTATGGCCCGGGGATCGGTCCAACTTTATTTTATTCCTGGCGAGAGAGGAGTGTGTGGGGCCCTCTTTCTGAGCTACTTTTTGTCTTGTGCCCAAGGTAAGGATCAATATCCCGGTGTCCCCACTCTGCGGGACACAGTAGTCACCATGCTCTCAATCTACTGATCCTGCAGAGGCCAGAGCATCGAACGAGATGTAATTTGCCACCCCTGCCACCTGGGCTCATGTCTGGGAGGGGAGAAAAGCTTGCAACTGCAGCACCCACATGCACTCCATGTGGGTTGAGGAGACATTGACTCATGCTCTCCCACCTACTAGACAAGAGCGCAGGCAGGCGGGGAACCAGAGAGCCAGGTAGGAAGCACAGTACTGTACTGTCCTCAAAACTGTCCTCAAAACTAAGCAAACATCCAGTGGATGCCCCGGATGGGAAGTGGGGCACCCGTGTACAAAAAAAAGGAGGCAAAAGAAAGCAAGGCACAAAATAAATGAAACAAATGCAGTGGAGGCCGCTTTACTCACGGGCCAGGCTTCTCATAAAAAATTTATAAACACCAGCATGGAGTTCCCCTTAATGCCCTGCAGGGGCATATTTGCATATTTTTTCATGTGATGCCTCAAGGAGGGGCAGGAGCACTACCAATGTTATGGGCAAGTGTTGTGGGAACTGCGTGGAGTGAAGCAGCTCCCACCCCAAAGGGTTTGCATAAGCAAACCCTAAGGCTCCTGGAGCATTGCACTCGTGACCACACGCAAAGCGCCCAATCATTTTAAATACTTCTAGAGTTGAAGCTTTTGTTCTCTGGTCTAAGAGCGTGTGGGGACCTTCATGTGGTTGGTTTTGTAGCTGCATGTGGTTCTTCAAATAATGTGGTGACACTCTGACAAGTATAGCGTAAAGACAGAGGCCCCCTGCATCAGGGTGCGGTTCCTTAAAGCAGGGCTAAATATTGCAATGTAAAGACTTAAGGCAACACAAATACAAAAATTACATAATACAATTAATAAAACAAACAAGACATTGATATAAGAACCGACAGATACTAATATACTGAATAGAGTATCAAAACTTATGTTTTATTAATTCGATATAAATACTAAAAAAAAAACAATCATACTAATCCATTCATATCCGCATTCAAACCATAAACACAATCAAAATACAGTAAAAGCAATAATTCTATAACAGACAATAGTCACAATTGATATCTAATTATGAGGAACAAATGTGGCAAGACGGTAGTAGACTGTTCTGTTCTACGCGCGTTTCGGCACAAGACAGTGCCTTCGTCAGGAAAAGGGCCACAAATTATCTGGTGGAATCTTGGTTGAAAGGCAAAGACAGCCAAAAGGGAATCAATGGATTCTATGGAACGTAAAATGTTGCGTTGTATCCGGATGCGATAGAAAGATGCTTGAAACTAGGCGTTTTCAGTATGCTAAAAATTGTAGGGCTAATACAACCGGCACTTGATGCACAAACTTCAGGTGGCTAGATATAATTGAATGCTTTAGGATATGAGCTTCTAAATAGAGAGAGATGTTACTAGTATGCCAAGACTTAAAATGCTAACGTCCGTTAGCTGATTGATCTCAATTTAGGTCACGATTCATCAGATAATTGAATTTATTTTAGAATGTCCAGTCTCCGCATCCTGGATTCCTCTGCATGCCGTAATTGCAGCATAAAGACTGGGAACTGAGTGGAGTGAAGCAGCTCCCACCCCAAAGGGTTTGCATAAGCAAACCCTAAGGCTCCTGGAGCCTTGCACTCGTGACCACATGCAAAGCGCCCAATCATTTTAAATACTTCTAGAGTTGAAGCTTTTGTTCTCTGGTCTAAGAGCTTGTGGGGACCTTCATGTGGTTGGTTTTGTAGCAGCATGTGGTTCTTCAAATAATGTGGTGACACTCTGACAAGTCCAGGGCACCGGTATACTTACCCCTTATGTGTTAGCATGACAAAACATCCATAACATATGGTTATTATTATTACTAATATGGTGACCCCTTGACAAATTCAGCAGGCCTGCTTTATTTAAAATGATACCCCCCTATAGGGTAATCCAGGCTGCCTTTAGCGCTGGTGGCACCAGGTGTGACAATCATTTTTGGCACTCTCACCCCCATGACCTCCTTCTCGGATTCTTTCACTGCCACTGGGCAAAAGAGACTTTCATCTCTCTAATCATAAGTGTTGGAAAACGAGGCAGTATCTGTGAGGCCTGCACAAATGACATGACTACATTTGTCCTTCACTGGGAACCAAACACCCCATTGTAGCGCTTGACTCTCAGAGGGTAGAATTGCTGAGCAGTCTAAGGCTTACTCAAGGGAGGTGGTGTGGGCTAGTAATCGCCATTTACCAGTACGCAGAAATAACACTCAATAATTGATTGTCCAGTCTGTACTTTGCTTTATAAAAGGAAGAGTATATTTATTAAACACCCACACTACTCAATACTATGCACCAATTTACAAATATACATAAGCTGTTGGAATTACTTTGTGACATTGCATAACATTCCCACCCCTCCCGCAGGGGGCGTGGGGTCTAGTACCACCACTCCCATGTATGCACATCATCTTGCCCCCTAATGCAGTGGGTTGAACATAACCTGGAGTGAGGGCCTTGCCTACTGGCACCATCCCATTGGCGACCCACCCCATTATCTCAACAAGCATTGAAAATGGGCACACCTGCCCTGGTGAAAAATACCCCTGACTGAGCATCTCATACTGACCCTACACTATACACCTCTACATCTTAGGGGCTAACAGTCTGGGTTGTTCTTCACCTAACGCAGCAGCAAGAATACATGTTAAAGCATCACTTAAAATGACAGTACTTATCATAGTTGATAACCCTTATAATGCATTGCAATAAAGGTAGGCCTGGGCGGTAAATTCCGTTCCGCTCGCGGAATTTGCGGAATTTGGGTAATTTCGCGTTCCGCGGAGAACGCGGAATTGCCCAAAATTCCGCGATCCGCAGCTTTGCGAAATTTTTTGCTTGTGTGCGCTTTCAAAATGCGTGTTCGCGAGATATTTCCCCCTGAGCACGCAAACAGCGTTCGCGAACAGGAAAAAAGCATCGCGAACGTGTGGAACAAGCAATTCCACGTGTTCGCGGAACTCTGCGTGCTCGCGGAGATTTTTTACCGTTTCGCGGAGCTTTGCATAGCGCGACTACGCAACTTCCGCCCACCCCTAAATAAAATCCCCTAAAAGGCATCACAGTTATAATCACAGGATTAAGCATATACAGCCAGACACCCTAGCAGCAATGTCCAGCAACATAACCCCACTTTGCTTATGACTTCACATTACACATGTGACTTTCAGTCCCAACAAGAAACAATATCACATAGATGCACCACTGTGCAAGATCACCTTTCCATCTCTAGAGGGAGTCACCTCAATGACCATCCAGGTTTAACCTTTCACTCTGTCGTGAAGTCTCCAGCGTCAACTTTCAGCTGCTGAACAAAAGTTCCAGCATTGATTAAGATTAAGCTTTAAAACCATGGCTAACCCTTGAGGGGTTCTTTCTTGTAAGTCCCCCAGAAACTGAGGGTGGGACTTTTCATCTTCCTGCTGGGGGAGTCTGCGCTGCTCCTGCAGCTCCCCCGGCACCTCTTTCAACAAAGGGGGGTGACCCCCTCCTCCGGGGGCCACCTTGCACCCATACACACCGCAATCCCCATGCCTTGCAAGGCATTATGGGGCGCTTTGTGGGCCGAGCGCGCATATTAGAACAGCGGCTCTCCCGCTGTGTCGGGGAGAGCCGCGCTGCCTTTTCCTCTGCCTTTTCCTGCGGCCTGGCGCCGCATCCGCCCTTCGTTGGGGGTCTGGTCCCACCCGGACCCCTGCTGCAAACCGGTGAGTCCTTGCAGCTTGGGGAGCCCACCCCCGGCTGCTCCCGCCTCTTCTTGGGGGCCCGTTCCCACCCGGGTACCCCGCTTGGTAGGTACGTTGGAGGGCAGCTCGAGGAGCCCACCCCCAGCTGCCCTCGCCGGCTCCCCGACTGGCCAGCACCCTCGTGTGCTGCGGCGGGAGCTGGCACCTCTCTTCTGGTCTGCCCGCTCCTGCGGGCAGACACAGAGACTCCCGCCGGTCCGGCTGGACCTCTGGGGAGTGCGGCGGCACTTCCCCGTCCTCCTCCTTCACTTCGGGGCCCAGAGATGGGGTCCCGGGCCCCTGGGCAATCCTTCCCGGGGAGCACGACGGCGCTCCCCGACTTCCGCTCTCTTCGGAGCCAAGAGTTGGGGGTCCCGGGCCCCTTCCACTTTTTCCAGGGGGGGGCGCGATGACGCTCCCCTGCCTCCGTTCTCGTCGGGGGCCAGGGTGGGCTCCTGGCACCCCTGTTGGCCAGTTTCGCGGGGAGCGCAACGGCGCTCCCCGACTTAGCTTCTTCGTGGGGGGCGTGACGGCGCTCCCTGACTTCGGCGGGGCCCGGAGTTGGGGGTCCCGGGCCCCTCTCACCCTTCCCAGGGGGACGCGACGGCGCTCCTCTGTCTCCATTTTTGCTGGGGCCAGGGTGGGCTCCTGGCACCCCTTTGTGGGTCCCTTCACGGGGAGCATGACGGCACTCCCCGACTTTGCTTCTTGTGGGGGCAGTCCCCGGGACCTGACCGACCCTGGGGGTTCATTTAAGACCGGCGGCGGAGCCCCACGCGATTCGTCGTCGGTCCGGCCAGAGGTTAAAGGTAGCCTACCTTCTGGGGGGCATATCTCAGCCCCCAGGGGACCGATCTGCACCATTTTGGCCTCTTCTTGCTACTGGGGCATTGCCCCAGCCACTGGGAGCACTTTCCTTTGCCCTCCTGGTCTCAAGGAGGGTGAACTCAGCAGGAAGCTGTCTTCACTGGCTCCCTGCGCCAGCCTTTCACCTGGCTCTCCTCCTGGGCCTCTCTTCTCCTTGCGCAGAGGCCCAGGCTTCTGCTCACTGGTCCTGGACTCCCCCAAAGGCGCTGTCCAGGGTCCTGGGACAGTCAGGGGGTTCCTCCTTCCAACTGACCATGGTGCCAGTCTCCAGCACCAGTCTTCCTCAGCAGATCACACCCCAGAGAGAGCTCCTCTTCATGTGCAAGACCTTTTAAAAGAATTTGGAGGGGGCTGGCAGGAAGGCTCTGCTTGCCCTATCAGGCAGTGACACATCACCTCTCTGCCCCTGCTCCCTCCTTCCTGCCCAGGCCTCTGGGATAGTTCAAAATGGCGTCGTCCAGGGGTCTCATGCCAAATGGTCTCTGAAAAGCCCCTACCCCCCTTGCTGCCTTTTCTCCAGAGCAGCTTGGTGCCTGGCACCAGGTGACAGCTGCTGATGGATAACCTGTAGCACCACCCACCTTCTCTCCCTTTTGGAGAGGAGACCTTCGCCCTTGGAATGCTTGCCGTGAAGGGCTAGGTCTCTGATGCTTCAGTTTGGGGAGGAAGGTCATTAATCCAGCCTGGCAGGGTCACACCCAGCCAGGCTCTGGTTATGAGCTGACTCAGAGGAATATGAAATTTCTGGATGACCCAAAAGCAGTACAGATATGACTTTGGACTCAGCAGAATACTTCTTCTCACCTAAGTTACAGTGGACTTTAGTGCGTGTCTGGAATTTGTAGGCCCTAGGGAAGCGAAACTATCCCATGTGATCCCCATCCTCATAGTAGAATAATGGAGTGGTCCTTCAGTGAAAACAGTAAAGCACACTGACTTTCCCTTACATGTTTCTTCCCATTATATAAAGCCTATTCCATGTCACCACCCAGCTCTGCATAATTCCTGCCACACCATTCTATCTGTACCTGCTCCTGGGCTGCGCACGCCAGGAATCTCCCCCGCGCAGCCCCTACACGTGTGCAAATGCATGTACACACGTGTCTGCATGTAACCAGCCCGGTGCCCCTTACTCTGGCTGCAGTGCAGTGGCCTACTCTCACCAGGGGGACACCGGTAAAATTCACATGCAGTCTCTTTCATCATGAGTTCACTGTAGGTGAGTCCCAACTTATGAGGCTCGCCCACAGTAAAAGCTCAACAATTAGGTGTTCAAAAAGCGAAAAATCCGGGCGGCTCAGATGGTCAGAACCACCTTCTAACAATAAGTTATTGCTAAACAAAGCACACCCCCCAAGTCAGCGCACTCCTCCACAGGTCAGCGCCCAGTGCGGCTGCACCGGTCGCACTGCCCTAAAGCTGGCCCTGATTGTAATGTTGCATTTGGTATAAGTGGGGGAATTATGATTATGGGGTTCAAAGCCCACTAGGAGTGTAATTTAATATGAGGATGCACCCAAAGGTATTTACATTTGGCTGATGTACATATTTGTAATTTAATGCATAGTATTTATAAGTGTGTAATGAAAGTACTTTTTAAAGAAGAGGAACTGACTGGACAATAATTTATTTTGTGTTGTTGTTGCGTGCCAGCAAATTGGGATTGCTAGACCACAACACCTCCACTGAGTAGGCATTGGACTGATCTGCTACACTACCCTGAGAGAGACAAGTGCTACAATGAGGTATTTGGTTCCCAGTAATAAGACAAATGTGGACCTATTACTTGTGAAGAACTGACATCCTTTGCAACTAAAAATCCAATTTCTTACATGGCAAATCCATATCATGAGCAAAACTCCACGGCTGCAAAATTGCATAGTTTCAGTGGCCCTGCCTTCAGGTTAGCTGATAAACCAATTGGACACATTTACTTTCTTTCTAGTAGCAGGCATTCTAGTGAGAAAGCTTGTCAAGCCTACCCAACAATGCAAGCAGGAAAAAGGTGCATCTGTCATGACGTTGGCATGCTGATGCAGGTTCACATGCATCATCTCAAATGCATGCGCCAACGTAGTGACTTGGCTGTGTCATCGTAGTCTGTTATGTTATGTTATGTATGTTATGTGTGTTTGTAGAGTGCATAACTCACTCGGGAGGGTATTCTGGTGCTAAAATGTAAGAACGGTGTGGGCCGAGCCAGGGCTGCGCATAGTTGAAAAGCCATGTATTCAGTTCCTTACAAAATTCAAGAACAGAGGAGACAGCTCTGATGTGCAGGGGGTAGGCCATTCTAGGCTTTGGGGCAAGGTTGAAGAAGGCCCAGCCATTGGATCTGGATCTGGTTCTATGTCTGCAAAGGATGTGTGCGAGTAGGAGTCTGGCTGAGCCAGGTAGTGGGTAGGTATGTTGAAGTTAATATGATTGTTGAAATAGGTGGGGCCAATCTTCTGCAAGGCTTTGTATGCCTGCGTAAGAAGTTTGAAGAGTGACGGTGTGTGTATGGGGAGCAAGTGGAGGTCTTTGAGGAGCAGAGTGATGTGGGTATGGGGGTTCTGAGTGTGAGTCTGACAGCTGAGCTCTGTATGCATACTCAAGAACTTGCTAGCCTATTTGTTTACAAAGAATCAATCTTCAATCATTACTAACCCACCATCACTTCAAAAAATCTTTTTAGTTCATTCATTTTAATTCTTCTTGGAAAATTCATGATAATAATATAAAAATATTCATTGATATGTGAGAGATGAGGGTCGGGTGAGCATGGGTCGGTGTGCTGTGCGTGGGGTGGTGGTGTGAAGGTGTGGGAGGGTGCTGGCAGGGGGAGCAGAAGAAGGCACCTTTGGCATCATCCAGCGAGGCTTAGCAGCAGTGCTGGGAGGTGCATCTGGGGTTCATTGCAAGGAGGGAAGCAGAGGAGCAGCGGCGGTGGATGGGAGGAGGACCAGAGGGGTCTTGGCATGAGGAGGGGACAGGCACACACAGGCTTGCCTCCTTTGGTGCACCCTCTGCGTGCATCAGCTGCATGACCACTATGCGGCCTCCATTAAGTAGGAGAGGAATGGGACACAAATTCCATTGGTGAGCAGGGCTCAGCGAGGCAGGAAACGGAAAGTGAGCATGGTGCAGTAAAGAAGGCAGGAAAGGCCAGCGTGGGAGAGGAGAAGGGTGCAAATGATAGCATAAGAGTGGGTGGGGGTAGGACAGAGAAGAATTGGTAAGAGAGCACTTGAGAGTGAGAAACTTGAAAAAAGGCAAAAGGGCTGATAGCAAAAGAGGCAAAAAGGCAGCAAGGACTGAGTGAAAAAGGCAGAGAGAAGCATTACAAAAAGAAAGGCAAAAGCACAGAAGAGCGGCAAAGAATGAATGGGAAAGAGCGATAGATGCCCAGAAAACTGCCAGGGAATGAGTGAGAAATGCTTGAAAAGTGGCAAAGAATGAGTAAAAAGGAATAAGAAAAGCACAGAAAGTGACTGAGGGAGAATGAGAAATGCACAAAAAAGCAGCAAAGAGTGATTGAGAAAGAATGGGAAATGCACAGAGAAGCGTCAAAGAAAGACGGAGAAATGTGCAAAAAAGCATCAAGGAATGAATGAGAAAGAATGAGAGATGCACGTACAACACCAAGGAAACGGTGAGAAATGCTCAGGAAAGTGGCTCAGAATAAGAGAGAAAGGAAAGAGAAAACGCCCAGAAAGAAGAAAAGGAGATCAAAAGGCAAAGAGACAGATTTAGGGGCCGATTCCGATCTCGGCCGGAAGCGCACCGAATACGATTCGTCCGGAAAAAATACGAGCCGAACGCGTTTTTTCCGACCGACTCGTACAGCTGTCCGACCGAGCGAGTACGATGCGAATGTACGCGTGTGTTCCGACCGAACCGTTTCCGGATCCGAACCGCTCTGACGACTCGTACGGACACGAATCGCACCACGCAATGGAGACGTTATCCGATCGAGCGAGTACGATGGACGTGTCGGACAGCCGGATCGAGTCGGAGCGTCCGGCTCGAAAAGCTCCCCGGAGCTGGACTTGGGGGTCCGTGCCGGACCCCCTGCACCCGTAGCCGTATGAGTCGAACACAGGGGGACCCAAGGGTCCCCCTAAACATGCATGTATGGTGCGAGTTGCACCGACGCGTACACACTGTAGGGGGCGCACTTGTTTGCGACGTACCGATTGAGTCACTGGGAGCCCATGTACGCGTCGTACGACCGGCTCCCATTGACTTCAATGGGAGTCCGACCGAATCGAGTCCGGCAGCATGCGGCCACATCGTACTCGCTCGGTCGGACTGTAGGAGTCCGGCTCGGTCGGAAATCTCTCCGGATCCGGCTCGGTCGGTGAGTTTTCCGACCCAGATCGGAATCGGCCCCATAGTTGTGAAACAGGAGAGAGGAAGAGAATAAGAGAGAGAAGCTGAAGGTTTAAAAGAGAGAGAGAGATGTGCGAGGATGGGAGACTCCTGACAACACTAGAGTGGGCCTAAAAGGGCTGGGCCTGGTCGGAGGGCCAGGCACAGGTAAGGACGCAGGCACACGACACATGCCAACTATGCTAGTCCTACTGGCTTTGTCAGTGCTTGTTTCTTCTTTATGTGTTTGTCCCTCCTCTCCTTTCATGTACATGAAAATTCCCTTCTTCCCTTTCAGCCTGAGGAAACTCCAGGTCAGCATTAACTATTCCACAACAGTTGGCTTTTAACAAAAAGTACGGGAACTGTTTTGATAAAGTTAGAAAGCTTGGGTACATGGTTCCCAATAGATCCCACTCACTTCCTCCTAAAAAATACACATCCCAGTTTTCAAAGAAGATTGATTATGCATTGAGGGAAACACCTTTTCTTGTGTATGTTTGTGTAACAGAACTCATGCAGGTACTTTTAAGTAACAAATATCACACTGTGAGTAACATAGCGTGTGTTTGTATTGTATTGTAATTGCATTTATATAGCGCTTACTACCCCTGACAAGGCGTCGAAGCTTTGTGAAGCACACGTTCATCCAAGGGTATCTTGGCACTGAATAATAGATGTTTATTGTTACTCAACTCAATGGTAATCATTTTATTGACCTCAGAAGGATGAAAGGCTGAGTGGGCCCGCCGGGATTTGGACCTGTGACCACAAGGTCGAACAGAGGCCCCTACAGTGGACGCATTAGTCCACTAAGCCACCAGACAGGGCTTTAAGTGGGCCGGGTCTCACCGGGTCTGAGCACCGGCAGTTTTTTACGGAGGCCTCAAAACGGGTCCCTATTGGGCTCTGTTTTGTGCCCTTGCACAAGCGGGCCGTTTTTTCCGGACTGCAGTGACAGCAGGCACATCGATGTGCGCTGCTCACACTGCTCACTTCTCACTGGTGGAGAAGTTAAAAAGGCATGACAACATGCCAGGTGAGCGTTGTAGGGGAAGGGAAATGCTTTAAAGAGAGTCATTTTCTCTCTGGATTTCCCTTCTCCTTGAAACTCAGGGGCAGCAACATTATCGTGGTGTCACCAGGGCTTTAAGTGGGAGCCTTTTCAATAATATATACAAGCCATAGTTGCTGCTTATTTATCTTATGCAACTAACAACCATTGACAAAGCCAATAGTCCTGACTTTTTGTAGATATGTTACTTGTTGTATCATATATCTAGATGCAATGACAAACAGCAAAATACAAGTGGGCGGCACACTATGCTCAGATTAAAGTGTTTTAAGCCACGCCCTTAATTACACTGGCCACGCCCCTTTGAGAGACCCCCCCAGTTTTTTCATCCCACTTAAAGCCCTGCCACCAGACATGGCTGATTCAAAGTTCAATTTCATTTTACGAGTGTAACTTGCTCCATTTTGGACATAGTTCTGCCTTTCACGTCTCAGATTTTTGGTTGTTAAATCATGGCCACCTTAACAGTGGGGCTTCGGAGGTGCTGGCAGCTTGAGGCGAGACCGTCCATCTCTCGCGCTCAGACGCCGCGGTTATCTCGTGCGGTGACAGATGAGAATGTAAACATCGCATTATAGAAGCGATCGATAATGCAATTAGTTCTCGTGCCAAGCGCGCGTAATTCAGCCGCGCCAGTGCGGATCTGATAAGACCGGCCGGGACTGAGAGGGCAACTTGTGACGACGGTCGCAATGTGGGTGGCAAGGGGAGGCAATCTAATTACAAAATGTACGACTTAACTCCTCGAGTTCACCCAGTCCTTCGCTCACCCAGTTGTTGTTTTTTTTGCATCCGCAGATAAACGACGAATTGATTTTCGGGCTCAGTCAGCACAGCGTCGAACTCCAAGGCAGCCCAGGAAAAAGCTGTTATGGGGAAGTTGTGTCTGCCGTCCCATGCTGGGTAATATTGGTATGGTTTTCATGCTGGGCAGAAGTGAAGCTTTGATAGCGATGAAAGCTGAAATACGCGTTATATGTGTGGAGTAGAGGCAGGCAGTAAAGTAGAATGCTTCTTCGGGCCCAAATGCAAGCAATGACATTTCCGTGGGCTTCTGAGTAGTGAAAGGTAGCCATAATAGGAATGTCATGGTCCCCTGAAGCCCCTGGGCACCGTTGCCACTGTACCTGCTGCAATATCGATATCTTCGCTACTGCAGTCAGGAGGCCACCCTTATTTCGTCACCATACTGCCCTCATGCAGCATGAATCCATCAGGGCTCTTAGAAAGCCAGGGACTTTACCTTATAGTGCACTGCTCCCTTCCCTCGCACAGCTCCGCCGAGTAGCTGCTGCCCCTGCTGGTGCTCATCCTTCGTCCGGTCTAGTGGCAGAGCGTCACTGCTCTACTGCTGGGATGCTCTTCTTTCTCTCTGTTTTTTCTGCTTTTTTCCTTTTTCTCTGCTTTTACCTTTTTCTGTCCCTTTTGCACTTTCTTCGCTCTCTTGCTTTGCCGCCCTTGCCCTGCGATCCCCTGCGGACTCACCCCCCCTCCAGTGACTCTTCCCGTGTTTCCTGTCTCCCAGCTGTCCAGCCCCGCACACTACTTAATGGCAGAAGCTGCGCTGCTAGTGCACCAAAGGCAAGCCCATCTGCGCCTGTCCGAGCCTGGACCGCACCCAGTGCCACGGACCCTGGTTCTCTGACCTTCCACCGATACGACGCCAACACCCTTGTCGCCCTCAACACAAGATGCCACGCCGCCTGCCACCCCACATTACTGAAGGACACGCAATGGCTGTTCTCCTGCCATAACTGCAGCCACACCTTTGCCCACACCAACACAACAGCTCCTCTTGCCACCCAGCCAACCAACAGCGTACCCGACCGGCTCAACTGCATTCTCCTCAACACGTGCTCCCTCCACAAACACCCAGGAGAAATCTGGTACTTCCTCGATGCTGCCTTTCCCAACACAGCCTTCTTCACGGGAACCTGGGCCAACCCCAGCCCTGGTCCGAACATCGCCACTGTCATCCCCGACAGCTACAAAATAAACCGCAAGGACCGCGCCGACTGACCAGGATGAGGCATTGCCATGGTCCACAACAACACCCTCTGCCTGACCACTCACTAGAATGACCCAACGACAATCATGGAACACCTCCATTTCCAGATCCAGACCAATCCTAACACCACCCTCCGCAGCACCCTCGTCTACAGGCCTCCTGGCCACTGTCCACCCTTCACCGACGCCATCGTAGACCGCATCGCACCCCAGACTCTCGCATCCACCAATAAACCCGTAGTCGAGACCTCAACTTCCACCTGGACAACCCCAGTGACCAGAACACTGCATCCTTTCTGGAGAACCTCGCCAACATCAGACTCAAGCAGCTACCCACCGCTCCAACCCACACAGCAGGACACACGCTTGGCCCCATCTTCTCCGCCAGCGGGAACATCACCTACATCCACACCGCCTAACTCCTCTGGACCGACCACCACTGTGTGCGCTTCACCACGCCCACCATTCGCCACCACCCTCACCGCCCCCGTCGTAGCTGGAACAAGGCCACCGAAGAACATTTCATTGCCTTCCTCAGCACTACCACACCACCGCCATCAACAGGCGCCAACACCTCAGCACGCAACCTTCACCAATGGACCTCCAACTGCGCCAACACTCTGGCACCCCCTCAAGAAGACACCAGCCAAGCAACACTCCAAGAAAGCCAGCTGGTTTACTCCCGCCCTCAACGAATCCAGAAGCACCTGCAGACAACTCAAAAAGAGATGGAGGATCAACAAAACCCCGGAAACCTGCGCAACCTTCAAAACCTCCGTCAATGTACACCACCTCCTCAAAACCACAGAGAAAACGGCCCTCAAAGACAGAATCAACACCAACGCACACAGCAGCAAAGAACTCTTCGCCATCATCAAGGAGTTTGCAAGGCCCAACAGCAAGACCACAGACGTCCCACCCTCCCAAGACTTCTGCAATAAGCTTGGCACCTTCTTCCACCACAAGATCAGGCAAATCTACGACAGCTTCGACATCCAAGTCCCTGCCGCAATGCCTGTCACCACCGCACGCAACCTCCCTGCACCCCAGCAGACCTTGCTCAACTGGACTCGGCTTACCACAGACGACACACTCAATACCATGATTAGCATCTGCTCTGGAGCCCCATCGGACCCATGCCCGTATCACATCTTCCATAGAGCAGCCACCTCCATCGGCCCGAGCTTCGCCGCACCATCAACTGCTCCATCAAAACCACCACTTTCCAGACGACTGGAAACATGCTGAGATCAACCCCCTGCTGAAGAAGCCATCCGCTGACCCAACTGACCTCAAGAACTTCAGAATCATCTCCCTCCTCCCCTTCCCAGTCAAGGTTATCGAGAAGGCCATCAACGCCCAACTCTCAGAGTTCATCGAAGAGAACCACATCCTGGACATCTCTCAATCTGGCTTCTGAAGTAACCTCAGCACAGAGACAACACTTTTCGCCACCACTGATGACATCCGCTCCCTCCTCGACCAGCAGCCCTCATCCTACTGGACATTTCGGCCGCTTTTGACACCATTTCCCACCACACCCTAATCACGAGACTCCACGACTTTGGCATCCACAAAAAGGTCCTGGACTGGATCCACTCATTCCTTACCGACCAAACACAGCGAGTCAGACTGCCTCTGTTCCTCTCAGAACCTACAGAGATCAGCTGTGGAGTGCCCCAGGGTTCCTCCCTGAGCCCCACTCTCTTCAACATCTACGTGGCCCCCCTCGCAGCCATCATCAGAAACCACAGACTCAACATCGTCTCCTACGCCGATGACACCCAGCTGATCCTTCGCCCTCAACAACGAACCCACAGCCACCAGAATCAACTTTCACAGCGGGATAAAGGCCTTGCCACCTGGATGAAAGATAGCTGCCTCAAGCTCAACTCGGACATGACCGAACTACTCATCCTGGGACCCGCCCCCTCAGCCTGGGACGACTCCTGGTGGCCCGCAACACTGGGAACCCCTAACACCCCCACGGACCACGCACGCAACCTTAGCATCATACTGGACTCCTCGCTCACAATGAACCGCCAGATCAATGCCATGTCCTCGGCCTGCTTCCACACGCTCCGCCTGCTTCAAAAGACTTTCAGATAGATCCCCACAGAATCCAGAAAGACGGTCACCCACGCACTCATCACTAGTAGACACAACTACAGCAATGCACTCTATGCCGGCGTCATCCAGAAACAGCTCAGGAAACTTCAAAACGTACAAAATGCTACAGCCAGAATGGTCTTCGACATCCCCTGCCACAGCCACATAACACACCTCCAACAACTCCACTGGCTCCCAGTCAACAAGAGAATCACCTTCAAGCTCCTCACACATGCCTACAAAGCTCTCCACGATACAGGACCAGCATATCTGAACTACCGCCTCTCATTCCACTTACCCACCAGACAACTTTGCTCCGCCCAACTGGCCCTGGCCACTGTCCCACGGATTCACAAGACCAGAACGGGAGGAAGATCCTTCTTCTACCTCGCCACCAAGACCTGGAATGCCATGTCCCTCCAACTCAGGCAATCCCCGTTGATGACCCAATTCAGGAAAAATCTCAAGACCTGGCCCTTTGTCTGAACCTCCACACCCAGAAGGATCGCAGCCCCCCACACCCTTCAGCACCCTGAGACCCTCAAAGGTGAGTAGCCGCACTCTACAAACTCCTGATTGATTGATTGACCATGCACGTTATTTGTGGGAGAGTGATTTAGGCATAAGAGCAAGAGAACAGGAGTCAGGTGGATGAACAGAAGACAGGTGTGTCTCCTTCCGCCTCAGTCAAAAGTCACTTTGGAAGATCTAAAGCTACTGTTTACTCAAGACAAGCATTACTTTTTTTTTTTTTTAATTTTTCAAAAATCCTTTATTGAAGAAATTGCACATCAGGTTACAAGGTATATAGGCGGAGAGTCCGCACTCAAAAAGGAGAGTACACATCTGGTACATGCTTCATAGGAACAAATTGTACATAAGCAGCCCACAACAGTGCACGGAGGGGAATTACAGAGGCCGGGGCAAGAAGGGCATGGGGGATCGCCCAGAAGAGACCATGTACTAGCAGGGGAGGCCACAGAGAACCAGCAGAGCACATAGATGGGGGAGCTGCATACTACGAGCCATCGCCGGCGGCCGCCACGGGCAAAGAGCCGGCAGGGGGCGCGGGAGAGGCCGCAGATGCCAAAGCGCTCCGGCTCAGGAGGTAAGAAATGAGGGGACCCCAAATATCAGGCGGCCGGCAAGTAACCGGCGTCAAATCCCAGAATTCAGACAGAAGCGTCTGACAGCGCGCAGCATCCTCAAGCCAAGCGCCGATCCTAGGCACGGGTCTCCGACCCCAATGCATGGCGACCCTGCGCCGCGCGAGGACGAGCAGCATAGCGGTGAGCCGGCGGGAAGCGTCAGGACAATGTTTCACAAAGCCTAAGAGGCAGACCAGTGGGTCTGGCATTACAGGCGTGGAAGTGATCTCAGTGATGGCAGTGCACACATCGCGCCAATTTGCAGAGACCTTTGGGCACAACCAGGCAAGATGAGAGAAGTCGGCAGTGGGGGCGGAGCATCGGAGACATCTATCGCTAGAGATGAGGCCCATTTTGTGCAGCTGGACAGGGGAGCGGTAACATCTGTGCAGATATTTAAAATGTATGAGGCGCAGGCGATAGTTAGGGGACAGACGTTTGGTCTGCCTGCAGCAATACAGCCAGACTTCCTGAGAGAGATCGGAGCCTAGGTCCTCGCTCCAAGCAGCGCGGGCGCGGTCAGCGGAAACCTGGGATGATGCCAGCGTGAGGGCGTAAAGTCTGGAGACCAATTTGCATGGGGAGGCGGAAGTGTAGGCCAGGTCGAGGGCAGCCATCGAAGGAGGGGACTGAGGAAACGTGGGGTGTAGCTCCCTGTAGGACGCTCTCAGTTGGTAGTATAGCAGAGTGTCCATAGGGCCGGACTCAGCTGAGAGAGAAAAAAAGCCGCCGGCTGGGTAGAGGTCCGATAGCGTGGACAGCCCCAGACACGCACGCATTTAACCATCCCGGCAGTGTGCAATGAAGGGAATACCGGATTGTGTGCGATGGGCATTGCATTGGCGGAGAGCAAACGAGAGCCAGAGTATCTCCGGAGACCATCCCAGGCCCAGTGCAGGGTCTCCACCGTATCGATCTCACCGCACGGGGGTTTTGCGGGGGCAAATATAGCAGTCAGGAGCGGCGAGGGGGCCGCAAGATCAGCTTCCACCGCCACGTGAGGCTGGAAAGGCGTCGTATGTAGCCAGAAGTGAAGGAAGCTGGCTTGGGCACTAAGAGCGTATAATTTAAAATCCAGGGCGCCCAGCCCGCCACACGATGAGGGGAGCGTGAGAATATCGTATGCAATTCTAGGCTGACATCCGGCCCAGACAAAAGAGATAATAAGGGAGCGGAGTTTACAAAAAAAATAAGCTGTGAGGGGAATGGGGATATTCAGGAACAAGTATAAAAACTTCGGGAGCACCACCATCTTGGCGATGGCTATGCGCCCCGTCAGGGACAGGGGCAAGCGCCGCCAGAGGGGGATTTTTGTTTCCAGCCAGTCAACCGCCCGGCCGAAATTCTCCCTCCAGAGTTCGTCCACGTTCCTGTTAAGCCAGATGCCCAAATATCTAGTGGGTCCGGCAGCCTATACAAACGGATAATCCGGAGTGAAGGGGATACTGGCGTCTGTCAGGGGGAAAAGAATAGACTTACCCCAGTTAACCTGGATGCCAGACAGACCCCACGAAGCGCACAACCTCGCTGACCATGGGGCCGAGATTTTCTTGGGGGTTGCGGACATAGAGCGTAATGTCGTCCGCGTACATGGAGACGACCAAGGCTCGAGCCGCAAAACCAAGACCCCTCTGGGTGTGATGCTGCCGGAGCCTAGCGGCGAGGGGCTCCATAGCGACAGCGAAGAGCATGGGTGAAAGTGGACACCCCTGTCTTGTGCCCCTAGCAACGGGGATGGGCTCCGTGATCTGACCGTTGATCCGAAGGCGAGCGGTGGGAAGAGAGTAAAGAAGATGGACTTTGCACAGAAAAACCAGGCTAAAGCCTAAGCGGGGGAGAAGATAAAAGAGGAAAGGCCACTCAAGAGTGTCAAAGGCTTTGGTAGCGTCCAAGAGGGCAGTCACGGCCGGAAGTGCAGGGTTAATTTGATGGAGGACGGCGTATATAGTCCGGAGATTGTGCGACGTGGTGCGACCAGGGATGAAACCGGACTGGTCTGGGCGAGCTATAAGGGGCATGAGCGGAAGGAGACGGGAGGCCAACAACTTGGCGAAAATCTTATTATCAGTGTTGATGAGGGACAATGGGCGGCAAGAGTCAAGGAGCTCAGGGGACTTGTCTGGTTTTAAGAGCAGCGTTAGCAGGGCCTCGCGGAGCCAAGGAGGGAAATGGCCGTGCTCAAAGGAGTCGTTATACATAGCGGCGAGGTGCGGAACGAGAAGGGGCGCAAAGGCTTTGTAAAAGGACGCAGGTAATCCGTCGGAGCCCGGAGCCTTATCGCCAGGCAGACTATTAATGGCGGCCAGGATCTCTTCCTTGGAAAAGGGTTCATCGAGGTACTCCCGGTGGCAGTTGCCCAGCCAGAGGAGCTCGAGAGTATCGAAGTATTGGTCAAGGATGTCGCGCGAGGAGGCAACCCCAGCAGTGTATAGTTGAGAATAAAAAGTGGTGAATCTAGTCACCACCTCCTCGGGAGAGGTAGTTCTATCCGGTCCCCCGTCCTGGAGCGCTGTGACATAGGAGGCTGCATGGGGCCTTCGTAGGAGGTTGGCTAAGGTCTTGCCCGGACGATCCCCCTCACCAAAGCGACGTGCCCCCGCCTCCCTACCCAGGAAGGAGAGTTCCCTGTTGGCCTCATCATTAAAGTCAGAAAGTTTGCCCCTGAGCTGCGCGAGAATGTCGGCTGTAGGGTTAAGAGAGTGTAAAGAGTCAAGAGCCTTAATTTCTCCCTCCAATCGCTCAAGAGCCCTACGGATAGAACACAGGACACCAGCCTGCTTAGAGATACATTCGCCCCGAATCACCACCTTAAACCCTTCCCAAAGTGTGGAAGGGGAATCCACAGAGCCGGCGTTAAGCTCAAAATAGGTTGCGATTGCGGATTGGATCTCATCGCAGAACACCGAGTCCCGGAGCGCATTAGGGGGCAGCCGCCAAGCAAACGCGCACCGCGGGGAATGCGGGGGAAGCAAGCTGAGGCGGATGGGAGCGTGGTCAGAAAGGGTACGCGCCATGTGCTCTGTGGAGGTGATCCACAAGAAAGCATCCTGAGTGGTGATCCAGAGGTCCAAGCGGGACCAACAGCCCAGAGAACCCGACACGCACGTGCCCTCGCGCGCCTCCGGGTGGGTGTGCCGCCACATATCAAGCAGGGAATTGTCGGTCATTAGGGAATGCAGGAGTGAGGTAGCGCGCGGATGCAGAGCGCGGGGCCCAGAGCGATCGAGGGTTGCTGAGGGTGTAATGTTGAAATCTCCCCCCCAGAGCAGCGTGGCAGGGCCCAGGGAAGAGATGTGGCGCCACACCTGCGCAAAGAATTCAGGGTCATCAGAGTTGGGGCCGTATATCACTGCAAGCATCAGGGGTTGAGCCAAGAGAGTGCCACTCAGAATGACAAAGCGCCCCTCGGGGTCAGCAATAATCTGAGATGTGTGCCAGGGAAGCCCCCTACGCATTAGGATAGATACCCCACGAAAGTAGCAGGAGTAGAAGGAGGAATGGATTTCGCCCCAATGCCTAGAAAGAAGCCTGGAGGACGTAGCGGGTAGCAGATGGGTTTCCTGGAGGAAACAGATGTCAACTTTATGTCGGGTGAGGTGGGCGTGCACTAGGCGGGACTTCCGATGGTCATTAAGACCGCGGACGTTCCAAGTCCAGAGTATGGTGTCCGTCATATCGCTATACCAGGAAAGTGAGTGGCGGATGAGGACAGGTACAAAACAGGAGCCAGACGTGATTGAGAAGGGATGTGCAGTGCAGAGGTCAATGTAGCGAATGACACTTTACAGAAAGAGTCAAAAAACCAAACAAACAACAGGCCTCGGAATGGAGGTGACATACCCAATGGAACCCCCCCCACCACCCACACCAACCCCCCAATCAGGTTGAGAGACCATCCACACCCACCCAGGGAGCCCCCAACTAGGAAGGAGGATGATCACAATCAAAGAAGGAGGGAATTATCCCGTGGAGGCATGGCTCTGCGCAGCGAATACCCCCGCCTCTAGGACAGGGTGGCCAAGCCGCAGGCTTTGTTTGCAGACAATGAGTGTAGTCTTAGGAGAGCAGCAAAGCGCCCCACCCTCCAGAGGCGCATCATAGGGAAGCGATTGAAATAGCGTGTAGCCCAAAACGAGAGTGGACAGCTCCCGTGTGAAGGGAGAAGAGGGTGCAAAGCCGTTATATTAGGAGCAGTGGATGCCCCAACGACACGGGTAAACCACCAAGCCCGCAAGCCGGGGGGCAGGAGCGCGTCAGAGAAGGGTGGGATCAGGAGCGGCTGCATGAGCGGAAGGTGCTGCCGCCCGAGCAGATAGCCTTGACATAGAACGCAAACAACAAACAACCAGGAGAAAAGGGCTGCATTCAGTCATTGTCACTCATTTTACCACCGGCAACAGTCTGAGAACTGGGTGGCGAGGAACGCTGTGGTTTGTCCAGCTTTTGGGCGTAGGCCAATGCCGCTTTCGGCTCCGTGAACATGTGTACCTGTGAGCCCTGCCGAACTCGCAGCTTGGCCGGGTAAGCCAGGGAGTAGGAGATGTCGTGTTTCTGAAGCAGTCGTTTGGCCGGGAGAAATTCACGACGGGCAGCCTGCACCGCCATAGTATAGTCAGGGTAAAAGGCCAGAAAGTTCCCTTGATGGCGAATTTCACCACTCTCCCTGGCTGCACGAAGAACGGCATCCTGGTCCCGAAAGTTTAGTAATTTGGCGATGATTGAGCGAGGAGGCAGGCCAGGAGCAGGCCGAGGGCCCAGAGAGCGATGGGCACGCTCTACGATGAAGACAGGGGAAAGAACCTTGCCAAATAGGTCCCGGATCAGCTGCTCAACAAAGTCCTCCATTTTGGAAATGTTGGAGTATTCGGGCACGCCCGTGATGCGGAGGTTACTTCTACGGGAGCGCGCCTCCAAATCCTCATTCTTGTTCTTAATAAGCTCTAGAACCTTGTTCATTTGAAGGAGTTTATGGTGATCTCTGGTCGCGGCGTCTTCCACATCGGACACCCTCGCCTCCACATGGGTCAGCTGCGCGCCGTGCGAGTCCACCCATGCCTTGACAGCGTCAAGACGAGTGGATAGTTGATCGAGCTGGGTGGCGATACCAGTGACCGTGGCCTTCACATCCAACATGATGGATTTAAGGTCGTCCTCTCGGGTTGGACCTGCTTCAGGCTGGGTAGCAAATTCGCCAGTGTCCAGGGCCGCCCCATCCTGTCGGGTTTGCCTGCGTTGGTCGAAGGCCAGCTTGGGATCCGCCCTTCCCATGATTGAGCCTCCAGCTCCCACACAAGAAAGCCACCTGAACCGTCGAAGAACTGGAGAAGGAGGCGTGGCGTAGGGGTAAGCAGGGGTCAACAAGAAAAGATATGCCTGAGACTGTCACACCAGGGAAAGTAGCAGTTACAGGACCCAAGGGGAAGGCCAGGGCAGGAAAGGCGTTGGGCGAAAACCTGAGCCGACGAAGTCAAGGCCAGCAAGGGGGAGCAGCGTCTGACCAGGCTCAGGGGCGATCATGCAGGTCCGGAGGAGAGGTGATGAAGTGCCAGATCGGGCAGGTGGGGCTGTAGACGGAGATGACAGCAGCAGGTGCTAGCAGCACGCCTGCCGGAGGACCTGGGCTAGGTCGGAAACAGGAGGGCCGAAGGAGGGAGAGGCAATCCCCAAACACAGGCCGATGCAAGTGGGGTCCCAGGGGGCCAGTGCAGCTCCGGGCCCAAAAACCGCAGGCGATGCAAGTGGGGTCCCAGGGGGTCAGCGCAGCTCCGGGCCCCAAAACCGCAGGTGAGTCCTCAGTGAAGCGCAGTGTCTGAGAGGCCGGGAGGACACCACCACGCACAACAGCAGGCAGGCAGGGCCCCAAAGCAGGTCCGGAGGAGAGGCGACGAAGTACAAGATCGGGCAGGAGGGGCTGTAGACGGAGAGGTCAGCAGCAGGTGCTAGCAGCACACCTGGCAGAGGACCTGAGCAAGGCCGGAAACAGGAGGGCTGAAGGAGGGAGAGGCGCTCCCCAAACTCAGGCCGATGCAGGTGGGGTTCCAGGGGACCAGCGCAGCTCCGGGCCCCAAAACCGCAGGCGAGTCCTCAGTGAAGCACAGAGCCTGGGAGGCTGGGAGGACAACACCATGCACAACAGCAGGCAGGCAGGGCCCCAAAGCAGGTCAGCAGGCCCAAGCCGCAATATAGTGCAGGCACGGAGATCCTGGTGAGCAGGATGGCTGAGGTGGGCCCCCCGGTGCGCCGGGGCGGGGAAGGCCGCACCGAGGCCTAGACCACCGCAGCCGCACGGCGGGGGCGCCCCGGTAAGCCCACGTGCACGGGGGCGAAAAACAGCAGGGAGGCACGGGGGCACGCCGCCCACATCGCGGGGCCCCGTTGAAGGAGCGGGAGGCGAAGGGCACCTCAGGTGCCGGGAGGCACCCGACAGCGGAGGATTAGGCCCGGGCCCCGCGGTGCGGTGTGCCCACCCGCGACCCGACCGCAGAACGCCCCAGCTGTAGCGTGATTCACCAGGGGGAAGAAGCAGCAGGGCAGCAGACCGTCGTCAGTAGGATGGTCCGGTCCAGGCAGGCCAGCGTCGGCAGTCGTCAGCTCAGCAGCAGCCCGGCTCAGCCGCCAGCCACGCACACCATCAGGCAGGCCCGGCAGCCGCGCCCGGGGCTGGAAATGGCAGCAGATCTCGGTGCGACGTCGGCGGCTGGAGTCGGCCGGGGGATCAGGCGTCGCCCCTGGAGGTAAGGAGTTAGAGCAGCGTGGAGCGGAGGGTCAGCACACCCAGGGTCCGCAGGATTGTGGCGGATGAAAAGGCTTGGCCGGCAGATCCCACTCAAGGTGCGACCATCTTGCTGCCGGCTAAGCCACGCCCCCAAGACAAGCATTACTTGGCAGACCCTGTAAGTGAAATCACTCCAATTTACTATCAAAATTTATCCAGAATTAGATGACAATTTGAAACTGCACAGATCTATGGGCGGATTTAAGGACCAGTACCATTCAACATCAAATAATTAGAACACCTTAATATGTGTTAACAACTGAGATGTATTCAATCAGCAAGAAACAAAGGGGCAGATTTACAAGCCCCTTGCGTCATTTTTGCGCCGCCGTTGCGTCACTTTTTGTGACACAGCAGCAGCGTAAAAATGCGGCCCATTTACAACGTGACGCATCTAGGGAGATGCGTCACATTGTAAAGCCCTGCGTCACATTATACCTGCATCAGGTATAATGTATGCAGGGTGGGCGTTCCAACGCAAAAAAGCCTCGTAGAAGTGACGCAGTGAAATTGACAAGATTTCACTGCGCCACTTCTAGGACGCCACTGCGTCAAATTCTTATGCCTGCTTGTAGCAGGCATAGGAGTGACGCAGCACAATGAGGATAGGCCTCCCCCTGCATTGCTGGAGTTGCGTCGTGCTTGCGACACGACTCCAGCAATGCGTGACTTTTACGTCAACGGATGCGTCAGAATTTCTGACGCATCTATCAATCACTGCGCCATGGTGCACCGTGATTGTAAATACGGCGCATCCATAGTGGCGCAAGGGTTTCTTGGGGTGGCGCAGGGAAAGTGACGCATCTATACAGATGCGTCACTTTCTTGTAAATCTGCCCCAAAATGCTGTATTTCATTAACTTGTAGCATTTGGATAGTGCTTACAACACCTATGTGTGGCACTGGAGCACTTACCCACAAGTACAGCTAGTTACACCATGTGGGGTCTGTTCTTGGATGAGTGAAGTTTTTGTTTTGAGCCTATGTGGTAAATATGTCCATATATCACACAGGAGGGTCCAAGGCGATTTTAAGACCAGCAAGGGTTGACTCCCCTACTTCATACATGAATCACAAAAGAGACACCCTTGGGCCTATAGGAAGTTGCTATCGTAGCTGCCGAACTAGCTGTAGTGGAATATCCCTTTAAAAGGACGATTTCCCTCACCCAACGTAGGTGGCATGCTTCTTCATTGGGAATTTCCTCGTACTATTAAGCATGGTCACGGTACAGGCTACAACCCCCTGTCTGAAAGGGAAGAGCTCAGGGATGTTTTTGTTATTGGGAGGGAGGTATACTAAATACCCAGACGATGATCTTGGTGTAGTGGGGGCAGCAGAGCAATGTGAGAAGTGAAAGTTAAAACTAGCTACAGGGTACGCAAAACACCTTTATTCGTGTATCACTGGTCCAGGATGAAAAACAGTGCACTACAGGGAGAAATAAGACCCGCTCTTAGTGTCAAAAAAAGGCCGACATGTTTCAGACTCTTAACCCTCAACAAAGGTGTTGCGGCTTTTTTCAGGACCTATAAGATCAGTGCTGCTGCTCAATGTGCTCAATCAAATGAAAATAAAAAACAAATGTGTTTGAACAAGTGTACGTGGAAAATACATAGGTATACAAAACCATCCAGTGATCCTATGAGTCATTATAGAGTGAAGGATTCACTGGCGACACCTGTAGAAAAACAAATGTACAAAGCATATATAAACAAAACAGCTAGGTCTACAGTCAAATAGTAATTCCATATATAGGGCCAATCACCTAATGGATCATTGCCATGCACCTTCAGTGCATTATGAGCTCAACGCCCTTACTTTTCTTTAGTTTAAAAAACAATGCTCAAAACATTTATGTTAGTAAATAAAGCTTACCGGCTACTGTCGGGGATCGTGCCTCAGCTCCCCCTGGCATGGGGCTCAGGGTACTCTCTGTCCTATATAGACATCATAGGAAGGAGAACAGAATATCCACAAACATCCTTTGGAGAAAACAAGGAGGAGTTTTTTTGGGCGGGAAAGGAACCGAAAAATTCAAGGTATTTCAAGACAGACGATGTGAAGAGATTTTATAACAGTGCAAAATTGTGCTGAATAGATATTCTAGTGTGCAATTTAGAGATGTTTCTTGGAAAGAGAGATAATGTAGCAATGAGGGTTTCTAATGCGTGTTCAGAAATGTATATTGTATCACTATTTGGAAGATGGCTACTGTTTAGCAAGGCTATTACAGAGAAGGGGGGGGGCTCAGGGAATGAAATGGATGAAAGTGGACTTGTACCTGCTCAAAGAGGTCAGTCCCTCTCATGTTGGGTGTGCGGAGAAGCAAGATGTGGCAGGTATTATGGAGAGGGGGTAACGCACAGCAACAGAGTTTCTAGTGTGCATTCAAAGTGTAAGTTGTGTCTCTGTTAGGACAGGGGTTGCGGTATTGCAAAGCAACTCGAAAAACTAAAAAGGTGAAGCAGAAGATGCCATGGGTAGGAATGGACTCATACCTACTCGCAGAGAGCCGCCAGCCACTTCACCGCACCAGGAGAGAGGACGCCGATACGGCGGTGGCAGGCGTTTAAATGTAGCCGTGAATTTCCCAAATCACAGATCAGGTGTGTCCGGATAGGCGTGATCATACCTTCTTTCTGATCACGTGACAATGGATGAATGGGAAGTGTAGACCTATTTTGAGAATAGGGACGTGCTCCCATTTGTCAATGAATTCCTTATGAGCAGCCCAAGCTAAATGGGCTTGAAGAGTCATGAGACCCACATACACATGCAAAAATGAATGTAACGATCAGATAACTCACAGTAGAAAATACAGGGTGCTAAGGATTTCTTTTGGTAAAAAGCATTTTCATTTTTATTAAGAGATGTAGAAGGTACTTTTCTTTGGACCATCCCCAGTCCACTCTTGTTTGGTTTACCAGATGTCAAAGGTATTATTTAACCGCACCACTGCATTAAAATGTCTACTTGATGGGCTCCCTGATCCTCAAGAACTACGTGTGGGAAAGGCAGATGCTATGGATCCTGTAACCTGACACAGGGCTGCTGGGAATTGTAGTATCAGCCCTGTGTAGTTCAACCATAGTGAGGCGCTCTCGCTTATGTGCCAGATGACAAAGGAGACTTTCTGCAAAGCTAGGAGTTGGTACACTCACAAACTCTAAATATGAGATCATAGGTGATCCAATTTGTGGGCATGATCAGTCATAAAATGTCATAAAAAGTTATTGGCCAAATAGTTACCTGGACAGCATACACAGAAAGGTGGAAGATATCGGGTACCTTTAGATGGAGGACACCAATTTGTTTTTATATATACAGGGCAGCTTGGTTCTGCCATGTTATAATGAAGACTAATCAAAACCCTGGGTCAAGATATAAGTAGGTGAGCCAGAGATATTCGGGATTACAGACTGTCTCTCACTGTCAAACCACTTAAGCTATCTGTGTGTGCACTCTAAAGAGACGTTCACCTTACTTCAGGGGATAGAAGACACGGGATCTCATCATTCAGCCCATCTCTGTCTCTATGTAGTCTGTACATCCACATCTATTCTCTGATGAACAAAGATTGAGTGACATTGCTGACGTATGGTGGTTTATTGGGTTTATCAGGAGCCGTCCACCTTAATTAATCAGTTAGGAGTCCTTTCTTGATGAAACAGCTCGTACATTTGATTGTCTGTTTCCTACATCTTATGGTGCTTTCATGTTCCATGATCCGAGTTTTCACTTTACACGTTGTCATTCCGAAATGTCAGAGGCCACACGGGCAAGAGATCAGATATATTAGTCTCTCACTATTGCAATTGGTATGCTGTCTCTGTTCCCATGGTTTTTCTGTGCCAATTGTGATCTTGGTGGATGCGCAGTTTGTGCGCACACTCCTCAGGAGTTACATGAAAAATGTGTCTTGTCTGGTGGTCTTGAATGCTCTTGGTCTTGTGTGTACCAACTTATTACTAAGGTTACAACTCCACTTGAAAGCAAAAAGTGGATGTTGAATCTATCGTTCTCCTTAGTTCAAGAAATGCCAAATTTTGCAGATCGATTTTTAATGAGACCAGAGAAAGTGCAGAATGTTATTACACACATTAGTGTCCTTGTCAGTTCTTTCGGTTTATGGATATCTAAGAGGGCGTCTCGGTTATTGTTACACTCTCTTTTGGCTGCTCTCCATATGAGTGACAATGGTTGTTCTCTGTTCAGCAGATATCCTGACAGAGTTTTGGCATGTTCTCTAAATTTTTGGATGCTGGAACAGTTGCGCCAAAGTTGTAAAAATTGCCCAAAGGGGAGGTTATCTCCCAGGGATTTTGGATGTTAGCTTGTATATGGTAATAGGGCATTCCAAACCCTGGGTTTCTTATATAATTCTGTTTCCAAGCCTCCAGCAGAAGGAAAGATGAGTAAATCCAAGAAGGGAAAGCGCTCTTTGTTGAATTCACAAGTGAATTTTAAGTAGGGATTCAATGTGTTCAACCACTGGCGGAAAGAGATGGTAGAGCTGGCTTCCCCCCGCTACATGACCAGAATATCCTCAATATAGCACTTCCATAGGGTTATGTTGGTGCTGTAGTGGTTATCAGGCACTAGCACTTTCTCAGTTTCAAAAGAGTGTATGTACAAATTAGTCAGTCTGGGGGCAAATGTACTCCCCATGAAAGTACCGGACGTCTGGAGATACAGACAGTCCACGAAACAGAAGAAGGTTATAACTCCACTTGAAAGCAAACAGTGGATGTTGAATCTATCGTTCTCCTTTGTTCAAGAAATGCCAATTTTTGCAGATCCATTTTTTAATGTGACCAGAAAAAGTACAAAATGTGTTTACACATGTTAGTCTCCGTGTCGGTTCTTTCAGTTTATGGATATCTAAGAGGGCGTCTTGGTTATCGTTACACTCTCTCTTGGCTGCTCTCCGTATGAGTGACAATGGTTATTCTCTGTTCAGCAGATGTCCTGACAGAGTTTTGGCGTGTTCTCTATATTTTTGGATGCTGGAACAGTTGTGCCAAAGTTGTAAAAATTGCCCAAAGGGGAGGTTATCTCCCAGGGATTTTGGATGTTAGCTTGTATATGGTAATAGGGCATTCCGAACCATGGGCTTCTTATAGAATTCTGTTTCCAAACCTCCAGCAGAAGGAAAGATTAGCAAATCCAAGAAGGAAAGGTGCTCTTTGTTAAATTCACAAGTGAATCTCAAGTAGGGATTCAATGTGTTCAACCACTGGTGGAAAGAGATGGTAGAGTTGGCTTCCCCCCCTCGCCAGATGACCAGAATATCATCAATATAGCACTTCCATAGGGTTATGTTGGTGCAGTAGTGGTTATCAGGCACTAGCACTTTCTCAGTTTCAAAAGAGTGCATCTACAAATTAGTCAGCCTGGGGGCAAATGTACTGATCATGAAAGTACTGGACGTCTGGAAATACAGACAATCCACGAAACAGAAGACATTTTCTTTCATTGTCAAACATGCACATTCCATAATGAAGAAGACAAGAGTGATAGTGTCAAGATTTTTTCCTTGAAGTAGGGCCTCTACTGTGGTCACATTGTTATCCTGAGGGATACAGGTGTACAGAGACCCAACACCAAAGGAGACCAAGTAATCAGTTTCAACTTTAAAAGGCATATCAGCCAAAAGGCAAAGGACATCCTTATTGTCCTGAAGATATGTCTGCATTCCGCAAACAAGTTGTCTCAGAAAGAAATCCACAAACTCGGACAGAGGTTCTAATAAAGAACTGATCCCTGAGATGATTGGTCTGCCCGGAGGAGGCCCTTGAGGTTTGTGGTTCTTTGGAAGGATGTAAAAATACGGTGAGAATGGATCAGTAGTTGTGAGGAATTTTGCTTCTTTTGCAGTCACTTGGCTGTTGTCTTTTGCCTCCTCTACCATTGATTTTATGGCAGTGGTCAACCTTTTCGGAGGGTCACATTTACAAGGGCGGTACGAAGACCTCATGTTAAGTACTCTTAGGCATTCTGCTCTTTTCATTGAGGTGTCCATAATCACCGTTTCTCCACCCTTTATCCACGGGTTTAATGGTGATGGAGGCATCCGTACTCAGGGTATTCATGGCCAACAGTTCATGTTTAGGCAAGTTGTAAAAGAGTTGTTTCTTGGGTCTGAGACCAGATTCCAACACCTTGAAGACAGCTGTCGCAAAGGTTAACACCTCTAGATGCATCAAAGGGGCAAGAGGGTTGAAAGTAAATTTCTTACTGAGGTTGGTTAAAGTGGTCTCCATACTGGCTGCTGTGTTCTCTGTGAAGAATAATTGCAGTCTGTTTTTGCGGAAGAATTGTGCTAACTCTTGGTGGATTTGAAATTTGTTCCCCTTGTAGGTGGGAGCAAATCCAGGTCCTCTATTGAGAACTTTCTGCTTGCAGAGGGATAAGGCCCGGCCACTGAGATTCACGATCAAGTTGTGTCGCTGCTCATGCTCGGTTGGGGGGGTTCGTCTTTGTCATACTCCATGTGTGAAAGGAAGATGGAAGGGGGCTCCAATGCACCTTTGATTGTTGTTTTCTCCTCCTGCCTCTCAAACTGCCTCAGCATTGTGCTAAAAAAATCCGATTATAAAAGGGGGGGAGGCGGTGGTTGAAAACGTGGCATTGGTTGCTGAAAGTGAGGCATTGGGTATCCCCATGGTGATAGAGGCCACCATTGGTGTTGGGGTGGTCTAGAATATTGTCCTTGCCATATGCCTCTGCCCTTCCTTTGAGGGCCGGCTATTGTTGACCACTAGTGTTGAAGTCAGAGTCACTCGACTAGTCATCCGTATCTCTGTACTTTCTGGTTGAACTCAGGAGGTGTGTAGTTATCACTAGTGTAAGGGTACACTTTCTCCAGGGAAAATGGTCCCAGATCTTTCTTAAATTTATTGATTTTGGTGGTGAGCAGAGAGTCTTTGTAATCCTTATAGGTCTTATTAGTCTCATCTAAATGCCTCTTGTGTAAAGTGGCTGAGATGGTAGTTTTCAGCTGTGTGTCCAGAACTTGAATTTCAATCAGGATTGCATTAGCAATCCGCTTGGCAGTACTGATGATGAGGATCAGCCAGTCCCTGGTACATCGCCATGCAATCAGGGACTAGTCTTTCCTAAATGCTTTGTCCTCAAGTGTTGCAAAGTCATCCTGTGCCCTGGGCACCCCCAACTTTTTTGCTGACTGGTATTGGTGGTAACTGACTCTGACTGACAATGGGCTCTGCCTAACCAGGCCCAGGGCCAGTGCTATGCTGAAAGAGACACTTAGGGGCATATTCTCAAGGACTTATCGCCGATTTATCGGCACTTTAGCGCCGCAAAAGTGGAGATAGATTTTTTGCCCTATTCTCAAGCTGGTGCAAACTGCCGATATCGCCAGTTTTCCAGCGATAGCTTCCGTAAAAAACATCGCCACGGATGAGAGCGACAACTAACACTAATGATAGTGCAGAGTAGGTGTTCCCGTGCAAAAACACACGAAAACACCACTTCGCGATATTCTCAATGACCAGCCAGATCTGCGATGCGATCCAAAAACAGGCGATAAGGCGCGTTAGCAGCAGGGATTTAACACCTGTCTTTTACTGCTGTTAAGCAGGACGACAACCTGCAGTATGAAAGGGAGCCCAGCCCAGAGCCACATCTGAAGACCAACACATGTCATGGAGCTACTGATCATGCAGCTCGGAGACCCAAGAGGGCCACAACACCCACCGCCACCACCCCCAGCCCCCCCCAGACCACCCCCCACCCCCCCGGACTACCACAGAGGCAGCGCAGAACAAGACAGCGGACCTTCCCGAAAACGCACCAGCCTCACAGACTTAACGCCAGAGGATGTCATTGCCCACTACAGGCTCAAAAGGACAACCATCCTCCCCATCCTGACCCACATTGCCCATAGGCTGACGGTACCAACACAGCGGACAACCAACATCCCTCCGCAGACAAAGCTGCTGGCTGTGCTGCACCTGTTGGCCTCTGGTACCTTCCAACCAACAACTGCCAGAGTCAGAGGAGTCTCACAGCTAGCCCTATCAAAGTTCCTCACACCTGTCTTGGATGCCATCATCAGCATGGTACCCCAGCACCTTCACTTCCACCACAATGCGCAGGAACAGCTGGAGACCAAGCAAGGCTTTTACGCCATAGCTGGCTTCCCGCACGTGTTGGGGGCAATTGACTGCACACATGTACTACTTGTGCCCCCTGCCGACACTGCACACAATTACCGCAACAGAAAACACACGCATTCCATCAATGTGCAGGCAATAGTGGGCCACCGGGGACTCTTCACCAACGTCGTCGCCAACTACCCAGGCAGTGTGAATGATTCCTACATCTTCCGACAGTCCATCATCAACTAGCGCTTCCAGGATGGCACCTATGGACATGCACTGCTCGTTGGCAAGTACCAAATGAACACACCACACACCTCAACTCCACAATCATGCAACTCACAACTGTGGGAATGCACACGTTACAAAACACATACAACATGCCAAACAACATGCCCACCTACCAAACACGACAACACAAGTAACTGTGGTAACCGTGGCCAGCCATGTAGACAAACAATCCACGTCATGGCACCTCTGCCATACAATTGCAGAATGTGGGGAGAGGTGGGAACCAAGTCTGTGCGAAGGAGGCAAGTGACCCATGAATAAGAATGTACACAATGCCAAGTGTGGCGGGGATGTGCTGGACAGACTTCAGTATGCAGAGCACAGACATGTCCATGTGGACATATACTGCTGGTGTTTGTAGTGTTGTGGACAGTGGACGCAACCATGTCACATCAGGCAGTGAGGAAGACCTTGGACATGTAGCTATGTCGACCCCCCCTGTAAGCGTAAGTGGAGTGGGCTGGGCCAGCGTACGCCAGTCCAGCGTAGGAGTGGGAATAAATAGCCCGGGGCTCTGGGCGTGGTTCATTTCCGGGATAGCCACCAAAGTAAATACTGCGTGTGTCTCTCTGACCGCCATATCCTGACCATAGGCCTACACACACGTGGCCGAATACCTTCAACAGCCAATATCACAGTGTCGATGTCAGGCTTGTGGACATGCGCAGACAGTCATGACAATGGTGTGTCTTAGGAGTGCAAGTGATGCAACCGCGCAGCGCACACAAGTAAATAGGCTCTGGGGGAGTGAGGAGCAGCTGTGAGGCAACGTAATACACATGGATGCCGCTCCTATGCCACAAGCAATACATGTCAAACATGAATCCCAAAGTCGCACACATCACACACCACTAAACTAATAAGCCTGCCAACACAGAATGCAGAACCACCGATTGACACATATCTCTCTCCCCTGTCACAGGTGATCATGGATATGCACTCTGCTCGTGGATGATGACACCCCTCCGAGACACGAACACCCAAGCCCAGAGGCAGTACAATGCGGCCCACAAACGCACCAGGGGCATTGTGGAGCGCTCATTTGGCATGTTAAAGTCACGTTTCAGGTGCCTGGACATCACAGGTGGAAGACTCCTGTACAGCCCGGAAATAGTGTGCAAGATGATCATTGCATGTTGTGTGTTGCACAACATATGTGTACGCACCAATGCCCCATGGATCCAAGTGCCAGATGCAACGGACGATGATGATGAAGATGAGGCAGGTGGACCACACCCCAGTGCAGCTGCAGCAGGATTAGCCCGAAGGAACACAATTATTAACAATTTCTTCACATGAGCACGTCACATTGTGACTGTCCGTAGCAATCATGGGACAGGACAAAATGACCACAGGCACAGCATGTGCAAATACATTCATTCCAACACACATTCCCTGTGTGCATGTCACTCCTCTGCATAAGCACATCACTCTGACAAGTGTAAGTGCAACATTTAGTGCTAACAATCTCACAAATGGCAATTAGATGGTGGGTGTGTCACCTCTGTACAGAGAGGCTGTTTAGGGTGTCATGTATTCAAAATGCCATTTCAGGGTGTCAAAGATAGTACGTAATCCCACTCAGCAGCGTATCACATATGTCCAAATTCATGACATAAAGGCTGTCATTTGTGACCAAGAAAAGACAACAGGGCGGCTTTTGGGGTCAAATATGTACCACCATGATGCAGAGAGTTGCACCCTGTGACTCAAGTCCCACAACATTAGCAACATGGACATGAGGGGGAATCACTGCCCCTACATTCATCCATACTTTCATACTTGATTAAACATAGACATGACACATCTGTGTGAATTAGAATGTTTTATTCACATTCGGTGGAGTGTTGAAGCTGGAGCAGTACAGGGCCATGCAAACCCCACTTTACATTGTTGCCCCGTGGAGGGCCAGCCAGAGTCCTTTAGGGATTGACAAGTTCATCGGTAGAGGAAGAGTTCAGTCCGCAATCTGATTGCTGTGTCATTGGTAACCAAACAGAATATGGCAGTCCATGTCGAGGTCCAAGGTGAGTGTCGCAGAGTGTATCGGGGGACAGTGAAAGGTGATGATGCAGAGTGCAGAACCAAGCAGAAACAGGCCATATGGCGGAGATGAATGCTACCGCTTCCTTTTTACCACTAAGGCAGAATCATCCGCATCTCCGTCCTCTGATGTCTCATGTGCCTCACATGTGGGTGGTGGGGTTTTGTCTGCATCACTGTGTGGCACTGACACATCAGGGGCCGGAGGTGGATTGTCTGCCTCACTGTCAGGCACTGACACTTCAGGGGGCGGAGATGTGGATGGAGTAGTAGCAACAGCATTCCTCCGCGACAGGCCTTGTGGCAGCAATGCCATGATGAGCGTCTGCAGGGCATGGAAGAACCCAGCTACATCTCGCTGGTATGCAGCCGTGGCAGCCATTATTTCCGCCTGCATCTGCTCCATGTTCTCCATGATCCTCCGCATGTGTCCCAACTCCCAGCTGAAATCGCTGGAGGCACTCTGACTAGACAGTTGTTCTTGTCTCAGAGTCAGGACTCCAGCAATGTCAGCCATGGATCGTTGGAGAGCATGGAGCGGACTGTGGGTGTCCGTTAGGGACTGTAAGTGGTCCCTGATGGGACTTAGACACCCACGTATGGCATCTAGTTTGGCTGCCATGAGGTCGAACCCCACCCGCACCTGATCAGCCATCTTCTCCTGGCACCCTAACACACGGCGTTGGAAGGCCATGTGTTGTTCGTGGGGGTCCTGGGAGACAGCTGTGGTGGTGGGTGCTTCCTGCTGTGTGGTCTGTGCAGGGGGTGAGGTCTCCTCAATGCATCTGGGCTGCCCTGCTCCTGGAGGTGAGGTGCCGAAGCTGTCCATGGGCTCTTGGAGGGCGTCGATGTCGATGTTGAGGAGGTCCTCTTCATCATCAGTGCTGAGTTGTTGGGTCTGCTCTGCAGGAGGTGTTGATTCTCCCTCTGCAATGTGAAGGGGAGATGCAGTTTAACATTGTGTTCACATGTATGTTGACGCATTGTACTAGTTTACATACAGACTGCATGACAATATACATTGTGACTGTTGGAAATGGCCCTTTTTGCAGGGTCACCCCTAAACTTTTTGCCTGCCTCCTGTATTTTTGCTGACCTGTTTCTGTTGGTTTTATGACTCTGGGCACTTTACCACTGCTGTTCAGTGCTAAAGTGCATATGCTCTCCCTTTGTAAATATGACTATGTGAATTGGTATATCCCTGATTGGCTTATTTGGTTTACCTGTTAGTCCCTAGTAGTGTGGCCTGTGTGTGCCCAGGGCTGGTAAACCAAATGCTGCTGGTGGGCCTGCAGCACTGATGTGTGCCACCCACAGAAGCAGCTTGTAAAGTGTGTCTCAGACCTGCCACTGCAGTGTCTGTGTGCAGTCCAGAACTGCCATCTTGGCTGTGAAGTGCACCCACTTACCAGCCCCTGAACCTTCCCTTGGCATCTTGTAAGTCACCCCTATAGTAGGGTGCATTGTATGTGTAAGGTAGGACACGCCTTGCTGTGTGTAGCATGTCCTGGTAGTGAATTATGCCCCATTTCGTTTTTCACTACTGTAAGGCTACCTGTTCCTCATAGGCTAGAATGGGCAGTTTGACTATTACATTCTATAGTCCTAACTGACCCCAGGAACATGGTAGAAAAACGAATTTAGTATGCCTGAGCTCAGAATATTAAAATACATCTTTTAGTGAAGTTTATTTTTATATTCTGTGTTTGAAAATACCACTTTTAGAAAGTAGGTATTTTCTTGCCTAAGCCTTCCAGTGTGCTCTGCTGTTATGTGTATTGGCTGTCTGGTTTTAGAGGGGCAGGGCAGGCTGAGTCAGACCTGGGTTGAATAGAGAGATCTGCATTTAGAGTGTGGGGAGGGGTGGCTCCTTGACCTGAATAGGGCTGTGCCTGGCAAGGTGAATGCTGGCTCCACCTCCTACTGTGTGTCTGCTAGCAGACCCCTCTTTCTGAAAGGAAGAATGCAGCCTGGTAAACAAAGTGCTCCAGGCCTGAGCAGAACTGGTTCTGGCTAGGTTCAGTGACTTGTAGCTTCTGAGAACAAAGACTTTTGGGGTATAAATATCTGTGCTCAAACCCCTACAATTTGTATTGCTTTTGGATCTGGAGAGGAAACTCTGTCGGTGCCACTGGAGGAATCTGCAGGAAGTGACTGTCCTTGTGCTTGTGTGTTGTTTCTTGCACTGGCCTGCAGCAGTGACCACTGGACCTTGAAGAAGAGGAAAAGGAACTTTTGAGAGAACTTTTATTTTTGTTACAGCAATTACCCAAGGGCTAGGAAGAGAGCTAGCCTCCTGCTGGAGTCTCAGGCACATCAGACTCCACCACCAACCTCCTGCTTCCTCCCTGCGAGGATTGCTATCTGCTGATGAGGCTCCTGTGAGTTCCAGGGCCTCTAGTTTTGCTTCAGAGAAAAGAGTGCTGGAAATCGTCGCTAACGCCCGTTTGCGAGCCGCTGCAGCCGAGAGCGCTGGAAAAATCATCGCGCTGCTGCCGCTGGGTGCTCGCAACACGAAACCATCGCTAACGCCCCTTTGCGAGCCGCTGCAGCTGAGACGCGCTGGAAAAATCATCGCGCTGCTGTCGCCGAGCGCTCGCAACCCCTAAAGAAATCATCGCTTCAAGACATCGCTTTGCGGACGCCGTGCGTCCGCCATTTTCATCGCATCGCACCGGATTTCGCCGCTCCCTCGCGGAGCGTCATCTCTTCGCATCGCAACACAATCGCACAGCGCAACAGGATCGTCGCATCGACTTCTCCCTCGCGGCAAGAAAGTCATCGCATCGGCGGCCTAGCGTGCAGAAGTTGATCGCAGTGTCTCCGCACGCATCACGCAGATCAGCGCATCATCCTCCCTTGCGGCAAGGATTTCAACGCATCGCCGGCCTCGCGTGCCGAGAATCATCGCTACCACTTCTTTGCGACATTTTGTTGGTTTTGCTACTAAACCCAGGTACTTTGTGAGAGAAAGGGTCGCAGAGACCACTGCTTTGAATTTGAACTTTATTTTTGCAACCTTTGAACTATTTTTTGACAGTCCTTCAACAGCCATCCTATTTTTTGACAGTCTTATGAGAGAAAGGGTCGCAGAGACCACTGCCTTGAATTTGAACCTTATTCTTGCAACCTTTGAACTATCTTTGACAGCCCTTCAACAGCTATCCTATTTTTGACAGTATTGTGGCTTTTACAGTTATTGGTCTTGTGATAAATCTGCCTTTATATAAAGATACTTATTTTTTATAACTACTTGTGTCCCTCTGTAGTGTTCCTCACTGTGTTACTGTGTATGGTCATAAATGCTTCACACCCTGCCTCTGAGATAAGCCTACCTGCTCGTGCTACGTTACCACAGGGTTGAGCAGGGGTATTAAAGAGGGTAGCCCTCTCACTCTGACTTAGGAAGAAGGGTCCCTACTTGGACAGTGGCCAGCCATTGCCAACTAGAGACCCCCATTTCTAACAGTGACTGTTTGGGAGGAGCTGCCTTATTGATGCGGGACAGTGGACATTTCGACAACATCACGGATGTGTGTTTGTACTTGTACATTATCATCTCACATTTCCCTGTTATGCCAAATGTGATTGGCCAGTTTCTACACACAAGCGGCACCAGTTGTGTCCTCTGTTCTGTTGTGAACGTGTTGCAGTTTGTACCACATTGTTGTCAATGTTGATGTGCTCTGAATGTTATGTGTGTGTGCTGCATTTTGGGAGAGTCGCCCCTGCAGCTCTGATTTTGCTGCCCCTTATCCCTTTCAGGAGGTGTGCCTTTGACTTCTGTGCTTATACAGTGCTGAGATGTTGCATTCTTGGGTAAATGGGCTCTTGGTGGGAGTTGGGACTCTGGGGCATGGTTTGTCCGCAGATGTGTTGTTGACGTCAGGGGTTGTATGTGCAGCTGGATGTGTCAGAGTGTGACCTGCTCCTTTACGGATGTGGTCCACACTCAGCCACCTCAGTGTCATGGCGTGCAACATGTCATGATATATTGACTGCAGCCATGCTATTCGTCATGCAGTGTCACTTGCATTATCAGTGTGGCTCACAGACACGCCTCTTTGCTGGGTTTGGCACATGTGCATGGGTTGGTTGTGAGATTGGTGATGTGTGGGAAGGGCCCCCTCTGGGCACATAGTCGATGGGGGCCTACTTGCTGTTTCTAGGTGTGCCAAGGGGATCAGGGACATGATCCAGAGTCATTGTGGGTGTGCACTGTGCTATACTTAATTGTGCATGTGTGCCATTGTGCCCACCTCCCGCCGTCCCCCCAGTACTTGGTCGTTACTCACCCTGTTGCTGTTGTGTCAGGTCATGTTGAGCAGTGTCCGGTCCCCCAACTCCTGCCACCGTCTCCACACTGATGACTGTGGACACCATTTCCTCCATCTCATCCAGCTCCTCCTGTGGCGCTGGACTCCCACCTCCAGTCTGCATTGCTGCCTTCTGGTTGTTGCCGAGTTTCTGCTTGGTTTTGTGCTTCACATCATTCCAGCGCATCTTGAGCTCTTCCATTGTCCTCCTCAGCACTCCGACTGCATTCACCTTGTCCAGGATGGACTGCCATATTCCATTTTCTGTTGCCAATGACAGAGTGGAGGTGATGAACAGTTGTTGATGGTGTTCTATCACCTCCGTTATCAGGATCCTGTTTTCCTGTGGACTGAACCGCGTCTTCCTCTTCTTCTTCTCCTTGCCCTTCCCTGACCCCGAGGTCCCAGGCTGGTCCTCCGTGGGGCTTGTGGGGTTCTGGTTGTCCTCTGTACTTGCTCCAGCTACCGCCATTGTGCTTCGCAGTTGTTTTGGTTTTGTTTGTGTTTTTTTTTTCTGCTTTGATAGTGATTTTTCCCACCTGACATGTGTGAATTGCAGGCCTGGCGCAGCTTATCGCTGATTCTTTTATCGCGGTTGGGCCCATCGCCACTTTTTCCACGTTCGGCTTTAGATTTTTATCGCCGTCCCGGTAATTTTATCGCGGACATTTGACACGTTATCGGGAAACTATTGCATGTTACCGCCGTGTTGGGAATAAGACGTTAACACGGCGTTATTTTCCCGCGATAGACGGCGATATGAAAAATTGCGTTAACCTATTTTGGCGATGATTCATGCACGTTCTTGAGAATATCCCCCTTAGAATACAGTGAAACCACCTACATACACTAGGGTACATTATGGGTTAGGGTACCCCTGTGATTGGTATGACCTCCCCTATAAGGCCCCAGTACATAATAGGACAGGGGGATCAAAACTACCTTTAAGTCCCTAGGATATAATAGGGCATGGCAGTTTAGAGGCCTGCAGCCCTTTCTGTACTTGCATGTGTGCACTGCTGAAGCCCGAGGTCAGTTTAACCGCTTCGCTGCGGCACACATTCCCCCGCTGTGCGGGCGAATTCTACGCGTGCGCAAATCGGACGGCCCCCGGCCATCCGACGCCCACGCTCACCATGACGTCAGACGGCCGGGGGCCGTCCGACGCACGGAAGAGGTTAAAAGCAGTCCTGTGTTGCAGGACTGCTTTTAAAATGCAAATTGTGCCCGAACTTAACTTTGGTGTTTAGGGCACTTAAAAATTGATAAACTACAATGTGTGGGCATATTATGTATCTCCCTGGTCTCCCCTAGGTGTCCCAGGGGCGGGGGGTCAGGTATTTATAAGAAGGACCCTTATAAGATGAGTTTATATGCTCTGGGTTTAGTATAATTGTACATTTCACTCCACATATTGTTGTAAAGTACTTCCCAAAATCGACTTTTGTGCTAGGAGCACTATGGAGTTAGGATCTGCAATATCTTTACATATTCAGAGCCCCTAAGGTCTCCTCTAGGTATTCCAGGGGTGTGGGGTCCTGTAGATATAGGCAGGTCCTTATAAAATATGTTTTTATAAGCCCTGGTGATGGAAAAATGGCCCAAGTCACTTTTCCAATTGCAAATCCCCTGCCACATAGGTTAACATGGCAGGAAGTTATTAACTAATAATTCCCGCTAGGAGGATCATAAAAATGCCATTCAAAGACTTCCTTGATTGGTATTGATAAAATCAAAAATATGGTATTGTTGAATTTCTCCTTAAGTGTACAGACAAGAAGTTATAAGACTTTATTGTCTATAAGCCAAAATTCAGCCTTCCAGTGGTCTGTCCTGATTGGTCAGAGTTAAGTGGATTAGCCAGGCTCCTTCGATGAGGTGATAAATAGCCGCTGGGGTTAGCCAGCACTTCTGGGAGGGCAGGGTTCTGCTACATAGGAATGCCAGAGCAGGAGGAGGGTTCGTAAACCATACTCTTCAATGGAAGGAGGAGACAGGCAGAAGAAGTCAGTTTCAATTTACACCTCTCCTCTTTGAACCCAGCCAGATGGTGAGATTAAGGAAAGAATGGGAAGAGGCAAGGGGGAGAGACTATGGAGATTAACCATCCTGGGGATGTGTTTAGCCAGCTCTTCTCCCCTGCTGGAAAATCAGCCATTATGAATTTTGGAGAAATGGTGCTCTCTGGGAGAAAATAGTGCCTCACTTTGGAGGATGTGGTCATACCCTGGGGTGTTGCCCTGCACCTCATTGGACAAGAGTGCCCTCCTGCTTGACCCAGAGAACTTGTAATAAGTATCTGAGAGGGGCAGAGCCTCGCAGATCTGCTGCTTGAAACATGAGAGAGAAGAAGGGCCCATGCTGAGGAGTATGATTGGCACCAACCAGGCCCTGCACTCTGAAGATTGCACCTGCTGCACAAATGTGAACTACAGTCCTGTCGACCTAACTTGCTTCTGAAGGACTGAAGAGTGGACTCCCTGCAAGCTACAGGTTAACAGAGCTCACCTGGAACATCACCACCAAGAATAATCAGCCTGGTGTACTACCAGTAGATTTGCAAGGGTTTTGTCCAAGTGGATTGTGGGATCTGAAGTCCCTAACTTTCAAGGACAATATTGGAGCTTCCAGACCCTTAGAGTAAGTTTTTGACAATTTGGGCAACTTCAGGAAGAAGTTCTGAAGTTTGGAGAAGTTTGGAGCAACTTTGGAAAAATGCTCCATAAGTGGACCGACTCGACATGGCCAGCCAAGCCGGCGACCCTCAACCGCAAGCCGGCCTGCTATCCAGGTTCATCCAGCTGAAAAGCTCCGGAGGTCCGACTTCCAGAGTTTGACCAGGAGTAAGCCGAATCCCAAGCCGACGAAGCCTCACCGAATCTGGCCTGGTGAAGAGCATTGAGGGACCTCGCAAGAAAAAGCTCTGCAAAAGTTTTTAAGTCTGAACATAGAAAAGGTGACCGGGACCAACCGTGAGAGCAAAGCCGCCCACCTTCAACTGCGAGCTGGCCTGGATCCCTGGTTGATCCGGCTGGAAAGCTCTGGGGGTCGGACTTCCATAAGTTTAACCAAGAGCTCATCGCAAGGCAAGCTGGTGAACCCTCACCAAATCTGCACTGGCTGAGAGCTTTGAGAGACCCCATGAAGAAAAGCTCCAGAAAAGTTTCTAAGTCAGAAGTCAAAAACTTTGGCTGAGACCTACCGCGAGGGGTAGCCACACAGGGCTCCATTGCGGTTGGCCTGAAACTTTGACTTAGACCCGGTCAAGTGCGACCAGATATCCCAATAGGCGCTATAGGTTTCTATGTGCTATATAGTGGTAAATCTTTAAAAATTCATATCTCCAGTTCCCTACCTTGGATTGTTTTAGTTTTGTTGTCATTTTGAAGATAAAAATATTTCCTATGTTTATAAAATGGCGTTAGATTTTATTGTGAGTTGAGTCTTAATTATTTACTGAATTGGTGTTTTTAAGTGCTTTACATACCTGTCTTTGAAGTTAAGTCTTGCCTGCCCGCAGCCAAGCTGCGAATAATGGGAATAATGTTCAAAGACCTCTACTGAGCCCTATATTGTGTTAGTGGACTTATTGCCAGTGGTCGATATACATTTCCCACTACAAATAACCCACTTTCCAACATCAAGGAATTATACAAGAAGCCAATGGCTCGGAATGCCCTATTACCACATACAAGTTACCATCCAAAATAACATCCCTTTTAGGGAATTTTTGAATTTTTGCGACTTCGGCACAACTGTTCCAGCATCTAAAAATATAGACAACAAGCCAAAACTCTGTCAGGACATCTGCTGAACAGAGAATATCCACAATCACTACTATGGAGAGCAGCCAAGAGAGTGCGTAACAATAACCAAGACCCCCCCTCTTAGATAGCCATAAACTGAAAGAACTGACAGGGAGACTGTCCTGTGTAAACACATTCTGCACTTTCGGTGGTCTTATTATGGATCTGCAAAAATTGGCATTTCTTGAACAAAGGAGCACGATAAATACAACATACACTTTTCACTTTCAAGCGGAGTTGTAACCTTAGAGATAATTTGGTACACACGAGACCAAAAGCATTCAAGACCACCAGACGAGACACACTCTGGGGACTCCCAGCGGTGAAAGGACATTTTCCATGTGGCTTCTGCGGAGTGTGCGCGCAAACAACGCAATCATCCAAGATCGCAATTGGCATGGAAAAACCATGAGAACAGAGACAGAATATTAATTGCTATAGCGAGAGACTGATATATCTGATCTCTTGCCCGTGTGGCCTGCGATATGCCGGAATGACAACTCATAAAGTGAAGATTCGGATCATGGAACATAGGAGGTCTATAAGCTGTAGGAAACAGGAAACCAAACTTACAAGCCATATCACCGAGAAAGGACACCTAGCTGATGAGTTAAGGTGGATGGTTCTTTATAAACCCAATATACCACCATCCGTCACCATTGTCAGTCCATTTATGTTAATCAGAGAACAGAAGTGGATGTACAGACTACATAGTGATACAGATGGGCTGAATGATGAGATACCGTGATCTTCTATCCCCTGAAATAAGGTGAATGTCTCTTTAGCGTGCACACACAGATAGCTTTTGTGGTTTGACAGTGATAGACAGTCTGTAATCCCGAGTATCTCTGCCTCACCTACTTATATCCTGACCAAGGGTTTCGATTGGACTTGGTTATAACATGGCAGAACCAACCTTCCCTATATATATATAACAATAACAGATATATTATGTTGAAACAAACAGTATTCAGCTTATCAAATGCTGTAATTGAATCAGAAAATGATCATTATAAGATGGATGCCATTTTTGCTATGTGTTGATGGCAATATAGTAGTCGTACTTTTACTCATGTGCACTCATGTGCACTATATGTTAATGGAGATGTTATGTTATGTCATGTTATATAAGCTTATAAAGCGCGCAGCTGCCCCAGCAACAGGGCGTCCCGGCGCTGACAGCAGAAAAAAAGCCACAGAAAAGAGCTAGGGCTTACAGCGGAGGGAAAAGATGGGTTTTAATTGCCTTCCGGAAGGCCAGATAGTTGGTCAGACAGCGAATCTGTAAGGGAAGGGAATTCCAGAGCTTTGCCGCCAGGGTGCGAAAAGAACGCCCACCAGCCCGCAACCTCTTCACCCGGGGGACAGTCACCAGGCACTGCCCCATAGAGCGAAGGTGGCATGTAGGAACATAGGGCAAGAGCAGGTTGGCCAGAATGCCTGGGGAAGAGAAATTCTGAATTTTAAAGGCTATGCAGAGGGCCTTAAACTCTATCCGCTTGGCCACTGGCAACCAGTGTAGCCGGCGGATAGCATTGGTTGTAGAACACCTTCTGGAGAGACCGAGCAGGGTTCGGGCAGCCGCATTTTGGACCATCTGCAGTCGCATAACCTCTGCCTTGTTGGTCCCTAAATAAAGAGAGCTGGCATAGTCCAGTCTCGACAAGATTGAAGCCTGGATGATAACTTGCCGAGTGGACGGATCAAAGAACCCCAGCAGGGGTTTTAGCCCCCGTAGTAGACTGAAACAGGTCCCTGCTACTTTCTTTGTTTGCACTTGGAAACTGAGGGTCAAATCCATCCAGACCCCCAGATTTTTTACCACCAGCTTGGGGGTAGGTGCCCCCCCAAGGGTAGTGGGCCACCAATGCTCACTCCATAGCTCCGTGTCTTTCCCAACCAGCAGCACCTCAGACTTGTTGGCATTAAGCTGGAGACAGTTGGTGGTTATCCAATCCGTGACAGCCGCAAGATCTCTACAGAACTTGGGAGCATCCTGCGTAGAGTCGTCAGAGAGTGCCACGACCAACTGCGTGTCATCAGCGTACGAGACAATAGTGAGCCCTCTAGCTCTGACCACTGCTGCCAACGGCTGGACATAAAGATTGAATAGTATAGGGCTCAACGCTGAGCCCTGTGGCACACCTTGTCCAATAGAGTGGGCCCAGGAAAGAAAAGGGGAGTCTGTCACCTGGAACGACCTCTCAGAAAGGAAGGATCTGAACCAGTCCAAGGCAGAGCCCACTATGCCGGCCTCCTCCAGACGATGTAATAGGATCTGGTGGGAGACCGTATCAAATGCCGCACTGAGATCCAATAATATCAGTGCTGCCGTGCGCCCGGCATCTAATACTGTCCGCAAGTGTTCGGTCACAGCTAGAAGAGCCGTCTCAATGCTGTGACCAGGGCAGAAGCCATTCTGCGAGGGGTCCAGGGTGCCATTGTTATTCAAAAATTCTGTTAGAATAGAATTGATGTGCAAACATACACTGACCCGTGAGCAAGGAGCGGCTGCTCCGAAACGCGTCGGGCATTTTTCGCTGTATGGATCAACAAAGAATTACACGTATTGAAGGAGTTGGGCTCGACATAGTTTTTCTTCATGGAAACAACTGTTTAATAGGGGTCCGGGGGCAGGTGCGCCCCCCGGACCCCCACCACTGCACGCAGGAGAAACGGAGAAGACGGCATCGTGAGACGGGTATCGGAAGATCCTCGTCGAGCACGGGAAGCGGAAACTCCGGTAAGAGGCGAGAATTGGGTGGACGGGAGTCGGACTGCAAACCGCTGACTCTCCGGGCAAGAAGGAGAGTTAGACAGCGGTCTGGGCAGCGTGAGGAAACATGCAGTTTTTCCACAAGTACCAAAAATGAGCGATGATGAATGCTCCCTGAGGGAGCAGGAGGCACTTAAACTGTTTACAGAAACAAACACAGGAAATCGTTGCAATGAGGGCACTGATACCGCAGCAAGCCAAATAAGCAGTGATATAGGAAAAACCTTACAAAAATTGAAAAAAAGAGAAATATCCCGATGGTGGGAGGTAGCTTCACTTAAACAATATGTACAAGTGGGCCGGGTGCCATGGGGCTTAAAAATAATGATCACACCAACATATGAAAACCCCAACCCGGAGCTCCTTAAGGATTGGGCTGAGAACAGCGCTGAGAGCTCGATGAACATGATCAAGATACTATTGAAATACGCTGAACAAGAAAGAAACGAAGTACTGACACAAATCAAGGAAATTCTAGGGATCTTGGAAAAAGAAACGGATCAGAATAGAATAACGAAATTTAAAAGTGACTTAAAGAATCGTTTAGACAAATATGAGAAAAGAATAAAAGTTAGGAAAGAGACCAAATTCTTAAGAGATCGCCTGGACTATGAAAATGGGCAAATCTATACATTTGCTAACCGCTTCGACAGGGTGAGAAGGCAGAAGGTACAGAACAGTGAAACAGTCCGGAATGATATGTCTCAGAGCGAACAGAGCTCCGACACAGGTTCGGAACAGGAAGATACAACAAGAAGAAGAACACCAGCCACAAGACTCACTGTGTCAGATGAGCTGCGTTTTTTACAGTTAGACCAGAGTACGGACAACAGATCGACCAGAGGACGCGGAAGACCAAGAGGCAGAGGAAACAGAGGAGAGAGGGTGAAGGATACAGAAGATCAAGAAGAAAAAACAGAGAGATCAATGAGACCGAATACGAGAAAGAAGAACAAGGAGTAAAGATTGAGATACAATTATCAACTTGAGTTGAATAGATCTTTCTATTGAAGATAGGAAAACATTGGAATTGGGTTTATCCTATTGCCACAACAGTGAATTTAATTATGCTCATTGTAGAATGGATCTATTCAGATTTATACGAAAATTAAAATTGAACAAACTGCATGCTAATTCTAACAGAAATAATATGGCAGAAGAACAGATCAGAGATCCTATAACTCCTTCGAATTTATCCGTATCTGATTTACCAATCTTGGAGGATATATGGTCCTTACAAAATGAAACGGAGAATGACTATCAAGAGGAAAGTGAACCTCATAATATTAGCAGTAACCCCATGACTCTGACAATAGGAACTAGAGCAGAAACACCCTTCCGACCCAAGTCGAGGTATATACCGCAAATAGGTAGAGACAATTTGGACACTTTCGCAGAGCACGTCACACAAGATCTTAGACATCTCTATTATTCAAATACTAAACAATCAACATATATTGATCCCGAGGAAAGACAACTGTTCCAAACTATCGAGAAAATCAAAAAGAGTCCGGGTGTGATAGTTAAGCCATCGGACAAAGGGGGCAATGTCGTGCTTTGGGGGAGAGGACTGTACAGAGAAGAAGCTATGAAACAACTAAATAACGTTGAATGCTACAAGAGGATCACAATGAGTGAATATGAAAAAGTAAGAGAAAGATTTTATGACAAATTATCTGGATGGAGAGAAAGAGATCTCCTAAGCTGGGACGAATACCGGTTTTTAAAACAAGAGCATCCAGTTCTCCCCACTTTTTATATGATCCCGAAGGTGCACAAGGAAAAAAACAACCCACCCGGGAGGCCTATAATTTCGGCCCAAAACAGTATGTTTGAAAATGTCTCCAAGTACTTAGACTTCTTTTTAAATCCTATTGTAAAAACTTTGCCATCATATCTAAAGGATTCATCCGATTTTTTAAAACATATTTATGATTTGAGGTGGGAGAGCAATATGGTCCTGTTAACGTTGGACGTATCCACATTATAAACACAATCCTGGGCACACGTATTAGGGGTAAAACCAGTAGTATAAGGCATTATACTTGTGACGAAACACGTGTCGGCTGGTTGCTTTGTTTCTATAATTTTGTTCTCTCTCAATAAATATTACTGAACTCTATCCAGACATCAACAACTGTGATTTATCTGAACAAGACTCTCATACTACTGGTTTTACCCCTAATACGTGTGCCCAGGATTGTGTTTACTTGTACAGTGTGGGTTCTTCGACTCATACATTGACGGAGGTTATTGGGTTGTTCCTCCGACCTGGCAGCACCGCACAATTTTGTGTAGCATTACTTACATAACGCGTACTAGTTTGAGCGCCAATCTTCCTGTTCTTACTCAAAACCCTACCCCTAGACGTCCGTATCCACATTATATACTAGTATAAGACATCAAGATGGACTCAGAACCACTGAATATTATTTGTGGATGAAACCCATGAAGTATACAGAGCATAATGGCATGTTACTTGATATGATGGAGGACTGCCTCACCAAGAATATCTTTCTGTTTGAGAACAAACTATTTCGACAGGAAAAAGGGACAGACATGGGCACCTGCTTTGCCCCCAGTTATGCCAATTTACATCTAGGCTGGTGGGAGTAGCAGGTGCTTGGGGGACCCACATTGAATCAATGGACGGATAAGATTCTTTTATGGCTAAGGTATATTGATGATATCTTTGTGCTGTGGCAGGGCATGGAGATAGAAGTGGATGAATTTATTAATGACCTTAATATAAATGATTTAAATTTGAATTTTGTGGGACCTAAAAGCACAACATCAGTAGATTTTTTAGACATACGAATAATGGTGGAAGGTGAGAAACTGGAGACAACTATCTTTAGGAAGGCGATGGCAGGGAATACAATCTTGCATACTAAAAGTGCACACCCGGTCCCTTTAATAAGAAGTATTCCCTTTGGAGAATGTTATAGAGCCAGGAGAGCATGCAGCTCACAAAGGGAATATGACAGAATAGAAAAAGAAATGATCTCGCTTTTTACAAAGAGGGTATTTGTCTAAACTACTAGAAGCAGCATCTAAAAAATCTAGAGGTATAAAAAGAGAAAAGATACTTTTCGAACCATCAAAAACAGATAAAAAGAGAAGGGACAAAGAACAGAAAGTCACTCACAGATTCATTACAACTTATAACAAAGAGCATTTGAGAGTACGACAAATTTTACAAAAGCACTGGCACTTTATTAGACATGATCCAGCAATAGGACACCAGGTTGCTAGGAACCCACAGATGTCTTACAGAAAGTCGAAATCTTTAAGGGATTATCTAGTTAAGAGCGACAGCCTGGGAGTAACACAACAACATACCTGGCTTCAACAAAAAGAAGGTTTTAAAAAATGTTTGAAGTGTAAGGCCTGTTTACATGGAGAGAATATTACAGCTTTTAAAACAGTTTTTAATAAAACTGTAAAGGTAAAAGGATTTTTAACATGTAAATCAGATTTTGTTGTATATATTTTAAAGTGTCCGTGCAACAAAATATATGTCGGCAGTACAACTCTCCCTGTACATAAAAGAATCCTTCAGCACAGAAGAGCAATAGTGAACAAAGATCGAAACTACCCAATAGCTAGACATTTTGAGAAGGAATACTCCAGTAATCCAACAACACTGAGATATAGCTGTATAGCACAGGTGCCTAAGAGGAGGAGGGGTGGAGACAGGGAGCAAGAGTTACGAAAACTTGAAACATACCTCATCCTAGAGTCGGATAGCAAAGAACCAAATGGTTTCAACGTGGTTGAAGAGTTATATACCTGTCTTTATTGAGCCTCCTGCAACCCGTATAGAGCATTCATCAGAAGAGCAAGAAAAGAATGTAAATAAAGTTTGTAAGATAAGATGAGGACAACAAGGCACATTTGGAGCACTTTTTAATAAAGGGAATTATGCGTTTTTTAAATTATTTTGTAGCATGAATCTTAGGTTAACTTTTGCTCTATGAAAGATATGGGGATAAGTAGATAGAAATACTATCAAAGAAAAGTGAATTGAACCCAATTACCACCTAAAGCATATTCGAATATACTGTAGAGTAATGAGAAAATACCGTTTGGATTTATGAAGCACTTCAAGAGGAATTTATTTGCACTTTATATTAGCACAATGTCACTTTTTGCACTATAGCACTTTAGAAAGACCTCTGAAGTAGGGAAACCAGCAACAAACACTTAGGGATTTCCCTAGTGAGAAAAAAATTGGTAAGAAATTCCTTTTAGTGAAGACAGAGGCATTTGTCGAGGAAATGCATTTAATTAGCATTTAAGCACTAGTCACTTTAGAGAAAGGATAAAGTGTACAATGGAAATGTGGGCCCTAATGCATAATTAACTGTTAGTATATTACTTCACAAAGAGGTCTTTTTGGACAATGAGGCTGCCAAGAATGCAAATGTAAATATAAATGTACATACATGAAATATTATTGAATCAAATTGAAGAGCGTAAAGGTTTTATAAGCTTTTATGTGAGAAAAATTCTCAATTCAATTGACATCATATGGCAAAAACATGTCTTAAGATGGTGCCCATTGTTTGTAGAATATAACAAGTGCAATTTATTGAAGTTGTCCACTTTCTATGTTTATTTGGAAAGAAAAAGTACATAAATGTAAAAAAGTAAAATGTTTACCATTGTGAACAAGGCTGCGTCTGGCAGCCGGAACGCGTGGATGTTGAAATTGCTCAAAGTTGAATAAACCGCAGTGATTGAACTATTGGAGTGCCGATGTCATCTTTCTAAGTTAAGGTGAAATTGTTCATATATATATATTCTACAGTTTATTCAGCAGCAGAACTATAAGTTGTGCGTTTAACATCAGTAAAAAATGATTTTGGTAAAGTTTGGTGCAACTATACTGCAGAAAAGTTTCCCTTTGCACACTGTGTTTTATAATAATCTTTTAACGCATATAAGCATATTTATTTATATTTTATATATTTTTATGGGCTTATTTATTTAATGCGTATCAAGGTTTGCACATATACTGTAATTCATTATGCTGCTGTTAGTAACTTTTCAGTTTCTATGCACTTGCACTTTGACTTCATGTCGTCATTTCCTAGCACTTATCACTTTAAATGTCGTGTTTCTTCTATGCAATGCGTCATGTGATCAAGACCCGAGTGGGGGTCGAAACGCGTAATGGCGGATTTGCTGGCATTCAATTAAACAGCACTGGATTTGCACTAAGAACTTTGGGTCTGCTTTCGTCTTTCATGTCCGTGTGAGGCTTCTCTGGATGGCGAATTGAGTTTATCTAAGTACCGAGTTGCTTCAGCGGTACGAGTGGAACCCCTCCCCCGGATTGGGTACAGCAGCAGGAAGCAGCCGGTTCTGGTCACCCGGAACTGATTTTCGTAACTCCGGCGAGGAGCAAGCTGCAGGAGCCCCTGGATGCTGCATATTGACCTGCCTTTGATGTGGAAGTCGGTGTAACCCATGTCGGCTGACCGGAGTGAGCGCCAGGCATTCTGTCAAGGTAGGATCTGGCAGATATACCAGTGGGGGAGTGTGCACGGCGCTAAGTTCGGACATTGTTTCAGGGATCTAGCGACCGTTTTGAATCCTGCTTCAAACTTAAGCCACAACTTTCAAGCAATAATGTCTGCCGACGCATTGCGTAACCGTGAGGAGGCGGCTATGTCAATGTTTAATGACTCCCCGGCAGGGGGGTCGACAGCTGTGGAACATACAGGTACCCCACTATCAGAAAGTTCTACCGCCAGAGACATGTTTAAAAAGCTTGAGAAGCTCATGCGTTCGGAACAATCCAAGTGGTGGGAGCACAAGTCTTTGTCCCGCTACTTGGATGTCGGGAGGGTTCCGAGAGGGTTGCGGATCACTCTAGCACCCAGTTATGAGAACCCCGACCCTGCAATGCTTACGGAATGGGCTGAGTCCAACCTAGAATCGTCCAGCAGGCTTATGGCAATATTGGTGAAATACGCGGAAAGCGACCGCGCAAAATTACAATCCCAGGTTGAAACATTGGAGGTGGAGATTGGGAAATTGGAGAAAACGGAGCATGTCAAGAAACTAAGGGAAGACATGTTGGCCCGTTTAAGTAAGGATGAGGACATAAGTTTGAGAGGGATAGGGCGGACTATCAAAACGGGCAAGTGTTCACGTTCGCCCGTAGATATGATGCAGTTAAGGCGAGGGTTAATAGATCATTTTCAAGGAAAACCAGCGAGGCCACTGCAGCATCTACCTCGATTTCAGATTTGAGTTTTGCTGCCGAAAGTGAACCCGAAGGAGATTCTTCAAGGGCACACCACTTGGGGTTTACCAAACTGTCCCTAGCACAGGAGGTGGACTGCCTGTGCCAAGACAGAAGGGACACATTGAGACCTCGGGTCCGCCTGGCAGCAAAGTAAAAGACACAACTTCAAACGCAACCAGAGAAGGAAATGCCACAAAAGAAGGCAAAGCTGTCGGCAAAACCTATGAGGGGCAGATGGAATCGATTTCAAAATCGGAACCAAGTACAAGTGCAAGCACCGCAAACATCGACGCAGTAGTGAATTTGACTAATTTGCCATTAACACCGGCAGAGAAACGCATTCTTGGCTTAGGACTATCATATAGTCCACCCTGCAAATTCAACTATGCGGATGTCCGTTTGGATACTTTTAGATTTGTGAGAAAACTCAAACTAAATAAATTTCATATCTTACAACCCAAAAAGAAACCAATACCTGACTTGGATGGAGCCATTGCCAGTCCCTCATTACTGACAGCTGGTGATTACAGCCTATTTCAGGACGCCTGGTCTCTTCAGAATGAACAGAACTGTGAATTACCTGTTAAAGACCTAGAACTGCTGGACAAAAGAGAATTATGCCCAACGCCTTTCAAACCCAAATCTGTTTTCCAGCCAATCATGCTGCATGATAACTTAGATGTATACCATGAGTTAGTCACTAGGGACTTGAAGAAACTGTACACAGCAACTAACAGAGTCCGCCATGGCATAGATAAACAAAATCTGTGTTATAAACAGCTAATGAAAAAAATACAAGCTGACAACAACATCATTATGCGGCAAGCGGACAAAGGTGGGAATGTCGTACTGTGGCCACGCCAACTATATATGGAGGAAGCGGCACACCATTTGGCTGATCCTGCATGTTACAGAAAAAGTAACATTCACATAGTGAAAGCAGCATGGAACGATCACTATCATAAACTATTGGCTTGGAAAAGCGCAGGATTAATTACGGATGATGAATATCGCTTCTTAAAAAAGGAACATCCGGTTATCCCCACCTTCTATCTTATACCGAAGATACATAAAAATATTGACAAACCTCCTGGGAGACCCATTATTTCTGCTATAGACAGCCTTATGGAGAACACCTCTAAATACGTTGACTATTTTCTCCAAGATTGGGTCAAGGGGTTGGCATCTTATGTGCAGGACACATCAGATTTTCTACATAAAATTGAACATGTGGTGTGGAGTTCTGATATGCTTTTAATAACTCTTGATGTAGCATCACTCTACACCTCTATCAGGCACTGCGATGGTTTGAAAGCTGTGGAGCATTATCTGAATCTGCGCCCAATGAAATTCTCTATGCATAATGGAATGTTAATCTCAATGATATCGGCATGTCTAGAACAAAATTTCTTTATGTTCAACAACCAGATCTATCAACCGATCAGGGGGTCGCGATGGGGGCCTGCTTCTCCCCCAGCTATGCCTGTTTGCATATGGGGCTGTGGGAGGAGAAGGTCCTCTTTGGACCAAGCAAAGCGACAATGAAAGAACATGCAATTATGTATTTAAGGTACATTGATGATTTGTTTTTCATCTGGAGGGGTTCGGAGTCAAGCGCAAAAGAATTTGTAGATATGCTAAACAGCAATTGCCTTAGCCTCCAATTTACATCTACTATTAATGCCATATCTGTTTGCTTCTTGGATGTTGAGGTATATGTAGATCATGAGCACTTGGCTACCAGATTATTCAGGAAGCAAACTGCAGGTAACACGGTCCTGCATGCGACCAGTCACCATCCGCCCCATCTGATATGCAGCATCCCATATGGTGAGATGCTGCGTATCAAACGGATTGGCAGTACAGACTTGGAATGTGAGGTTGCGCAGGAGGCCTGCAAGCAGAGATTTCTGGCGAGAGGTTATGCACATGGGGTTATAGACAGTGCTATTGAAAAAACTAGGAGCCTGTCTAGAAAGGAGGCCCCTAAAACTAAGCAGACAGCAGAGAACAGGATGCTCGCGACTATAAATCCCAGGGTCATATTGACGTACAATAGTCAACATCAGGAACTTAGGAAAATCTTTTACCGTAACTGGAATCTGGTACAGGGTGATCCAGTTATTGGTTTGCTAGTTCCAGCGAAACCAGCATTGACTTTTAGAAAATCTCCGTCTATGAGCAGTACCCTTGTGAGCAGCAGCCCTGAGATGCAAACTCCTACCACTTGGATGGCACAGTGTAAGGGGTTTAGAAAATATTCCAGCTGTAAGGCTTGTAAATTTGGATGCAACAGAACCCAGTATAGCAGCCCTTTCAAATTAGACCCCATTATGATCAATAAGAGGTTGACATGCAAAACCGAATTTGCAGTTTATGTGCTGGAGTGCCCTTGTGGGTTGAGGTATATTGGTAGCACCAAGTTACCGGCCCACAAGAGGATACTCCAGCACATAAGGGCAATTAGTGGTAAGGATCAGGCCTACCCAGTCGCAAGGCATTTTGAGCAAAAACACGATAGTAACCCTGTATTTCTCCAGTATTTTGTAATTGATACGGTTCTACCTCTTAAACGAGGTGGAAACCGGGAGGCCAAATTGCGCCTCCTAGAAATCCGATATATACTGGAACTTGACACGAAATCTCCCTCAGGGTTAAATGCCAGTGCAGACTTTTACACCTGTCTCTGAGCGCTGGGAACACTGAATTATGAAAATACGATGTGGGCTCATATCAGTATTGTATGTTAGGATCAGCTGTTTTGTATATATTTTAGACATCCAAATTTTGCCTCTATGAAACTTAAAAATATGGCATTTTTTATATTCATCACATTTTTAGTATTTTGACTTTATTGCACACATTTTGACCAAGGAAATGCAATGCAGGCGAGGTATAGGATGTATATTAGTATAGGAAGGCCCACTGGGGCATTATTATACAGTTTATTCAGCAGCAGAACTATAAGTTGTGCGTTTAACATCAGTAAAAATGATTTTGGTAAAGTTTGGTGCAACTATACTGCAGAAAATTTTCCCTTTGCACACTGTGTGTTTTATAATAATCTTTTAACGCATATAAGCATATTTATTTATATTTTATATATATTTATGGGCTTATTTATTTAATGCGTATCAAGTTTTGCACATATACTGTAATTCATTATGCTGCTGTTAGTAACTTTTCAGTTTCTATGCACTTGCACTTTGACTTCATGTCGTCATTTCCTGGCACTTATCACTTTAAATGTCGTGTTTCTTCTATGCAATGCGTCATGTGATCAAGACCCGAGTGGGGGTCGAAACGCGTAATGGCGGATTTGCTGGCATTTAATTAAACAGCACTGGATTTGCACTAAGAACTTTGGGTCTGCTTTCGTCTTTCATGTCCGTGTGAGGCTTCTCTGGATGGCGAATTTAGTTTATATATATATATATATATATATATATATATATATATATATATATATATATATATATATATAAATGTTCGGGTGTCTCCCATCTAAAGGCACCTAATATCATCCACCTTTCTGTGTAAACTGTCCCGGTACCTATTTGGCTAAGAACATTTTATGACTTTTTATGACTGATCATGCCCACAAACTAGATCACCTATGAATTCATGTATTGGGTTTGTGAGCCTACTAACTCCGAGCTGTGCAGAAAGTCTCCTCTGTCATCTGGTACATAAGCGAGAACACATCACTATTATTGAACGACTGCCACTACAGTTACCAGCAGCCATGTGTCAGGGTGAAGGATCAATTGCGTCTGCATTTTCCACATGTAGTTCTTGAGGATCAGTGAGCCCAACAAGATGACATTTCTATGCAGTGGTAGCGGCAAAATAATAATACCTTTGATATCTGGTAAAACAAATGAAAGTGGACTAGGGATGGTCCAAAGAAAAGTACCTTTTACATCTCGTAATAAAAACAAAAATGCTTTTTATAAAAAAAAAACCATAGAACCCAGAATGTTCAGCTACTGTGAGTTATCTTATCTTAACATTTACCTTTGCATGTGTATGTGGGTCTGTTGGACCTGATACCCGTCAGGTAGCATTTCCCTAAACGTTTTGCTTTTTCTATCTGGGTTTTGCTGATTCTCTTGTGTGGCCTGTGCGTACTGGGCACTTTCCCACTCCAAATACAGTGTGAAAGTGCACACACGCTTCCTCCCGTCCTGGGAAGTGGCGCTGACTCGATGTTCTGAAACATGGGCCGGTCGGCCATCGCCGACCGGTGTGTGCACACTGGCATCTATCATAAATAAACTCATGAACTGCCTGTCAGGTCAGGCCACCGTAGGTGCGCACCCGCACCAATGGTTTCCGTGATTGTGTGTGCCACCTGCCATCGCAGGAATGTGTCTGAGTACTGACACATGTTTTTAGTTAAACCCGGGGCCAGTCTGCCATTACAGACTCAGGCAGGCGCACTTGCACCCCAGGTGCTGGGGACTATGATGTTCATTATGATGGCCGGGCGGACATCAGTCCGCCCGCCATCATAGCGGTGATGGGACCGCCTGCCAGACGTGCGGCGGTCCCACCAGCCCAATTAGGATGCGCCCGCCAGTATGGCGGGCGCTTCCTTGCCTTTTAACATTGCCGGCGGTGCTGCTGCCTGCAGCACCGTTCGCAATGCAAAAATGCCACGATGTGCATTCCCATGCACAACGTGGCAGGCACCACGCGGTGCCCGCCACCTTGTGCATGGGAATGTAGGGGGGTACCATGGGTACCCCCCAGTGCACCTACACCCTCCCCCCACACTGAGGGGGCCCGCAACGGGCCCCCAAAACCAATCCCAGCATCGCCATGGAAAGGCCTCTTCCAGGGCACATCATAATATGGCGGACGGTGCCTGCTAGGCACCGCCGCCAAATTAGTGGCCCTTTTCCATCCGCCAGGCAATCGGTTCGATTGCCTCCGGCGGAAAAGCGGCGGACGGACTTTGCGTCCGCCGCGATACCCACCGCCATCCTAATTTGGCAGTGGGTGAAATGCTCAGTGATGGCGGAAGGACTGCCACCACCGGCCCGGCGGTGGCGATCCTTCCGCCATCATAATGAGCCCCCTGGTGTCCAACCTGCCATGGCAGGTCAGTGTGTGAACTAGCGCACTTACGCCCAGGTGGTGAGGAACACCTGTGTGTGCTTTCACTACCCATAGGTTAACATGGGGAAGCAGTTGACATTACTTCGGGCTGCAATAGTGGATTGCAGTGGAGTAGCCTCATGATGTTTCCTATCTATGGAATTGACATGCCAAACCCTTTCCAATGGAAAAGGGGGTTTTGGCATAACTCGCTTAGAAATGCCACTTATAGAACATGGACATTTTTATGCTCTAAGAGTCTTGTGTGCCATGGTGCCCGGCTCCAGTGGACACCAGGGGTCAGGGGAGCACATCTGTGCATTCCCTAGCGACCATCATACACAATGGGCATACCACTAGAATGACAAGACCTCTGCCATTTGACGGCCAGATGGGATAGATGGAAGAGAGAGGTCTTGACACTTAGCCTCTCGGGCCAGATCATGGCCCGACTAAATATTAAGATCTGCATTCCACGGTCCCATGGCAGACAGGCCTACAATTTAGGGGAGACACCTGTGGTTTAAAGGGAAACCCTTTGAACCATCCTGAATTTCAAAGACACATGACAGTATGACTTCTGGTGCCATCCTTCAGCAAAGGGTGAGATATGCTTGTGGGGATGCAGGACCGGAGTACCAGGACTGCGTGGTGCACATTGCCAGAGGACGCTGTTGTGCACATGGAGTACAACTACCCATGAAGGGGATCATCTGCCCTTTCTGAATAGTGGCTGGCCTGGGCCGAAGACCTGCTGAAGTGTGGCGCCCTGAAGTGTCCACTCCAAGGGCCCATTGGTGGGCCTCCTGTTCTCCTTATGATCTCAGGGACATCAAAGATCTCCCGCTAGGGACCAACACCATCTACCTGTGACAACTTAAGAGCGGTGCCCTCTCAAGTGCCCACATCAGCTATTGAATACCAACTGGTAGTGCGGTGTGACCGTGGAATTAAGACGTGTCTGGAGACTGTATTGTCTAGTGCAGAGCCCCAGAAATCTTGCCCGCATCTAAGGCGTGGGGTTCCTGTACTGCAGGGACCCCGACATTCATAAGCGTTGTTGGTGGTGAGCGGATTTACCTGTTGCGGGACCCCAATTTAGTCGATCGTGCTGCATCTCTCTCGTGCGATGCGCCAACTGCATGCTCATTGCATGCAGTGTCCAATTCACATGGTGCGACCCTTGGGGGAGCTGTGCCCATAGTAGTGCCTCATTCTACCTCATGTGACTCTGCTGAAGTTGCACCTGTGTGTGTGACTTGACTGGTCTGGTGCAACCTGTATCATCGTGCACCGAAGATTTGTGCCTCATTTCCAGGGAGGTACAGAATTTGTAGCTCTTCATTGTGTGTGATCAGAAATTTCTGGTGGAACCCACCTCAATATGCAGCAGTCATTGTGCCTCATTTCCAGGGATGTACGGAATTTGCATCTCTCCGTGTTTGAGACCTGAAGTGTCTGGTGTGACCCATAATAATGTGCACCAGACACTGTGCGCAAATTGCCTGGGCAAGACCCTGATCATTGTGTAAAGCTTGGGGTGTCTCCTCCCATCGGGAGGCTCCCCTGTGCTACTCCCCATTCATCAGTTTTTCCCTTTTTGTCCCTCATCGCGGAGGACCAACAGCCATCTCCACACCTGGGCCCTCCCAAAGACATCTTGGGGCCAGGTAGTAGCGAGAGAGATTAACTGGGTTGAAGGAACACTTTCAAGACAGTTCGGAAGTGGGTCAAGAGACTGCTTGACTCCATTGTGTTTTGAGACCTGTGGGTGAACTTCCTGAGTGGCTGCAATACCTCACCTTGTTTACGTCTACCTCCTTATTAAAACTTGCTACATATCCCCTCCTGCCTCCAGAGGACCCAGACTATGTGTGACTTCAGTCGTATTCGGCCTACTATCCGGGAGGCAGAGCTGGTTATCTTCCATCTGGGGGCATAGGAAAACCGGGTGTACCAGAGGGTGGAGGGAGGCTGAGGCCACGTAGTCTGCAGGGTGTGATCCATTGACCTGCTGGGCACCAGTAGCACTGCATTAGGGTGCTTAGTGCGTGTGTGTAAGAGAGTTCTGTACGGACTGGGCTGATACCTATCACACTATGTAGCGGTGCAGAGGGAGTGTGTCGGAGTGGGACTGATAGTCTGTGGACCGTCTGTGATTCATGTTGATTTCATGCCAAAAGCACATTACATTTGAATTTGGTTTACCTGCATCACTCTGGCCCATGATGCTGCTAAAAAGTGTTCTTGTTTCATGTATGTACATATCTTTGGTATTGTTGTGACCTGGGGTGTACCCTACAACTGTGCGGGACTGTATCATCAGGATTGCTAGGGTGGGCCTGGTGTGGACAGCATGTCGCAACGCATAAGGGTGCTCTCTCTATTGAGGGGTTAGATTAGGAATTGTATACAGTGTTCATACTATTGATATCATAACAATACGAGTGGGCTTAGTACTGCTAGCCAAATTTCCAAATGAGTTTTATGCCCAAAAGTATATGAAGTTCATGTTATAATAATTGTCTGTATTGAATATAAACACTATTTACATACATCCTATGTGAAGTCTGTTGTGCCTTTGCTTTACACATTGTTTTGCACACTGCCTCTGAAGAAAGCCTGAGTGCTCAGCGCCAAGCTACCCAAGGGTGAGCACAGGTTATACAGCGAGTGTAATCACCCGCCCTTGATGGGAGCGGTGTGTGCTGCCTGGCTGAGGGCATCCCTTCAGCCAACCGGAAAGTGCCAGTTCCAACAGGGTCTCACAACTCTTCAAGCCCATTTAGCTTAGGCTTCTCATAAGGAATTCACTGAAAAATGGGAGTGTGTCCCTATTCTCAAAATACGGACTACACTTCCCAGTTATCCAGCGTCACGTGATCAGAAAGGATGATCACGCCTATCCGGACACACCTGATCCATGTTTAGGGAAATTCATGGCTGCATTTAAACACCTGCCACCACTGTAATTGACGTCCTCTCTCATGGTGTTTCAAAGTGGCCAGTGGCTCTCTTCGAGCAGGTATGAGTTCATTCTTATCCATGGTATCTTCCGCTTCACTTCTTTAATTTTCTGAACAGCTTTGCTATACTGCAACCCCTGTCTTAATAGAGATACGACTTACACTTTGAACGTGCACTAGAAACTCTATTGATGCACGTTCCCTCCACCCCATAATGCCTGTCACATTTTGCTTCTCCACACACCCAACATGGGAGGGGCTGACCTCTTTGAGCAGGTACAAGTCCACTTTCAACCATTTCATTCCCCGACCCCCCTTCTCTGTCATAGCCTTGCTATACCATAAACATTTTCCAAATAGTGATACAATATACATTTCTGAACGAGCACTAGAAACCCTGATTGCGGAGTTATCTCTCTTTCCCAGAAACATATCTACATTGCACATTCGAACATCTATACAGCACAGTTTTGCACTGTTATACCATCTCTTTACATCGTCTGTCTTGGAATGCCTTGAGTTTTTCTCTTCCTCTCCTTCCCCCCAAAAACCCTCCTTTTCTCCAAAGGATGTTTGTGGTTATTCTAGTCTCCTTCCTATGATTTCTGTATAGGACAAGGGGTAGTACCCTGAGATCCATGCCAGGGTGAGCTGAGGCATGATCCCTGATAGTAGCGGGTAAGCCTCATTTCATAACATAAATGTTTCGGGCATTGTTTTTAAGCATGACTCTGCCACCATAGAAAAGTGAAGGCATTGAGGTCATAATGCACTGAAGGTGCATGACGATGATCCATCTGCCTGGTGCCAATTAGGTGATTGGCCCTATATATGGAACTACTATTTGACTGTAGACCTAGCTGTAATGTTTATATATGCTTTGTATATTTGTTTTCTTCTGGTACCCCCAGTGAATCCTTCACTCTATGACGACTCATAGGATCACCGGATGGTTTTGTATACGTATGTATTTTCCACACACACTTGTTTAAATACATTTGTTTTTTGTTTTCATTTGATTGAGCACATTGAGCAGCAGCACTCATCTTTTAGGTGCTGAAGAAAGCCCCAACTTCTCTGTTGAGGGTTAAGAGACTGAAACATGTCAACTTTTTTCTAAATTAAGGGCGGGTCGAATTTCTTCCTGCAGTGCCCTGTTTTCAATCCTAACCCAGGGACGCATAAATAAAGGTGTTTTGCGTACCCTGTAGTTAGCTTTAACTTTCACTTCTCACATTGCTCTGCTGCCCCCACTGCACCAATCTCATCATATGGGTATTAAGTATACCTCCCTTCCAATAACGAAAACATCCCTGGGCCCCTCCCCCTGAGAGAGTGGGTTGTAGTCCGTACCGTGACTAGACTTCAATGTACGAGGAGATTCCGAATGATGAAGCATGCCACCTATGGTGAGTGAGGGAAACCATCCCTTTAAAGGGATATTCCACAACAGCTAGTTCCCCAGCTATGATAGCAACTTCCTATAGACCCAAGGGTTTCTTTTTTGTAATTAATATAAGTATGTCCTTGCCATGAGTGATGACCACGAGGTGTGGCTAACACATGATGGGATGAATTGCCTGGGTGTGTGATAGGGAGGCTATGTGAGAGATAGGCACACAAATTATAATTGTAGTAAGGACTAACCACCTTAGCCACAGGGGCAGTGAGATGCTATTCCAGGGTAAAAATGAGACTGCATGGTATAACTTACCTGCGTTTGTTATTTCCACTATGACAGCAGCACGAAACCAATTTGGTCGTTCTCATTTTGTTCACACCTAGCCCAGCTCTTCTCTGATCCTGAGTCTAGTGAAAAACATTTTTTATAGATGCCTCCATCAGTGGCCTCTCTAGAAGTGATTTTTAAACTTGTGCCCCCACCATGCCTAGTGTTTTCATCAAGATTTCATTTGAGATGTTATCAGTGATGTCATTGAACATGTCATGAGTAATGCAATCTGTGAGGTCATAAGTAGAGCATGATGGAAGTAAAAGTTCTAGTTAGCTCAGTAAAATAATTGCTGAATTTCAATGTTTTTTTGAGTTTAAAATGTTACATTTTAACTGACATTTTCACCTAACTATAACATCACTGAACCTTTCTTTTTCTCTGTGAATTTCTAGGGGTTTTTAACATAAAGTAATATGTTATTACCATTCCTAGGCTGTGGGTCATTTAAACACTTTAAGCAAGCTATGGATTAAATATTAGTAAGGCCTGTGGAAGGTGTAGTGGCCATTAGAGTGTTTCAATCACTTCCGTTCTCTTCACAACACTATGTCCTGCAGTCACTCACTCACACACTTATGTCCTATCTTTCTGAAGCTTTAGACCTCTGTAACTCGCCCCTCATCTCTCTCCTCCTCTGCACCCTCTTTTCCCTTTTTCTTGCCAATACGCAGCAAGATCAAGGGGTGGATGAGATGTGCTATTAAGACCCATTAGCACTGGCTGGTGTGCATTGTGAAAATTTCCCACTAACTTTGCCCTGAACTCTACAGCTGTCAATCGTGACCCATTCTAAACACCCACCCAAACCCTAAACCCACACCGGCATAAACAGGCGACTCCTTTTGCACTATCCACTATACATTAGTAATGGTTTGGATGAAAGAAAACTACAGAAACACACATCCTGGAAAAAGCAAAAATTCTTAAGAAATGCAACAGCAAGTAAAATCTGAAACCTAAACAGGAATAACATCACTATTCCCAAGCTAAGAGTGCAGTGTTTGTTTTAACTGCTGCGGGTTGTTGCCCAGTTTTGGGCCACAGGGTAGTGGAGTGGGGGTCCAGGACATTTACAGATGTTGCACCAGTGCCACCTGGCTCCCGCTCTAACGATGCCACTAGTCTCCACAAGTTAACTTCCTTCACAATCTCCTATTTCTGGTCTCTTCCCACTTTCCCTCCCAACCTCCCATTAAGTCTACTCTCACCTTTAGCAAGAGTCATTTGAAGTAGAGGTGTGCAAAATTTGTGTAATTTGCTTTCATGTAATTATGCAAAATTTTGGGAAAATTATGTGAAATGACACTTAATTATGCACAATGTAAATCTGCCATTTAGCATTATATTTTAATGGAAAATGTATCCTTGCGTCAATTTTTGACGTTTTTTTGTGCTAAAAATATTGCGAAAAACAAAAGCACCACAAACATTTCGGTAAATTTTGACAGCACATTATTACATGATGTGGTTTAATCAAATTATTCCCTACAGTGTGTATATATTGACCAAGACCAAAGTTCTTGAATGAAGAAGGCAGGCAAAGGCTCTGCTCTCCCAGGGCAGACCTAAGCTGAAGCATCCATTAAACTCGATCAGCACACTTTGCTGGCTGGAGCTATCATTCAGAGAGGCTGAATTACGAGTTGCCTACAATAGGATTGAAGATTATTTGCTACTATTGTGTTAGTTTACATTAAGCCTGGGTGAAATTTTAATTATGCTAGCATAGTTCACGTAATTTCAGGAATTTTGTATTCGCTTATTATGTAAAATTCCTGAAATTATGCCATTACTACTTTAAGGCTGGTCGCAATGTCTCTGGCTATTCTCACTGATTCCTGGACAATTGACTACATGTTGCGGATCCTTCGCACAATCTGCCTTCATTTGCATTAGAGGATGAAAGTCCACCAAGCCCTGCCAGCGATGAAAGATCAATCTACCCCCTTCTACATTAAGGCTAACTGCAATGTCTTGGGTTAGCCTTGCTGAATCCTAGGCAGTTGGTCCATCCTGCTGATCCTCCCCACTGCAAAGATATGACCCACCATCTGCCTTTATCAGCATTAGAGGATGTAGGTATGTCGAGCCTTTCCAGCCATGAAAAATCACACTACCCACTGTCGCTTTTGGACTTGTTGCAATGCCTCAGACTAGCTGTGTAAATTTCTGGCAATGGGCCCCATACTGCTGACCTTTCTCATTGTAAAACAAAACAACCTGGAACCTGTCTTTATCCATATTAGAAGAAAGTATGCCAAGCCTTGCCAGGCCGAAAAAAAGCACACTTCCCACTGCTACTTTAAGACTTATTACAATATCTCGGGCTAGCCTTGTTGATTCCTAGCCACTTGATCACATCCTGGTGACCCTTCCCATAGCGAAAAATGTCCACAATCTGCTTCTATGCACATTAGAAGTTGAAAGTGTGCTGAGAGCTACCAGCCAGTAAAAATTAAACTACCTACTACCCCATTAAGGCTGGTTGCAATGTCTCGGGATTGTCTTGCTGAATCTTAGGCAATTCTTTCCACCCTTTGCCCTTCGTAAGCTTCCATTTCGTTTTGCATATCAAGAGTTTTCTCCATGGACATTTCAAAACTTAGAGCAATCATTGGGTGCCTCAAATGTAAGCTTGCTTAACTTTAAATTTCTGGCCAGTGTAGCGATATAGTATCTCATCACAGCACAGAAGTGTGCACAATTGTGTCACGGTTTAGTTCCAGGAGTGCAGAACTGAAGCCATCTGATCCAAGTGAGGCAAAGGCCAGCACTACTTTACCACAGGTGCGACCAAAGAGCCCTGAAACATCCTTGCAGTGTGAACTAGAATCTGTGAACCTGGACACCTAGGGCCCTAGAAGTCAGCACAGCGAGAATTCTGCTGAAGTGATCAAGTGCCAAGAAGGCTTGCACACTGCTGGAGAAGCCTGACCGCATCTCGTGATTGCCTGATGCCAGATGCGGTTCTACACCTCTGGATCATACTACAAACAGTCTGAGGTACTCACTGCTGCAAATGAGTGTGAGCACCTAGCTTATGTGTGTGGTGGGTTTTGTGACTCAGCCCGAGGCAGAACCCAATCAGCAACATCAAACGAACCACAACCACTGCAACCCAGGTGCAACCTCTGCTTCCACCAGTAGTGGCTCTGCAGCTGCCTTCCTGACCCAGCATGCACAAGGGCAATAGTAGCAGACAGTGCCCAAAATAGTGGAACTCAGGGAGAGGCTCTTCTGTCCCCGCTCAGTGACCCATACAGAGCACACCTTTGCCTGGAGCAGCACTGCCACCGTCGGTCAAAGTACATCGCAAGCACAGCCTGCATGAAAAAGGCTGACATAGAGAAAAAGGCACTGGGCCATGAGGGGAACGGTACCAAGAGGGGGGAGATCTGATGCTGTAGGGGAAGTAGTCACATCTGCAAAGGCCAGGTCTTTCTCCCACAGCCTTCCAGCAACATTGAAGTTGAGAGTCCCAGAGACTGTTATCCTCTTGCAATGGAGAACTGTTCCGTTGAAACCACCCAGCTGTCTCCTGAGAGTTGGTAGGACAATGCTTGAGGACTCCTGATATTCATATTCAAGAATGAGATTTGAGTGAATATTAAAGTACTTTTTTCTTTTAAGATAAATATAGACTGGACAATGGAAGGCTAGTTTTGAGCATTTAGACCCACTCCATCTCTTTTGGCCTGCTTCATATTGCCACCCTGATGGTTAAATGCTAAAGGGATGTACTTGGTGCTCTGTTTAGACTCTAATAATATTACGCTGCAAGACACTGGTTGTAAAAGGCTCAGTTTGTCACAATCTGAGCTCAGTAACTCCTGACTGCCCTGGTACTCATAAAAAAGGTTCCACAATTGGTGGCATTTGGTGATGGATCCCTATATTCCTGTCCAAATAAGTGCTAATCAAACTTAATAAATCTAATTTTCCCAGGACAACAGGACAGGAAAGATTTGATACATATAAGTGTGGCAGGCAGTATACTAGAGTGGTTTTGCAGTTTACAGATTGTATGTAAGGCACAAAGTCTGAATGAAGAGCTCAAGGCAGCAACTCTACTGAGTCATCTCTCTTTTGAAGAGAACAATGCCATTGGAACAATGCCAGGTAGTGTTAATCTGACCCACGAATGTAGAAAGGAAGCTGAGTTTAGACTATTGCACTGAACCCCTTGCAGAGAATCTGTGAGAACAAGAAAGCAGATGGGTTTATGTTTGAGAATTAAATCAATAGTTTAGTACATAGCTGGAATTAGCAGGTGAGTGGGATGGAAGCAAAGGATTTTCAGTCCCAGAGAAGCCTGTGTTGCTTACCAGATGAACAAGGCACTGGAACAGCATGGTCCTAAGTCTAAAGAGAAGAGATCCCAGCAAGATGGTTCCAGACCGGAAGAGAAGGGGGCCTGTATGGTTCACACTGTCGTGGCTGGGACTCAGTCATAAGGGGAAATGGTTCCTAGTCAGACCTAGAAATAAAAAGGATGGCAAGGGACCCATACCCCAACCAATGTGGTGACCAGGATTAGGTGCCACTGGGGATTGCACTACAATAAGGATTGTCCTGCTAAGGCCCTAACACCAGCCAAACCCCTGATATGCATCATGCTATTGATAGAGCTAGCTACCCAGTCACTGTGGATATTTGGGAAAGGGATCGAGGTACAGTTAAGCACATTCACTTGATGACCTTAAGCACATGTTGTTTAGTGTGTTGAGTATCAATGAGAGGAAGGTTCCAGCCTTAAGAGATACTGGCATCCACAGACCTATGATTGAGAGGAAGTAACTCAAAAACCTCAAGATTCTCCATCACAATTGGCAATGACATGGAGTACCTCCTTACCATGCTTGAAATGGAAGTCAATGGCAAAATGGCCATGGCCGACATATGGGTGACAGAGGGACAGGGTGCTGAGTGCTTTATGGGGAATTACCTATTTGTGCCTGGGTTAGTGCCGGAGCTAGAAGCCTACAGAGCCTAGACAGTGGCAACTCTGTTGACTAGAGCACAAACTGCAGACCAGCCTCACGAGGATTCTGTGGTGTGGTCATTACTAAAGTGAACGAACCAGGACGGAGTAGTGTTATGTGGATCAGGGTATGCTGTGAGGACACATCGGCCATGGTGCCCTTCCTCACTGCTCCAGACAGAGAGAAGGATGAGGCCCCTCAGGTGGACCATGTGTTGGAGTCTGGGTCACAACCAGAGCTGCAGGAATTATTGGTGGCTGGAAGACCATCATGGGAAGTGATCCACAAGACACAAATGGAGTGTCCTAATCTGCTGGGACTATGCATGTTAACCCAATAATAGACTACCATTGCAGTGGTTGTCAAACACAGTGTTGTCTTGGAGAATGGACTGCTGGCAGAGCCCAGAATAAACAAGAGGCTGTTTGATCCACAAGCCCATAACACATTTCTGTTGTTGCTAGACCATGACATGCCTTTAGAAGACAAAAGACACACAGATGATGGACGGAATGCAGAGCAAATCAAACATTAACCCCCAGTCAAGAGATCTGGGTTAAATCCATCGTTCTTTTGCTCATCATGCCACCCCAGTTTGGACCCAACCATATGCAAATCAGTCTTGACCCTGTGCCTCATGGGAACAGTCCAGCGCGAACTGCCAAGCCAGGTCCTCCCTGGACCGGAAACAAGCCTCCTGGGACCAGTTTCGGGGCATCACCCCTCATCAACCAGGCTAGCTTGAATCCAGTAACACAGTGAGCCAGGGACCCACGTCTGGGCATACCCGGCGCACTTAGGTTGAGAAAGCAAAAGACACACAGATGATGAATGGAATGCAGAGCAAATCAAATATTCACCCCCAGTCAAGAGATCTGGGTTAAATCCATCGTTCTTTTGCTCACCATGCCACCCCAGTTTGGACCCAGACATATGCAAATCAGTCTTGACTTTGTGCTTCATGGGAAGAGTCCAGCCCGAACTGCCAAGCCAGATCCTCCCTGGACCAGAAACAAGCATCTTCGGACCGGTTTAGGGGCATCACCCCTCATCAGCCAGGCTTGCTTGAATCCAGTGACACAGTGAGCCCGGGACCCACATCTGGGCATACCCGGCGCACTTAGAGTGAGAAAGCAGAAGACACACAGATGATGGACGGAATGCAGAGCAAATCAAACATTCACCCCCAGTCAAGAGATCTGGGATAAATCCATTGTTCTTTTGCTCACCATGCCACCCCAGTTTGGATCCAGCCATATACATATCAGTCTTGACCCTGCGCCCAATGGGAACAGTCCAGCCTGAACTGCCAAGCCAGGTCCTCCCTGGACCGGAAACAAGCAACCTGGGACCGGTTTTGGGACATCACCCCTCATCAGCCAGGCTAGCTTGAATCCAGTGACACAGTGAGCCCGGGACCCACGTCTGTACATACCCGGCGCACTTAGGGCGAGAAAGCAAAAGACACACAGATGATGGACGGAATGCAGAGCAAATCAAACATTCCCCCCCAATCAAGAGATCTGGGATAAATCCTTTGTTCTTTTGCTCACCATGCCACCCCAGTTTGGATCCAGCCATATGCAAATCAGTCTTGACCCTGTGCCCTATGGGAACAGTCCAGCACGAACAGCCAAGCCAGTTCCTCCCTGGACCGGAAACAAGCATCCTGGGACAGGTTTTGGTGCATCACCCCTCATCAGCCAGGCTAGCTTGAATCCAGTAACACAGTGAGCCAGGGACCCACGTCTGGGCATACCCGGCGCACTTAGGTTGAGAAAGCAAAAGACACACAGATGATGAATGGAATGCAGAGCAAATCAAATATTCACCCCCAGTCAAGAGATCTGGGTTAAATCCATCGTTCTTTTGCTCACCATGCCACCCCAGTTTGGACCCAGACATATGCAAATCAGTCTTGACCTTGTGCTTCATGGGAAGAGTCCAGCCCGAACTGCCAAGCCAGATCCTCCCTGGACCAGAAACAAGCATCTTCGGACCGGTTTAGGGGCATCACCCTCATCAGCCAGGCTTGCTTGAATCCAGTGACACAGTGAGCCCGGGACCCACATCTGGGCATACCCGGCGCACTTAGAGTGAGAAAGCAGAAGACACACAGATGATGGACGGAATGCAGAGCAAATCAAACATTCACCCCCAGTCAAGAGATCTGGGATAAATCCATTGTTCTTTTGCTCACCATGCCACCCCAGTTTGTATCCAGCCATATACATATCAGTCTTGACCCTGCGCCCAATGGGAACAGTCCAGCCTGAACTGCCAAGCCAAGTCCTCCCTGGACCGGTAACAAGCAACCTGGGACCGGTTTTGGGACATCACCCCTCATCAGCCAGGCTAGCTTGAATCCAGTGACACAGTGAGCCCGGGACCCACATCTGTACATACCCGGCGCACTTAGGGCGAGAAAGCAAAAGACACACAGATGATGGACGGAATGCAGAGCAAATCAAACATTCCCCCCCAATCAAGAGATCTGGGATAAATCCTTTGTTCTTTTGCTCACCATGCCACCCCAGTTTGGATCCAGCCATATGCAAATCAGTCTTGACCCTGTGCCCTATGGGAACAGTCCAGCCTGAACTGCCAAGTCAGATCCTCCCTGGACCGGAAACAAGCATCCTGGGACCGGTTTTGGGACATCACCCCTCATCAGCCAGGCTAGCTTGAATCCAGTGACACAGTGAGCCCGGGACCCACGTCTGTACATTCCCGGCGCACTTAGGGCGAGAAAGCAAAAGGCACACAGATGATGGACGGAATGCAGAGCAAATCAAACATTCACCCCAGTCAAGAGATCTGGGTTAAATCCATCGTTCTTTTGCTCACCATGCCACCCCAGTTTGGAACCAGCCATATGCAAATCAGTCTTGACCCTGTGCCTCATGGAAACAGTCCAGCACGAACAGCCAAGCCAGTTCCTCCCTGGACCGGAAACAAGCATCCTGGGACAGGTTTCGGTGCATCACCCCTCATCAGCCAGGCTAGCTTGAATCCAGTGACACAGTGAGCCCGGAAACCACATCTGGGCATACCCGTCCCACTCGAAGTGGCAAATGCAAAAAGAACAATTGATGGACAGAATGCAGAACAATGTCATACATTCACCCCAGTACAGAAATCTGGGCCTAAATCCATCATCCTAGAATGCTTGTTTCCAGTCCAGGGAGGACCTGGCCTGGCAGTTCGGCTGGACTGTTCCCATTGGGCGCAGGGTCAAGACTGATTTGCATACGACTGGGTTCAAACCTGAATGACATGGGGAGCAAAAAAAAGATGGATTTAGGCCCAGATCTCTGTACTGGGGTGAATGTATGACATTGTTCTGCATTCTGTCCTTCAATTGTTCTTTTTGCATTTGTCAGCCCGAGTGGGACGGGTATGCCCAGACGTGGGTCCAGTGCTCTCCATGCCACTGGAGTCAAGCTATCCTGGCTGATGAGGGGTGAAACCCCGAAACCGGTCCTAGGATGCTTGTTTCCAGTCCAGGGAGGACCTGGCCTGGCAGTTCGGGCTGGACTGTTCCCATTGGGCGCAGGGTCAAGACTGATTTGCATATGGCTGGGTTCAAACTGGAATGGCATGGGGACAAAAAACAATGTACTTAGGCCCAGATCTCTGTACTGGGGTGAATCTATCACATTGTTCTGCATTCTGTCCTTCAATTGCTCATTTTGCATTTGTCACCCCGAGTGGGATAGGTATGGCCAGACGTGGGTCCCGTGCTCTCCATGCCACTGGAGTCAAGCTATCCTGGCTGATGAGGGGTGAAACCCCGAAACCGGTCCTAGGATGCTTGTTTCCAGTCCAGGGAGGATGATGGATTTAGGCCCAGATCTCTGTACTGGGGTGAATGTATGACATTGTTCTGCATTCTGTCCATCAATTCTTCTTTTTGCATATGCCTTTAGAAGGGCACCTGGGCATCAAGAAGGTCAATGACAGGTTACAATCTTTGCACTAATGGCCAGGCATGATGCCAGGTGTAGAGCGATTCAGCTGAACCTTTCTAACTTTTCAAATGAGTTGATGGCAAGTCTGAAGTACAAGCCCCGGCACAGTTTTTGCCTCTGCCCATGGTTGGTTTAACATTTGAGATGGTGGATATCCAAATAACTGGTTCATTTGCTCCCCCTTCTTCTTCATTCTACAAATATATCATAGGTGTGATGAACCATGCTACCAGGTAGCCTGAGAAGCATGACTGGAAAGGTAGTGGAAAGGACTCCTATTGCCATCTCCTTCAAAAAGTTGTATTTACAATTAATCTGTTATTCGACCAAATAAAGGGAAACATCATCTTCTCATACATGAAGGTGATATGGGAGCAAACGTATTACTTACCACTTTCCACAGTGTACCTTCCCCAAAATGTGTGCTGGTGGAGAGTTTTAATAAAACCTTGAAGAGCATGATAAGGACTTTACCTGAGAACCTGAGGAGGAAATGGGTTATCTGCTGCCATGTATCTCATTCACCTAAATGAAGTCTCACAGAAGAAGTTAAGGTTTAGTCCCTTTGAACTTCTGTTTGAGCATCCTGTCCTCAGTTCACTGACATTGGTCAGGGAGGACAGGGAAGGAAGCCCTGATTCCCCCAGTCATGATATGGCTGGCTGTGTTTTGGGTCTCAGGAAGGTAATGACTCAGCTGATGAGCAAGGTGAAGAAGAGCCTTCAAGTCCAAAGTTTTATGATGGAATGGTACAACCAGAATAAACCATTAACTTGGTATCAAGAAAGTCAAGAGGTAGTGGGGCTGAAACCAATTTCCAGCTTGAGTTTTATAGGACAAATGGAGTGGTCCTAACAAAGAGAAAGATTTCTGATGTCAGTTATTTGGTTGACCCAAGCCACTTGAGAACCCTAAAGGATGTTCGATGTGAACCAGCTTAAGTCATACTGTTAGAAATGGGGGTCTCTAGTTGGCAGAGGTAGGTACCTTTGTCCAAATAGGGGTCCTTGCTTCTAGTCAGGGTAAGGGGGATACACTCCTAAAATAACGCCTGCTCACCCCCTTGGTAGCTTGGCACGAGCAGACAGGCTTATCTCAGAGGCAGTGTGTAAAGCATTTGTGAACACATACAGTAATACAGTGAAAACACTACAAATGGACACCACACCAGTTTAGAAAAATAAATAATCTTTATCTAAACCAAAACAAGACCAAATGACAAAAATCCACAATACAGTTATCAACATATACTTAAAAATAGGTTATTCAATCAAATAAAGCTTGTAGCAACAAATAACTCCACTTGGAGTTATAACGACGTCGTGACCGGTGGAAATTCCAAAGCACGGCGCCGACCGCGAGGTGCGCAGCGTCGGGCCCGGAGTCAAGCAGACCCACAAGGAACAGTACCTTGGAGATGATGAAAACAACGACAGTTCACGGCGTCGGGGAGGTGCGGCTTCGTAGGCGCTGCGCGGCGTCGGCTCCTTACGACCCATGGGGAGGTGCAGCCTCTGTTCCTTACTGCAGCGCAGGGAGGCGAAACGACGGTTCCTTACTGCGTCGGGAGATGACGCCATGATGGCGCCGAAACCACTGTTCCTTACTATGGCGCGATGTCGATGGATTCGGGGGTCACCCACGTCGAGGATCGGCTCCGCGATGACAAAGTCGGCTTCAGAGTCGATGCGGCACAGCAGCAGTCGTCGGGCCCACGTCGCAAGTCGGAGCAGCACTCACGGCTTCGGGCAGGTTACGGCGTTGCTCGCTGGCGGCGATGTGGCACGGCAACTGGCAGTGGGCCTACGTCGCAATTTGGAGCAGCACTCACGACTTCGGTGCAGGTTATGGCGTTGCTTGCCGGTGTCGGTGTTGCAATTTCCTTCTGTAGCAGCTAAAACCGCAGTTCTAGATGCAGGAAGACAGTAGGGGTGACGTCTTTGTGTTCCTGAGACTTCAGAACAGGAGGCAAACTCAGTTTCAAGCCTTTGGAGATCTTTATCTTCAAGCAGGTGACAAAGCAAAATAGCAAAGTCCTTCTTCTCCTTTCCTTGGCAGCAAGCAGCCACTGCAGGCCAACCCCAGGCAGCAAACAGGCACAGGGGCAGTATTCCTCCTCAGCTTATCCGGCTCTTCTCCTTGGCAAAGGTTTCCTCTTGATTTCCCAGAAGTGATCTAAAAGTCTGGGGTCTGGGCCCCTCTTTTTATACACCAAAATCCTTTGTTCTCTAAAGGCAGAGAGTGTCTTTACCCAGTCAAAACCAGTTCTGTGGGGCACTTTGCAAGTGCACAACAACCTCCATTGTCAGTGTGAGCCCTGGCTCCAGACACACCACAGGGGGGGGAGCTGTCATTGTGGAAGGCAGGCACAGCCCTATTCAGGTGAAGGTGCTACTCCTCCCACCACTCCAAATGCAGACCAGGCCTATTCAGCCCAGCCCTGACTCATCAGACATCTGGAGCCACTGCCCCTCTCCAGCCCCTGTCATCCAAAAGCTAGACATGCAATACACAAACCTAGCAGAGGCACACTGGATGGTTAGGCAAGAAAATACCAACTTTCTAAAAGTGGTATTTTCAAACACAGAATGTAAAAATCACCCTCACTAAAAGATGCACTTTAACATTCTGAGTTCAGGCATGTAGGAGAGTAGGATCTGCTTCTTATAGTTAGTTCAGGCCTACTAAACTTTACTTTTCTATCTTGTTCCCAGGGTCAGTTATGTTTATAAGATGTTATAAACAAACTCCCCATTCTATCCTATGGGAACAGATAGCCTTTCAATAGTGAAAAACAAAATTGGCAGTATTTCACTATCAGGACATGCCACACACATCAGGGCATGTCCTACCTTTCACATACAATGCACCCTGCCAGCAGGGGTACCTTGGGCCTACCTTAGGGGTGACTAATATGTAGAAAAGGGAAGGTTTAGGTACTGGCAAGTGTGTGCACTTGCCAAGTCGACATGGCAATTGCCAGACTGCACACAGGCTCTGCAATGGCAGGCCTGAGTCACATTTTACAAGCTGCTTCTGTGAGTGGCACAATCAGTGCTGCAAGCCCACCAGCAGCATTTGATTTACAGGCCCTGGGCACACATAGTGCACTGTACTAGGGTCTCACAAGTAAATCAAATAGCCAATCATGGAAACACTAATCCATAACACAATTTACAAAAGAGAGCATATGCACTTTAGCACTAATCAGCAGTGGTAAAGTGCCCAGAGTCATAAAACCACCAACAACAGGTCAGAAAAAATACAGGAGGAAGGCAAAAAGTTCTGGGATGACCCTGCAAAAAGGGCCAAGTCCAACACAACCACCTTCCAGCCTAAAGCCAGGGTAGACTAATCAATACCTTGATATGCTTCCCTGCTTGGGGCGATAGAACATGGACCCTGGGCCGCAACAGCAGGGGCTTACTGCAGTTCTACGCCAATCTGAACCCATTTGGATCCCTCTGTCCATACTCTCAGGGCCCACTAAGCTAACCCATGGGGAACCCTTCTCCTCAACTGTGGATACCATCTGTGCAGCACCTAACCTTAGCTTGCTCACAGGTGTGTCCCAACAGACAGACAGTACCCACATGGCCAATACAGAGGTGTGGCCCAGTCTACCCCCGGGGTGTGACTCCTGTCCCCCTCCCAGGGGCAACTCTGTCCACCAGGACAGCAAGCCACAGTGGCCACTGACAGCTGTCAGTGATGAGAACCAGGCCCCAGGCCTTTCATGGTTCTCCAACCTCTGTGGTGTCAGAGAGAGGGGGGTAGTAGCCCCAGATGCTTGGCACCCTTGGTCCACTCTCCCTCCTGTCAGGTCAGGTATGACATCCTGACACTGACCCACCAGCCCCGGGCCTGTACCCATTGGCTGGACAGGAGACTGGGGTGGGCTTTCCCACACCCAGTCCTCCTCCTCGAGGCTCTGCACCCTCCCACCTGGAGTGGTACCCCCTTCCAGAATTGTCAGGGCACCATATCCTTGAACCGCCTGGTGTATGCTAACCCCCTCCTTCAAGTCAGGTGCCACATCTCTGGGTGTGTGTACTACACCCTCAGCACTAGATAACTCAATTTTGCTGCCACCATCTGAGCTGGACTCCACCTCCAACCCAGCCAAGCTCACTTCCTGAGCTACACACATTTCTTTTTCAGCTAAGGCTCGCTCTATCTCCTCGCACTCCCAGTCTAGCTGCCTCAGCCTCCGGTCAGGAGCACGAATTCCTCTCTTCACAAGCCAATCTTTCACAAAATGTTTCCTCCTCAGGGCCACTGCCCTCTTGGTATTCTGGCTGGGGATCCTCCCCCTCAGATTTATCCTCAGAGTCATCTGCTAGTGTTGCTTCCCAGCGTAGCACCTCATAGCTATGCAGGGCTGCCTCAAGATCCTGCCTTGTGGATCTCCTCTTAACAGGTAGCCCCCTCTCCTTGCAAAATACTTTTAGTTCCCTTATCTTGTAGATGTGTAGGTGCCAAAAGTTGACTTCCATTTTGACAAGGCCCAACAGGTGCAACAACTAATCAGAGTTCCAACAACCAAATTCCAAAGGGAAACAGGGAAAAATAGTATGTGGTTGCGTAATGGTCTGCACTCTACTAGTAGTGTACACCAATCTCTGTATGTAAATCACAATTGCAAGTCCAGGATCCTCACAGCTGATCACCAATGTTAGAAATGGGGGTCTCTAGTTGGCAGAGGTAGGTACCTTTGTCCAAATAGGGGCCCTTGCTTCTAGTCAGGGTAAGGGGGATAACCTCCTAAAATAACCCCTGCTCACCTCCTTGGTAGCTTGGCACGAGCAGACAGGCTTATCTCAGAGGCAGTGTGTAAAGCATTTGTGAACACATACAGTGAAAACACTACAAATGGACACCACACCAGTTTAGAAAATAAATAATCTTTATTTAAACCAAAACAACACCAAACGACAAAAATCCACAATACAGTTATGAAGATATCCTTAAAAATAGGTTATTCAATCAAATAAAGCTTGTAGCAACAAATAACTCCACTTGGAGTTATAACGACGTCGTGACTGGTGGAAATCCCAAAGTACGGCGCCGACCGCGAGGTGCGCGGCGTCGGGCCCTGAGTCAAGCAGACCAACAAAGAACAGTACCTTGGAGATGATGAAAATAACAACAGTTCACAGCGTCGGGAGGTGCGGCTTCGTAGGCGCTGCGCGGCATCGGCTCCTTACGACCGCAGGGGTGGTCACAATGGCACCGAAAGCACTGTTCCTTACGATGGCGCGATGTCGATGGATTTGGGGATCACCCACGTCGAGGATGGGCTCCGCGATGATGAAGTTGGCTTCGGAGTCGATGCGGCACAGCAGCAGGCATCGGGCCCACGTCGCAAGCCGGAGCAGCGCTCGCGGCTTTGGGCAGGTTACAGCGTCGCTCGCTGGCGTCGATGTGGCACGGCAGCTGGCGGTGGGCCTACGTCACAAGTCGGAGCAGCGCTCACGACTTCGGTGCAGGTTACGGCATCGCTCGCCGGCGTCGGTGTTGCAATTTCCTTCTGTAGCAGCTGAAACAGCAGTTCTAGATGCAGGAAGACAGAAGGGGTGAAGTCTTTGTGCTCCTGAGACTTTAGAACAGGAGGCAAGCTCAGTTTCAAGCCCTTGGAGATCTTTTTCTTCAAGCAGGTGACAAAGCAAAACAGCAAAGTCCTTCTTCTCCTTTCCTTGGCAGCAAGCAGCCACTGCAGGCCAACCTCAGGCAGCAAACAGGCACAGGGGCAGTATTCCTCCTCAGCTTATCCAGCTCTTCTCCTTGGCAAAGGTTTCCTCTTGATGTCCCAGAAGTGATCTAAAGGTCTGGGCCCCTCTTTTTATACACCAAAATCCTTTGTTCTCTAAAGGCAGAGAGTGTCTTTACCCAGTCAAAACCAGTTCTGTGGGGCACTTTGCAAGTGCACAACAACCTCCATTGTCAGTGTGAGCCCTGGCTCCAGACACACCACAGGGGGGCGGAGCCGTCATTGTGGAAGGCAGGCACAGCCCTATTCAGGTGAAGATGCTACTCCTCCCACCACTTCAAATGCAGACCAGGCCTATTCAGCCCAGCCCTGACTCATCAGACTTCTGGAGCCGCTGCCCCTCTCCAGCCCCTGTCATCCAAAAGCCAGACATGCAATACACAAACCTAGCAGAGGCACACTGGATGGTTAGGCAAGAAAATACCAACTTTCTAAAAGTGGTATTTTCAAACACAGAATGTAAAAATCATCCTCACTAAAAGTTGCACTTTAACATTCTGAGTTCAGGCATGTAGGAGAGTAAGATCTGCTTCTTATAGTTACCCCCACTTTTTGCTGATGTTTCACTGTTTTTCGACTTAGCCAGACTGAGGCCCTGCTAATCAGGACCCCAGTCTATCTGCTTTCTACTCTAAATTGATAATATGTACTTTAGGTACACTCCAGATTGGATTCTGGGGTACCCTTATAAGTCCCTAGTATATGGTATACTATGTACCCAGGGCATAGGTACCCCAGAGGCCTCCCAGGGGCTGCAGCATGTATTATGCCACCCCTGAGAGGCCTTCAAAATGACACCACAGGTCTGCTACAGCAGCCTGTGTAAGGTGCTGTATGCACCCCTTACTGAGATATAGGTTCCCTATATCTCTCCATATCACTGCACATGTAAACCTATCAGTCACCCCTATGGCAGGCCTTAACAATCCTGAAGGCAAGGTGCTGGGTTTCATGTGAGAGGATGCCCATGCATGAGCAGAGCCCCTCTGCATCTTTCGGAATCTTCATTCCGGGGTTGTTTGTGATGCAGCCAGACCATATACTCTTAAGTGCATTATGACCTCGCAGGTAAATGCTAACTTGAGAATGGCAGTATGGGAGAACAAGGGTACCCCGAAATGTGAACCTGGGGTTAGTGTATGTTTAGAAAGAACAATGGTTCAGGGTTGGCCTCAATGGGTCCAGAACAAGAGAGTAAAATCCCCGAGCGGACAGTGGGGATTCAATTTATACTGGACAATTAATCGTCAGGGGAGCAAGAAGGTAGGGAAACATATATAGTGTACAATAGACGGTTTATTTTACACAAGTATGAATTTTATACTCAAAGTAATAATCAGGTGCTCACATTAAGTGAAGGTGCGTAATGTGACAAAGTGAGAGTGAACTAAAAACATAACATCACATTGACAACAAAAATGGAACTCCACATGAGTATATACAATGGGAGGGGTTCCTGTTGTAAGGGTCGACGGCGTTTCGATCTTTTAGGTACTTAAGATCATCTTCAGGACATGTAGTGAGCAGTCTCAAAACTAAATCGGAACAAAGCATGATTACAATATGTCCCTACATGAGGACTAGTTGCAGTGAGTAAGTGCTCCCAGTGTTTTTATAGTAAAACCAATTACAGCGCAACCTCATTGTTAAATTGAGGTAAGGTGAGTACAATTAATATAACAGCGAGGGAGACCATTGAAGGGTGGTGCGCGCGGGGCGCCAGGTTAACTGTGGGGGGTTGAATTAATGAGCGTGAAAGAGCATCATGCATATGAGCTCACAATAGCGAACTTACTCTCAATAGGGTGTCACTATCCAGGAAGAGAGCGGGCCGTAGCCACTATAGGAATGCAGGCGGGCCTCTTACGTGGGGAGGCTGTTTTGACCTGGTATCAGGGGAATAGAGCGTTAGTAAGTATCCGCGTTGTGTCAGGGAAGATGTATGCAGTGGGACAAAGCGACTACTCACTAAGGTAACGTCCAGGATGGCGTCAGGGTAGAGCTACTTCCACCAGGCAGTGACGTTTAAGCTGGAAACATTCAAGGGTTGTTCACGGGTATGGGCTGTGGGGATAAGAGAGAGTCAGCGGCCTACATAGTCTGTGCTTGCTCATGGGAAAAGGAGGAGTGAAATGCAGGCTGCTTACTTATTCGTGCTTGATTATCTGGTGCAGGTTGAAGTCGGGGCTACTTCCAGCCAGGGGTAGCGTTTGGTGTAGAGTCTGGGCTGCGGGGGTGGGAGAAAATATATCAATTGTCTGTATAGTCGGTGTTAGCTCTAGGGAATCGAGCGGGGTAAGGGCTGCTTACACAATCGGATTACGGTTGCAGGACGAAGGGTTGGCACTCCTAGGGGCCGGCGCGCAGTCCTCGGCGTTTCACTAATACACTTGTGTTCTAGCAGCGGATGTTTTAAGAAAAAACAATTAGGGCGCGCTGGGGACGGGATAGTTACTTATTAAGTAGCGTCAAGGTACTCACAATCTGTGAAGAGAACCTAGACGTGGAACACGTGAGCATGATGAGTGCATGTACCTGAGAGGTAAGGTCAATAAGTTTAGATAATTGACAGCGGGGTTGCCTAAAGGGACTGAGAAAATATTAAGCGGAATACTCACACAGTTAGAGTTGCTTGTCCGAAATCTAATTGGGGAGTAAACCAAGGTGTCATAATCGGGTACGGAATCTTAATCTATAACAACAAGTTTGAAAAAGCGAGGGAGAGCCCGGAGGTACTTAATGATTCAGAGTACCGGAGGCGAGTCAAACACCATCCTGGCCGGCGCGCTGCAATCGATGCAACTGTAGCGACGGAACAGGAAGGATGAAGGGCGTGGTTTAAGTAGTGTTTGTCACGCGATGACAGTGCATAATTTGTTAGCAGAGACAGGTTGCGCATGCGTCTTGTGGAGTGTTCCTGCTAACGCTAGGGAAGTCAGTAGAGAGGTCGCTGATTTCTCATTGTGGCTCTGTCAGGGGCTCATGCGTGCTAGGGGACGCTAACGATTAAAATTACCGAATGCGCTCGGTAATAGATGTATCAGCCAGTGACATCAATTGGCAATGAGGGCATTTTGCAGCATTGTGAAACTCTACCGTGCGTTCATGTTAACACAGGTAATAACGAACAAGTATAAACACAGCAATATATGCACGATAGTGATCACTGAGTACGCTCGGTAATGGATGTATCTGCCAGTGACATCAATTGGCAGTGAAAGTTATAGAGAGCGGCATTTTTTCGGCATTGTGAAGCTGTACAGTGCAATCATATTAACACAAGCAAACTAAACAAGTATGAATACAGCAACATGTACACACCCGAACATCGAGGATAAAAAGGGGGGGGCTGAGTAGAGCAGGTGAACACAGAGTATGTTCTACAGGACCGTGTAATCGCCAGGGTCTTATGCACAGGCGTTCCATTCATCAAAAGAGTTTAGTCCATTCTCGATAGTCCTGCAATTAAAAATCCATTTACACTCCAGCCGGTTGAGGGTTGATTGTTGATTGCCTCCCCTCGCGTTTATCTGGAGGCTGTCTATCACCTGCCAGGTGATGTCATTTTCAGAGTGCCCTTGTTTCAAAAAATGTTCCACTAATGGTGCAGTGAGGACTTTGCAGCGGATCCTGCTCTTATGTTGTGAGATCCGGGCCTTGATCTTCTGAGTTGTTTGGCCAATGTAACGTAATTTGCATGGGCATTCAATACAATAAATGACATTTTGGGAATTGCAATTACTAAAGGCTTTCAATACGTGCTTACAATTACCATATTCAAAAACTTTGGTGTTTATTGTAGAATCGCATGCCATGCAGTGATTACACTTGTAGTGACACACTATCGGTGGTAGGTTGAGATATGAATGGATAGAGTTGTCCTTTTTAGTGGGAGTGTGTGCCCTCACTAGGTGGTCCTTTATGTTGCGGCCACGTTTAAATGAGAAAAGGGGCGATCCTGTTGTGAACTCTAGGGGGTCTAGAACGGACCAATGTTTTTTTACCAGTTTGGTCAGTATGTTACTCACTGAGCTGAATGTGGTGACACATGTGATTCTTGTTTGTAGATGACATGGAAACTAACACCATTGTCAGTGCTACCAACCCATATCTTGAAAAAATCTGCCTATGGCGTAGGTACATCGATGATGTCCTAATGATCTGGGGCGGTGACCAAAATGAACTCAAGATCTTTTGTGATTGGCTTAATAGCACCCAGCCAGACCTTAAGTTTACATATAATTATGACAACGCCAAGGTGGACTACTTAGATGTTACCATCAAATGTCTAAACGGCGAACTATATACCACCCTTTTTAGAAAGCCTACTGAAAGGAATACCCTACTAGAGTACCACAGCGCACATCCCAGGGCACTTAGGCACGGCCTACCATATGGTCAATTTCTCCGCATCAGGCGCAATTGTAAATTTAAGGAAGATTTCTTCCAAGAAGCTGAAGTACTATGTAAGAAGCTGACGGTTAGAGGTTACCCCAGACGGCTGGTCAAACGCGCCATGAAAAGGGCCTGGTACTCTCACCGTGAACACCTGCTCCAAACACGAGAGAAAACACCTTTATCCAGAATCACATGTGTCACCACATTCAGCTCAGTGAGTAACAGACTGACCAAACTGGTAAAAAAACATTGGTCCGTTCTAGACCCCCTAGAGTTCACAACAGGATCGCCCCTTTTCTCATTTAAACGTGGCCGCAACATAAAGGACCACCTAGTGAGGGCACACACTCCCACTAAAAAGGATAACTCTATCCATTCATATCTCAACCTACCACCGATAGTGGGTCACTACAAGTGTAATCACTGCATGGCATGCGATTCTACAATAAACACCAAAGTTTTTGAATATGGTAATTGTAAGCACGTATTGAAAGCCTTTAGTAATTGCAATTCCCAAAATGTCATTTATTGTATTGAATGCCCATGCAAATTGCGTTACATTGGCCAAACAACTCAGAAGATCAAGGCCCGGATCTCCCAACATAAGAGCAGGATCCGCTGCAAAGTCCTCACTGCACCATTAGTGGAACATTTTTTGAAACAAGGGCACTCTGAAAATGACATCACCTGGCAGGTGATAGACAGCCTCCAGATAAACGCGAGGGGAGGCAATCAACAATCAACCCTCAACCGGCTGGAGTGTAAATGGATTTTTAATTGCAGGACTATCGAGAATGGACTAAACTCTTTTGATGAATGGAACGCCTGTACATAAGACCCTGGTGATTACACGGTCCTGTAGAACATACTCTCAATCAATCAATCAATCACGGCATTTATAGAGCGCGCTACTCACCCGGGAGGGTCTCAAGGCGCTGGGGGAGGGGGTAAGTTACTGCTCGAACAGCCAGGTCTTGAGCTGCTTCCTGAAGGAGAGATGGTCCTGGGTTCGCCGAAGGTGAGTGGGGAGGGAGTTCCAGGTCTTGGCTGCCAGGTAGGAGAAGGATCTTCCTCCGGCGGTGGCTCTGCGGATGCGTGGTACGGTGGCGAGGGCGTGGCTGGTTGATCGTAGCTGGCGGGTGGGCGTGTAGAAGGTCATGCGGTCGTTGAGGTACTTGGGGCCCAGGTCGTGGAGGGCCTTGTGTGCGTGGGTGAGGAGTCTGAACGTGATTCTCTTGCTGACGGGGAGCCAGTGCAGGTCTTTCAGGTGTCCGGTGATGTGGCTGTGTCGGGGGATGTCCAGGATGAGTCGTGCGGAGGCGTTCTGGATGCGCTGGAGTCTTTTTGAAGTTTGGCTGTGGTTCCGGCGTAGAGGGTGTTCCCATAGTCCAGTCGGCTGGTGACGAGTGCCTGGGTGACGGTCTTCCTGGTTTCAGTGGGGATCCATCTGAAGATCTTGCGGAGCATGCGCAGGGTGTTGAAGCACGAAGATGAGACGGCGTTGACTTGTCTGGTCATCGACAGGGAGGAGTCCAGGATGAAGCCCAGGTTGCGTGCGTGGTCCGTTGGCTTGGGCGCGGTGCCCAGGGCCGGGGGCCACCAAGAGTCGTCCCAGGCGGAGGGTGATGAGCCCAGGATGAGGACTTCCGTCTTGTCTGAGTTCAGTTTAAGGTGGCTGTTCCTCATCCAGTCGGCGACGTCTCTCATCCCGTCGTGTAGGTTGGCTCTGGCGGTGGTGGGGTCGTTGGTGAGGGAGAGGATCAGCTGGGTGTCGTCGGCGTAGGAGATGATGTTGAGGTTGTGTTGGCGTGCGATGGCTGCGAGGGGGCTCATGTAGACGTTGAAGAGGGTTGGACTGAGTGAAGATCCTTGTGGAACGCCGCAGATGACTTCGGTGGCCTCGGATCTGAACGGGGGAGGCGGACTCTCTGGGTTCTTCCGGCGAGGAACGAGATGATCCATTCCAGTGCTTTCTCTCGGATTCCGATGTTGCTGAGGCGCTTCACTAGGGTGCGGTGGCAGACGGTGTCGAACGCCGCGGAGAGGTCCAAGAGGATGAGGGCTGCTGTTTCCCCGTTGTCGGTTAGGGTTCTGATGTCGTCGGTGGCTGCGATAAGGGCAGTCTCGGTGCTGTGGTTGGCCCGAAACCCGGACTGCGAGGGGTCGAGGGATCCATTCGTCTCGAGGAAGGCGGCAAGCTGTCTGTTGACGGTCTTCTCGATGACTTTGGCCGGAAACGGAAGGAGCGAGATGGGACGGTAGTTCTTGAGGTCGGTGGGGTCCGCCGTTGGTTTCTTCAGGAGGGCGGTAAGCTCGGCGTGCTTCCAGCTCTCCGGGAAGGTGGCGGTGTGGAAGGAGGAGTTGATGATGTCCCGGAGATGGGGTGCGATGGTGGCGTCGGCTTTGTTGAAGACGTGGTGTGGGCAGGGGTCGGTTGGTGATCCGGAGTGGATGGAGTTCATCGTGCGGGTGGTGTCTTCGGTGCTGATCGGGGTCCAGTTGCAGAGGGTGGTGGTGGCGGGCGTTGGTTCGGCGGTAGGGTGCGTGGTCTGTTCGTCGAAGCTGTTATGTATGTCGGTGATCTTGCGGTGGAAGAACGCGGCGAGTGAGTTGCAGAGGTCTTGCGAGGGGTGATGTCGTTGTTTCCGGCGCTGGGGTTGGAGAACTCTTTGACGATGCTGAAAAGTTCCTTGCTGTCGTGGGCGTTGTTGTCCAGTCGTTCTTTGAGTGCCGACTTCTTGGTGGCACGGATCAGCTGGTGGTGTTTGCGGGTGGCGTGCTTGAGGGCGGTCCTGTTGTCTGTGGTCTGGTCGAGTCGCCAGGCTTTCTCGAGAGTGCGGCAGTTCTTCTTGGATTCCTTGAGTTCGTTGGTGAACCAAGGGGTTTTCTTGCTTCCGGGTCTGCTGGGAGGGTTTTTAGTGGTGCGAGGTCGTCGGCGCAGGCGGTCAGCCACTTGGCGAGGTTGCTGGCTGCTTCGTTTGGGTCCGTTGTGTTGGTGGGTGTGTTCTGGCTGAGGGAGGCGGTGAGCTGCTCGGCGGTGATCTTGCTCCAGCTCCGGCGGGGAGCCTGTTGCGGGTGGTGGTGGGTCGCAGTCTTTCTGAAGCTGAAGTGGACGCAGCTGTGGTCGGTCCAGTGGAGTCCGGTGGCGTGGCTGAAGGAGATGTGCTTGCTGGAAGAGAAGACGGGGTCAAGCGTGTGGCCGGCGTAGTGGGTGGGCGTGTTCACCAGTTGCTTGAGTCCGAGGTTGGCGAGGTTGTCCAGCAGGGCGGTGGTGTTTCTGTCGTTGTTGTTCTCCAGGTGGAAGTTGAGGTCCCCTAGGAGGATGTAGTCGGCGGAGGGCATGGCGTGCGGGCTGATGAAGTCTGCGATGTCTTCGCTGAATAGTGTGCGTGGTCCCGGGGGTCTGTAGATGAGGGTGCCTCGGAGGGTGGTCTTGGGGTCAGTGTGTATCTGGAAGTGTAGGTGTTCGGGCGGCGGTGAAGGTCTCATCGGAGTTAGTCGAGATGCGGATGGTGTTCTTGTGTACGATGGCGATGCCTCCTCCCGTCTGGTTGACGCGGTCCTTCCGGGTGATCTTGTATCCGTCCGGGATGGCTATGGCGATGTCGGGCGCTGAGGAGGCGTTCATCCAGGTTTCGGTGAGGAAGGCGACGTCCGGTGCTGTTGCGTCGAGCAGGTCCCAGAGTTCCACGGCGTGCCTGTGGACGGAGCGGGTGTTCAACAGGATGCATTTCAGGTGGTTGCTGCTGGTGCTCGACTTGGCGGAGGTGGTGCACGTCCGGGGGCAGGTGAATCGGCAGGCTTGGCAGGTGAAGGGTCCGTGGGTGCGTCTCGGTGAGGCTCGGTAGCAGGCAGGGTTCCGGCCGGCATTGAGTGCGGTGAGGGTGGCGGCGTCGTAGGTCCGTCGAGTAGTGTTGCATCGGTGGGATCCAGGGGTCCTGGCGCTGGGCGCGGGCCAGGCGCGGACGGGCGCAGACGGGCTTACCTTTGGCGCACCTTCAACGCTCCGTCGGTGCTCCCGCTGCGCGCGGCCGCTGCGCGGTCGCTCAGGGGGCGTCATAAGTAAGGAGCCTGGAGGGAGGAGCAGCTGGGTGGCGGGAGCGGGGCGGCGAATGGAATCACGGGGGCGGGGCCGCAGGGAGGCAGTGGCGGGAAGTCCCAGGAGCAGCGGGCAGCGGGAAAGTCCCAGGAGCAGCGGGAAAGTCCCAGGAGCAGCGGGCAGCGGGAAAGTCCCAGGAGCAGCGGGCAGCGAGCGAAGGAATCTCCAGGCAGGAGGCGGCAAGGCAGGCAGGAGCGGCAGCAGTGAGTGGGGCGACCAAGCCCTGTGGAGGGCTGAGCGGTCTGTGTTCACCTGCTCTACTCAGCCCCCCCCTTTTTATCCTCGATGTTCCGGTGTGTATATGTTGCTGTATTCATACTTGTTTAGTTTGCTTGTGTTAATATGATCGCACTGTACAGCTTCACAATGCCGAAAAAATGCCGCTCTCTATAACTTTCACTGCCAATTGATGTCACTGGCAGATACATCCATTACCGAGCGCACTCAGTAATCACTATCGTGCATATATTGCTGTGTTTATACTTGTTCGTTATTACCTGTGTTAACATGAACGCACGGTAGAGTTTCACAATGCTGCAAAATGCCCTCATTGCCAATTGATGTCACTGGCTGATACATCTATTACCGAGCGCATTCGGTAATTTTAATCGTTAGCGTCCCCTAGCATGCATGCGCCCCTGACAGAGCCACAATGAGAAATCAGCGACCTCTCTACTGACTTCCCTAGCGTTAGCAGGACCACTCCACAAGACGCATGCGCAACCTGTCTCTGCTAACAAATTATGCACTGTCATCGCGTGACAAACACTACTTAAACCACGCCCTTCATCCTTCCTGTTCCGTCGCTACAGTTGCATCGATTGCAGCGCGCCGGCCAGGATGGTGTTTGACTCGCCTCTGGTACTCTGAATCAGTAAGTACCTCCGGGCTCTCCCTCGCTTTTTCAAACTCGTTGTAATAGATTAAGATTCCGTACCCGATTATGACACCTTGGTTTACTCCCCAATTAGATTTCGGACAAGCAACTCTAACTGTGTGAGTATTCCGCTTAATATTTTCTCAGTCCCTTTAGGCAACCCCGCTGTCAATTATCTAAACTTATTGACATTACCTCTCAGGTACATGCACTCATCATGCTCACGTGTTCCACGTCTAGGTTCTCTTCACAGATTGTGAGTACCTTGTCGCTACTTAATAAGTAACTATCCCGTCCCCAGCGCGCCCTAATTGTTTTTTCTTAAAACATCCACTGCTAGAACACAAGTGTATTAGTGGAACGCCGAGGACTGCGCGCCGGCCCCTAGGAGTGCCAACCCTTCGTCCTGCAACCGTAATCCGATTGTGTAAGCAGCCCTTACCCCGCTCGATTCCCTAGAGCTAACACCGACTATACAGACAATTGATATATTTTCTCCCACCCCCGCTGCCCAGACTCTACACCAAATGCTACCCCCGGCTGGAAGTAGCCCCGACTTCAACCTGCACCAGATAATCAAGCACGAATAAGTAAGCAGCCTGCATTTCACTCCTCCTTTTCCCATGAGCAAGCACAGACTATGTAGGCCGCTGACTCTCTCTTATCCCCACAGCCCATACCCGCGAACAACCCTTGAATGTTTCCAGCTTAAACGTCACCGCCTGGTGGAAGTAGCTCTACCCTGACGCCGTCCTGGACGTTACCTTAGTGAGTAGTTGCTTTGTCCCACTGCATACATCTTCCCTGACACAACGCGGATACTTACTAACGCTCTATTCCCCTGATACCAGGTCAAAACAGCCTCCCCACGTAAGAGGCCCGCCTGCATTCCTATAGTGGCTACGGCCCCACTCTCTTCCTGGATAGTGACACCCTATTGAGAGTAAGTTCGCTATTGTGAGCTCATATGCATGACGCTCTTTCACGCTCATTAATTCAACCCCCCACAGTTAACCTGGCGCCCCGCGCGCACCACCCTTCAATGGTCTCCCACGTTGTTATATTAATTGTACTCACCTTACCTCAATTTAACAATGAGGGTGCGCTGTAATTGTTTTTACTATAAAAACACTGGGAGCACTTACTCACTGCAACTAGTCCTCATGTAGGGACATATTGTAATCATGCTTTGTTCCGATTTAGTTTCAGACTGCTCACTACATGTCCTGAAGATGATCTTAAGTACCTAAAAGATCGAAACGCCGTCGACCCTTACAACAGGAACCCCTCCCATTGTATATACTCATGTGGAGTTCCAATTTTGTTGTCAATGTGATGTTATGTTTTTAGTTCACTCTCACTTTGTCACATTACGCACCTTCACTTTATGTGAGCACCTGATTATTACTTTGAGTATAAAATTCATACTTGTGTAAAATAAACCGTCTATTTTACACTATATATGTTTCCCTACCTTCTTGCTCCCCTGACGATTAATTGTCCAGTATAAATTGAATCCCCACTGCCCCCTCGGGGATTTTACTCTCTTGTTCTGGACTCATTGAGGCCAACCCTGAATTATTGTTCTTTCTAAACATATAACTTGAGAATGGCTGCATGGAAACATGTCGTGTTTGGTGTCAAACACCTTGGAATCATACCTCCACCCCAGTAACTGGGGTGGGAGGTATGATCCCACCCTACTAGAGGGAGAAACATGGCACCACCGGTACACCCGGTACCAGCTTAACAGAACCCTGGCATCACAAAATGGATGCTGCAGCCACAGACATGAGTCTGCCCTCCTGCTGCTGGACGAAACTCCGGCAGAGGAGGCCTGGACAATAGGTTTCCTGTCACAGGGAGGTGTGACCACCTCCCAGACAGGCTTTAGTGTATTGGGGCTGGGTGGGTGCACTCCAAGAGTGCTTTGAAGTCTGCACTGGGGGCACATTTGGTGTCCCTGTGCATAGTCCAGCTCAAACCGGTTGCAGGGGCACTCAGCCCCTGCTCTGGCGTGAAACTGGACAAAGGAAATGGGTGTAGCCACCCCTCTTTCCTGACCCTCCCATAGGTGGGTCCCCAGAGTTTGTCCCACCCCTTCCTTGGGTATAAAGTAGGAACCCCTGACTACAGGACTTTAGATTTACCTGGACGAAACTCTGCTACAGAATCCCAGAACTTCAACTATCTACACGACGTTGGATGACCGAATAATCTCCCTTGGAGTAAAGGAGTTACTCCCCTGCTTGGCAGGCACCAAAGATGCATCTGTCCTGTTGGCATCTCCAAAGCTCCTGAGGACTCGGAAGAATTTAGCAACACAGGAGGTGGGTTCCTGTGGTCTCTGAGGTTGATCTGTGTGCTCAGCAAGTCTGAGGCCTGTATCCCTCGTGGAGACCGTGCAACCTGAACCCCTGGACACCGCAACCATTTGCAGAAGCATCAGCTTTGAGGCAACCTCTGAGGCTGATCTTTGGGTTTCTTGTAGCTCTGACCCCGAGCAGTAATTACTCTGAAGATTACTGGCCTACACTCAACGAGTGTTCCGTGGGCCGCCATTTTGTGATTCCTCTTGAGGTCCCTTTGCGATCCCTGTTCCATCGACTGGTGGGTCCCTGTGAAGGCAACACTAAGATTTACTGGTCTACCCTGGTTGCTCTAGATGTGCCCTGACTCTCCATTGCTTGGGGAGTCCCCCGGACCTTGCTGGTCCGCACCAAAGCATCTTTACTCTTCCTGCGTGGGTTGCTGTTGCCAAGGCTTGTTGTGTTCAATCCGAGCACTGACACCCCAGCACTCGACATCTTTTGTGTTAAAGCTCAAATCCGGCTTCTGGTTGTCCTCAATGTCTCCTGGACCCCGTGGCTGCAGAGTCAAGCTTCACCTCTTCGCACCTGAAGCACCCAACATCGGTGGGCATTTGATTGCTCCGCTCCTGGTCACGTGAAGTGACCCAGACTTTGTCCCCTCTGCTTTCAGGTTCTTCACATCTTCGATCCAGGCTTGGATCATCCCGGACACTTTTCTTCTTCACGGCAGCAGCACTTTGCAGGAGATCGCCATTGAAATCAACGACGATTCCCGACACCCTTTGACACCTATGCACCCGGCTTCCCTGGGTGAGGTAACTCGAGTACTCCGGTGCTCCCGTGGGTGTTGGCCCTAGAACCTCTTAAGTCTAAAGGGGTTTGCTCAAAGTCCTCTCCTAATTGTCCTTGTGCTTTAAAATTCCAACCGTGACTTTCCTCATAGAATCCTACGGCGCTCACGGCTGTGTTCTCACACTGCACACGTCCCCTGTGGGTCTCCTGTGTCACTACCTTGGGGGGTTCCTTGGGGTCCCAGCGATTCTACGTGCTCTAGGCACTGTGTCTAGTCAAGTCGTGGTTCTTATACCACTTTCTTAATATATGGTTTGGTCCCCCCCTGGGGCCCAGTGTATATTGTTTACTGTCGTTTTAATACTGTGATATTGTATATCTTGGACTCTAATCTCATAAAGAGATTAGTAGTGAGTGTTTAGAAATAAATACATATATTTTATATATACCTGGTGTGGTTCTCCGTTCATTTGGTCATTCAAGAGGTTATAATCTGGTAAACCAAGCTGCTTTACACTCCTTCAAGACTTAGCCTGAAGGCTGCTCTCCATAGCTACCACTAGGATAGCTTTCAATAAAGGTTGTCTTTAAACCTATCATCAAAAAGGGTTGTTTGGACTGGTGCAAGGTGCCCACTATAACTAGTGGACAGCATATGCCAGGCCAACTTCTCACAAGGCATACTAAACTTTACTTTTCTATCTTGTTCCCAGGGTCAGTTATGTTTATAAGATGTTATAAACAAACTCCCCATTCTATCCTATGGGAACAGATAGCCTTGCAATAGTGAAAAACGAAATTGGCAGTATTTCACTATCAGGACATGCCACACACATCAGGGCATGTCCTACCTTTCACATACAATGCACCCTGCCCACAGGGGTACCTTGGGCCTACCTTAGGGGTGACTAATATGTTGAAAAGGGAACGTTTAGGTACTGGCAAGTGTGTGCACTTGCCACGTCGACATGGCAGTCCCAGACTGCACACAGGCTCTGCAATGGCAGGCATGAGTCACATTTTACAAGCTGCTTATGTGGGTGGCACAATCAGTGCTGCAAGCCCACCAGCAGCATTTGAGTTACAGGCCCTGGGCACACATAGTGCACTGTACTAGGGTCTGACAAGTAAATCAAATAGCCAATCATGGAAACACTAATCCATAACACAATTTACAAAAGAGAGCATATGCACTTTAGCACTGATCAGCAGTGGTAAAGTGCCCAGAGTCATAAAACCACCAACAGCAGGTCAGAAAAAATACAGGAGGAAGGCAAAAAGTTCTGGGATGACCCTGCAAAAAGGGCCAAGTCCAACACATACCTTAAGAGAGACTACATTATTAGCATTTTGATAATGACAGAAGAGATCGAAGAGGACAGTGAGCCCTTCCAGGCCTGTTCCACTGTGATGAGGAAAGAAGGCTCAGTAGATGGGGTAAATCTTGCCCCATATCTCACTGCTGCACAATTTTGAGATCTTTTTACACATAACGTTTCACTTATCTCAGAGTTAACTCCAGTCTGTGACCATGAGATAGACCCTGGGAACAGTTTTCCCCTTTAAAGATAAACTATGTGGGATATTAAGTCTGACTCCAGTAGTGCATCAAGGCAGAACTGGCAAGGATTTTATACTATGAAATGATTGGGTGCTCCCGTGGACTGTGAGCCAGCCCTGTCGGCTAGTTGATAAACAGGGATCAACAGACATAGGCTTTTACGTTGACTACGAGGCGCTCAACATTATCACAAAAATGGATGCCCATTCTATCTCCTTTTTTAATTCCACTGGTGGAATCGGAGGAATTTGGTAATTCCACGTTACTCTTGTAACACAATATTACTGATAAATTCCGATGCTCCGGCTGGTGGAATTAATCAGCATTGGTTGGTTTCAAAACAGGGCTGGAAGAAGGAGCTGTCCCTCTTTATTTAAATAACACTCCAGATTAAAGTTTAATCTGCAGTGTCCTTTAAGCATTGAGGGACTGCTCCCTCTTCCAGCCCATTTAGAGACCACTGCACAACAGTGCATACCCCTCTGTGCCTTTGCATACTCTGGGTGCCCAGGGGTCTGCACAGCAGAGTGACATGCAGTAGTTTCTAAAGTTTAGAAACCACTACATACTACTCGGCGGCAGCACCCTTACATACTCTGAAGTGATTAAAAGTTTTAATCACTGCAGAGTATGAAGGCCGCCAAGTGGTGATTGGCTGCACTATTTTCCTAGTGCACAATGCATCTTCATATCCGGTTTTGGACTCTAGGGTGCATTTTGCTCTAAACAATAGCATCAAATGCCCACTCCGCCGGTCATGGAATTCTGCAGAATCTCACAGAATTTTAATGTAATTCAATTCCATGGAACCAAACTCAGTCATTTCTGCCCACCCCTACAGATAAGTACCTCAGTACTTTTAATCAGAGTAGTACTTAACTGGCAGAGCCGCCCTCTCTTTTGTACCCTTGTTGTGGGCTTCTCCAAACAGGAGACTCCCAACTCCACTCTCCTTCCTTCTAAGACACGCCAGCAAGGATCATCGGTGGACCAGCCTGAGTGAAATAAGCAGAAGGGCAGAAACTACCCAAACTAGTCTCACAGTGAGGAAATATACAAACTCTGGCTATAACTTTGCTATAAATATCAGACAGAAACCTCCAGCTAGTGTGACATGATGTACCTATCAGAATCTAGGGTCTCCATGTCAGCAGTGACAGAGAATCCCTCAGTGCCCCAGTGTTTAGGTTACTACATCCAACTCCCCTTGCTAGGTGCTGGATGGGTAAGCTGAGAAGTTCTACTAAGCCTGCCAAGTGAGCCTTACTTTACCTTGTTTTGAGGGCGAGGGCTGACCAGCTGCTCAGAAGGGGCATTGAAGTTGCTCATGAATGTTGAAGATGCTGTTTAGAAGAAGAAGGCCTGTGTAGGTGCAAAGTGAGAAGGACTGAAGCCATCTACTGAAATTTGGGGAGTGACCTGAACCACTTTTCTGTTTGTGAGCCCCAGTAGGCATGAAGCGCCCCTGTTGCAGGGACTAGAACCATGGCCCCGGAACCCAAGGTTATCATATAACCCGAAACAGTGAGATTTCTGCTGAAGTGATTGAGTGCCAAGAAGTCTTGAAGCACTATAGAACCTGACCACATCCTCCAGTCTCCAGTGCAAAGACCTAGAGTTCTAGATTAGGCAACACACCTATGGAGGGGACTTCAACTAGTCCAAGGTACTCTCTGCTGCGGCGCAGGGTGAGCACCTCGCTTGTTTGCATGTTGGCTTTTGTGACTGGGCAGAGGAAGAACACAAGCAGCAAGATCCATCAAATAGTGAGCAATATAACATAACTGCAACCTCGTCTTCAACTGGTACTTGCACTTTGGCAATTTACTTGACCCAGCTTTATGGTAATTGTGGACAGCGACCACATTGGTGGAACTGAAGGAGAGACACCCCTGCTGCTGGTCCAATCACACCAAATGTGTGAGCTTCATGAACAAAACTGGCTGAACAAAATAATGTATGCCTTCTGATACCCATGTTTGTGTTGAATTTTGTCTTTTGTGTGAATAGTAGAATACATGTCTTTGACAGGACAGTGCGTTATTAACTTTCATTGTATGGTTTATTCAGTTCTTAGTCTTTATCCTACACCACAATCTAGAGTAAGCCTTGGACTACTTGCTTACCTACCCTAAGGGTCAAGTGCTAAAGGGTTCTCCATAGTGCTCAGCAATAGCCTCAATAGTAAAGTTAAACCTGAGGACACCAGTGATAAAAGGCCCCGATTGTCACAATCTGAGCCCAGCGCCCAGTGACTGTCTTGGCAGTCCTGAAAAGCCCAGACAAAGCATAAGCCAACTGACCATATGAATGCTTGATTTGTACAGTGTCTGAATACCTCAGAAATTATATTTCAACATGTCACCAGCGCTTCTATATGGCACTTGTGATCCTGTGCGCTCAGGGATCCAAACACAGCAACAGTTATCAATGAGCTTCCAGGCAATAGACCCCACCTCTACATTGTGCGTTCCTTGCAAGTATGTTACTTTTACTTTTGGAAATGTATCATTTTTCCCAAAGGCCTATGACTAGCTATTTAAGAGGGATGTAGCAGGGTCTCTAAAGGGAGTATTTGCCTAAGAAACGCATTGATGAGTTCTCCATAAGAGATGTGGCCTAATACATATTACGCATGAAATAAAATCCTGTGTTTGACAAATTCATAACTAGATTTTTACTGGACAAAGAGTATCCAAATTTAGCCAACTAGATATTTATTCAACAGTTCATAGAGCACCATTTTTCTGGGCCATAAGCACGAAAGCCCATCATAAGGTAAATGCAAAAGTGAAGGGGCACTGAATGTTTTCTATGGCTGCCTTTATAGTGTCAAAGGCGCAAAGGGATTAATTTGGTTATTCATTTGAAATGAAGTAGTGCCCTAGGCCATGGGACACCAATGATTAACAACAGTATCTACCGTATTACTTTTTCTCTAAAGCCTCACAGGGGACTTCCGGTGATTTTGTGTGGCAACTGCAGCGCATGGCAGGCAGGTCATTTTTTTCTCTTCAGCCAATGTAGGAGGTTAGAAATAGATGGGCGCTGATTCAGTGACGTTGTTTGCTTTTTCTGGGCTTACATCTGCCCACAGGCGATAGCAAATAGACTGATTAGGCCCTAAATTTTATTGCAAATCCACCGCTAGTATGTCACACTTTAAGATGCTTTCTGGTCATCCTGTGTTAGAATGCCACCCTATCTCTTTAAAATGACACCACTCCCAGAGCCAATTAGCATATTACCACCAGAGGTGACATTTTATAACACAAAAAGTGACATCACTCACAGCCTCTTTTTACTCATAACCAGACCGAGATGATATTTCCTGTATAAGCCAATATCACTCACAACATCTCTCAACATGTTGCATAAGTAGCTGAGGTGACATTTCCAATATTAAAGAGGTCCTTCCCGGTCGCCCTAATTTAAAATGGCCTCCGCCCAGCCGCCATGATCCCTGGAGCGGAGAGCACATGTCTCCTCTCTGTGCTGGTTCCCAGACATCGAGAAACGGGGGCGCGGCGGATGCTGCCCATGAGGCTGATTGATGCCTGCAGAAGATTGCCTGCTACGGGATTGTGTCACCGCTTAATATCATTATTGTAAAATTAACATTTCCACAATGGCTCATTATTTTCCAGTTGGCAAACATGATTGCGGCGCTCGTGCATCGCGCAGGAAGTGCCATACGGCGAAAAAGTGATTTATTCTCTCTGGTAGGAGCACAACGTCGGTACTTCACATATTTCAAGCCGGAGTGTTTGGATTGGAAAGCATGTGAAGTGCCACTTCTTTTTATTACATTTTTTTTGGAACTGCAACTGGGGCTTTCTATCTTTGGTAAAGCGTGGAAGAGTTGTAATCGGATACAACATTGAATCCTACTGCGTTTTCTTTTAAGGTGCTTCTTTTGAAGGCCTCAAATAAGCAGAATAAACATCTGTGAGCCAGATGTACGAATATTCACATTTGCGAGTCACATATTGTGTCGAATTGTGACTCGCAATTTGCGACTCGCAAAAGTGAATGTACAGCAGTGTCTCAGACACTGTTTGCGATTCCCAATGGGGTCGCAAATTGTATGCCTCATTAATATTCATAAGGCAGTCGCAATTTGCGACCCCAATGGCTAGCACTCACAGGGATGGTGGCCTGCTGGGGCCAGCAGACCACCATGTCTGTGACTGCTTTTTTAATAAAGCAGTTTTTTTTTTAACGCAGCCCGTTTTCCTTAAAGGAAAACGGGATGCATTTAAAAAAGAAAAATGAAACTTTTCATTTTCATTTTTTAAGGGCAGGCAGTGGTCCCTGTGACTACTGCCTGCTCTTTTTTTTTTCCTTTATTTTTTTTGTTATTAGTTTCCAGATACATATATTGCATGCAAAATCAGCAACGCACATTTCGTACAAACCTGTGCAAACAAACAACCCGTGGCCATCCAGTCTTATTACCTAATTGCCCTCCAGTGCAATCAAATTTATCGATGCAGATGTTTGATTAATACATACAGATTGACAGTACTACACATCACCACATTCAGATAGCGTGTCTTGTTCTTTAGATCTCAGTTATTGCAACAGTGGCTCCCAAATGTCCTTAGGTCGAGAGGAAGCTGGGAGTTCTTCTGCGTACAGTTCTAGGTTCTCCCTACAGTATACAAGGTCCGTTATCCAGTTGTCCGGCAGTGGGGGAACTGAACTTTCCCACCTCATCGCCACCCTCCTCTTTGCCAGCAGGAAAGCAATTCTAATAAATTTGCCAGATGCTCCTTTCAAAGATGGCGTGTAGCACAGCATTGAAGGGTAATAGTCGTCATGGTTTGTAATCTGTGTATCACCTCTACCCAGAATCCAGCCACCTGATTGCATTCCCATCCCAGGTGCCAGAAATCAGCCCCTTGTGCCCCACATCTTTTACAGGTATCATTGTCCCGAAGGCCATATTTGTGCAGTGTGAGTGGTGTATGGTATGCTTGGTGTAAAAATTCAAAGTGAATAACGCGTAAGTTACCATTGGACGTGAATGCACTGGTTAGCTGAGAGCAATATTCCCACTCCTTTTGAGTAATCTGAGGGCGGAGTCTAGTATTCCATCGGTCGAGGCTTCTGTTCGTACTATTTACTTTCTCATCTCTTGCTGCCCTGTATACCTTGGTAATCAATTTATGCAGTGTGGGGCTTATTAGGAGCGTTTGTAAGGTTTGCAGTGTCGGCGGTCCATCGGGAAAGGTGTGGTAGTGTGCCTGCATCGCTTTCTTAAGTCTGTGAAATTGAAACAGAAATAACGGCGACTTGTTATGTATGTATTGTAGTTAATCTACCGTGATGAAGCTACCATTTGGGTAAAGGTCTTGCATTTTATCTATGCCTACCGATTTCAGGGTGTGCATGGCTCCTGCCTCCTGCGTGACCGATAGTGCTGCATGCTGATCTAATGGGAGCAAGGGGCATATAGCGGGAGTTTTGCCGCTATCCGGCCTAATGCCTGCCAGGCTGCAATTGTGGTATCTATTGTATTAATTTCCTGTTTGGGGGTGCCTCTGCGCGAATACGACAGAATACACCTGAGCGGTATCGGATGTGCATCCCCATCCTCGACCGCTACATGAGGAATGAATTCATGATGCTGGTACCAGTAGTATGCATATTGCGCCTGAGCGCATAGATAGTACAGATACATGTCTGGGACGCTAAAGCCACCTTTGCCGTAATCCAGGATAAGTGTATCCCTGCACACGCGGGGCTGCTTGCCTCCCCATACCAGCCTCACAAGTAACAAGCGTATGGTTTTAAAAAATTGGTGGGTCAATTTTATGGGTATGTTGCTAAATAGATACAGAAATCTAGGCAGGACAATCATCTTGATAAGGGCTATGCGGTCAGCTAATGATAGCGGCATTCTTGACCACCTATCTACCGGTTTTTCTAATACTGTGCAAGCAGCGCCATAGTTGTTCCTAATGACTATTCCTGGGTCGCGGTGAACCCATACCGCCAAATATTTTACTGGGTCAGTTGCCCACTCAAGAGGAAACTCCAAAGCATGAGGGACAGTGACCCTGGTCACAGGTACTATCACTGATTTGTTCCAGTTGATGCTGATCCCCAAGAGAAGCCCAAACCGGATGTACTCACGCAGATTTGGAGCCAGGAACGTTTGCGGTTCCCTTACAAAAAGCAACATGTTGCCGGCATACAGTGATATGCTAACGGAACGGTGTGCAAATCGAAGGGCTGCTTCTCTATGCCTCTGCCTTATGACGCAAGCTAGTGGTTCCAGCATGAGGGAGAAAAGCAGAGGCGATAGAGGGCACCCCTGCCTGGTGCCCCTACATATCCGAATCGGATCCGATGTTAGTCCGTCTACCCGGACACGTGCTGTGGGATTAGTGTATAGCAGCTATATCCATCTATTAAAAAACTCAGGGACCCCTATGCGATGTAGCATTTGAAACATATAACCCCATTCAATAGAATCAAAAGCCTTGGCTGCGTCCAACATCACCGCCGCAACCTGGAGCTCAGGGTCAAGTATATGGAACATTGCGAAAAATGTTCGCAGATTGTGTGATGTGGACCTGTCTGGAATGAATCCAGATTGATCGGGGAGAACTAGCATCGGCATTAACGATTGGAGCCTAGTGGCGAGGACTTTTGCCAAGATCTTTGCGTCTATGTTAATAAGTGACAATTGGAGATACGACTCGCAGATGTGGGGCGGTTTGTCTTATTTTAACAGGGTGATTATTAGGGCTTCTCTGAGCGATGGCGGTAATATTCCCATCTCGTAAGCTTCCTCATACATATCCAACATATAGGGTGTCAGTTCATCCGCAAATGCCTTAAAGAATTCACAGGTGAGGCCATCTGGTCCCGGTGCTTTCTTGTTAGGCAATGATCGAAATGTCTCACGAATATCAGTGGCCTCAATCGGTTGACAAAGGTATTCGCGCTGTCCTGCAGACAGCCAAGCGGTAGCGACATCTGCAAGATAGCTATCTAGCTCCTTGGAGTCGAGTCCCCCTTTTGAGGTGTACAACTCAGCATAACAATTGCGAAATTGTGTCAAAATTGCCTACGTGGAGTAGTGATCCCCCCTGTGTTATCTGTAATTTTTGTTATGACTTGACGGTCAGTTCTGAGTCTAATCTTCGAAGCCAAAGTGCGTCCAGGTCTGCCCCCCTCTCCATACGCATGAGCCACGTGTCTCTTGGAGAGGTAGCGTACCTCACCAGCAGCCAGTTCGTTATACTCTAGTATCAAGACTTTGATTTGGGCAAGTAATTGCGGGCGCGGAAGGGTCTCATATTCCTGTTCATGCTGCTCTAGTGTGCTTTCCACTCTGAAAAGTTGACCTCGGAGATCCTTAAGTATGCCTGCCGTTGTGCTGATGCATTTGCCTCTGATAGTGACCTTAAAGGCCTCCCAAGAGTTGCCATGCTGCTCACCGATCCCTTATTCAAATCAAAATATTGGATTATGGCCTCCCTGATCGTTTCAGTGTACAAAGGATCAAACAGCGCCTCCGATCTGAACCGCCATGTGAACTGACGGGGGACGCATTGCGGGATTCATAGGGTAACCCTAACAGGATTGTGGTCAGATAGTGTTCTGGGCAATGTGTCTATTGTGGAAACCCATGCATTGGCGCTCTCGCTCATCAGCCAGTAGTCCAGCCTCGACCAGCTGCCGTGAGCGATGGAGGCATGGGTGCCTGCCAGCCTATCAGTGTTACGAATTCTCCATGTGTCCACAAGACCCAGTTCAGCCATCCCATTGTTTATAACCTGAGCCGCCCCTAACCACTGTGCCTACTGGATTTGGCTTTACTGGGGTCCAAGTGAGTATTCAGGTCCCCACCCCATATAATTTCGGCTGTAGGCCAGTCCCGTAATACATTAAATATACCCTTGAAAAAGCCAGGCTCATCAGTGTTGGGTCCATATCAGTGGCGGCTCGCATATGGCGTGCAGCGGGGTGGTGGGGCGGGGCGGGGAGGGGCAGGATGGGGGATAGTAAACTCAGACATACGACGGAACGGAGGAACGTAATAATTACTTTCCTCCGTTCCATCGTATGTCTGAGTTTACTACCCCCCCCACTCTGCCCCTCCCCCGCCCCACCGCCCCACAGCACGCTCTATGCGAGCCGCCACTGGTCCATATACATTCACTATGGTTAGAAGGGATCCAGCTAGTTTACCATGCATTATAGCGTAGCGCCCCCCATCATCCGTGTAAGATTTAATCAGGGTGAATGGGAGGTTTTTCTTTACAAGTGTGATCACCCCTCGTGCATATGATGAATAAGAGGACGCCAGCCGACACCCTACCCACTGCACACTCACTCTGGCGTCAGATTGCTTCGTCAGGTGCGTCTCCTGTAGGAGAGCTATCCGAACATCATGCTTGTCCAAATAGGCCAGTACTTGTCTTATTTTTTGGGGGGAATTCAGCCCTCGAACATTCCACGTCATGCAAGAGATCTGCTCGTTATCTAACACTGTTGTGGTATCCCATTTGGCAATCTGCTTTTTACATCTTTACAATGGAGCAAAATATAGGTCAGCATTGGTATCTGTTAGAACTGGGGGTCTCTAGTTGGCAGAGGTAGGTACCTTTGTCCAAATAGGGACCCTTGCTTCTAGTCAAGGTAAGGGGCTACACTCCTAAAATAACCCCTGTTCACCCCCTTGGTAGCTTGGCACGAGCAGGCAGGCTTATCTCAGAGGCAGTGTGTAAAGCATTTGTGAACACATACAGTAATACAGTGACAACACTACAGATGGACACCACGCAAGTTGTATATAAAAATAAGTACTCTTTATATAGACTTAACACAAGACCAGAACGACAAAAATCCACAATACCATAGAAATATGACTGTCAAAATGGTAGAAAATAGTTCAGATCAAATGCAGGTGATAAATGCGACACTCTACGTTCAATGTACTTTTGGATGTGTAACGCGATACAAACAAAAGAGTTGCAGGGAAGGTGATGCGTCGGTTCCTTACACGCCAGAACGGTGATGCGTCGGTTCCTTGCTCCGGGGGAGGTGATGCGTCGGTTCCCTACTGCTGCGTAGGGGATGGTGATGCATCGGTTCCTTACCGGAGAGGAGGTGATGCGTTGGTTCTTCACTGTGTGGGGAGGTGATGCGTCGGTTTCTTACTGCGCTTCTGTGGCGATGCGACCAGCAGCGCCTCGATGCGATGACGACCCGGTGCAATGAAACAAACTGGCGTCTTCCTCTCGATGCGACAACGAAGGGGGCGATGCGTGCACGCCCGACGGCCGTGCGGCGACTCGGTGAATCTTCTGAGCCGCGACAGGCCCTGCGACACGCTTCTCCGATGATGGGACGGCGTCTGCTGCGACGGCGTCTGCTGCGACGGCGACACTCTTCTACGGTGATGCGAGGCACTTCGGTGATGCGATGGCGACAGCGGCAGCGGCGGCACGCTTCTCGGCGATGCGACGACAACTGCTGCGGCGGCGACATGCTTCTTCTTCGTGAGTCGCGCTTCCAGCTCCCAGCGACAAGCAGTCTCTCAGAAGGCCTGACACAACAGTAGGCACTTCAAATTCCCAGCAAGGGAATTCAGGGGAGCTGGTTGGTGAAGTCTTGTATCCCTGAGACTTCAGCAGGAGGCAAGCTCAATCTTCAAGCCCTTGGAGATTTTCTGCAAGGTGATGAAAGTAGGCACAAAGTTCCTTTCTCCTTTCTTTGGCAATCAGGCAACCACTGCAGGCCAATCCCTCAAACAGCACACAGCATAGGGATAGTCTCCTCCTTCAGTTTCTCTGGTTCCTCTCCTCAGCAAAGGCTCTTCTTGTTTCCCAGAAGTGATCTAAAATCTTGGGGTCTGGGTCCCAATATTTATACTAGCAAATCATGTGTCCTCTGAAGGCAGAGGGTCCTGTACCTAGTCCAAACCAGTTATGGGTGCATTGTGCCAGTGCACAACTTCTTCCTTTGTCAGTGTGGGCCAGGGTCATCAGACACACCACAGGAGGTGGAGCCAGCATTGTGGAAGGCAGGCACAGCCCTATTCAGGCCCAGGTGCTACTCCTCCCACCACTCCTCATGCAGTTAGGTCTATTCAGCCTAGTGCTGACTCACCCTGCCTCCTGGAGTCCCCCAGCCCCTGTCACTCACAAACCCAGACACACAATACACAAGCTAGCAGAGGCAGGCTGGATGGTTAGGCAAGAAAATACCTACTTTCTAAAAGTGGTATTTTCAAACACAGAATGTTAAAACCAACTTCACAAAAAGATGTATTTTATCATTCTGAGTTCAGGCATACTAAATTCGTTTTTCTACCATGTTCCCTGGGTCAGTTAGGATTATAAGATGTTATAATCAAACTGCCCATTCTGGCCTATGGGAACAGGTAGCCTTGCAATAGTGAAAAACTAAATTGGCTGTAATTCACTATCAGGACATGCCACACACATCAGGGCATGTCCTACCTTACACATACAATGCACCCTACACTAGGGCCTACCTTAGGGGTGACTAATATGCAGGAAAGGGAAGGTTTGTGGACTGGTAAGTAGGTGCACTTACCAAGTCGACATGGCAGTACCAGACTGCACACAGGCTCTGCAATGGCAGGCCTGAGACACACTTTACAAGCTGCTCCGGTGGGTGGCACAACCAGTGCTGCAAGCCCACCAGCAGCATTTGATTCACAGGCCCTGGGCACAACCAGTGCACTGTACTAGGGTCTGACAGCGATTCAAATAGGCCAAACATGGAGTCACTAATCCATACATCAATTTACCATAGGGAGCACTTGCACTTTGGCACTGAATAGCAGTGGCAAAGTGCCCAAAGCATCTAGACCAGCAAAAACATATCAACAACAGTGGAGGCATAGTGAAAAAATGAAAGGGAGACCCACGCCAAGGATGCCAGGTCTAACAGTATCCATGAATTACATTTAGCCACGTAAAACAATCCCACATTACCCCACCTCCCTTATCCTCCCCCCACCCACTTCAGCACCGCCTATTTGCCAAAACCATCCCTTAAACACAACAACAAACCCCAAATACAAGGCATAGTGATCATTAGATGCGGGGTTCATCCGTGGGGGAGCGCAGGGGCACCCTTTAGCCTCCCAGGTGAGTAGGGAGGTGGCTGAACAACGCAGAGTGACTTCCCACATCTTGTTAGTATCTAAACAGAGGAAAGGATGTAAATGCATACCTACTGATGGTATCAATCTACTGCGCATGTGTTACAGAAGAAATACCATGCAGCCAGTAGGAACCCAGGAGGTATCTGAGCATGACCTCCCCTCATATATACACAGAGAGAAAAGAAACCAAATATTAGTGAACCTGAAGCATCATCATGCAGTGTAGTAGCGTCCAGCGAGAACAACCGCAGACATAGTTCATCAGGGATCAATCTTCTTCTTCAGGTGTGCCAGATGTATCATGACTTCTGCGTTTAAGGGCTTTGGCATATTGCATGGTACACAAATGGCTCCTTCCCTTCACTTATCAAACCTGGATGACAGAGGATCTATATCTGCATCTTTTGTTTATGATTTTGCATTTGTATGTTTTGCCAGTAATTTGGCAGGTTAGGTTATCATTATTGTATATTGATGTATATATATGCACCACCTTTCCCCCTGCACATCACTTTCACTTATCCTAACTACGCACCTATCACTTCACGCTGTATGCACCTGTTTTTACTAAATGTTAAATGTGATATTCAGTTCACAATTTTTGAGTCTATGATCTATGATGACAATTTTTGTGATATTTATTAAATCATAATCATTTATTGAATGAGCTATTTGGTGTTGTCATATTCCTTGTATATAGACCATGTATTGGTTGCAGATACATTGTGAATAATTTCCACTGTGACTATCTTTTGTGTACCACTATTTACCCGAGTCCAGTGGTCTTTCGGGTTACCCCATTGATACGAAACTTGGCATATTGCATAGCTGCTTTGGGATTGGTGAAGATCTTAAACTTCCCCTCAACTCCAATGCGCAGACGGGCTGGATAGAGCATGGCATATGGAACACTCTCCCCCATCAGTAGTTTCTTCACAGATTGGTATTCCTTTCTTGCCGCCTGGACCGCAGTGGTGAAGTCCAGATAGAAGGCCCGGTTATTTCCTTGGTAATTTATGGTCCCTTTTTCCCTGGACATGTGCAGAATTGAGTCTCGGTCCCTGTAATTCAACAAACGGGCGATGATCGGTCTTGGCGGGGCACCCGGAGGAGGACGAGCCGCCAAGGAGCGATGAGCTCTTTCAACGATCAGCACTTGGGAGAGGTGCTCCGCCCGAAGATCTCACGCAGCATTGTCTCGATATAGGATTCCAGTCTCACTGTGTTGGTCGATTCCGGCAAGCCAGTGATACGTAGATTGTTACGTCGGGACCGGGCCTCCAGGTCCTCGTTCTTAGCTTGAATGATGGCAAGCACCTTTTCCATATTGAGAGTCTTGGAAGTCACTTGTTGTAAGTTGTCTTCCGTGTCTGAGATGCGTTTTTCAGCTTCTCCTAACCTGGTGGAATGTTTGTCTAGTTTTGCAGACATATGGTCCATCCTGATATTAAGAGCGTTGATTTTACCATCAATAGACTGTAGACTGCTCTGCATGGCAAGAAGCGTTGTTTCAAGTGACGATGGGTTTTCAGTAGGGGCATCCAACTCCGAATCTGAAGTAGCTTTCTGCTGCACCCTACCCGGCGCACGCAATTCAAAATTGAGCCGGGATTGTCCTCTTTCGGTTTTCCCCATGTCTGCCCGTTTGCGTCTCACAGCGGTGTTCGACAGGCTGACGACTAATGGTGAACACCGATCCCTATTGGGCGATGGGCACTACAACAACAAACGGCGGCCACGTTATCATAAGAGAAGCAGCAGCCAGCATACGTTCACAATGTATGATCCAAGGGTTGAATTTGCTGATCTGCACAGTTTCAGACCCAGATATTCAGCCGGAAGAGATGAGCAGTTTAGTCCAAATCACACCCCCAGCCCAGCAATCACATTGTATATAGTGTGCGCCGCCTGTTTAACCAGGGCTGTGGCGGCAGGAACAAGGTCAAAACACCACGAAGGCCCGGGCCCACGCAGGCTTACTGATATCTGGGCAGCCGGGGCACCCCTTCACCACACTCGCGCTTCAGATGCGTATCATCTATTACAAGCGATGTCTTGCTCCTTCACTGCCACGTATGGGATAGCGGGACCGCAGGGGTCTAATTGTCACAGCGTCTGCAGATGAGCCCAGTCACAGCACCGCACGCAGGGGGATCAGGAGCGATTTGTGCAGCTCCGAGCTTACAATGGCGGTCCTGAGCGCCGTCTCCGCTGCACAGCACGGGCCGCTATCATAAGAGAAGCAGCAGCCAGCATACGTTCACAATGTATGATCCAAGGGTTGAATTTGCTGATCTGCACAGTTTCAGACCCAGATATTCAGCCGGAAGAGATGAGCAGTTTAGTCCAAATCACACCCCCAGCCCAGCAATCACATTGCATATAGTGTGCGCCGCCTGTTTAACCAGGGCTGTGGCGGCAGGAACAAGGTCAAAACACCACGAAGGCCCGGGCCCACGCAGGCGTACTGATATCTGGGCAGCCGGGGCACCCCTTCACCACACTCGCGCTTCAGATGCGTATCATCTATTACAAGCGATGTCTTGCTCCTTCACTGCCACGTATGGGATAGCGGGACCGCAGGGGTCTAATTGTCACAGCGTCTGCAGATGAGCCCAGTCACAGCACCGCACGCAGGGGGATCAGGAGCGATTTGTGCAGCTCCGAGCTTACAATGGCGGTCCTGAGTGCCGTCTCCGCTGCACAGCACGGGCCGCTCCCAATGACAATTACTCGGGCGTGGACACGCGCCAGCAGTCGCAAGTCAGCCCGGAGCGCACGTCCAGCGCCCGGAGACACTGCTTCCCACTGGGAGGTCCCGCAGCTTCCACACAGCGGTCCGCTGGGGAGAGGGCCCGCAAACCAGCACCACGCCGCCCGCTCAGCCAGATCCCGGCTCGCACCCACACTGTGAGCCTCGCCAGGCACCAACTACAGCAGGCAAGGCGCCGATCTCACCTGGGTCAAGTGTAGCCCCAGCAGCACGGACGACGTTGCGCTCCCGGCCCGCTGGTGTCCTCTCTTCACCGCGAAGCCGCCATGTTGTTTTCAGGGGCCGTCTGCTTGGATAGTTACAATGCGCCATAAATAAGGCAGCTTTCCGCGACACAGCCGCCCCTCTGCGCTCCGCTTTGCATCGGCTGCGTCGTCCTCTTTTTGTCGGCTTCAGATGGCAGCGGGATTGCAGGATTGTGAGCAGATTATGCGTTCAGCTGGCGGAGCCGCACTACAGTGCAGCCATCTTGCCCTGCGCCCTCTAGCGCCCCCCCCCAACCACTGCCTGCTAAAATATTTTTGCACCCATTCACAAAGGGGAAGGGGTCGCATTTGTGAGTGGCTTACCACCTTTTTGAAAAGGGTGGTAAACTGCGAGTGTTTTGCGACTGCAAATGCAGTCGCAAAACAATCATACATTGCATTCAGACTCGCTATTAGGAAGGGACGCCCTTGGCACGCCCCTTCCAAATAGCGAGTCGCAAACCATATTTTGCAAGTCACTAATAGGTTAGCGACTCGCAAAATATGGTTTGTACATGGGGCTGACCTATTTTGCTGTCGCAAAAGGGCCGAATTCCCGTTTGCAACCACAAAAAACGGTCGTACATCTGCTCCTTTATATGCTAAAATCTTGAAATCCTACTCACCCCTCTTCCTCTCCCCATCTAAATAGTTTCAAATGCTCAGCGGCTTCCATCTAAACTTTTCTAACTGCTGTGTATAATAGGAGCTACTACTTAATAAAAATTAGTACAGCTGCTGGACTATTCTTTTTCTCTCTTTCTGCCTGACACTTTGTGCCTGTGATGTGAGCATGACTTTAATAAATATGAAATGTTCATATCCTGACTAGCTATACCATTATGCTTATTACAAGTTTAAAAACACACACCTGTCCCCTTGCTCTTATGCAGATCTGGAAGCTGTCCACACATGGAGTGTAGTTTGGGGTACATAACCGGTGATGCCGCTGTGCATGATGGAGAATTAGTGAAGATCTATTTTCTTCAACCTTCACTGCCTCTTACCTTATATCTGCCCTACTTTTTCGACTTGCTCCTGCTGTGATTTCTGTACGGACCTTTTTGTGTTTATGGGCCAGGGCATGCTGATTACCTTAGAGCAGTGACCATCATGTCAACACATTTCCCCAACCCCCTGGATCACTTATGCGTCATCCACACTCAGCCTCCTTTTCACTGGTGCACAATTTGGAATTCAGAAACCAGTGGAGAGGGAGAAGGAAGGGGGCATCTGAAATCATTGTGGTTCTGAAAATAAATAAATAAATAAATAAGCAAATAAATAAATAATTACAAGCAGTTTGCCAAGAAAGCTTAGTGTGCCCCTCTGAAGCTACGCGCCCTGGGCCCCGGGCCCAGATCTCCCATGCCAAAAACTGAGCCTAACCCAGAGTAAAAGAGAGAGAAGCAAAAAAGGCAGATAGAAGGATAGAAGGAGGAAGAGAAAGACAGGAACACGGTGACAAAGGGACAAAGCAGTGATGAAAAAAACCTGAAACAGTAAGAGAAAGAGACAGGAAGAAATGAATCAGCGTATAGAAGAGTGGGTAGCTTCCTCAAGCCAACCTTTGGAACGTCAACCTCTTCTTCGTTGAGAAAATCCTCAAGATCATTTACATAAATACAAATTTGTTTTGTATTCTGTATTTATATAAATGATCTTGAGGATTTTCTCAATGAAGAAGAGGTCTAGGCTCCAAAGGATGGCTTGAGGAAGCTACCCGATCTATTCGCTGATGACTGTGGGGCATATTATCAAGGGCTTTATCGCCGCTTTAGCTGCACTTTTTGCCGCTAAAGCGGCGATATTTTTATCGCCCTATTAGCAAGCTGTCGCTAACAGGCGTTAGCGACAGCTTTTAAGCGTTAGCGGCCGGGATTCACATCGCCTTGCATGTCAGCGATAATTATCGCTAATGACATGCAAGGAAGGCGTTCCCTACTAAAAGCGACTGAAAACAGTCGCTAACACCACTACCCCCTATTAGCAAGGCAGGCGAAGCGATAAAATAATTCGCGCTAAGCGCGTTTATCGCTAGATTTTAACACCTGCTAGTGAGGATGACTTACCTGTTTAAAGTATAGGAGGTGGATTCTAATGCTGAATCCACCTTAGCGATAATGCGAGAATATCGCTGCTTTTCCAGCGATATTCTCACATTTTGCCGCTATCGCTGGAAATTTTATCGCTATGGAGATAAACCTTGTTAATAGGGTGTTATCTCAGCGATATTTTCCAGCGATAGGCGGCGTTAAACAAATTCGCGCTAGCGCGGTTAGCGATAAATATCGCTATTCCTTGATAATATGCCCCTGTGTTTTAACTGCAAGAACAGGAATAACCTTACAAAAACTACTCAACAGTTTCCATCTTTTCATGAATGACTTGCGGCTAAAGACAAACACTAAAAAATCCCATGTTATGGTTATTAGACTTGCTCTGCTTTTATGCCCCAATATGTTAATGGTGAGAAACTTTCATGTCTCTTCTTTCTCATATCTGGGTGTTACTTTAAAAAAATAAAATATTTCTATGAATGCTTTTACATATTCAGTGATTACATAATCTGGCAAGGTGTTTTAAGAAGAAAAAGGAAGAAAAATCCAACAACTCCAATACATTACAGTCCATAATATACCATCATCCAATAAGACCATGATATCGATAAAAGAATAGGGATAGGCTGCACTTTGCTTGTTGAGGAAAGCCCACTCTTTGATGTTTTTTATTATATGCACTAAGCACTTTTCCGTATTATTGTTCTTTTAGCCTGGGGATTTCTCTGGTATTTTCTTCAGTGGTGGTCTTAGCAGTAATTGTATGTACCTTGTCTTTGCACAAAATGATGAATTTGGGCTATGAACACCTGTCTTAGGCCACGCTAAGCAAATCTTGGGATGTGATATTTAACTATCCTGTTATTGTAATTCTCTATGGATTTTTATAAATTAAAAATAAATAAATAAAAGAATAAAAAATATATATATCTATATCTATCTATATATATATATATCTATATCCGTGCTCCAGTCTTTGTGGGAATTCTGGCAAGCAGTGGTGGAGTACGCTCGATCTATCTATATATATATAGAGATATATATATATCTATATATATATATATATATAGATATATATATATTACCTACTGGCGGTCGCCAGTAGGTAGTTGATAGTTAGGACCTCGTTTCTATTCAAAAAGCGTTTTTTCTTTTGCCAATATCTTTGGCGCCGTTTGACGAATCTTCGCGAACTTTTCAAAACTAATGGTTCACTCAGGTCAGCTCCTGTCTTGAAAGTTCCTGGGTGATTCGTCAAGAGGGGGCCGAGAAAAAAGTGGGGTCCCAAAACGCGTTTTCTCCATTTTAATTTCCATAGGAATTTTGGAACAGCCTACAGCCCGAACTGCTAAACGGAATTACACCAAGTTTGGCAAAAAGGTAGCTCTTCGTTCAGAAAGCGCCCTTTTTTTTTAAATGGTGTAAATCTGTTCAGTAGTTGCTGAGAAATTAAAAAAATAAAAATGGATATATCTGAGCACCGAGGAGGATTCGCGAACCCTCCCGAGCACGAGCTTCATTCTGATTGGCTGCTAACACTCCAAACCAGGAAGTGTTGGCAGCCATCTTGTGACCGAGTCACAAGAAAACAGTAGAAAAAACATTAAAAAACAAGAAAAGGGGGCAGGGTAGAAACACCCTGACCCTCTAGACCTGTTCAGGGGACCCACAACGACCCCCAGGGCCAAAAAAAGCATTTAAAAAAAGAAAGTTTGCCGAATTCGGGCTCGGTGCGCGAATCCGGCCGAAAATTTTGAAAAAAACAAAGCACGGGCTCCCCGCTTCGTTTTCTATAAGCCCCCGGGTGTGCCAGGTCCCGGGGGCAATGTCTAATTATGTAGTGGGGGCCCACTCTGGAGAGGTGGGTGTGATCTCCTCAGTGAAGCCTTGTACAACTGCACATTATAAAGCACTACACTTTAAGTTGTACATTAAACAACGATTAGTAGCAGCACTTCCCGCTCACTCGCACCTAAGCCGGGGTGTAACTACCCTCTGGCGATATAAACTAGAAGCAGACAGTAATATGTCTTCTGTAGAAGGTCACTCTGGCTCCTGATCAGTAATGCACCGCGCTGGGGCGGACACATAACCATCGCGCAGTGCATCCAGATGCACAAAAAAGCAAAAGGAAAGAACAGCGTGAACGGGGGCCTTCTTAGTGCGCGTGCTGACTGACTGAGCTGCACCGGCCGCCCTCGGGTGCCATGTTTAGGGAATAGCGCGTCACAACGAACAACTAAATGTTGCTGTTATCAGAGGGTGAACGGCGGGTCATTTGCAGAAATGTGACTGGGGGGCTTGGCTTCTAGCAGAGGGGCAGCAAGGGCACAACTACTTTATGGGCTCGGCAAACACCGTTGGTAACGCTGCAGGCTCAGGATTGTGATGCTGCTTGCTCTCAGCAGATGGGCACACTGCGAGTTGTACCAACAGAGTTCCGAGTTGTGTTTCCCCAGAGATTCCTAGTGCGCCCCGCCTAATCCACCCGAGGCCATAATTATATGGCTACCACCACCCCCCACCCAGACGAACTGAGGCCATAATCCTTTTAATCCTTTCCTCGTTTGCCAGTGAAACCCCCAGTCTTCCATGTGTTATAATCCAAATACTCTCAAAACTTTCACTGCTTTACTGCTTTTCAAGCAGGTCTGTTCACTACCAATAAACAAAAAGCAATACTTTTCACACTTCCTTCAACAGCACTTGCACCCCCAAACACGTCAAAAAATGTACTAGTGGAGCTTACAAACATCTTTCATTGTTTTTGGTGTCACAAACAAGTGTTAACTTATTCTACATTATTGAAATATTTAGGGTTGGTCACAACTCTTGCCCACATCCCTTTTAAATCACAAAGATGTTTCGGGTAAGACTCGCCTCTGCTTTAAAGTGCCCCCTCCCCCTCTCGCAGAGGGCGTTATTGCCCCTCTATCTAAGGAACAGGTAGCTACCGGCTACCTACCCCCATCGACCCACCCCCGCTTTCTATTAAACTAACCTGTGGAGTCCATGTCAGGTTCCTCCAGCAATCCACAATGCATGTTCTTCCCATGGACCAGGGCTCAAACCCCAAAAATCTGCCGGATCTCAAAAAAGAAAGCAAAAAGATTTTTAAAAAACAGGATGTTGGCGAGGCCGATGGAAAAATAGTTAGAGTGTAGCAATCCAGCAGGACCCGTCAAAAGTGTTTGCGGATGTTTCCTGGGGAAAAAAAACGGACTTTATAGGAGCCCCGATGGAGCCCTGTCATTGATGGGCCTTAAAGTTCCAGGGCCCTTCGCCTGTCCCTCATTACGGCCTTACATCAAAATTGGCTAAGGGTCTCAAGACAATCTGCCGGTAATTACATGTATGGGGCAGCAGGTTTCGGGTCCAGAGGCTCTGTTTTCAGGGACAGCCTTGCAGAAAATGCAGGTTTTGTGTGGCCACTCAATGCAGATTTGACATTAGCTGAAGAGAGGGGACAAGTGTGTTGTGGCTGCCACCCCTCTTCCCACCCCCTCCATCCCACAGGCTTGCCTAGACTGGAGGTGAAAGTTGTGCCCCTAGGCCCGCTGGCATGTCGCACGTTGTGTACGTTTTGTGGGCACTGTTTTGCAGGGAGCGTGTGCCATCAACACTTGCAGCTGGTTTAAATAAACTTATTTTGTATAGAGGTCTGGGAAGGTGAATTTTTAAATTCGTACAGGAGAAATACTGGACCAGAAAAAGTATAAGGTAGTCCACGTTTCAAAGTTACTTGCCCTGCTTGTAGAATACTATATGTATGTGTGACGGAGAGTGTGTGTTTGTATGCGGGAGTGAGGGAGCGAGAGGGGTGGGTGTGAGTGAGTTTTGCCTCTAAGTGTGTAGGAGAGATTGGCGAATGTGCGAGGTAGAGAAAAATGGCAACTGTGGAGGGCAGGCATGTGTGTGATGGAGAGATAGAAGAGGAATTAGTGTGAGTGTATGTGAGAGAGCGCGAGCGAGTGTGAAATGCATGTGCGTGGGAGAGAAAGACATGCACATGTGTTTGTGTGAGAGATTGGCAAGTGCGCGGGAGAGAAAGAGTGTGACTGCTGCTGAGTGTGTGAGATAGAGCAGTGAGTGAATATATATTTAATTAATAAATAAGATCCTGTGACAATAATATATTTAGAAAGCAATGTTGTAATGTGTGTGGATAGATAGACTGGCGCTGTGTGTGTCCTCGCAGCGCTACACTAGCCTCCAGCTGCAAGGACCAGAGGATTGAGCCCACCTCCTGTGTGCCTCACGGTGCTGGATCCTACCTTCGAGGCACAGGGGCGGGCCCCCTTCCCAGGACCTCATGCCATTATCAGAGCTGTGAGGCCCCGGGGAGGAGGCTCCTCTCCTGGTCCTCGCAGCGCTACACTAGTCTCCAGCTGCAAGGACCTGAGGATGGAGCCCACCTCCTGTGTGCCTCACGGTGCTGGTTCATGTCTTCGAGGCACAGGGGCGGCCCCCCTTCCCAGGGCCTCATGCCATTATCCAGCACTGTGAGGCCCCGGGGAGGAGGCTCTTCTCCTGGTCCTCGCAGCGCTACACTAGTCTCCAGCTGCAATGACCAGAGGATTGAGCCCACCTCCTGTGTGCCTCACAGCGCTGGGTCATGCCTTTGAGGCACAGGGGCAGGCCCCCTTCCCAGGGCCTCATGCCATTATCAGAGCTGTGAGGCCCCGGGGAGGAGGCTCCTCTCCTGGTCCTCGCAGCGCTATACTATTCTGCAGCCCAGTACACACCTCCTCAGTACTGCTGGATCATGTCTACTCGTCCAGTACCTGCCTGCTCTGTACTGTTAGATCATGGGTTCCCCAGCTCCAGTACCTGCCTGCTCTGCACTGTTAGATCATGTTTACCCACGGTCCAGTACCGGCCTGGTTAGACCAGGTCTCCCTGTTGGTACCAATACTGAATGTCCACCATGTCTACGCGGGAGGGGGCTCGCAGCACAAGGGGTGCTCGCCCACCACCTCCTCCGCCACGGCAGGTAGCCCGAGCGGTCGCGCACCTGCTGGTGGGAGTATGTCCACCCACCCAGATCCCACGGTCGCACACGGCGGCTGTTGCTCTGGAAACGGATGCATCGAGTCCATTATTTGTGAAACGTGTTTTTGTACCGGGGTCACGTGACTGCAGTGACAGGAGCTTCAATAATGTATGTGCACGGTCTCTTATTATTCATAAAATGCTCATTTACATAACGCTCACCGCAAAGGGAGCCGCCTCTTGTCGCTGCTCCCACCCACCTCACAGTCCTCGCAAGGATGAAAGAGCGAGTCACCACTGCTGAGATCCTAAGCGTGACTTGCGGTAAGACGCAGGTCTTTGCAGCAATGATGAAAGGGCGAGTCACCTCTGCCGAGATTCTAACCGTGACTTGCGGTAAGGCACAGATCTTTGCGGCAAGGATGAAAGTGTGAGTCACCTCTGCTGAGATTCAAACCCCTAACTTGTGGTAAGACACTGGTCTTTGCAGAAAAGATGAAAGGGTGAGCCACCTATGCTGAGCTTCAAACCCGTGACTTGCGGTAACACACAGATCTTTGCAGCACGGGCTCAACCCATCCAGGTACATTTGTGGCAGATAACACCTATCTTTGCAGCAGGGGTTGTATAAGTGGTGTGCATGAACGTTACATTTTCACTTTAGACTTGTCTCGCCTGACAAGTACAGTTTCTCACATAGCGCAGACAGCGAACTCAATCACCCATAGGCGCTGGAAAGTAATTTAGGAAGGGGGTGCGAGTGCACTAAAAGACGCTGTTTGCTGCAGCAGTGTCAGCGCTTCATGCGGGGCCCCAGTGAGAACCAGTGACCAACAGGAGAGCGAGAAGGTTATTCGGACTGTACGCCCACCTCTCTTGCCTCTTTCTGCACGCACAGGGATACTTTTAAACTGACCTCAGGCTCAGCAGTGCACACATGCAAGTGCAGAAAAGGGCTGCTGGCCTCTAAACTGCCATGCCCTATTATATGCTGGGGACTTAGAGGTAGTTTTAATCCCCCTGCCCTATTATGTACTAGGGCCTTACAGGGGAGGTCATGCCAATCACTGGGGTACCCCAACCCATTGTGTACCCTAGTGTATGTAGGTGTTTTCACTGTATTCTAATTGTCTTTCAGCATAGCACTGGCTCCGGGCCTGGTTAGGCAGAGCCCAGGGTCAGTCAGAGTCAGTTACCACCAGTACCAGTCAGCAAAACGTTGGGGGGTGCCCAGGGCACAGGATGACTTTGCAACAAGGATTCTTTCTGCACCTCTGTTGGTTCTTTCTGTACATCTGTTGCTTCTTTCTGCGCCTTTTTTCCTCTTTCTGCACATGTCCTACCTCTGTAGGCATAGTTAGAAATTAGCATTTAAAAAACCATAGAAATTCACTGAAAAAAACATAGGTTTCAGGGACGTTATAGTTAGAAATTAGCATTTTAAAAACCTTAGAAATTCACTGAAAAAAACCATAGGTTTCAGGGACGTTATAGTTAGAAATTAGCATTTAAAAAACCTTTGAAATTCACTGAAAAAATCATAGGTTTCAGGGACGTTATAGTTAGAAATTAGCATTTAAAAAACCTTAGAAATTCACTGAAAGAACCATAGGTTTCAGGGACGTTATAGTTAGAAATTAGCATTTAAAAAAACCTTAGAAATTCACTGAAAAAAACCACAGGTTTCAGGGACGTTATCGTTAGTTGGACATTTCACTTGTACAAAACCAGAGAAATTTGGCCGTTATAGTTAGTTGAGCTAACTATAACTCGTGCCCCCGCAATGCACTGCTGATGACATCACATATTACATCACTCATGACATCATCCATGTGATAATCTGATGCACCTCCTCACACCCTAATATAACCTTTGATACACCCACTCTAAAATACAGACTACCATTTGCGAAACCAAAGACACACCAATACCAGTTACTACATACCCACTCACTAATTCCTAGGTCTACACACACATCTACTCATTCACCCATACAGTCACTCATACATGCAGTCACTCATCAATACAGCACTATCATATGTACTCATACACCTATACAGACACTCACACACCGCCACTCACCCATAGAGTTACTCACACACATAGTCAGTCATGCAAAGAATCAGTCCCACTCCCATTTACTCACCTGCACAATTATACACACACCACCTCACTTATTCATACTGATACTAACACATACTTACTCTCTTATACAATCACTGACACAAGCACACACTCATCCATACAGCCACTCTCACAATCACTCACTCTCACATATAGTCATTTATATAGTCTAACACTCACATATACTGCCTTTCACAGATGCAGTTACTCACACATGTACCACTGAGACATTTAAACACTCACAAACACACCCATATACACACTCACCCACCCATACAGCCCTTCAGAGACACACTCTTGAACCCATACACCCAGTGAAACACCCACTCACACATCCATGCAGGGAGTCACACAAACCCCACCCACCCACACAGACACTCAGGCACCCATTCAGGTACACAGACAACAAATCAGAAACCCATATAGACACTCATGTAGCTACTCACAAACCCAAGCAGCCACTTACACACCAACTGACAGACTGATACAGACATTCATTCAGATTAGTCAGTCACCCATGTATTAGTAAGACACGTTTAATCACTCACTGAACAGTCAGTCATGCACCTATTAAATCATCCATTCAGACACTCAGACACCCACTCATTCTTCAATACACCTTGGCATATATATATATAAAACAGATTTAAACTTTTTAGAAACACTCATTGTGAGAAGTTGGCCTGGCGTATGCTGTCCACTAATTATAGTGGGCACCTTGCACCAGTCCAAATCGACTCTTATGGTAGGTAGGTTAAAGACAACCTTATTGAAAGCTATCCTAGTGGTAGCTGTGGAGAGCAGCCTTCAGGCTAAGTCTTGAAGGAATGTAAAGCAGCTTGTTTTACCAGTCTATAATCTCTTGAGTGACCAAATGAAAGAGCACCACACCAGGTATATATTCAAAATATATGTATTTATTACTAAACAAACCCCTCTAGTCTCTTTATGAGGCTAGAGTTCGAAATACATAGGTTATAAGATCTTAAATCACAGTAATAGCACAAATACACGTTTGGGCCCTAGGGGCGTACCAAACCATATACCAATAAAGTGGTATGCGAACCACGACTGAACTAGACACTAGGCCTAGAGCCTCTAGAAGTGCTTGGACCACAAGGAACCACCCAAGGTAGTGACACAGGGGACCCACGGGAGACGCGTGCAGTGTATGTACACAACCGCGATACGCCGTTTACTTCTATGGAGAAAGTCGGGATCGGGAAAATAGAGGAAAGGGACACTTTAAAGAGGACTAGGACAAAACCCTTTGAGATCTAGGACTTTGAAGAGTCTCTACCCACGGGAGCACCGGAGTACTCGTGTTACCTCACCCAGGGAAGCCGGGTGCATAGGTGCCTTTCGGGGTCGGGTTTCGTCGTCGTTTCTTATGGCGATCTGCTGCAAAGTGCTGCTGGCGACCAGGAGAAAAGTGTCCGGGTGGATCCAAGAGTGGATTGGAGTTCTGAAGAACCTGAAAGCAGAGGGGACAGAGTCTGGGTCACTAGCCAGTGACCAGGGAGGCGATGGACAGATGCCCACCGATGTCGAGTGCTTCAGGTTCGATGACGGTCATCTTGACTCTTCAGCCACGAGGTCCGGGAGGCGTTGTCGGCGACCAGGAGCAGGATTTGTGCTGTTGCTTGATGTCTGTCGAGTGCAGAGGTGTCGGTGACCAGATTGGACCCAACAAACCTTGGCAACGGCAAGTCTCGAGTAAGATGTAGATCGTCGATGATGCAGACCAGCAAGGTCTGGGGAACTCACCCAGCGAGGGTAAGTGAGGGCAGGCCTGGAGCAACCAGACTGCCAAGTAAAGAAAAGATTGGCCTTCGTTAAGGGCTACTAGCCAACGGGCTAGCGACCGCAAAGGAGCCTCGTGACGCCGCACGTGGAGCTGGCTTACAGGACACTCGTGGAGTGGGGGCCAGTGATCTTCGGTGCAGGTGGTGCTGGAGGCTAGGGCTACTCGGAGCCCAAAGCACGACTTCTTGGGAGACCCAGAAGATGGTGCACTTGCAAATGTGCTCAGTGTCCAGGGGTCACGGTCTCAAGTCACCCACGATAGCCACGGGCCTCAGCTTTGCTGGGGACTCAGGGTAGCCTCGAGGAAGTCTGAGAATCCACCTCTGGTGATGCGATGACTTCGGCGTCCGACGGGAGCTTCAGTGATGCGAACCGGACAGATGCTTCTTTGGTGCCTGCCAAGCAGGGGAGTCACTCCTTGACCCCAAGGGAGATTCTTCAGTCCTCTAATCATGAGTAGAGCGTCGAAGGTCCAGGATTCTGTTTCAGAGTTTCGTCCAGGTATAATCTAAAGTCCTAGGGACTGGGTTCCTACCTTTATTCTAAAAATAGGGGATGGACTACTCTGTGGCCCCACCTATGGGTGGGTCAGGGCAGAGGGGTGGCTACACCCCTTTCCCTTTGTCCAGTTCGTGCCAAAGCAGGGGCTGCAAGCCCCTGATCCGGTTTGAACTGGGGTATGCACAGGGACACCAAATGTGCCCCCAGTGCAGGACTTCAAAGCACCCGAAAGTGCTCCCGCCCAGCCCCAATACACATTGTCCTGTCTGGGGAGGTGGTCACACCTCCCTGGGACAGGAAACCTATTGTCCAGGCCTCCCCTGCCGGAGTTTCGTCCAGCAGCAGGAGGCCAGACTCGTGTCTGTGGCAGCAGCATCCATTTTGTGATGCCAGGCTCTGGAAAGAAGTTACCGGACTCGTCAGAGTTAACATGCCTTTCCCTCTAGAAGGGTGGAATGCTACCCCCGCCGCCAGGATTGGCGGGGGGTAGTATTCCAAGATGTTTGACACCAAACACGACATGTTTAGGTGCAGCCATTCCATAGTTAGCATTTTACCGCGAGGATATAATGCGTTTAAGAGTATATGGTCAGGCTGCACTACAAACAGCATCAGAGATGGTCTCCGAACGCTGCAGAGGGGCCCTGCTCATGCAGGGGCACCCTCTCACATAGGAACCATGCACTCTGCCTTTAGGATTGATAAGGCCTGCCTTAGGAGTGACTTATAGGTTTATATGTGTGTAGGCATTTAGTGATATAGGTAACCTATACCACAGCAAGGGGTGCATGCACCACCTTACCCAGGCTGCAGTAGCAGACCTGTGGTGCCAGTTTGGATGGCCTACCAGGGGTGGCATAATACATGCTGCAGCCCCTGGCAGGCCTCTGAGGTACCTATGCCCTTGGTACATAGTATACCATATACTAGGGACTTACAAGGGCACTCCAGATCCCAATCAGTGATGTGCCTAAGGCACATGGAGACCCTTTTAAAGAGGAAACAGCTAGGCTGGGGTTCTGAATAGCAGGGCCCCAGCCAGACTAATGTCGAAAACCAGTGAAGTATCAGCAAAAAGTGGGGGTACCCCTGTGAAGCAGATCCTACTCTCCTACACAACCCCCCCAAACGTAGGGACATTAAACTAACCTTGCCCAGTTAAGTCTTCATGTTCTAAGTGGAAATACCTAGAGAGTCCATCTGCATTCGCATGGTTACTCCCAGGCCTATGTTCCACTGTAAAGTCCATCCCCTGTAGGGAAATGGACCACCTAAGCAGTTTGGGGTTTTCACCCTTCATTTGTTTTAGCCATAAGAGGGGCTTATGGTCTGTCTGAACCAGGAAGTGTGTACCAAACAAGTATGGCCTCAACTTCTTCAGAGCCCAGACCACAGCAAAGGCCTCCCTCTCTATGGCTGACCAACGTTTCTCTCTAGGGGTCAGCCTTCTGCTAATAAAAGCTACTGGCTGATCCTGACCTTCTTTATTCAATTGTGACAGTACAGCCCCTACCCCCAATTCAGATGCATCAGTTTGAACAATGAACTTCTTGGAGTAATCAGGACTCTGCAGAATTGGAGCAGTGCACATGGCCTGCTTGAGGTCATCAAATGCCTTTTGACAGCTAACTGTCCACTGAACCTTTTTGGGCATTTTCTTAGAAGTTAAGTCATTCAAGGGTGTCACTATTGATCCATACCCCTTGACAAATCTCCTATAGTACCCAGTCAGGCCTAAGAAGGCTCTCACCTGAGTCTGGGTAGTGGGAGCAGTCCAGTCCATGATGGTCTGGATCTTGCTCTGCAAAGGTTGAACCTGGCCTCCACCCACAAGGTGGCCCAGGTACACAACCTGACTCTGCCCTATCTGGCACTTAGTGGCCTTGATAGTCAGGCCTGCCTTTTGCAGGGCCTGTAAAACATTCCTGAGGTGGACCAGGTGATCCTCCCAGGTGGAGCTAAAGACAGCAATATCATCTAGATAAGCTGCACTATAGGCTTCCAGTCCTGTGAGAACTGTGTTCACCAACCTCTGGAAAGTGGCAGGTGCATTTTTCAGACCAAAGGGCATCACCACAAATTGATAATGCCCACTAGGGGTTGAAAATGCTGTTTTGGGCTTTGCAGCATCAGCTAGTCTGATCTGCCAGTAGCCAACTGTTAGGTCAAATGTGCTGAGATATTTGGCAGAGGCCAAAGTATCTATGAGCTCATCTGCCCTGGGTATTGGATGGGCATCAGTCCTAGTGACTGCATTGAGGCCTCTGTAGTCTACACAAAACCTCATCTCTCTTTTCCCACCACTGGTGTGAGGTTTAGGTACTAGGACTACTGGACTAGCCCAAGGGCTATCTGAGGGCTCAATCACTCCCAATTCCAACATCTTCTGGACTTCAGTCCTGATACAGTCCCTGACATGGTCAGGTTGCCTATAAATCTTGTTTTTAATAGGCAGACTGTCCCCAGTGTCCACTTCATGAGTGCACCAGGTGGTCTGACTGGGTGTCAGAGAAAACATATGTCTAAACTGATTGAGGACTTGCCTGCAATCAGTTTGTTGCTAGGTAGTGAGGCTGCCTGCCAAGGCTACACCATCAACTGACCCATCGTCAGGGTTCTGTGAGAGCAGGTCAGGGAGTGGGTCACTCTCTTCCTCCTGCCCTTCATCAGTAGCCATGAGCAAGCCCATGTCTGCCCTGTCCACATATGGCTTAAGTCTGTTGACATGGAGAACCCTGTGGGGACTCCTGGGTGTTCCCAGGTCTACTAAGTAAGTGACCTCACCCTTCTGCTCAACAATAGTGTGGGGTCCACTCCATTTGTCTTGGAGAGCTGCTGGGGCCACTGGCTCCAACACCCACACCTTCTGTCCTGGCTGGTAAACAGTCAGAACAGCCTTTTGGTCATGCCAGGCCTTTTGAAGTTCCTGGCTAGCCTCAAGGTTTTTGGTTGCCTTTTTCATGTACTCAGCCATCCTGGAGCGGAGACCAAGTACATAGTCCACTATATCTTGCTTTGGGGGCTTGAGAGGTAACTCCCATCCTTCCTTCACCAAGCACAGTGGACCCCTCACAGGGTGGCCAAACAGAAGTTCAAAAGGGCTGTAACCAACCCCCTTCTGAGGCACCTCCCTATATGCGAATAAAAGGCAGGGCAAGAGTATGTCCCATCTACGCCTAAGCTTTTCTGGGAGCCCTTTAATCATGCCCTTTAAGGTTTTGTTGAATCTCTCAACTAAACCATTGCATTGTGGGTGATAGGGTGTGGTGAACTTATAAGTAACTCCACACTCCTTCCACATTGCCTTTAAGTACCCAGACATGAAGTTTGCACCCCTGTCTGATACCACCTCCTTAGGAAAGCCCACTCTTGAGAAAATTCCCAGGAGGGCCCTTGCCACCACAGGTGCTGTAGTGGTCCTAAGGGGTATAGCCTCTGGATACCTGGTGGCATGATCCACTACCACCAGTATAAACCTGTGCCCAGACGCTGTTTGGGGATCCATGGGACCAACAATGTCAATCCCTACCCTCTCAAAGGGCACCCCCACCACAGGTAGTGGTATCAGGGGGGCCTTTGTAGTGCCACCTGCTTTGCCACTGGCTTGGCAGGTTACACAGGAGCGACAAAACTCCTTACTGTCTTCAGACATGTGGGGCCAGTGAAAGTGAGGGACAATTCTGTCCCAAGTCTTGTTCTGGCCCAGGTGTCCTGCTAAGGGAATATCATGGGCTAGGGTCAATAGGAAGCCCCTGAACTTCAAAGGTATTACCAACCTCCTGGTAGCACCAGGCTTGGGGTCTCTACTCTCTGAGTACAGGAGTCCATCATCCCAATACACTGTATGGGGACCACTAGCTTTCCCAGCAGCCTCAGCAGCAGCTTGCTGTCTGAGGGGTTCAAGGGAGGGGCAGCTCTGCTGCTCCTGGCTCAGATCTGCCCTAGAAGGTCCCCCTGTCCCCAAGAACTCAACCTGGTCAGGTTCAAGTTCCTCTGGGACAGTTCCTTCTTCAGGGCTGAGATCATCCCCCTCAAGGGACTGATCTTCCTCCTGAGCCAAGGGGAAGGCACTGCCTTAACCCTACTACTCCTCCTCTTGGAAGGCACTTGGTCCATTCTTCCAGAATCCAAGGCCTGTTCAGTTTTAGACAGTTTAGCTTGTGACCTGGTCACAGCAAACACATCTGCAGGGATCCCCAGCATTTCTGCATGGGTCCTGAGCTCCACTTCTGCCCAAGCAGAAGTCTCTAAGTCATTGCCAAGCAAGCATTCGACTGGTAGGTTTGCACTTACCACAACCTTCTTAAGGCCAGTTACCCCTCCCCAGGAGAAGTTAACAACTGCCAGAGTATGGTCTGTTCTGACATTGCTAGCATTGGTCACTTGGTACATCTCACCAAGTATAACTTGCCCAGGTAGCACAAGGTCTTGTGTCACCATTGTGACACTTGCCCCTGTGTCCCTAAATGCCAAAGCCTCTCGTCCATTGATTAAAGGCTGTTGTCTGTACTTGCCCAGATTACTGGGACTCACAGTGGAGGTCACATCCATGCCTCCATCACAGACTAACACAGCCTGAGTCAGTTCCCTGACTAAGTCAGAGCCCAACTCAGTTCCCAGGGTGAACCCTACTAAACCCTTTGCTGGAGCACTTCCACCAACTGTACTAGGGGGAACAGGTGCCTTAGGGGCATTGGTGGGTGCTGGACTGGAGTCTTTGGACTTGGTGCAATCACTGGTCCAGTGGGTCTTTTGCTTACAGACCTTGCACCATGGTTTTCTTTGGCCTTTACCCTTGGTAGACTGGGAATCCCCACCAGAAGAAGATTTTTGGGGGCCTGATGAAGACTTTTGATCTTTACCCTTCTCCCCACCCTTGTCAGAGTTCTTAGCATCTTGCTTCTTGGTTTCCCCACCTTGGTTCTGTACCTTCTGCTTCACCCTGGTTCTGACCCATTTGTCTGCCTTCTTTCCCAATTCTTGGGGAGAGGTCAGATCAGAGTCAACCAGGTACTGATGCAACAGCTGGTTTTGACAGTTATTAAGAATCTGCTCCCTCATTATCAGATTATACAATCCTGAGAAGTCACACACCTTACTGCCCATCAACCAGCCTTCCAGAGCCTTGGCAGAACAATCCACATAGTCTACCCAGTCTTGAGTCTGTGCTTTTTGGGTGTCTCTGAACTTCAACCTGTACTGTTCAGTGGTTAGGCCAAACCCATCAATAAGAGCACTCTTCAAGACCTTGTAATTATCAGCATCCTCCTCTCTAACAGTGAGGAGCTTGTCTCTACCTTTGTCAGCAAAGGAGAGCCACAAGATTGCTGCCCACTGCTCCTGAGGGACCTTCTGTACTTTACAGGCCCTCTCTAAAGCAGTTATCCATTTGTGGATATCATCCCTACCACTCTGGTAGGGAGGGACAATCTTGCTCAGGTTCCTATGGTCATAGGACCTTTCCCTATCTCTAGGGACATGGCTGCCACCATGGGACTCTAGTCCCAACTTTCTTCTCTCTTTAAGGAGATCTAGGGATTCTCTATCTAAAGCCAATTGCTTCTTCCTGATCTCCAGTTGAGTTTCCTCATACTGGACCAGTCTCTTTCTTCTCTCATGAGAGGATTCCCTCCTGTGAGAAGAAACAGAGCTCCCTATTGAGGTGCCAGAGTGGTTAGACTCCTGAGAAGGAGACCTAGACTTTCTGAGCACACTCATAATCCTTCCTGGGGGGACAAAGGTGTGGTTCTCCAGATCCTCATCCTCATCTTCCCCAGAAGGGATTGGGTTTTCCAGGTCAGGGTCATTGTCACCCTCCTGGTCAGTTTCAGAGGGGGGCTGGGGGTAGTAGTACCCCTGGTCCCTTCCTCATCTGCTGGCCCACCCTCTGCTCCTACCCCTTCAGTCTCTGAAGACTTACTAAGATCATAAGCCACCAACAACTCCTGGAGGTGTTGGGTGGTGGGACTTTGGCCTGTCCTTAATTTCCTCACGTTACACAAAGCTCTCAGTTCCAAGAATGGGAGTGTGTCATACTTGGAGGGGAAGCTCAATGGCTTCCTGCAGGGCATCTTTGGATCCTGCTTTTAAAGACATTACTAGTGTGGTGTGGTGTATGCACTACCTACTCTAGTGTGGCCTACTAAACTCTCTTGAGTTGTAGAAAGGGTTGTGCTATCCCTTAACACACAACTCTAAGTTCAGTAGAACTTACTGATATTCTAAGCTTAAATTATATGTACCTTAGGTACCTTTAGTGGTTTTCAGTTGATCAATTCAATTGAGATTATCTGGTAAAACAATAGCAAGCTGGAATCCCACACGCTGCACACCAATGTGAGAAGTTGGCCTGGCATATGCTGTCCACTAATTATAGTGGGCACCTTGCACCAGTCCAAATCGACTCTTATGGTAGGTAGGTTAAAGACAACCTTATTGAAAGCTATCCTAGTGGTAGCTGTGGAGAGCAGCCTTCAGGCTAAGTCTTGAAGGAATGTAAAGCAGCTTGTTTTACCAGTCTATAATCTCTTGAGTGACCAAATGAAAGAGCACCACACCAGGTATATATTCAAAATATATGTATTTATTACTAAACACACCCCTCTAGTCTCTTTATGAGGCTAGAGTTCGAAAGTACATAGGTTATAAGATCTTAAATCACAGTAATAGCACAAATACACGTTTGGGCCCTAGGGGCGTTCCAAACCATATACCAATAAAGTGGTATGCGAACCACGACTGAACTAGACACTAGGCCTAGAGCCTCTAGAAGTGCTTGGACCACAAGGAACCACCCAAGGTAGTGACACAGGGGACCCACGGGAGACGCGTGCAGTGTATGTACACAACCGCGATACGCCGTTTACTTCTATGGAGAAAGTCGGGATCGGGAAAATAGAGGAAAGGGACACTTTAAAGAGGACTAGGACAAAACCCTTTGAGATCTAGGACTTTGAAGAGTCTCTACCCACGGGAGCACCGGAGTACTCGTGTTACCTCACCCAGGGAAGCCGGGTGCATAGGTGCCTTTCGGGGTCGGGTTTCGTCGTCGTTTCTTATGGCGATCTGCTGCAAAGTGCTGCTGGCGACCAGGAGAAAAGTGTCCGGGTGGATCCAAGAGTGGATCGGAGTTCTGAAGAACCTGAAAGCAGAGGGGACAGAGTCTGGGTCACTAGCCAGTGACCAGGGAGGCGATGGACAGATGCCCACCGATGTCGAGTGCTTCAGGTTCGATGATGGTCGTCTTGACTCTTCAGCCACGAGGTCCGGGAGGCGTTGTCGGTGACCAGGAGCAGGATTCGGGCTGCTGCTCGATGTCTGTCGAGTGCAGAGGTGTCGGCGACCAGATTGGACCCAACAAGCCTTGGCAACGGCAAGTCTTGAGTAAGATGTAGATTGTCGATGATGCAGACCAGCAAGGTCTGGGGAACTCACCCAGCGAGGGTAAGTGAGGGCAGGCCTGGAGCAACCAGACTGCCAAGTAAAGAAAAGATTGGCCTTCGTTAAGGGCTACTAGCCAACGGGCTAGCGACCGCAAAGGAGCCTCGTGACGCCACACGTGGAGCTGGCTTACAGGACACTCGTGGAGTGGAGGCCAGTGATCTTCGGTGCAGGTGGTGCTGGAGGCTAGGGCTACTCGGAGCCCAAAGCACGACTTCTTGGGAGACCCAGAAGATGGTGCACTTGCAAATGTGCTCGGTGTCCAGGGGTCACGGTCTCAAGTCACCCACGATAGCCACGGGCCTCAGCTTTGCTGGGGACTCAGGGTAGCCTCGGGGAAGTCTGAGAATCCACCTCTGGTGATGCGATGACTTCGGCGTCCGACGGGAGCTTCAGTGATGCGAACCGGACAGATGCTTCTTTGGTGCCTGCCAAGCAGGGGAGTCACTCCTTGACCCCAAGGGAGATTCTTCAGTCCTCTAATCGTGAGTAGAGCGTCGAAGGTCCAGGATTCTGTTTCAGAGTTTCGTCCAGGTATAATCTAAAGTCCTAGGGACTGGGTTCCTACCTTTATTCTAAAAATAGGGGATGGACTACTCTGTGGCCCCACCTATGGGTGGGTCAGGGCA